>CM065301.1:45355359-46599109 GCA_032871835.1 Dipteronia dyeriana | reverse complement strand
TTTTCATCCGATCGCAGTATTCTCCGTTCTGACGCTCACATGACCGAAGCTCACGCATTCCCTTCGAAAAAGTTGGCAAGAAAAAAATCTTAGATGAACGTGCCTCAAAAAAGATCAACACGGCGTTACTAGCCCTCTTGATCGACAACAAAATTCGTCAAGTGCACACAATCACCTTTGCGGGACAAAATTTTTGATAACCGTCAACAAGGCCAAATGAGAAAGTAGACATAATTGTGCGCTCCCTCGAGAGAGGTTTATACAAACTTTTTGATCCGGTTGCATCATCATCTATTCCGACGCTCACATGATCGAAGCCATGATCACACTTTCACATAAAAAATGTTGGCAAGAAAATATATTCAAGATGAACATGCCTCGAAAAAGATCAACACGACTAAACCGACGGTCAGATAGACCGACGAACCGATGACCGGACCGAGTGACCAAGTGCATATGCCATGCCACCTATCGTAGATGAGTGGGGGGAGGATAGGCACTAGGCAGCCGAAACCTCAGTGGACACCTCCCCCTAAAGAGGTTTTGAAGCACTTGAAATAGTGCCAGGACGAAACACACCTTATGCTTCAGTTGTCACACCCCCCCCCCCCTCTAAAAACTTCATTTTTGAGAATTTTGAACAGATTTTTTCCAGAAAATGCTTAGAATAGGGTATTAAACTACCATGCAAAATTTGAGAAAATTCTGAGCAATTGTTTTTTCTAGAGGCCAACGTTGCACAGCAGGCCAAAATCAGCACGCAGCACGCCCACGCCAAGGCACCAGCGCATGCATGTGCCCTTGGCAAGGTGCCGACGCGCACGTGAGTTCCCTTGGCAAGGCAGTAGCTTGCTTGGCTTGCCAAGCCAAGGAACCAAAGCCCGCACGCTTGTGTCATTGGCAAGGCACCAGCGCCCTTGGCATGCCAAGCCAAGGCACCAGCGCATGCGCATGTGCCCTTGGCAAGGCACCAGCGCACTTGGCATGCCGCACCAAGGCAACATCATGTGCGCGTGCCACACCAAAGCACCAGCGTGTGCAGGTTTTCCTTGGCAAGGCACCAAACATACGCACTTGGAATGCCACCTCACATCCGCTAAGGCTCAATGTTGTGGCTGTTATGAGGGGGTACCCATGGAATCACTCGATAGTGGGGCCCACCGGATGGACCTCAGACTTTCCTCTTAAAGAGGTTTTGAAGTACTTTCAGGAGTGCTAGGAGGGAACACACACGATGCTTGAGTTGTCACCCCCCTCTAAAATGTTTAATTGTTGGATTTTCGGTTAGATTTTTTGCACGGATGCTAAAGATAATGTAATTGAAATGTACAAAAGATTGTAAAGAATTTTGTGGAGGAAAAATATATGTTTTAATTTTCCAAAATTACTATAATTTAAATAACTGAAAAGGTACAAAAATGGTGAGGGAAGTGAGGGAAACGATTTTTCTCTTATCCTTAGCCCTCTTAGGAATGAACTTTCTCATTTGGTTCATCTCACACACAGACTTTGCTTGCTTTCTAAACAAGCTTTAGCTTTCGAAAACTTGAAGGCTCATGATAGAGTTTATATTTTGAACATGTTCTTCATGGAGTTGTATGTTTTAAGTTGAGTTGAACTTAAAGAACTAGCTCTCATTTATCTTTCTTCGAAACTTTTGTATATTGAAATTGAATTGTACTAACCGACCTTGTACGAATAGCGATCGTAGCCTTTCAAATTTCATAACTTTAACATGTACGTTTATTTGCACATGAACTCGTACACTTCGTAAAGTAAGTTGTTTGGCCTATTTGACAACTTCGAGTTTAATATCGTGAACTCGTAAATTTTCCACACTGTCAAGCCAAATGTTCCCATGCATCATCGGAAGAGAAACCCTTACTGTACCATCACTGCGGCCAAGGCATTTCAATGCTTATAATGGAAGAGTGCTAAGTGCGGTGGGGAGGGGCAGATCTCACTTAGCACGGCTAGCGATATACATGCGAGGGTTCCAAGTGCGGTGGGAAGGGGCGGATATCACTTAGCACCGCTAGCGCTATGCATGAGAGAGTGGCAAGTGCGGTAAGGGAGGGATGGATCTCACTTAACACCGATAGCCATGTGCATACAAGAGTGCCAAGCCCTGTGCATAACACCGATGACCCTATGCATGAGCTATAAGTTGACTTGGTGTCATGGCATACCACCGTTAGGAGGCCTAACTAACCTGACGTTGTGATGGGAAGGGATGAATCTGAGTGACATAAGGCTGAATCTCAGTGGATTGTGGCAGTAAGGCCACTTTGCCACTTACAATACCCCGTTGCATATTTAAGACGTCTGTAAAGGATTCTACCCACCGCTCGGTGGGAATTACATTTCAAGGCGTCCCATGCGGCTGTTCCGTGGCATGTGCTTCACCAACGACACGTGCCTTTAGGACCGTGAGGTCCCTACTGCTGGTCAGTAGGCGCACATGTCGCTCTAGCCCGGATTCTGACTTAAAGGCATTCAGTCATAATCCAGCGCATGGTAGCTTCGTGCCACTGGCTTTTCAACCAAGCGCGATGAAAAATTGTGTGAATCAACGGTTCCTCTCATACTAGGTTGAATTACTATTACGACGTTGTCATTAGTAGGGTAAAACTAACCTGTCTCACGACGGTCTAAACCCAGCTCACGTTCCCTGTTTGTGGGTGAACAATCTAACACTTGGTGAATTATGCTTCGCAATGATAGGAAGAGCCGACATCGAAAGATCAAAAAGAAATGTTGCTATGAAAGCTTGGCTGCCACAAGCCAGTTATCCATGTGGTAACTTTTCTGACACCTTTAGCTTTAAATTCTGAAGGTCTAAAGGATCGATAGGTGACATTTTCACGGTTTGTATTCGTACTGAAAATCAGAATCAAACTAGCTTTTACCCTTTTGTTGCACATGATCTTTTAACAGATGTGCCGCCCCAACCAAACTCCCCACCTGATAATGTCTTTCGCCTGGATTGGCCTGTATAAACTAGCCTTGGGTCCAAAAAGAGGGGCAGTGCCCCGCTTTTGATTCATGGAATAAGTAAAATAACGTTAAAATTAGTGGTATTTCACTTTTGTTGTTGACGGCTCCCACTTATACTACACCTCTCAAGTCACACATGAGTTACATAAGCTTGATGATGACCCAACCGAACGAAACATAACCCAACAATTTCAAGAATCATTGAGCGTGCAGAAACATCAAGATAGGACACACCAACACCGCTGCATGTGAAGAAACACACAATCTGAGGGACATTATAACATTTAAGGGACAAGATTTTTAAAAACCAACGATTTTCAATTATGACCAACCCATTGCAACACACCTTTAAGTGACTTCAAGTTAGCATAATCTGACACATGCTAGTTCTTCCGCATTTAGTTGGGATGTTTCGATGAATGGAGCATAATAAATCATCTCTATAATAGCAAAATGAGAAAGTAGACACAATGTTACGCTCCCTTGAGAAGGGTTAATTGTAATTTTTTGATCCGGCCACAGTATTCGTTCTACCCTCACATGATCGAAGCTATGCTCACGCATTCCCTTCAATAATGTTGGCGAGAAAAATTTCTAAGATGAACCATGCCTCGAAAAAGATCAACACAACACCACTAGCCCACCAGACTGACAACTGAATCTGTCGAGTACCAACAATCATTCTGAGGGACAATAACCTTTGTATGAAAAAATTTCCGATAACCATCAATACGGTCAAATGGGAAAGTAGGTACAATGTTGCACTCCCTCAAGAGGGGTTAGTACTTAGTTTTTGATCTGGCCATAGTATTCTCCATTTCGACGCGCACATAACCGAAGCCATGATCACACATTGCCCTAAAAAACATTGGCAAGAAAAAAACTTCATGATGAACATGCCTAAAAAAAAATCAACACAACACTACTACCCCACCTAACTGTGGTCGTCGGACCGATGACTGGACCGACCGAGTGCCTATATCATGCCACCCATCATAGATGAGTGGGGGGAGGATGGCATAGGCACTAGGTAGCCGAAACCTCACTGGACACATCTTATGCTTGAGTTGTCACCCCCGATCTAAAACCTTCAATTTTAAGAATTTTAAAAAGATTTTACCCAGAAAGGCTTAGAATAGGGTTTTAGCCTTCCATACAAAATTTGTGAACATTCTTAGCAAATTTGTTTTTGGAGGCTAAAGTTGCACAGCAGGCCAAAATCAGCACACAACGTGCCCACGCTAAGGCACCAGCCATGCATGTAGCATGCCTAGGCCAAGGAACTGGCGTGCGCTCTATGTTCCTACGCGAAGGCACCAACGCATGCTTGGTAAGCCCAAGACAAGGCACTAGCGCTTATAGCATGCCACACCAAGGCAATAATATGCGCGTGCCCTTGGACAGGTGCCAGCGCATGCTAGTGCCCTTGGCACTGCACCAACGCAATTGGTGTGCCAAGACAAGGCACCAGTGTGTGTGAGTGCTCTTGGCAAGGAACCAACATGCTTTGCGTGCCAAGACAAGGCACCAACGCATGATATGCCATCAGCAAGGCACCAGCGCGCTTGGCATGCCAAATCCAGAGAACAATATGCATGCGTGCCTATGGCAAGAAACCAGTGCGCACGGCGTGCCACACTAATGCACCAACGCGCACGTGCTTGCTCTTGGCAATGCACCAGCACACGCGCGGTAAAGTATCAATGTGCTTAGCTGTTGGAACCCTATTCACCGGTCACGCAGAGGAACTAGGTCTTAAAAATTTTAAATACAAATCATAATTTGTATCTGGGACCAGTGAACTTGGGATCGTAATTATTATTCGAAACCATACATATAATATGTAAACACAGGAAATTGTAATCAATAAAATCATAAGAACAAACCAACGTTTAAAGGCTCCTTCACTTTACGATGTGCTCCTGTCTGAACCACTCAATCTTCATCGCTATCTCCCGGGACTGGTAACTACGTGTGGGCACGTCACGATCTCAGGTACTTGAATGGATGATGTAGAGAGAATTGAAGAAACTCTTTCTTCTACGTGTTTCAAAAACACACAAAGTATAAAAACAAGATATATATAAATATATATTACTGCACACCAAGCACACATATCACTTTTTTTTTGTTTCACGCCACCAAAAAAAAATTGCCTTCTTTTTTTCTTTTGCCCAATGCATGTGACTTTTTAAAAGTCAAAAAACAAAAAAAAACTTTATATATATATATGTATATATATATATATATATATATCTTCCACCTCCACTTCCGTTTTTATATATATATTATGTGTATCAAGTGTTTACATCCTATGTAAATTCTTCTTTTGACTAATGTTTCATGTGCACACCAATTTGCATCCAATGCAATCTCTTGTTATTAATTGATATATATCTTTTAATTATCCTTTTCAAATATATCTAATATATTAAAAGTGATAATAAGTATTTTAAATTTAAACTTAAATTCAAATACTTAGATAAATGATTTAGTAAAATAAAATAATCATATTATTTTAACTTAACCTAAATCCATTTATCAACTAACACCCTCCAATTAATAGTTAATTCATAATTCATAATTCATAATTATCAATATAACTAAATAATCAAATTATTTAATTAATTTAACTATTAACATTAGTTAATTAAATAATCTCATTATTCAATTAATTCCCGGATATATAGATCATATAGATCATGGCCCAATCCTATATGATCACATCATACAAGGTGCCTCCATTCCCATATCTCATATGAATGATTAAGGATAGAATCATCGTACATTACGGAATGGACTGTAGCTATAGATTAACCACAAATAAAGTACCCAGCTTTATTTGCTATCTATGGACTCTTTAGATTGCACGTCTCTTACTGTATCCATCTGTATATGACACTTACTGTATCCATCCGTATATGACACTCATATACACAGTTATAGATTACATCCAACAATCTTGGATGTTAAATATATGCACAAGTTATAAAATAAACAACACAACAAGAATGAATTGAACTTTTCTTTCTATTAATTTCATAAATCCATTTACAAATTATATCTTTAGGGCATAAACCCCAACAATCTCCCACTTGCACTAAAGCATGCGAGGCATGTCTCGTAACCCTAGACCATATAGGTGACCCAAAAACACTTTAGCCGGTAAGGTCTTTGTAAATGGATCAGCATGATTGTCTTGTGAGGCTATCTTTGTGATGATCACATCTCCTCTATGCACTCTCTCTCTAGTGAGATAATACTTTCTCTCTATATGCTTCCCTCTTTTATGGCTTCTTGGTTATTTAGAATTTTCCACAACACCGCTGTTAACACAATAAAGTGTGATAGGCTTATCCAGATCTAGAACAACTTCCAGATCACCTAAGAACTTACGGAGCCAAATAGCCTCTTTAGCTGCTTCACAAGTGGCTACATATTTGGCTTCCATAGTGGAGTCAGTAATGCAAAATTGCTTGATACTTCTCTACATAATGGCTCCACCATTCAGGGTAAATATTGATCCAAACATGGATTTCCTAGAATCCCTGTCTGATTGGAAATCAGAATCTGTGTATCCTAACGGGATCAAATCCTGCCTGGAATACACTAGCATATAGTCTCTCGTTCTCCGAAGATACTTGAGAATTGTCTTGACAACAACCCAATGATCTAATCCTGGGTTGGACTGGTATCTGCTGACTACTCCTACTGCATAATAGATGTCCGGTCTGGTGCATAACATAGCATACATTAGACTACCTACTGCCGATGCATAGGGTACACGTCTTATATCCTTAACTTCTTGAGGTGTCTTAGGACACTGTTCCTTAGACAAGTGAACTCCATGCCTAGAAGGTAAATTACCTTTCTTGGAGTTTTGCATTGAAAATCACACAAGAATCTTGTCGATATATGATTCCTGAGACAGTGTTATGAGTTTGTTTTTATGATCCTTTATATGTCGGATCCTTAGAACATAACTCGTCTCTCCCAAATCTTTCATTTAGAATTGGCTAGCCAGTCAGCCCTTTACCTCAGACAACACTCCCACGTCATTCCTAATTAGTAGGATATCATCTACGTATAGGACTAATAAAACTACTTTTTTATCAATGATGCACTTGTAGACACAAGGCTCATCGATGGACCCGAAGCCATAGGTTTTGATCACATCATCAAACCTAATGTTCAAAGATCTAGATGCTTGCTTAAGTCCATGGATGGACCTTTGCAGCTTGCAAACATTTTGCTCTTGATCTGGAGACACAAATCCCTCTAGTTGCATCATATAGATGCTCTAATCAGCATTGTCATTCAAGAATACAGTCTTGATGTCCATTTTCTAAATTTTGTAATCAAAATAGGCAGTAATGGATAAGAGAATCCTAATAGACTTAAATATGGCTACCGGTGAGAAGGTCTCTTCATAATCGACCCCCTCTTTCTAGGTATAACCCTTGGCCACTAGCCTTGCTTTGAAGGTCTCTACCTTCCCGTCTATTCATCTCTTTCTCTTATAGATCCATTTACACCCTATGGGTTTTACCCTATCCGGTAAGTCTACAAGATCCCAGACTGAGTTAGAGTACATGGAATCCATGTCGAGATTCATGGATTTAAGCCATTCCTCTTTATCAGGATCTTCCATTGCATTCTTAAATGTCAATGGATCATCAACACTATTAGCAGAGACAACACCTTGTCCCTCACCTATATCTAGATAGTGTTCAGGTTGTCTCACAACCCTCTCACTACGTCTAGGAGGTAGTGTATCCTGATCAGGAACCATCTGACTCTCAGATGTTTGTGGATCAACAACTCTTGTTGATGAAGCACTAGTCTCACCAGGCTCCATCTCATTCAATACAATCTTAGAACGACGTTTATGGTCACTAATATAAATGTCCTCAAGAAACATTGCACTTGTCGATACAAATACTTTGTTATCTTCAGGACTATAGAAGTGTCCACCTCTGGTCTCCTTGGAGTTTCCAACAAACATGCAGACCACAGACTTGGAGTCTAGCTTTCTAGTTCTGTTCTTCAGCACGTGTGCTGGACACCATCATATGTAAAAGTGTAGCAAACTAGCATTACGACCATTCCACAATTCTAGGAGAGTCTTAGGAACAGATTTGGATGGCACCATGTTCAAAGTGTATGCCACTGTTTGTAACGCATATCCTTAGAAGGAATTTGGTAATGATGAGAACTAATCATAGATCTCACCATTTCCATGACAGTTCTATTTCTCCTCTCCGCTACACCATTTTGCTGAGGTGTACCGGGAGATGTGAGTTGGGAAACTATCCCATGCTCGACCAAGAAGTTTTCAAACTCTTGTTCAAGTTACTCACCTCCACTATCTGATCATAGTAACTTGATAGTTCTACCTAATTGATTCTCAACTTTAGCTCGGAATTCTTTAAACGTTTCAAATGTTTTCGATTTTTGTTGCATTAGGTAGGCGTATCCGTATCTTGAGTAGTCATTTATAAAGGTGACATTATACTCATAACCACCCCTAGCTTTAACATTCATCAGTCCGCAGACGTCTGTATGTATAAGCTCTAGCGGTTCTTTAGCTCTAAGCCCTTTTCCAATAAAAGGTCTCTTAGTCATCTTATCTTCTAAACAAGATTCGCAGACAGGTAAGGTGCAAACCTTTAACTCACTTAAAGGTCCGCTTTTTACTAGTCTGTCTATCTGGTCAAGGTTGATATGACCAAGCCTTAGATGCCAAAGATACGTGTCATTATCTGAAGAAATCTTATGTCGTTTAGTCTTTGGTTTTTCAACCTTAAACATTTCGATGTTGAGCAATGTAGTATATATTAACGGTCTTAACACATACAAATTGTTTTCATTATGCCTTGTTGAAGTAGGACATCATGCTCAGGACATGTTCCCGAACTGACGTACCTTCCTTCATACGAGTGAGCATAGCGAAACGAAAAACTTTATGTCGTTTTTGCTTGAAAGGCTACCTGAACATAGCTTGCAATGACTCCATGATTTCGAATGCTGAAGTCATTGCTTCATGCTTTGTGACAAGCACGTCTGTTATAGAAGCCAACAGATATGTTCGGGCCTTCTCATCAGGTGAGACCCATCGCTCGTATGCCTCACGAACAGTTCGTGTGGCATTGGCAGCAGGTGCTGGAGGACATTCCTCTATAAGCACAAACTTGAGGTCTTTGGTGACCAATATTGTATTAATGTTAAGTTTTCACGTAGTGTAGTTATCACCAGTTAATTTGTCGTTTACAAGAATTTGAAGTAATGTAGAAGACATTATTACTGAAATAAATAAAACATTCATTCAATCATTTAGTTAAAACAAGTGCGAGTGCTTTGACATAAATTTGAACATGATGCATTAACATGTTTAACGAACTAGAACTACCCTCGAACTAGAACTACCCTAAATCTAGTGCCGCCTTAGGGTCGGTCAAGTCCTTGCATGTTGGACCTACACATTCTCAATCAAATGATATTATAGAATAACTCTTATTCCATATCATTCAACCATTGTTCATTCAGTCAGGTTTTTAATTAACAAACTTAATCAAAACCTTCGTGAGTGTAACCCACCATTTCAGATCTCACGAGCTTAACTCGAGAATTGTGGCCTTAGTGTCTGTCAATCCCGAAAATACCCTTAGAAATCCTATCTGTTAGGAAGTCAACCTTGGTATTGACCTTTGTGGAAACCCTCCTTAGAGAGGACGAAAACAAAGCCGTCACGAGGCCCCACTCGGATCTCACGGTGTTGAACTAATGATGGAGACCGCGGGATTTATATGTCATATATCCCTCTCCCATTCACTATTTTAAAATTAGGGTTTTCTATTAACCGTTAATGTACCTAGATTCTACAGGATTAAACGACTAACTTTAATAAAGTTATCTAGCGCATTAACTAATTAGAAACAAATACTAATTAACTAATAAATTATTAATGATTTTTAACAATTAAAAATCTAATCTATTAGTGAATAATCTAAGCTTTTGTAAACTATTTACTAAGGTCAGATTATTATATTAGTGTTTACCAAGTTTTGACTATTAAAACTCTAACACTTTATTCGGTTCATTTATTATTAGTTAATTAATTAATCATATTAATCCTAATTACAATAAATGACCCTATTAATCTAACTTATTAAACTCTTTAATAACTAGATTAATTTTAATGAGAATTACCAAGTTTTCTAACCATTAAAAACTAATCTCATCATTCATAGCCAATTATGTATATTACCCATTTTAATCACATTAAAAAAATATATAAAATACCAGGCTATGATGCATGTATGACATATCAAATATATTTGTGTAGGCACATCTAATCTAAATGACATACGTATGCATGACAATGCTTTTATCATCATATAATATAAAACATACATGGATTGACCGAGTACTGTGGATTATTTAACTTAAAAAAAATTGGAATCTAAAATTGCAAAAAAAATCCCAAGGCATTCCTTGGTCTTCTTGTAATTTCCGAATCTTCCAGTCTCTTCAGGTCTCTTCGATTCATCTCATGAATCTTTCTTCACGATTTTTCCAGGTTTTCAATATAGGTTACGTTTTCTTTTACAATACAATAACAGTAAAAATATATATATATAAACAAAAAAAAATACAACCCATAAACCCTAAATCCACAATACCATATAATTAACAATCAATCATGCTTTTGTAAATTAAAAATATATATATACATACAAAAATAACATACAGTCAATTTAAATCGTGCCTACACAATCATAGAAAGATATCTCGCCTTGGTCTTTTTCACAAATACTTAATATATATATATATATATATATGTATATATATATATATATATATATATATATATTGTTAGCAAGCAGCGTAATTGATATAGATATATATTTGTAAGCAAGCACCATAATATATATAGATATATTTGTAAGCAAGAAGCGTAATTGATATATGTATATTTTAATAAGCAAGCGACGTAATATATATATATATATATTGTGAAAAGGTACAATAGGTATCAGAGCTAATATATATAATATATAAACACAGGAAATTGTAATCAATAAAATCAAAAGAACATACCAATGTTTGGAGGCTACTTCACTTTACGTTATGCTCTTGTCTGAACCAATCTTACCAATGTTTGGAAGCTCTTTCACTTTGCAATGTGCTCTTGTCTGAACCACTAGATCTTCCTTTCTATCTCCTGGGACTATGAACTGCATGTGGGCGCGTCACGATCTTAGGAACTAGAATGGAGGATGTAGAGAGAATTGAAGATACTCTTTCCTTTATGTGTTTCAAAAACACACAAAGTATAAAAACAAGATATATATAAATATATATATCACTGCACACGAAGAACGCATATCACATATGTTTTTTTTTGTTTCACGCCACCAAAAAAAAATTTGCCTTCTTTTTTCCTTTTGCCTGATGCATGTGACTTTTTAAAAGTCAAAAAACAACAAAAAAAACTTTTTACAAATATATATATATATATATATATATATATATATCTTCCGCCTCCACTTCCGTTTTTGTATATATATATATATATATATATATATATATATATATATATATTGTGTATCAAGTATTTACATCCTATGTAAATTCTTCTTTTGACTAATGTTTCATGTGCACACTAATTTGCATCCAATGCAATCTCTTGTGTAATTAATTGATATATATATTTTTTTTTAATTATCCTTTTCAAATATATCTAATGTATTAAAAGTGATAATAAGTATTTAAAATTTAAATTTATATTCAAATACTTAGATAAAGGATTTAGTATTAATAAAATAATCCTATTATTTTATCTTCACCTAAATCCATATATCAACTAACACCCTCCAATTTATAGTTAATAATTAAATTCATAATTATCAATTTAATTAAATAATGTAATTATTTAATTAATTTAACTATTAACATTCATTAATTAAATAATCTCATTATTCAATTAAATCCCGAATATATACGTGTCACTTTTGTAACACAATTAATTGGACAATCCAATTAATTAACAGTGACCCTTGTTACCTAAATCAATCGAGCTAGAAAGGGGACCTAATGGACCCACAGTATTTTGAGCTCCAATAATCCTCAGAATCATTAATTAAACTCTTTAATTAATATTCCTTGATTATTAACTCCGGTGTTATTCCACTAAATATCCGAAGCTGCACTCTCTCAACTGTAGACGCTATTACACAGACCGATACAACTTGGTGTCTATTGATATAGCTATTACACATGGTGTGATCCTCCACAGTAGTTCATAATTAGAGCTAGGTCATAATGTCCGTTATACCCCTCTAATTACTTATATCCTTTAAGTACCGTTAATTCTATAATGAACAATAAATCCTATTTCCTTACGGAATTAGGAAAGCGCTCATATTGTCCATGCCCCGAATCAACCGTTAAGGGAACTACCATATGCTTCTCATAAGAAGGACTGGAATCCATTATTGTGTACAAACCTTCCCAACCACAAGCTAAACCGTAATCCCAATATACGGAGCATATTGATCCGGAACAGCATCTGACCTCACTTGCAGTATATCAAAGACCACGATCTAACCTTAAGGAGTTGATAAGACACTCAGGATTAAGATCACCCATATATAACCATCGTTAGTTGATATATATGATTCTCATCGGTAAACGGATCGTGGTGAGAGATTCATATAGATCATGGCCTAGTCCTATATGATCACATCATACAAGGTGCCTTCATTCCCATATCTCATGTGAATGATTCATGATCGAATCATCGTACATTAAGGAATAGACCCCGGCTATAGATTAACCACAAATAAGTACCCAGCTTTATTTACTATCTATGGACTCTTTATATTGCACGTCTCTTACTGTATCCATCCGTATATGACACTTATATACGCAGTTCGAGATTACATCTGGCAATCTTGGATGTTAAATATATGCACAAGTTATAAAACAAACAACACAACAAGAATGAATTGAACTTTTCTTTCTATTTATTTCATAATTCCATTTACAAATTACATCTTAAGGCATAAACCCCAACATTAGCATGCCACACCAAGGCACCAGCACATGCGGCGTGCCATCGATGAGGCACCAGTGCATACGGCTTGCACACCAAGGAAACAGTGCGCGTGCGTTCCATTGGAAAATCATTAGTGTGCTTGGCGTGCCACACTAAGGCACCATCAAACGTGTAGCGTGCCATCGATAAGGGATCAGTGCGCTTAGTGTACCATCAGCCAGGCAACACACACCCACCAAGGCACAATGGTGTGGAGGTTTGAAAGGGGTACCAATGGAATCACTCGATAGTAGGGCCCACTGGGTGGACCTAGCACCTCCCCATAAAGAGGTTTTGAAGCACTTTCAGGAGTGTTAGGAGGGAACTCACACAGTGCTTGAGTTGTCACCATCCCCTCTAAAAATTTGAATTTTTGGAATTTCTGTGTGATTTTTTGCGTGGATGCTAAGGATAATGTAATTGACATGTACAAAAGACTGTAAAGAATTTTGTGGAGGAAAAATATATGTTTTTATTTTCCCAAAGAACTGGAATTTAAATAATCGGAAAGATAGCAAAACTGTAAGGGAAGTGAGGAAACGATTGTTATCTTATCCTTAGGCCTCTTAGGAATGAACTTTCTTATTTGGTTCATCTCATACACAGAATTTGCTTGCTTTTTAACCAAGCTTTAGCTTTCAAAAACTTGAAGCTTGTGAAAGAGTTTATATTTGAACATGTTCTTCATGGAGTTGTACATTTTAAGTTCAACTTAAAGAACTTGCTCTCATTTATCTTTCTTCGAAACTTTTATATATTTGAATTGCAATCGTAGCATTTTGAATTTCATAACTTTAACTTATATGTTTATTTAGACATGAACTCGTACACTTCGAAAAGTGAATTGCACCGTGCTTGGCCTATTTGACAACTTCGAGTTTAATGTCGTGAACTTGTAAATTTTGCACACTGTCGCTCAATATGATACCTCCCGCACTGGCAAGCCTAATTTTCCCATGCATAACCGAAAGAGACACCTCTACTGTGCCATCGTTACGGCCAAGGCATTTCAATGTTATTCATGGAAGAGTGCCAAGTGCGGTGGGGAGGGGCAAATCTCACTTAGCATCGATTGCCCTTGGCCGAACGGCTTGAGGAGCAACTTGCGTTCAAAGACTCAATGGCTCACAGGATTCTACATTTTACTTTGAGACGGGCCAAACGAAGAGCTCGCAGGCCGATACCTAGAATGCGTATGTGCACAAGGAATGATGTACAGCGTGTGCCACTGGCCATGGTCACGATGATAACATCTCCACAAGCATAAGGCCTAGGCTTAGGCCACCCATTGTAGTCTGTAACGGTCCACGCCCTAATTCAAACGGTAAACTGACTTGTGACGGATACAAATTCGATCGACGCACATCATTAGACCATCCGCTTTCCTCCAAACAATTTCATGCACTCTTTGAGTCTCTTTTCAAAGTCCTTTTTCACCTTTCCGTCATGATATTTGTTTGTTATAGATATCTCACCTATATTTAGCCAAATATGGATTTTAATGCCCGATTTGGGTTGCATTCCCAAACAACCCGACTCGTAGACAACACCTAGTAATACAATAGGGTCTGGGCGTGACAAGGCTTTCACCCTTACCGTTGCCCCTTTATATGGGACCTGGGCTCGGTCCGTCGCTAAGTACACTTCTCCATACTACAATTTGAATGTCGAAGGTGCTCGATTCTCAAGATGGGCTCTTCTTGATACAATCTCCATTACAAGGGGAATCCTGGTAATTTTCTTTTCCTCCGCTTATTGATATACTTAAACTCAGCGGGGTTTATTTGAGCACTAAACATCACGACGTCCATCACCAATGACTTATATTTAGGCAAACCGTAAGCCATTCAGCACGCGAAAGGCCAATATCAACCCACAACCAAGTCCATTCTTCTATTCCGATGATCAAACCGATTGATCGAGTGCCTATGCCATGCCACTCATCATAGATTAGTGGGGGGAAAGATGGCATAGGCACTAGGTAGCAAGAATTGAAGCAGAAACCGACCCCCAAAAGAGGTTTTAAAGAAGTTGCAGGAGTGCTAAGAGGAAACGCACATTATGCTTGAGTTATCACCCCTTCCTCTAAAACCTTCATTTTTAAGAATTTTGAAAAGATTTTTATTTCTATAAATGCTTAGAATAGGGTTTTAGACACCCATGTAAAAGTTAAGAAAATTCTGAGAAACTTTTTTTTCAAAGGCCAACGTTGCACGGTCAGCCAAAATAGGCATGCCCAAGCCAAGGCATCAGCGCGTGCATAGCTTGCTCATACCAAGGCATCACTGGATGCTTGGCGTGCCCAAGCTAAGGCACCAGCATGCGTGAGGCACCACAACAAAGGCGTGTGACACGCACGTGAGTGCCTTTGGCAAGACACCAACACATGCGTGCTTTCCCTTGGCAAGGCACTAGCGTGCTTGGCATACCAAGGCACCAGCACATGTAGCGTGCCATCATCAATGCACCAATGCACTTGGCATACCACACCAAGGCATCAGCGCACTTGGCGTGCAAAGCCAAGGCACCAGCGCAAGTACACTGTGCCAACTGTAAGGCACCGACGCACTTGGCATGACATACCAAGGCACCAATGCACACGTGCTTACCATTGGTAAGGCACCATCATGCTTGGCATGCCAAACAAAGGCTCCAGCGCGTGCAGCATGCCATCTGTAAGGTACCAACATGCTTGGCATGCCATACCAAGGCAACAACACACTTGGCATGCCACACCAAGGCACCAACTCACAGGCTTGCCCTTGGCATGGCACTAGCATGCTTGGTGTGCCAAGCTAAGGCACTAGTACACACACACCATGCCAACTGTAAGGCACTAATGCATTTGAAGTGCCACACTAAGGCACCAGAACGCATTTGGCAAGGCACTAACGCATTTGGCATGCCAAGCCAAGGCACCAACATGCACAACTTGCCATTAGTAAGGCACCAGTGCACATAGTGTGGCATAGTAAGCCAACAATGTGCGTACACGTGCCCTTAGCAAGGCACCACACCAGCATGCTTGGCATGCCAAGCCAAGGCCCTAACACGCGCGAGGCATGCCATTGGTAATGCGCTAGTGTGCTTTGCATGCCACACTAAGGTACCAACTTACATAACATACAACACCAAGGCACTGGTGTGCTCCCCCTTACCCTTAGCAAGGCACCATACCAGAACGCTTGGCGTGCCACCACAAATCCGCCAAGGCATAACTGTGTGGCCGTTGTGAAGGGAGCACCCATGGAATTACTCGATAGTGGGGCCTACTGAATTGACCTAGCCACTGCCCTTTAAAAAGGTTTTGAAGCACTTTCAGGAATGCCAGGAGGGAACACACGTAGTGCTAGAGTTGTCACCCCCTAAGAACTTGAATTGTTGGAATTTCGATGGGATTTTTTGTACGACTACTAAAGATAATGTAATTGACTTGTACAAAAGATTGCAAAGAATTTTGTGGAGGAATAATATATGTTTTTTTTCAAAGTACTAGAGTTTAAGTATCAAAAAGATAGCAAAAACGTGGGAAGTTAGGGAAATAATTTTTATCTCATCCTTAGGCCTCTTATGAATGAACTTTCTTATCTGTTTTACCTTATGCACAGACTTTGCTTTCTTTTTAATTGATCTTTAGCTTTCAAAAACTTGAAGGCTCGTGATGGAGTTCATATTTGAATATGTTCTTCACAGAGTTATACATTTTAAATTGGATACTTATTGAACTTGCTCTCATTTATCTTTCTTCAAAACTTTTGCATATTCGAATTGAATTGTAGTGGTCGACCTTGTACAAATTGCAGTCATAGCATTTTGAATTTAATAACTTTAACTTGTACGTTTATTTGCACACAAGCTCGTACACTTCAAAAATTAAATTGCACCGTGCTTGGCCTATTTGCACACGAACTTTGACAACTTCGAGTTTAATATCGTGAACTTGTAAATTTTACAAACCGTCGCTCAATACAATACCTCCCACACTGCCAAGGCTAATGTTCCTATGCATCGCCGTAAGAGAAACCCTGTAGGTGTTATTGGGTCTATTTATAAATGTAAAAAACCCTAAGTCTTGGTGCAAAAGTTAAGCCAGTTCCCATAATGAAACTGAGTTCTAACTTCTTGGAATCGTATTATTCTCTTCCTTGTTATGTGCAGATTGTATTTTAATGGAATTCAGTCTCTTGCCTAATTTGCACCTTGATATCTATAAGGAAGTTTATTTCCTTATCAAAGTGTTCTTCGTGATGTCTTGTTTGGGTTGGATTCCTCTTCTACGTATCAGAGTCGTAACTTTATTAAATTTGTATAATGTCCATTTGTCAGTCAGCCTATCATCTACCAATCCGAACCAAAGTCCCGTCCCCCGACTAGTGGTTTCCCCCGATCACAGACTTTACCCCGAGTATTTTAATGGTCCCGATTGGGCCTTCTTATCTGATAACCCATGTCATCTTAGTTAGGGGCTTATGGGCCTTCTATGGTCAACTTAGGTTGGTTCATTTTGTTTGAATTTTGATGATGTGGTACCCCGATCCTTGTCTCTTGCTGACGTGCCATGCTATTTGAACTTCACCAATAACACCACTCAACATTCAAACAAACAATCCATACATCATGTTCAAGTCATTTGTGAACAACATCACTGCTAAATCTGTAGAGAGCAAAAGTTAATGAGAACCATAAATATATTATACTAAGTTCTCTAACATGACATGCCATATGATGTAGTGCAAACAATGAGTTGAGAGATGAAAAAACTTAGAATGCAAGCACTGGGATATATAGATACCTTAGCAAGCAATTTTCATCAAATGCAAAGACTTCACCCTTTTTATGAGCTCTCTTGGTTCATTTGTCCCCATGACAATAAGTTGTTGGTGTGTCATCCCAAGAGATTAAAAACTAAGCATTTGAACTCAAACACATATAAAAATGAACTTCTCATAAAGTTAACCAATAGATTTCGACTATCATAACAAGGAATGTGAGATAGATAAGTTACGTCAAGTTATAGAGAAACAAAGCTAGCTAGCTAAAAATCTCAACAACTTGACACTAATCTTAAAGCTAACTCACATGTGTATCTTACACTAATGATAAGATCACTCACCTTTGACCCATGTGGTCTTGGGTGAACTTACACATATATCATGCTTATCTTTGATTTTAATGTTGAACCTTATCTTGAAATTGTTAGAAAATCTAAAAGAATTGGAGAGAGGTTAGCATTGATGGGTGGAAATGAATAGGCTACTGACAAATAAGAAGTGGGTGTTATTGATATGACCTGAGGAAGATTTTGATACTCCTTAATTAGGATTGCATTTTTTTGTTTTATTTTACGTTGGGGTTCTTTTATCTTAGTTACCTTACTTTAATTTTTTAGATTACTTTCCTTTTTTGACTCTGACAGAATAGGAAAATAGAAAACTATTCCTGTTTTTATTTTAATTATGTTTTAGATTAGTTTCCTATTTTGTCCTATTTTGACTATAACAGAATAGGAAAATAGAAAGCTAGTCCTATTATAAATAGTGCTATTATTTTTAGGGTTGTTATCTTTTGAATGTTTTACTAATAAAATTAGCTATGCTAGGGTTCATCCAATTTCTTTTCGATTCAGCTTTTCTCAGTGAACGACTTAGAAAGGCTTGGGCTAGGGTTAGGTAAATTATGTTATCTGCTTCTAGAGAGTAGATCGCTCAATTATGTGGGTGGTTTGACTCAGATCTATCTATCATTAGGTACAAGTTAGGGTTTTACTGTTGGATCCCAAATCTAGGTCCTCAACAATTTGGTGCTTCCATTAAGAGGTTTCGTCGGCGTACTAAAAGAGAGAGAGAGAGAGAGAGAGAAAAAGAAAAAAATCAGCAGCCCTGGTATCCAAGGAGGATTCTATTATTCAAGGGAGTGGATCAATGACTAACAAACAATAGTTTGAATCCTTGGAGGAGAGTCAAGATCGAATTTTCAAGTCCCTATCAAAGTTGATGACATGGTCAAACATTGATGCAATCGAGAGTCTTGAACGGCAGTTGGCTGAAAACAAGGGGAAGGAAACGGTAGGAGGACAGACTCAAGGGGATGGACAGAGATCATGTAGTTCATGGTGTAAGGCAAAATGCTCGATAGGTAAGGTAGACGAGCCCAATTCACCCAAAAATCATGAAGGGTTTAAGCAAGGAGGACGAGTGGAACGTGTGACATTAATGGTGGAGCGTTGGTTGCATGATGAGATTTCTGAGGGGGATCTGTATGATGAATCTGAGAAAGATATGAGATTAGACAGGAAGCCTCGTTGTCGAATGCCAATTTATGGGCAATAAAGGGGACCATGGAGAGGTGATGTAGTATATGAAGATTGTAGGCAAAGAGAGAGGAATCATAATCGGGGCCCTAGAAAGTCGAAGATCCATTTTTTGTATTTTAATGGTGGAGACAAATATGAGTGGTAGGACAAGGTGGAATACAACTTTTAGGTCTATGAAGTGGCGAGGGCCATTCAGGTTTCTACTTCATATATCTACCTTAATGGATAGGCTAACAGCAGGTGGAGATGGATCAAAGCTCAGTTTGAGCAAGATGGAAGGCAAATGGGTTGGACGGCCTTTGAGCGAGAGTTTTTGGCTCAATGGGGACCATCACCGGTTGTCAATCATCATGGGTAGTTGGCCTTGCTCAAGTAGGAAAAAGAGTTCCGATATATATTTAGGAGTTTCACTGATTGTAGATTTTGGTCAGGGGTGGTCAGAGGAGTCATTATTGGGGACTTTTATTGAATGGTTGAAGTCATGGTTAGCAAAGAAGATGAAACTGAAGCTACCTCAAAGAATGACCGAAGCAATGAGGATGGTGAAGATTTTAGAGGATAGTTACTACAGTGACAAGTAGCCGTTTAAGGAGAGTTATGGGAGTAAAAATTTAAAATCGGAGTCTAACAAAGATTCCTAGAGAGGAAAGGGAGCTATTGAGGATAGTTCCAAAAATGAAAGTAAAGACGTAAAAAAATTGACAAAGGAAGAAGTTCAAGAGAAAATAAAAAAGGGTCTGTGCTTCAAATGTTGGGAGAAATGGAACAAGGACCATTGGTACCAAACAGGAAAGATATTTATGATCATTGACTCAAGTGAATCAGATGTTGATGTTGTCAGTGACGAGAAAGCCACCAGTGTTGAGGGAGAGTTAATGGTGGCTAAATTGGGAGAAAATAATTGTGAAGCCGATTTGTCTTTAAATGCCATGTCTGGGGTTTGAAACCATCCACTATGAGGCTTATGACATGGGTTGGTAAGTTAGAGGTTTCAATATTGGTAAACTCTGGTTCCTCTCACAATTTCATTAATGTAAATATCGTAAGGAAGATTGGGCTGCGAGGGACTGCCATAGAACCATTTGATGTGAAGGTGGCTAATGGGGAAAAACTTAAGTGTGAGGAAGTGGTTCGCGAGGTGAAGATAAACATGCAAGGAGTCAAGATTTCACCTGATTTGCATTTGTTGTCTCTAGTGGGAGTGGATATGGTGTTAGGCAACGCTTGGTTGAAGAGTATCGGTAAGGTGGTTAAGGAGTTTGACGCCATGACGATGGAATTCAAATTGGGTGGAAAAAAAAGAATATGGGCCGCTTTGCCTCTCAAGGAAATTAAATAGTGCGAAGCTTAGATATTATAGAGACTTTGTAAAAAGGGTGCCCAATGCTTTGCAGTAGTGAATGCTGGAGATCGACAAGATAGGGGAAGTAAGAAAAAGAATACTGATGAGTTGTAAGATGAATTACAATGGTTACCCGAGATAGTACGTAAGGGAGTGACAAATCGTCGACAAGTTCTGAAGGTGCCAACTAGTTTACTACCATCTCACCATTTTGATCACCACATTACTTTGAAAGATTAGGTGAAATCGATCAATGTGCCTCCATATAGGTATGCCCATTTCTAGAAAGATGAGATTGAGAAACAAGTAGAGGAGATGTTGAAGAATGGATTGATCAGGCAAAGTCAAAGTCCATTTTCATCTCTGGTGCTATTAGTAAGGACAAAAGGATGGGACTTGGAGGTTTTATACCAACGATCGAGCTCTGAATGAAGCAACCGTGAAAGATCAATTTCATATTTCTATGGTTGATGATATGTTGGATGAGTTACATAGGGAATGTGTGTTCACCGAGCTAGATTTACGAGCTAGGTACCACCAAAATCGGATGAATGAGAAGGATGAGTACAAAACAGCCTTTCGAACGCATTTGGGGTTATATGAGTATCGGGTGATGCCATTTGGGTTGTGCATTGCACCTTCTACATTCCAAGCAGCCATGATTTTAATTTTTAGACCTTATCTGAGGTGTTTTTTATAGTGTTCTTTGACGATATTTTTATGTATTCAAAGTCAATAGAGAAGCACCTGAAGCATTTGGAGTTGGTATTAGGGATATTAGAGCAGCATCACTTTTTTATTAAAGTTTCAAAATGTGACATTATGCAGGACGAATTGGAGTATCTTAGGCATACAATTTCATAAGCGAGAGTGAAGGTTGATCCTAGGAAGATTGATGCTATGGTGGATTGGCCATTGCTAAAAGATTTGTCAACTCTGAGAGGATTTCTAGGGTTAACAGGTTATTACCAGAGGTTTGTGAAGTCTTATGGACTGATTGCAAAACCATTGACTGATATATTGAAAAAAGACAGTTTTAAGTGGATAGAAGAAGCAAAGAAAGCTTTCAAAGATTTGAAGAGGGCTATGACACAAACCCTTATGTTGGCTTTGACAAATTTTAAAAAGGCATTCGAGGTATATACTGATGCTAGTGGCAAGGGGATTGGTGTTGGGGTTTATGCCCAAAAGATGTAATTTGCAAATGGATTTATTAAATAAATAAAAGGAAAAGTTCAATACATTCTTGTTGTGTTGTTTATTATATAAATTGTGCATAAATTTAACATCCAAGATTACCGGATGTAATCTCGAACTGTGTATATGAGTGTCATGTACGGATAGATACAGTAAGAGACGTGCAATATAAAGAGTCCATAGATAGCAAATAAAGCTAGGTACTTTATTTGTGGTTAATCTATAGTTGCGGTCCATTCCGTAATGTACGGTGATTCTATCCTGAATCATTCATATGGAGATATGAGAATGAAGGCACCTTGTATGATGTGATCATATAGGACTGGGCCATGATCTATAGGAATCTCTCACCAAGATCCGTTTACCGATGAGAATCATATATATAAACTAATGATGGCTATATGTAGATGATCTTAATCCTGAGTGTCTTATCGACTCCTTCAGGTTAGATCATGGTCTTTGATATACCATGGGTGAGGTCAGATGCATTTCCTGATCAATATACTCTGTATGTTGGGATTACGGTTTGGCTTGTGGCTGGGAAAGTTTGTACACAACAGTGGAATCCAGTCCTTCTTGTGAGAAGTATATGGTAGTTCCCTTAAGGGTTGATTCAGGGCTTGGACAATATGAGCTACCTCCTAATTTCATGAGGAAATAGGATTTATTGTCCATTAGAGAATCAACGGTACTTAAAGGATATATGTAATTAGATGGGTATAACGGACATGATGACCGAGCTCTAATTATGAACTATTGTGAAGGATCACACCATGTGTAATAGCTATATCGATGGACACCGAGTTATATCGGTCTGTGTAAAAGCGTGCACAGTTGAGAGAGTGCAGCTTCGGGTTTTTAGTGGAATAACACTGGAGTTAATAATCAAGGAATATTAATTAAAGAGTTTAATTAATGATTCCGAGGATTATTGGAGCTCAAAATAATGTGGGTCCATTAGGTCCCCTTGCTAGCCCGATTGATTTAGGTAACAAGGGTCACGGTTAATTAATTGGATTGTCCAATTAACTGTGTTACAAAAATGACACGTATATATTCGGGAATTAATTGAATAATGAGATTATTTAATTAATTAATGTTAATAGTTAAATTAATCAAATAATTAGATTATTTAATTATATTGATAATTATGAATTATTAATTAACTATTAATTGGAGGGTGTTAGTTGATATATGGATTTAGGTGAAGATAAAATAATAGGATTATTTTTTTTTTACTAAATCATTTATCTAAGTATTTGAATTTAGTTTAAATTTAAAATACTTATTATCACTTATAATATATTAGATATATTTAAAAAAGATAATTAAAAGATATATATCAACCAATAACACAAGAGATTGCATTCGATGCAAATTGGTGTGTACGTGAAACAATAATCAGAATAAGAATTTGCATAGGATGCAAATACTTAATAAATATATATATATATATATATATATATATATATAAGCTAATTGCGGATATTCATCAGCAAGCAAAATAATATATATAGATATATTAAAAGTTTTGGCAACGGATGAGATATATATATATATATATATATATATATATATATATATATATATATATAAAGTGAGTATCAGTAAAAAGAAAAAAGAGATATATATATATATGTGTGATATAACAAGCAGTGGGTGAGATATATATTGTGGTTCTTGGTGCGCAAAAGCAGAGGTGAGCAACTGATATTTATATAAAAGCAAACAACAGGCGAGATATATATATATATATATTCGTGAAAACGAAGCAGCATATATATATATATATATATATATATATATATTGTTTCATGTTTTATGTGAGTTTTTGAAACACAGAAAAGAAAGAGTTTCTTCAATTCTCTCTACATTCTCCATTCAAGTTCCTGAGACTGTGACGCGCCCACACGCAGTTACCAGTTCCGGGAGATAGCGAGGAAGATCGAGTGGTTCAGACAGGAGCACATAGTATTTCAAAGAGGAGCACATCATAGAGTGAAGGAGCCTCCAAACGTTGGTTTCTTCTTCTGATTTTATTGATTACAATTTCCTGTGTATACATATTGTATGTATTAGTTCTGAAAAATAATTACTATCAAAAGTTCACTGGTCCCAGATACATATATGATTTGTATTAAAAAATTTAAAACCTAGTTCTGCTGCTTGACCGGTGAACAGGGTTCCAACAATTGGTATCAAAGGCAATTTATTTTTTGGAACAAGAAATTGTTTTCGATGCTTCTGTATGTATGAATTGTGTAGGCACAATTTAAATTGACTGTATGATATTTTTGTATGAATATTATTATTATTATTATTTTAATTTATAAAAACATGATTGATTGTTAATTATATGGTACTGTGGATTTAGGGTTTATGGGTTGTATTATTATTATTTTTTTGTTTATATTTTTTTTTATTGTATTGTAAAAAAAAAATGTAACCTGTATTGAAGACCTGGAAAAATCGTGAAGATGGATTCATGAGATGAATCGGAGTGACCTAAAGAGACTGGAAGATATCTGAAGTTACTAGAAAACCAAGGAATGCCTTGGGAAATTTTTGTAATTTTAGATTCTAATTTTTAGGTTAAATAATCCACAGTACTCGGTCAATTTATGTATGCTTTATATTATGTGATGATAAAAGCATTGTCATGCATACGTATGTCATTTAGATTAGATGTGTCTATACAAATATATTTGATATGTCATACATGCATCATAGCCTGATATTTTATGTATTTTTTTAATGTGAATAAAATGAGCAATATACATAATTGGCTATGAACAATGAGATTAGTTTTTTAATGGTTAGAAAACTTGGTAATTCTCATTAATATTAATCTAGTTATTAAAGAGTTAAATAAGTTATGGTCATTTATTGTAATTAGGATTAATATGATTAATTACCTAATAATAAATGAACCGGATAAAGTGTTAGAGTTTTAATAGTTAAAATTTGGTAAACACTAACAAAATAATCTAACCCTAGTAAATAGTTTACAAAGACTTAAATTATTCACTAATAGATTAGATTTTTAATTGTTAAAAATCATTAATAATTTATTAGTTAATTAGAATGTGGTTATAATTAGTTAATGCGCTAGATAACTTGATTAAAGTTAGTCGTTTAATCCGGTAGAGTCTAGGTGCATTAACGGTTAAAAGAAAACCTTAATTTTAAAATAGTGAGTGGGAGAGAGATATATGACATATATATCCTGCGATCTCCATCATTAGTTCAACACCGTGAGATCCGAGTGGGGCCTTGTGACGGCTTTGCTTTCGTCCTCCCTAAGGAGGGTTTCCACAAAGGTCAATACCTAGGTTGACTTCCTAACTGATAGGATTTCTGAGGGTATTTCGGGATTGACGGACCCTAAGGTGGCAATTCTCGAGTTAAGCTCGTGAGATCTGAAATGGTGGGTTACACTCACGAAGGTTTTGATTAAGTTTATTAATTAAAAACCTGACTGAATGAACGATGGTTGAATGATATGGAATAAGAGTTATTCTAGAATATCATTTGATTGATAATGTCTCGGTCCAACATGCAAAGACTTGACCGACCCTAAGGCGGCACTTCTTTGTGGTATGTTGGATTGTCGTGGTATAGTAACTAGTTTTAAGGTAGTTCTAGTTCGTTAAACATGTGCATGCATCATGTTTAAATTTTTGACAAAGCACTCGCACTTGTTTTTAAACAAATAACTGAATGAATATTTTTATTTATATCAACAATAATGTCTTCTGCATTACTTCAAATTCTCGCAAACGACAAATTAACTAGTGATAACTACACTAAATGGAAACTTAACATTAATGCAATATTGGTCACAAAAGACCTCAAGTTTGTGCTTACGGAGAAATGTCCTCCAACGTCTGCTGCCAATGCCACACAACTGTCCGTGAGGCATACGAGCGATGGGTCTCATCTGATGAGAAGGCCCAAACATATCTGTTGGCTTCTATGACAGACATGCTTATCACAAAGCATTAAGCAATGACTTTAGCATTCGAAATCATGGAGTCATTGCTAGCCTTGTTCGGGCAGCCCTCCGAGCAAAAGCGACATGAAGCCATTCGTTCTGTTATGCTCGCTCGCATGAAGGAAGGAACGTCAGTTCGGGAACATGTCCTGAGCATGATGTCCTACTTCAACACGGCAGAAGTCAATGGCGGGGCCATTGATGAACCCAGTCAAGTGAGCATCATACTGACAACTCTTTCGAAGAGTTTCGATCAGTTTAAGAGCAACTATGGGATGAACAAGTTAAAGTTTAGTCTTACACAGTTGCTCAATGATCTTGATACCTTTAATTCTTTAATTAAGGACAATAAGGGAAAGACCGGTGAGGCAAATGTTGCTGAACCATTTTCCTCCTTAAATAATAAAAAGAGGAAGAGGTCTGCTGGGAAGGCGAAGGGTAAGCCCAAACCCAAGAAAGCCCAAAGCAAAAAGAAGGGCGCCTCCACCGATTAAGGCAAAGGAAAATGTTTCCATTGCGATAGGGATGGGCACTGGAAGAGGAATTATCCTCAATACCTGGAGGACGTAGCCAAGAAGAAAAAGATGAAAGGTAAATATGATTTACTTGTTCTTGAATCTTGTTTAGTGGAAGATGATTCTTTATCCTGGATAATTGATTCGGGAGCCACCAACCATGTTTGTTCTTCTTTGCAATGGACTAATTCTTGGACACAGCTAGATGAGCAAGCCTTCTCAATGCCTGTAGGGTCAGGGGATGTCGTGTCGGCACGAGCAGTGAGCGTAATTAGAATACATTTTTGTAATAATTATATTTTGTTGGACAATGTATTTTATATTCCTGAATTTACACGGAATTTGATTTATGTTTCTAAGTTGTTAGAACAAAAATATTATATTTCTTTTAATAATAAGTCTGTTATTATTGGAAAGAATGGTTAGAATATTTGTTCAGGAATTAATGAAAACAATTTCTATGTGTTAAGACCGTTAATATATACTACACTGCTCAATACCGAAATGTTTAAGGTTAAAAAACCAAAAACTAAACGACATAAGATTTCTCTAGATAATGACACATATCTCTGGCATCTAAGGCTTGATCATATCAACCTTGATCGGATAGACAGACTAGTAAAAAGTGGACATTTAAGTGAGCTAAAGGTTGGCACCTTACCTGTCTGTGAATCTTGTCTCGAAGGTAAGATAACTAAGAGACCTTTTACTGGAAAAGGGCTTAGAGCTGAAGAACCGCTAGAGCTTATACATACAGACGTCTGCGGACTGATGAATGTTAAAGCTAGGGGCGGTTATGAGTATTATGTCACCTTTATTGATGACTACTCAAGATACGGATATGTCTACCTGATGCAACAAAAGTCGAAAACATTTGAAAGGTTCAAAGAATTCCGAGCTGAAGTTGAGAATCAATTAGGTAGGACTATCAAGTCACTACGATCGGATAGTGGAGGTGAGTACCTTGACCAAGAGTTTGAAGACTTCATGGTCGAGCATGGGATAGTTTCCCAACTCACAGCCCCCGGTACATCTCAGCAAAATGGTGTAGCGAAGAGGAGAAATAGAACCCTAATGGAAATGGTGAGATCTATGATTAGTTTCTCATCATTACCAAATTCCTTCTAGGGATATGCATTACAAACAGCATCATACATTTTGAATGTAGTGTTATCCAAATATGTTCCTAAGACTCCCCTAGAGTTGTGGAATGGTCGTAAAGCTAGTTTGCGATATTTCCGCATATGGGGGTGTCCAGCATACGTGCCGAAGAATAGAACTGGAAAGCTAGACTTAAAATCTGTTGTCTGCCTGTTTGTAGGATACTCCAACGAGACCAGAGGTGGACACTTCTATAGTCTTGAAGATAACAAAGTATTTGTATCGACAAATGCAACGTTTCTTGAGGGAAATTACATTAGTGACCATAAACCTCGTTCAAAGGTTGTATTAAATGAGTTAGAGCCTGGTGAGACTAGTGTTTCATCAACAAGAGTTGTTGTTCCACAAATATCTGAGAGTCAAATGGTTCCTGATCAAGATACATTACCACCTAGACGTAGTGGAGGGTTGTGAGACAACCTGAACGCTGTTTAGCTATAGGTGAGGGAAAAAGTGTTGTCTCTGCTGATAGTGTTGATGATCCATTGACATTTAAGAATGCAATGGAAGATCCTGATAAAGAGGAATGGCTTAAAGCCATGAATCTCAAGATAGAGTCCATGTACTCTAACTCAGTCTGGAATCTTGTAGACTTACTGGATAGGGTAAAACCCATAGGGTGTAAGTGGATCTACAAGAGAAAGAGAGGAGTAGACGGGAAGGTAGAGACCTTCAAGGCAAGGCTAGTGGTTAAAGGTTATACCCAGAAATATGGGGTCGATTATGAAGAGACCTTCTCGCCAGTAGCCATGTTTAAGTCTATTAGGATTCTCTTATCCATTGCTGCCTATTTTGATTATGAAATTTGGCAAATGGACGTCAAGAATACATTCTTGAATGGTAATCTTGATGAGAGCTTCTATATGATGCAACTAGAGGGATTCGTGTCTCCAGATCAAGAGCAAAAGGTTTGCAAGCTGCAAAGATCCATTTATGGGCTTAAGCAAGCATCTAGATCTTAGAACATCAGGTTTGATGATGTGATAAAAACCTATGGCTTCAAGAAGAATGTCGATGAGCCTTGTGTCTGCAAGCGCATCATTGATAAGAAAGTAGTTTTTTTAGTCCTATACGTAGATGATATCCTACTCATTAGGAATGATGTGGGAGTATTGTCAGATGTAAAGGGCTGGCTGTCTAGCCAATTCCAAATGAAAGATTTTGGAGAGGCGAGTTATGTTCTTAGAATCTAGCTTATTAGGAATCGTAAGAACAAACTCATAGCACTGTCTCAAGCATCATATATCGATAAGATTCTTATACAATTTTCGATGCAAGACTTCAAGAAAGGTAATTTACCTTCCAGGCATGGAGTTCACTTGTCTAAGGAACAGTGTCCTAAGACACCATAAGAAGTGAGGATATGAGACGTGTACCTTATGCATCGGCAGTAGGTAGTCTCATGTATGCTATGTTATGCACGAGACCGGACATCTGCTATGCAGTAAGAGCAGTCAGCAGATACCAGTCCAACCTAGGATTGGATCATTGGGTTGTTGTCAAGACAATTCTCAAGTATCTTCAGAGAATGATAGACTATATGCTAGTGTATTTCGGGCAGGATTTGATCTTGTTAGGATACACAGATTCTGATTTTCAATCAGACTGAGATTCTAGGAAATCCACATTTGGATCAGTATTCACCCTGGGTGGTGGAGCCATTGTGTGGAGAAGTATCAAGCAATCTTGCATTGCTGACTCCACCATGGAAGTCGAATATGTAGCCGCTTGTGGAGCTGCTAAAGAGGCTGTTTGGCTTCATAAGTTCTTGAGTGATCTAGAAGTTGTTCCAGACATGGATAAGCCCATCATACTTTATTGTGATAACAGTGGTACTGTGGATAATTCCAAAGAACCAAGAAGCTACAAAAGAGGGAAGCATATAGAGAGAAAGTATCATCTCATTAGAGAGATAGTGCAGAAAAGAGATGTGATCGTCACCAAGATAGCCTCACAAGATAATCATGTTGATCCATTTACGAAGACCTTACCGGCTAAAGTGTTTTCGGGTCACCTAGATGGTCTAGGGTTACGAGACATGTCTCAAATGCTTTAGTGTAAGTGGGAGATTGTTTGGGTTTATGCCCTAAAGATGTAATTTGTAAATGGATTTATTAAATAAATAAAAGGAAAAGTTCAATACATTCTTGTTGTGTTGTTTATTATATAACTTGTGCATAAATTTAACATCCAAGATTGTCGGATGTAATCCCGAACTGTGTATATGAGTGTCATATACGGATGGATACAGTAAGAGACATGCAATCTAAAGAGTCCATAGATAGCAAATAAAGCTGGGTACTTTATTTATGGTTAATCTATAGTTACGGTCCATTCTGTAATGTACGGTGATTCTATCCTGAATCATTCATATGGAGATATGAGAATGGAGGCACCTTGTATGATGTGATCATATAGGACTGGGCCATGATCTATATGAATCTCTCACCAAGATCCGTTTACCGATGAGAATCATATATATCAAATAACTATGGCTATATGTGGATGATCTTAATCATAAGTGTCTTATCGACTCCTTCAGGTTAGATTGTGGTCTTTGATATACCATGGGTGAGGTCAGATGCATTTCCTGATCAATATACTCTGTATGTTAGGATTGAGGTTTCGCTTTTGGCCGAGCAGGTTTGTACACAATAGTGGAATGCACTCCTTCTTGTAAGAAGTAAATGGCAGTTCCCTTAAGTGTTTATTCGGAGCTTGGACAATATGAGCGCTCTCCTAATTCCATGAGGAAATAGGATTTATTGTCCAATAGAGAATCAACGATACTTAAAGGATATATGTAATTAGAGGGGTATAACGGACATTATGACCAAGCTCTAATTATGAACTATTGTGGAGGATCACACCATGTGTAATAGCTATATCGATAGACACTGAGTTATATTGGTCTGTGTAAAAGCGTCTACAGTTGAAAGAGTGCAGCTTCGGGTTTTTAGTGGAATAACACCGGAGTTAATAATAAAGGAATATTAAATAAAGAGTTTAATTAATGATTCCGAGGATTATTGGAGCTAAAAATACTGTGGGTCAATTAGGTCCCCTTGCTAGCCCGATTGATTTAGGTAACAAGGGTCACGGTTAATTAATTGGATTGTCCAATTAATTGTGTTACAAAAGTGACATGTATATATTCGGGAATTAATTGAATAATGAGATTATTTAATTAATTAATATTAATAGTTAAATTAATCAAATAATTAGATTATTTAATTATATTGATAATTATGAATTATTAATTAACTATTAATTGGAGGGTGTTAGTTGATATATGGATTTAGGTGAAGATAAAATAATAGGATTATTTTATTTTTACTAAATCATTTATCTAAGTATTTGAATTTAGTTTAAATTTAAAATACTTATTATCACTTTTAATATATTAGATATATTTAAAAAGGATAATTAAAAGATATATATCAACTAATAACACAAGAGATTACATTGGATGCAAATTTGTTTGTACATGAATCAATAATCAAAATAAGAATTTGCATAGGATGCAAATACTTAATAAATATATATATATATATAGATATATTTAGAAGCTAATTGCGGATATTCATCAGCAAGCAAAATAATATATATAGATATATTAAAAGTTTTGGCAAAGGATGAGATATATATATATATATATATATACATATATATATATATATATGTGTGTGTGTGTGTGTGTGTGTGTGTGTGTGTGTGTGTGTGTGGTTCTTGGTGTGCAAAAGCAGAGGCGAGCAACTAATATGTATATAAATGCAAACTATAGGTGAGATATATATATATATATATTCGTGAAAAACGAAGCAGGCGATATATATATATATATATTGTTTCATGTTTTATGTGTGTTTTTGAAACACATAGAAGAAAGAGTTTCTTTAATTCTCTCTACATTCTCCGTTCATGTTCCTGAGATAGTGACGTGCCCACACGCAGTTACCAGTTCTGGGAGATAGCGAGGAAGATCGAGTGGTTCAGACAGAAGCACATCGTAAAGTGAAGGAGCCTCCAAACGTTGGTTTCTTCTTCTGATTTTATTGATTACAATTTCATGTGTATACATATTGTATGTATTAGTTCCAAAAAATAATTACAATCAAAAGTTCACTAGTCCCAGATTCAGATATGATCTGTATTAAAAAAAAATTAAACCCAGTTCCGCTGCATGACCGGTGAATGGGGTTCCAACAATTGGGGCAGTCCATGTACAAGAGAAGAAGCTTTTGGCATTTATTTCTAAGGCTTTAGGGCCAATGAAGAAGGCTTTGAATACTTATGATAGGGAGATGTTAGCAGTAGTGCACGCGATGAAAGTGTGGAGACCTTATTTATTGGCCAGGAAATTTACCATTGCCACGATCAATAAGCGTTGAAGCACTTGTTGGAGTAGAAAATTGTGACCTAGAGCAGTATAAATTTTTAGTTAAGCTTCTTGGGTTTGAGTACGATATTATCTACCAACCTGGTAGGGAAAACAAAGTTGTTGATGCCTTATCAAGAAAATAATGCAATTCAATATTGTGGTATGTTTATACAGACGATGAGGCAAGATAAATGGCACTCATTGGGGCCAAATGGTGAGTTTGAGATCGAATTAATGAGGCCATGCTGTTTGATGCCCGAGAAGTAGAGATTCATATGAAGTTAGAGAACCATGAGGGTTGTGTAGGGACTTTTCACTATGAAAATGGGCTATTGTATATAAAAACTATGTATATGTACCGGGGGGGGTGGTACCAGGGTTGAGAGAGGAGATTCTAGCTCATTTTCATAATAGCAAAGAAGGAGGTCATTATGGATGGTTGCGTACTTATGTAAGGATTAAAACTTTTTTTATTGGGAGGAACTTATAAATGAAGTGAAGAAATTGATGGTCGAGTGTGATATTTGTCAGACGGTGAAGTATGACCAAAGGAGCGCAATAGGGTTATTGCAACCATTGCCGATACTAGAGAAAATTTGGGAGGACTTGACCATGGACTTTGTAGAGGGGTTACAATTTAATTTTGGTCGTGGTGGATAAGTTGAGCAAAGGTGCCCATTTTATTCCGCTCAAACGTCCTTTCACCGCTAGTAGTGTGGCTAAGGCGTTTGTGGATAATGTGGTAAAATTGCATGGAATTCCACGGAGTATTGTAAGTGATCGAGGGAAATTGTTTATGAGTTCTTTTTGGTAGAAATTATTTACTTTGTAGGGTAGCAAGTTAAAGGCAAGTTCCTCATTCTATCAGCAAACTGGTGGACATACAATGATTGTGAATCGGACTCTTGAGAATGACCTAAGGTGTTATTGTCATGAGGATCAAAAGAGACGGAAAAAGTACATTTCATGGGCTAAGTATTGGTACAACACGTCACACATGATTATATTAATATGAGTCCGTTTAAAGTAATGTATGGGCAACCACCATTGATGTTAAGCACTTATGAGAAAAGAGACAACTAATGAAGAAGTCGAAAGAGAGTTAGTTGCTAGCGATGAGGTTGTAGCTAAGGTGAAGAAAGAGCTTGAGAAGTCTCAAGGGAGAATGAAGAAGTATTATGACTAAGGCAGATGAGATGTATCTTTTGAGCCAGGAGATTTCATGTATCTCAAACTTCAACCGTACTGGCAGAAATCTCTGAAGAAAAAGTTCAATGTGAAATTATCGCAGCGGTATTATGGGCATTTTTAGGTGTTAGAGCGGATAGGTGAGGTGGCTTACAAGTTGAAGTTGCCATCTACTTCTAGATTACGTCTAATGTTCCATGTTACCGTTTTGAAGAAGATAGTAGGAAACTCGAGTCTCATTTCGAGAGATTTATTGGCATTTGATATAGAGGGTAACATGTTGCTACAGCCTATAATAGCTCTCCGATATCACGATTGGCAAAAGGGACTTGGTATGACAAAGGTGTGGCAGGTTCTGATTCAATGGCGTGGGGTCCCTAGGGAGGAGGCTACTTAGAAAGACTAGGACGAGATGGTAGAACGTTTTCTAGATTTTTCCCTTGAGGACAAGGGTAGTCTTGAAGAGCGGGGGAATGTTAAAACTGTTAGAAAATCTAAAATAATTAGAGAGAGGTTAGCATTCTTAGGTGGAAATGAATAAGCTACTGACAAACAAGAAGTGGGTGCAATTGATATGACCAGAGGAAGATTATGATACGCCTTTTTTAGGATTGCTTTTTTTTTAGTTTTATTTTACATTAGGGTTCTTTTATCTTAGTTATTTGATTTTAACTACGTTTTAGATTAGTTTCCTATTTTGACTATGACAGAATAGAAAAATAAAAAACTAGTCCTATTTTTATTTTAATTATGTTTTAGATTAGTTTCCTATTTTGACTATGATAGAATAGGAAAATAGAAAACTAGACCTATTATATATAGAACTATTATTTTTAGGGTTGTTATCATTTGAATATTTTATCAATAAAATTTCTTTGCTAGGGTTCATCCAATTTTTTTTCGATTCGGTTTTTCTCAGTGAACTGCTTAGAAAGGCTTGGGCTAGGGTTAGGTAAATTCTGTTATCTGATTCTAAAGAGTCATTCGCTCAATTCTGTGAGTGGTTTAACTCAGATCTATCTATCTTTGGGTATAAGTTAGGGTTTTGTTGTTGGATCCCAATTTAGGTCTTCAACAGCTTATCTCCACAAACATATGTTTTGTCAAAATTGTCACAAGGATTAGACTTCTTCTTCAAATACTTTTTAACATGCAATTTAGGAGCATCATGATTATCAACAACTAGAGCCCTAGCATGCTTTAAAGTAAGGTCAATCCTTCTATCTCTAGATGCATTTCCTAATTTACAAAACTCTATGTACTTATAACACCTTGGTTTAATGTGACCAATGATGTTGCAAAAATAGCAAATAGGAATGAAAGTTGAGATTGTACCTTGAGTGCTTGAAGAAGTAGGAAGAGTTTATGAAGATAACTTGTCTTTAACACTACCTTTGGATTTGAGAAGATTGTTCTGAGGGAACTTTTTCACCTTTTTTATCTTAGCCTTCCTTGAAATAGGTGTTGTTATTTCTAGCTTCTTATTGCCTTTCAAGTCACTTGATTCTCCTTGAGGTTGAGCAAGATTTGTAACATTATTCACCTTGACTGAACCATTGACTAAGTCTTTAATGGCTTGCTTATCAATGTTGATCTCTTCAATGTAAGCTTGCTCTCTAACCTTCATATTTGGGACAATCTCCTCACTATCATAGACAAGTCTTTCTTCCTCATTCAATCACTTCAAAATATCATTCATTTAACTCAAGAGTCTATTGATCGGTTTATTTTATAAATAGTTTCCTTCCTTATTTCCTATGTAATAAGCTTTGTCTCTCGAGTAATTTAGGTTATTTAATTGGTTTATTGAGCATGCACAAGTTATTTTCTTTGGTTATGAAGTGTTTGGTGAAACTTGCAAAGAATGGAGTTTAACTAGAAGATATTGGGAAATTCTATCAATTATCGATGCGCATGTCACTGCTCAAGCAGAGTCTCCACCGTGGCGTATCTAGCGAAGAAGTTCAGAACTACAATCTTTCACAACTTAGGTCTATGTCGTGTCCAAGTATTTGTCTCCACAGCGGTCGACGCCGCATAAATGACCAGAGAGCACAATGTTTGGATTACCGCGGTCTGTGCAATATGCCTGTGCCGCGGCCTAGGTAGCGATCGTACGTCTTCCGTGTTTTTTAGGGAATTCTGAAACCCTACTTGGTGGAGTACCTATATATATATATATATATCTTATTCTTTCAAAGGGGGGCTCTAGCCTTCTCAACCATTATTTTCTTTCACAAACAACTTACACAGTTGTCTCATCAATTTACACATCAAAAGATCAAAGATTAAGAAGATTTTAATTAGAGACTTGAAGTACTTACTCAATGGGTTCTATCCTTTCTTTTTCTTCTTCTTTTATTTTCAAGATCTATAATTAATTCCATAACTAGGGAATCAAAATGAACCTCTATGAATGCTCTTTGTTAGAATTGACGATATTTCCATTAATTCAAGTTTTGATTTATTCAATTCATCCTATGTCTTAGTTCTTTATTATTGTTAATGCATTATCATACATTGTATGAATTTAGGGTTTTCATAATTTAATGATTGAGGTTGCAGTATTGATCTAAACGTAATCTTAATTAATATTCAATTGAATTGATAAAACTGATCTTAGCATTGATCTATGCAAGTAGGCTTTGGTTCATTGTTCTTGCACTTAATGGGTTCTCGACTGTAATTTGTGCCATTGATCTATGGGTAAATTGTAATTGAGAAAACTTGATTCATCCGAAGATCATACGGTAACAATCATACTAAAGATAAGAAAGAACCCTTAACTTGATTACAACTTTGTTATCTGAGTCAATTCGAAACATTGAGTAGACATAGTTGGGGAGCATTGATGACCTAGTTTTTCTTCCATTGATCACAAACCAAAAATTCTCAATTGCCTTCTCTAGTTTAATTTAATTTAGTTCTAGTTTTAATTCAAATTTCAAACAAACTCTTGGTTACTTTAACTTAGCTTTAATTAAACTAGTTTTCAATTGGTAAATCTCTAGTCTTCGTGGAAACAATCCTTATTTACCGATGTAAGATATCTTTACGATTCGTGCACTTGCTAGTATTGTTTTTATAACCACAGTTTTACACAATCAAGTTTTTGGCGCTGCTGTCGGTGACTAGTTGAGTTTGTTGGTTAGTTCTAGTTTTAGTTTTAGTTAATAAATTTAGTTAGTTTGGTAGCCGAGTCGTTAATTTTTAGATTTTTACTTTTTTTATTTTTTTACTTTTGTTCTTTTCATAGTTTACTATGTGTTTTTTTTAGGTTTTAACGGTGAATGCAAGGTAGAAGCACACTGCAAGGAGAACTACTACTGTTGAATGACAGCATTTATCGTATTAGACATGGAGGAAGATGATGGAAATTGCAACATCGAACAGGTTCCAGAACCACCAGCTATCCCCATCAAAACCATGAAGGATTACAACAGGCTCATTGTCGTTAATCACCCTTTGTGTATTACGCTAGATGAGGTAGCAAGGAACTATGAACTGAAAAGTTTTCACTATAATTTGTTGCCTGCCTTCCATGGGCTACCGAATGAAGATGTTCTTTAATTCCTTACAGTTCTATGTAGCAATTCAAGCTTTTCCAAATAGTAGGGTGACAAAAAATCAGCTGCGTATAAGGTGTATTCCACATGCTCTCAAGGAAAAGGTGAAGACATGGCTTTTGACTCCAGCTTCATTAACAACTTGGGAAGAGGTGGTGGAGAAACTTACTGACCAATTCTATTCTCCCTAGAAACCAGTGAGATCAGGTCTAAGATTACTAATTTCTTCCAAAAGGAACAAGAGATATTCTATGAAGCTTGGGCGTATTACAAGATGCTTCTTTTTTATTGTCCTCAGCACGGACATCAAATTCACCAACTCTTTCATTGGTTCTATGATGGACTAAATGATGTCTCAATGGTCTTGGTGATTAATGCATGTGGAGGATCCATGAATGACAAGACTCGGGAAGATTTTCATTCTATCTTTGAAAAGCTTGCCAAAAATTCTTGAGAAAAAAGTTCTGGGAGAAGGAAGGGAATTTATGAAATAGATGCTAATGCCGGGAACTCAATGCAAATGTCACAAATGTAAAAGTTTGTTAAGTTACTCGTCAACCAAGTAGGACAAATGAGAGAAGAGTGATGCCATGGATATGAGCAGCTAGAGTATGTTGCGGAAGCTTTTCAAGCAAGAGGTCCTGGATCAATTAATGAGGAAAAAGTGTAACCCACGAAGCATGAGGAAGAACTCATTAAGGCCAATGCACCATCATACTGAGTTATTCTTTGAGCCCCCTCGGCTACTGCATAGTCTTGTGACTAGCCGACCAATTAATATTGGTCATGTATTTTTCAGGTGTTCTACCACAGTGGTTGTGAATATGGTTTGTCTACGGTATATCCCTATTTGATTACAGCATTTTGCAGGGCGACAGGTATCCCAATAGATGTAGGATTGGAGGAGCAGGTGCTCAGTATGTTAATCTTGATAATATGGAACAAGTTGAGTAACGATCGGGGTTTACCTACAATAGGGTAGTATGGAGAATGACGACGTCGCCGTGAGGTGCGAAAGGCTCAGAAAGCCCATATATGAGAGGAGCAGTTATAGATGGAGGTTGTCAATCTGATACGAAATGCTCAACAGGAGGTTCCTCCGACCCCTCAGCCAGAGGCTGCTCAGTCAGGAGATCCATATTTTGATTCTTTGTTTTAGGGTTTGCGGGACCATATGGATGTTCAATTTAGAGGGTTGGAAGATCGATTGAACAGGTGTTTTGATGGTGTTACTATGAGCATCAGTGAGCTTCGTTCGATGGTTAGCCAGTTTTCTGTGGTTGACGATGAAAGTGTACGTTTCCAGCCTCCAGTTTCCCCACCAGAGTTTCACGTAAGAGATAGATCTTGGTATGATCAACCTAGCTTTAGATTGGGAGTACCTATGAAGTCGCAGCAACGTGATCATGATTTTGACCAGGATACAGAGATTCTACACATTTCAGATGAGGATGGAGGACTTTAGAGGATATGCCTCTTTTTTTTTTTTTCTTGTCTTATTATTCTTTATTTTTCTTTTAAATCATGTGCATTTTAATTTTTTCATAACTATATGCTTTGGTTTGGATTTTAGCATTATTAGTATTTTATTTTTCTTAAATTTGGTCTTAAATTATTTTTCTTTTTCGCACCCGTCTTGAGGTCAATGTTGAGTTTAGGTTTGTGGATGTGATTCATGATATTATGCTTTGATTTGTGCCCTGGAGTTGATATGCCTTTATCACTAAGTTTACACTAACTTCTTGCCATTCAGAGTAGTGCATTGCATTTTTTTTTCAAAATTTATGACATGCTCTAGATGTGATAATGGATAGGAAGCTTAGTTGGATAGCCATGATTAATAGTGGTGGCTACCCTTGTGAGTTCACCAAGCCAAAAAGCGTATATAAATATTATTATAGAGGGTTATTTTGTTTATACTCTTAAACACTTAGTAGGTTCTTAGCATTAGATTCGATCTCTATAGGTTATACATTGAGCATTATAGAACTTTCATCATTAAAAGAATTCACATGTTAATTTTGATCTTGAGTAAGCCGAACCTTTAGGGAAAAATCACCCCGTGCAGTAGAATCGTGAGAAATTTATTAAAAATTAGGGTTTACGTATAAATAAAAATTTTCCCTTTGACTAACAAGAACCTTAACCCTAGATTAATTGATGTATATAAAAAGTATAGTAACTTTTTCCCGTGACGATTGAACAAGCGTCGAATTGATTATATAAGATCTTCCAATCCAATCACGAACGTGAATCACCTAGGAGTATAGGCTCCCTTTTATTAAATTGTATACCTGAGGATGGAAACAAACAAAATCTTCTTCTTTGTTAGTTACAATAATCCTCCAAGAAGAAAACAAAGAACATTAGGACATTTGTGAATTATCAATCAATTTGATTAAAACTCGCGTAAACCTTGATTCGATGTTGTACACAAAACCTTTTGATGTAAAGGCTACTAGTGTACTATCGAAAACTTAACGTTCTTTCTCGCTATTTCTTCTTTCCGAATCACACACTATTTCTTAGAGTTGATCGAATTTTGTCTAGAGTAAAATCAGATTTTTCTCCCTCAAAATTCCTATGATGGCCGAATTCTTCTCTTAGAAAAATAGGGATGGCCAAAATTATCTAGCTTACGCTGGGCGAAATTAACATACATATATTTATAGGATCATAAATCCTCTCCTAAGAAGGATTTACTTGGTTGGTAAGAATCCTTTCCTTAGATGGATTTATTTGGTAGTTAAGAATCCTTATCTAAAAGGAATTCTATCCTATTAGATATATTTATATATATGGGCTGACCGACATTTCATTGGATATATATTAGGATCACAAATCCTTTCCTAAGAAGGATTTACTTAGTCGTTAAGAATCATTTCCTTAGGTAGATTTACTTGGTGGTTAAGAATCTTTTTCTAAAAGGAATTCTATCCTAATCAAGAATCCTAATCCAACTCAATAGTGTATTTGTAACCATGTTAAAGACTTTCTAATTTGATTAGATAAATAATTCCTTTTATTTATCTACTTATCAAATATAGTCTTTAATATTTTAATTATACTACCAACAATAATATAATTTTAGGAGACCATCTCCTACTAGGACAAAGATTTTGACTTTTAATTAAATAATTATTTAATCAACAAATTAATTAATTTCCATTTAATTAAATAATGAAATAATATAATATAATTAAGCTATTCTAAATAGCCTTGCTGCCCAAACCATATATATGGGCAAATATATTATTTTCTTATTTTATTAAATCCATTTGACCTTTTATAAAAAGTCCACATGTGAACTAGACCCATTCTTACAAAAAGAAACAAGTCCACATTCCTCAATACAATTCTAGATGAACCCCTAAATTGGTCCGGTAGAATATATCAAGTGATCCATGCAAGTTCGTATGGATTGAGGATCTTGGCGGGCTATCTAAATTTAAGCTCCAATAGACACAACCCCGATCACAATCAACAAATGATTCACTTAGGTCCGATCTATTTAATTTTAGTTCATTCCACTAAAGAACTAAAATTGAACTCTTAAATAATGATAGAATAAGTTAATGTTACTCATTCATACCTTAGACAACCTTATTGGAAAAGTGTATCCATGTGAAGAATATTAGTAATTGCCAAGAGCTCATAGACTGCCAATAGCTCTACAAGTTACCATATTTACTCATATGACCACATTTTGAACTTGGATATTTTGACTTGTCCAGAAGCCATGTTTCAATAGACGCTGTTGAAAACTTAACGTTAAGATTTAATATCCAATACCTCAAAACATCCATATGATGATATTCTACTCTCATATAATAAATGGAGCCACGATGTCCATATCTATAAATAAAGTTCTCTATATATTAACAAATGAATACCACCAAACTATCGAGGATAGACTATGTTATATAACTATACCCATTGATAGCTCAAATGATAACACTTGCAACCATAAGATAATCATTTATCTCAGGATTGAGATAGACTCTCCGATTGTCTTCAAATGAAAAATTTTATCCATTGACGGTTCTAGATAAAGTATTTCATTGTGATCAAATTCAATGCACCCAGTGCACTAGATTCTTTTGCCCAAAGAGACCACACTTTGATGATTTTAGACTCAACATAACACATTTGATCCCACTCAAATGCTAGAAAAAGAATCTACAACTTTGACAAGATAAAGGCGCCCAACCTTTTATCTTAAGTTGTGAATTTTATTTAAGACTAACTAAAGAATTGTGTCTACCTCATACATATCTAGATGTATGAACAAATCTTCTTTTCTCATAGTCTTTTGACCTTATGATTATTTACTTTTGACAGTTATAATAATTAAACTATAAATGCTATAAGATTGTTAAACTAGAAATCACTTTATTAATATGAAAATATGGTCAAATACATTATTACAATCTTGTTATCGAGCATAATCCCAACAATCTCCCAATTGCTCTATAGAAAATATGTCATATCTCTCATCCCTATGTTCTCTAGATGCCCATCAAAACTCTTTTGTGGAAGAGCCTTTGTAAAGGGATCCGCTAGATTATCTGCTGACGCGATCTTGGTAATTGTCACATCACCCCTATGCACAATTTCCCTCAAAAGGTGATACTTTCTTTCAATGTGTTTCCCTTTCTTATGACTTCTTGGTTTTCTCAAATTAGCCATTGCTCCTATATTGTCACAATAGATAGTGATCTACTTATTCACATCAGGAACAACCTCCAAGTCAATCAAGAATTGGCGGAGCCAGACAACCTCTTTAGCAGCCTCACATGCAGGAACATACTCGGCTTTCATGGTGGAATCGACAATACAAGATTACTTGATACTCCTCCATAGGACTGCCCCTCCTCCAATAGTAAACACAAAATTGATAATGATCTTCTGGAATCAGAATCTGACTGAAAATCAGAATCTGTATACCCAACGAGAATTAAATCCCCTCCAGAGTATACAAGCATATAATCTCTTGTTCTCCTAAGATACTTGAAAATATGCTTTACAGCCGTCCAGTGATCAGGATCAGGTTTTGATTGAAACCTGCTAACTATGCCCACAACAAAACAAATATCTGGTCTATTACAAAGCATTGCATACATGAGACTTCCAATTGCAGATGCATATGGATCCCTTTCTCGAGAATTGCTCTTCATGCTCATTCTTAGGAACTTGTTCCTTAGAAAGTTTGATTCCATGTCTGAAAGGTAACATACCTTTCTTGGAATCCTGTATGGAAAACCTAGACAAGATTTTATCTATGTATGAAGATTAGGATAATGCAATCGTTCTATTCTTTCTATCCCTTTTGACTTGAATACCAAGAATATAACTTGTTTCTCCTAAGTCCTTCATATTTTTGCTAACCATTCTTTTATTGATGTCAATACACCTACATTGTTTCCTATGAGTTGTATATCATCAACATAAAGAACTAGGAAAACCTACTTGTCACCTTTAATCCTTTTGTATACACAAGGTTCGTCAAGGTTTTGAATAAATCCAAAACTTTTCACATCTTGATCGAACCTTATGTTCCAGGATCTAGATGCTTGCTACAATCCATATATGGATCTTTACAACTTGCATACCCTTTCCTCTTGGCCTTTTTCAATGAATCCTTCTGGTTTCATCATATAGATGCTTTCGTCAAGACTTCCATTAAGGAAAGTTGTTTTGACGTTCATTTGCCAAATCTCTAGGTCTAAAGATGTCGCAATGGATAAGAGTATCCTAATGGATTTAAGTATGGCCACAGGAGAAAAGGTTTCTTCATAATCGATACCTTCCTTATGTGTATAAGCTTTAGCTACCAATCTAGCTTTAAAGGTTTCAACCTTTCCATCCATTCATCTTTTCCTCTTGTATACCCATTTGCACCCGATGGGTTTTATCCCTTTAGGCAAGTCTACAAGAGACCAGACTTTGTTTTTGAACATATATTCAATTTTGGATTGCATTACCTTTTGCCAATGGCGACAATCAACATCTTCCATTACTTCATTGTGCATATAGGGATCATCATCGTCCGGGAGATTCTCAACAGATTCTCCTAGATCGATGTATATCTCAGGTTGTATACTAACCCTCTCACTACGACGAGGTATGGTAGATTGTTGATCTTGTGTTGGTACGGAACTTACAATTGGGCTTGGTTGTGAAACCCCTTATGGAATTGTATCTCCTGAAAGCTCATTCAGGACAATTCTACTTTTAGGCACAAATTTATTCATATAGTCATTTTCCAGAAATTTTGCATTTGTTAAAACAAATACTTTAAGATCTGAAGGACTATAAAAATAATATCCTTTTGTTCCTTTTGGATACCTTACAAATGCATGTTTCAGAACAGGACTCCATCTTTTCTGTCTTTCCTTTTAACACGTGCGCAGGATATCCAATTATCCTTAAGTGTTGTAAACTAGGCTTTCACCCGGTTCACAACTCATGCGGTGCTTTAGGAACCGACTTAGATGGTACATCGTTTAGAATGTACATTGTGGTTTGTAAAGCATATCCCCAAAAAGAATTATGGAGTGTTGAATAACTCAACATAGACCTAACCATGTCCAAAAGAGTTCTATTTCTCCTTTCTGCCACCCCATTTTGTTGAGGTGTGCCTGGTGTAGAAAACTAAGAAATTATCCCATTATCAATAAGATATTGCTAAAACTCACCAGATAGATATTCTCTGCCACAATCAGACCTCAAGATTTTTATGCGTTTCTCAAGCTGATTTTCAACATCAACTTTAAATGCTTTGAATATGTCAAAAGCAGCTGACTTATGTCTCATGAGATACGCATAGCCAAATCTTGAGTGATCATCCGTGAAAGTGATGAAGTACTCATATCCACCTCTAGCTTGAATGCTCATAGGTCAACATACAACAGTGTGTATCAATCCTAAACATTCGATGGCTCTTGTGCCTTTAGTCGTAAACGACCTTTTGGTCATTTTACCTTCCAAACAAGATTCACAAGTTGGTAGATCATCAACCTTTAAGTTACTTAGAGGTCCGTCACTTACCAATCCTTTAATCCTATTAAGGTTAATATGACCTAGGCGTAAATGCCATAGGTAGGTTTCATCTTTTGATAATTTTACTCTTTTATGATTAGGTTCTGTTGATTCTGTGCCTAACAAGTGAGAGATAGTTTCATGCAAATAGAATAAACCGTTTTCCAATGTAACTTTGCAAATAATTTTATCATTCTTACTAATAATAAAGGTTTTATTAAAAGTAACCGAATAACCAAATTTATTTAGACAAGAGACCGAAATTAAATTCCTCTTGAATTGTGGTACATAATAAACGTTTATTAAAACTAAATGCCTATAAGAATCTAAATTGATTCTAATATCTCCCACTACACTAGTAGACACCAACGCTCCATTGCCTAAATACAAGTTGAATTCATTCTCATTCAGTCTTTTCCTTTCCCGAAACCCCTTCTAGTTACGCCCAAGTTGCTTTTTCTTATGTTGTTACTTGACCTTCTGACAGGTCTTAACAGTATCAACTTTACCAACCATATGAATCTCTTGACCCTTTCCTTTCACAAGAATCGTGTTGGCACTTTGAACATCTTGCATCAGGCCTTACAAGGTGTATTCCTTATTGTTCAATGTGTAGTCGAACTTTGAACAAACCAAAGAAATCAGATAGTGAGTTGACAATCATGTCAAGTTTTCGTCTCACCATTTATCTTAGCACCATTCAGTTCAGCAATGTTGAGATGTGCTATGACTTTCATCATGTGATCTTTCATAGTCTGTCCAGGTTTCATCCTAAGATTCATGAAAGCAGACATTGCCTCTCCTCTTAGTCGTCCTAGACCTCATAGCTAATATCTCCTATAGAGACATAATTTTTATCGACAGCAGTCTCCATTCCTTCATGTTGTTGTTGCAACATGTCGGAGATGATTACCATAATGTAACATACATTTAGTCATCTCATCTGAAGATATCCACTACTGATACTTATCTCTTTGCTCTTGAGTAGATTCATTAGTTTGGTGGTTTATGAATAAACAGAATGATCTTATGATTTTTCAACTTACAACAACCCAATTTTCCATTTTCCATGTGACATAATTATCATCAGTTAAAGTATTATCTTGTAGGAATTTGATTAGGGATGGGGTCATGATTTCTTTATATTAACAAAAATTATATAAGTAAATAGTCATGATATAGCACTTTTGAATATTTATCTTGAATTAAATAAAATAATTCAATCGTAAAAATTCAACGGTGATCCAACGCCCATAAATGTCACACCTCCTTTAGGAGTTCGCAACATTTACTAGTTGGACTAGGTCCCACCTAATTGTTAGCATAACAACCAACGTTTTCAATTTTAGCATTGTAATTTTTATTAACCAGAACTCTTGGGAGGATATTAATAAAATTACATTGAGTGTAATACCAAGTTATCGACCTTTAATATAATCCCTCACGAATATCCCTCCTTTGGAAGTAGATATCGTTTGGGCTAATTGTCTAGTCTATCCTTGTAAGGAAGTATCTTGCTAAATTCCATTCATGAATACTCCTTGGGGGGTTATTCACGAAACATAAATCTCAACTAAACTTGGAGGCCGTAGGTGTTCCAAAACACCTTCTCCCACTCAATTGTTTAAGGCATGTGATCGAATTCCAAAGAATGATTTATCAAGTTATCTAGATGCCAATTTAGATACCTAAACTATTCAATGCATGTTCATACCAAAAGAGATATATGAGTGGCACTCCTATTCTATTTGACATGTTATTAAAACAATGACAAACATTGCAATATTTACAAAATTATAAATAGCTACAATTTTGGTCCATCCTAGAAAAGCAAGTAAATTACATGTCTTGGAATACAAAAAACTCCTTTCTTGGCGAACAAGTCTTCATGTGACCTTCATCGTTTGGACTCCCTCGGCTGCCTCCCATGGGCGTGCGTACCCACAACCCCATAAAGGGCTGCCATGCGCAGCCCATGGCTTCTATAGGGCTGCCGTGCGCAACTCATGCCACAACAAATGTGATTGTGTGCGCTTCGCACGCACCTTTGTTTCTACGACTCACACGGTGCCAAACTTGTTTCAGTTGCTCCCAATTCTTCAAACCTTCTAGTTTTCAATACTATAGTGTATTATCGAAGAATTATAAATAAAAATAATGCAGTTTTTTTTATTACAACAACAAAATAAAAAAAAACTTAGCAACTACCAAGAAGGAAATTATGGCGATGATAGGCCACCCTTCTTGTTACTATCCCAAAACAAAAATATATTGAAATTCTACGACCAAAATTGAGCAATAACAAACCACATATAAAACATATATATATATATATATATATATATATATATATGTATGTATATATATCCATACATTCCAGTGTAAATATATATATGTGAATACCTAGAGTGTCATACATTTCTAAAACATGCATATATACAATAAAAGAAAAAGATTCACGTACACGTACATCAATTAATCAATGGTACAATGATGGGGTTTATGCCCTAAAGATGTAATTTGTAAATGGATTTATGAAATAAATAAAAGGAAAAGTTAAATTCATTCTTGTTGTATTGTTTATTTTATAAATTGTGCATATATTTAACATCCAAGATTGCCGGATGTAATCTCGAACTGTGTATATGAGTGTCATATATGGATGGATACAGTAAGAGATGTGCAATCTAAAGAGTCCATAGATAGCAAATAAAGTTGGGTACTTTATTTGTGGTTAATCTATAGCTGTTGTCCATTCCGTAATGTACGATGATTCTATCCTTAATCATTCATATGAGATATGGGAATGGAGGCACCTTGTATGATGTGATCATATAGGACTGAGCCATGATCTATATGAATCTCTCACCAAGATCCGTTTACCGATGAGATTCATATATATCAATTAATGATGGCTATAAGTGGGTGATCTTAATCCTGAGTGTCTTATCGACTCCTTCAAGTTAGATCGTGGTCTTTGATATACCATGGGTGAGGTCAGATGCTGTTCCCGATCAATATGCTCCGTATGTTGGGATTACAGTTTGGCTTGTGGCTGGTAAGGTTTGTACACAATAGTGGAATCCACTCCTTCTTGTGAGAAGTAGATGGTAGTTCCCTTAAGGGTTGATTCAGGGCTTGGACAATATGAGCCCTCTTCTAATTCTGTAATGAAATAGGATTTATTGTTCATTATATAATCAACGGTACTTAAAGGATATATGTAATTTAGGGGGTATAACGAAAATTATGACCCAGCTCTAATTATGAACTACTGTGGAGGATCACACCATGTGTAATAGCTATATCGATGGACACCGAGTTGTATCGGTCTGTGTAAAAGCGTCTACAGATAAGAGAGTGCAGCTTCGGGTTTTTAGTGGAATAACACCGGAGTTAATAATCAAGGAATATTAATTAAAGAGTTTAATTAATGATTCCGAGGATTATTGGAGCTCAAAATATGGGTCCATTAGGTCCCTTTGTTAGCCCGATCGATTTAGGTAACAGGGTCACGGTTAATTAATTGGATTGTCTAATTAATTGTGTTACAGAAGTGACACGTATATATTCGGGAATTAATTGAATAATGAGATTATGTAATTAATTAATGTTAATAGTTAAATTAATTAAATAATTAGATTATTTAATTATATTGATAATTATGAATTATTAATTAACTGTTAATTGGAGGGTGTTAGTTGATATATGGATTTAGGTGAATATAAAATAATAGGATTATTTTATTTTTACTAAATCATTTATGTAAGTATTTGAATTTAAGTTTAAATTTAAAATACTTATATCACTTTTAATATATTTGATATATTTTAAAAGGATAATTAAAAGATATATATCAATTAATAACACAAGAGATTGCATTGGATGTAAATTGGTGTGTGCACATATATAAGTGTTTGTACAGGATACAAACAAGGATATATATATATATATTAAAAAAGAAAAAAAAATTGCATGTGATGCAAATTAGTACACATGCAAAGAGGCGTATGATATAAAAATATATATTTGGCAGAGGTGTGAAAGAGCTTTTGCGTAAAAGAAAAAGTATATATATTTATTAACGTTGATCACACAGGTGCTAGGCAATTTTAAAAAGAAATTCAAATATTTGCATTGTTATAAAAAGCTTGCATGAGAAATTATATATATATTATGATTTTAAGGATTGAACCACATCTGTCAATATAAGTTTTGCATGAGATGCAATTTATATGTGGGTGATATCAATACACCAAATTGAGAAGAACGAGTTTCTTCAAGGCTTTTCTCTTCATCATCCATTCATGTTCCTGAGATCGTGACGCACCCACACGTAGTTATCAGTCCCTGGAGATAGCGAGAAAGATCGAGTGGTTCAGACAGGAGCACATCGTAAAGTGAAGGATCTTCCGAATGTTGGTAAGAGTGGTTCAGACAGGAGTATAACGTAAAGTGAAGAAGCCTCTGAATGTCGGTATGTTCTTCTTTTGATTATATCGATTTCAATTTTCTGTGTTTACATAATGTATGTATTAGTTCCGAAAAATAATTTCGATCCAAAGTTCACTGGTCCCAGATATAGATATGATATGTATAAAAATATTAAAACCTAGTTCCGCTACGTAACCGGTGAACATGGTTTAAATTTTTTATACAGATCATAATCTGTATCTGGGACCAGTGAACTTGGGATCGTAATTATTTTTCAAAACTAATACATACAATATGTAAACACAGGAAATTGTAATCAATAAAATCAGAAGAACATACCAACGTTTGGAGGCTCATTCACTTTACGTTATGCTCCTGTATGAACCAATCTTACCAACGTTTGGAAGGTCCTTTACTTTACGATGTGCTCTTGTCTGAACCACACGATCTTCCTCGCTATCTCCCGAAACTGGTAACGGCGTATGGGCACATCACAATCTAAGGAACTTGAATAGAGGATGTAGAGAGAATTGAAGAAACTCTTTCTTTTATGTGTTTCAAAAACACACAAAGTATGAAACAAGATATATATATATATTTATATAAAATCTAAAAAAAACATGAAACATGAAAACCTTTCTTTTATATATATATATATATATATATATACACCGCACGTCTGCACACAAAACACCATTTGCATTCGCTTAATTTTATTCTTTCTTTTTGTCTTGTTTCACGCCAAAAACAAATTGCATCTTATTTCTCTCTGCTCACAATATACATATATATATATATATATATATATATATATATATATATATATATATATATATATATATATATATATATATATATATATCTTCCACACACGTCTCACTTGCATTTTATATATATTATATGTTTATTTGTTTCAAGTATTTGCATCCTATGTAAATTCTTCTTTTTTTGATTTATGTTTCATGTGAACATACTAATTTGTATCAATGCAATCTCTTGTGTTATAATTGATATATATCTTTTAATTATTATTTTTTAAATATAGCTAATATATTAAAAGTGATAATAAGTATTTTAAATTTAAACTTAAATTCAAATACTTACATAAATGATTTAGTAAAATAAAATAATCATATTATTTTATCTTTACCTAAATCCATATATCAACTAACACCCTCCAATTAATAGTTAATTAATAATTCATAATTATCAATATAATTAAATAATCAAATTATTTAACTAATTTAACTATTAACATTAATTAATTAAATAATCTCATTATTCAATTAATTCCCGAATATAATTGTGTCACTTTCGTAACACAATTAATTGGACAATCCAATTAATTAACCGTGACCCGGCTAGAAATAATGGACCCACAGTATTTTGAGCTCCAATAATCCTCGGAATCATTAATTAAACTGTTTAATTAATATTCCATGATTATTAACTCCGGTGTTATTCCACTAAAAACCCGAAACTGCACTCTCTCAACTGTAGACGCTTTTACACAGACCGATACAACTCGATGTCCATTGATATAGCTATTACCCATGGTGTGATCCTTCACAGTTGTTCATAATTAGAGCTAGGTCATAATGTCCATTATACCCCTCTAAGTACATATATCCTTTATGTACCGTTGATTCTATAATGAACAATAAATCCTATTTCCTTACGGAATTATGAGAGCGCTCATACTGTTCATGCCCTGAATCAACTCTTAAGGGAACTACCATCTACTTTTCACAAAAAGAAATGGATTCCACTATTGTGTACAAACCTTCCCAGTCACAAGCCAAACCGCAATCCCAACATACAGAGTATATTGATCAGGAAATACATCTAACCTCACCCATGGTATATCAAAGACCACGATCTAACTTGAAGGAGTCGATAAGACACTCAGAATTAAGATCACCCATATAGAGTCATCATTAGTTGATATATATGAATCTCATTGGTAAACGGATCTTGGTGAGAGATTCATATAGATCATGACCCAGTCATATATGATCACATCATACAAGGTGCCTCCAGTCCCATATCTCATATGAATGATTAAGGATAGAATCATTGTACATTACGGAATGGACCGCAACTATAGATTAACCACAAATAAATTACCCAACTTTATTTGCTATCTATGGACTCTTTAGATTGCACGTCTCTTACTGTATCCATCTTTATATGACACTCATATACAAAGTTTGAGATTACATCCGACAATCTTGGATGTTAAATAAATGCACAAGTTATATAATAAACAACACAACAAGAATGAATTGAACTTTTTCTTTTATTTATTTCATAAATCCATTTACAAATTACATCTTTAGGGCATAAACCCCAACAATCTCCCACTTGCACTAAAGCATGTGAGGCATGTGTGGAAGATATATATTGTAAAAAGATAGAAATAAGATGCAATTTATTTTTGGCGCGATTCAAGACAAAAAGAAAAAAAATCAGAATCTGTAAACACTATCATAATAATATGACCTTAGTAAATAGTTTACTGAATCTTAGGTTGTTCACTAATAGATTAGTTTTTTAATTGTTAAAAATCATTAATAATTTATTAGATAATTAGAATTTGGTTCTAATTAGTTAATGCGCTAGATAACTTGATTAAAGTTAGTAGTTTAATCCTGTAGAGTCTAGGTGTATTAACGGTTAATAGAAAACCCTAATTTTAAAATAGTGAGTGGGAGAGGGATATATGACATATATGTCCCGCAGTCTCCATCATTAGTTCAACACTGTGAGATCCGAGTGGGGCCTCTTGACGATTTTGTTTTCGTCCTCCCTAAGGAGGGTTTCCACAAAGGTCAATACCAATGTTGACTTCCTAACGGATAGGATTTCTGAGGGTATTTCGACATTGACTGACCCTAAGGCGGCAATTCTCGAGTTAAGCTCATAAGATTTGAAATGGTGGGTTACACTCATGAAGGTTTTGATTAAGTTTGTTAATTAAAAACCTGACTGAATGAATGATCGTTGAATGATATGAAATAAGAGTTATTCTAGAATATCATTTGATTGAGAATGTCTCGGTCCAAGATGCAAAGATTTGACCGACCCAAAGGCGGCACTTCTTTGTGGTATGTTGGATTGTCGTGGTATAACAACTAGTTTTAGAGTAGTTCTAGTTCGTTAAACATGTTCATGCATCATGTTTAAATTTATGCCAAAGCACTCACACTTGTCTTAAATAAATGACTAAATGAATGTTTTATTTATTTCAGCAATAATATCTTCTGCATTACTTCAAATTCTCGTAAACGATAAATTAATTGGTGATAACTACACTAAGTGGAAACTTAACATTAATGTAATATTGGTCACCAAAGACCTCAAGTTTGTGCTTATGGAGGAATGTCCTCCAACGCCTGCTGCCAATGCCACACGAACTGTTCGTGAGGCATACAAACGATAGATCTCATCTGATGAGAAGGCCCGAACATATATGTTGGCTTCTATAACATACGTGCTTATCACAAAGCATGAAACAATGACTTCAGCATTCAAAATCATGGAGTCATTGAAAGCAATGTTCGGGCAGCCCTTCGACAAAAGCGACATGAAGTTGTTCGTTCCACTATGCTCACTCGTATGAAGGAAGGTACGTTAGTTCGGAAATATGTCATGAGCATGATTTCCTACTTCAACAAGGCAGAAGTCAATGGCATGGCCATTGACGAACCCTGTCAAGTGAGCATCATACTGACGACTCTTTTGAAGAGTTTCAATTAGTTTAAGAGCAACTATGGGATGAACTAGTTAAGGTTCAACCTCACACAGTTGCTTAATGAGTTCACTATCTTTGAGTTCTTGATTAAGGACAACAAGGGTAAGACCAGTGAGGCAAATGTTGCCGAACCATCTTCCTACTCTAATAGTAAGAAGAGAAATAGGTCTACTGGGAAAGCGATGGGTAAGCCCAAACCCAAGAAAGCCCAAACCTAGAAGAAGTCCAAGAAAAGTAAATATGATTTACTTGTTCTTGAGTCGTGTTTAGTGGAAGATGATTCTTCACCCTGGATAGTTGATTCAGGGGCCACTAACCATATTGTTCTTCTTTACAATGGACTGATTCTTGGACACAGCTAGAGGAGCAAGCCTTCTCGATACGTGTGGGGTCAGGGGATGTCGTGTCGGCATGAGCAGTGGGCATAATTAGATTACGTTTTAGTAATAATTATTTATTATTGGACAATGTATTTTATATTCCTGGATTTACACGGAATTTGATTTCCGTTTCTAAGTTGTTAGAACAAAAAGATTCTGTTTCTTTTAATAATAAGTATGTTATTATTGGAAAGAATGGTCTGAATATTTGTTCAGGAATTAATGTAAACAATTTGTATGTGTTAAGACCGTTAATACATACTACACTGCTCAACATCGAAATGTTTAATGTTGAAAAACAAACAACTAAACGACATAAGATTTCTCCAGATAATGACACGTATCTTTGGCATCTAAGTCTTGGTCATATCAACCTTGACCGGATAGACAGACTAGTAAAAAGCGGACCTTTAATTGAGTAAAGGTTGGCACCTTACCTGTCTGCGAATCTTGTTTGGAAGGTAAGATGACTAAGAGATCTTTTACTGGAAACGGGCTTAGAGCTAAAGAACCGCTAGAGCTTATACATACAGATGTCTGCGGACCGATGAATGTTAAAGCTTAGGGTGGTTATGAGTATTAGGTCACCTTTATAGATGACTACTCAAGATACGGATACGTCTACCTAATGCAACGAAAATTGGAAACGTTTGAATTGTTCAAAGAATTCCGAGCTGAAGTTGAGAATCAATTAGGTAGGACTATCAAGTCACAATGATCAGATCATAGAGGTGAGTACCTTGACCAAGAGTTTGAAGACTTCTTGGTCTAGAATGGGATAGTTTTCCAACTCACAGCTTCCGGTACACCTCAGTAAAATGGTGTAGCGGAGAAGAGAAATAGAACCCTGATGGAAATGGTGAGATTTATGATTATTTTCTCATCATTACCAAATTCTTTTTGGGGATATGCATTACTAATAGCGGCATACATTTTGAATGTAGTGCCATCCAAATCAGTTCCTAAGACTCCCTTAGAGTTGTTGAATGGTCGTAAAGATAGTTTACGACATTTTCGCATATAGGGGTGTCCAGCACACATGCTGAAGAACAGAACTGGAAAGCTAGACTCCAAGTCTGTTGTCTGCCTATTTGTAGGATACTCCAAGGAGACCAGAGGTGGACACTTCTATAGCCCTGAAGACTACAAAGTATTTGTATCGACAAATGCAACATTTCTTGAGGAAAAATATATTAGTGACCATAAACCTTGTTCCAAGATTGTATTGAAAGAGTTGGAGCCTAGTGAGACTAGTGCTTCATCGACAAGAGTTGTTGATCCATAAGCATCTGAGAGTCAAATGGTTCCTGATCAGGATACACTATAACCTAGACGTAGTGAGACAACCTGAATGCTATTTAGGTATAGGTGAGGGATAAGGTGTTGTATCTACTGATAGTGTGGATGATCCATTGACATTTAAGAATGCAATGGAAGATCCTGATAAAGAGGAATGGCTTAAAGCCATGAATCTCGAGATAGAGTCCATGTACTCTAACTCATTCTCAGTTCTTGTAGACTTACCAAATAGGGTAAAACCCATAGGGTGTAAGTGGATCTATAACAGAAATAGAGGAGTGGACGAGAAGGTAGAGACCTTCAAAGCAAGACTAGTGTCCAACGCTTATACCCAGAAAGAGGGGGTCGATTATGAAGAGACCTTCTCGCCAGTAGCCATATTTAAGTCTATTAGGATTCTCTTATCCATTGCTGCCTATTTCCATTATGAAATTTGGAAAATGGACTTCAAGATTGCATTCTTGAATGGCAATCTTGATGAGAGCATCTATATGATGCAACCAAAGGGATTTGTGTCTCCAAATCAAGAGAAAAAGGTTTGCAAGCTATAAAGGTCCATCTGTGGACTTAAGCAAGCATCTAGATCTTGGAACATTATGTTTGATGATGTGATCATAACCTATGGCTTCGAGCAGAACGTCGATGAGCCTTGTGTCTACAAGCGCATAATTGATATAAAAGTAGTTTTCTTGGTCCTATACGTAGATGATATCCTACTCATTGGGAATGATATGGGAGTGTTATCTGATATAAAGAGCTGGCTGGCTAGCCAATTCCAAATGAAAGATTTGGGAGAGACAAGTTATGTTCTAGGGATCCAACTTATAAGGGATCCAACTTATAAGGGATCATAAGAACAAACTCATAGCATTGTCTCAAGCATCATATATTGACAAGATTCTTGTGCGATTTTGGATGCAAAACTCTAAGAAAGGTAATTTACCTTCTAGGCATGGAGTTCACTTGTCTAAGGAACAGTGTTCTAAGACACCTCAAGATGTTGAGGATATGAGACGTGTACCCTATGCATCGGCACTAGGTAGTCTCATGTATGTTATGTTATGCTAAAGACTGAACATCTGCTATGTAGTTGGAGTAGTCAGCAGATACCTGTCCAACCCAAGATTGGATAATTGGGTTGCTATCAAGACAATTCTCAAGTATCTTTGGAGAACGAGAGAATATATGCTAGTGTATTCTGGGCAGGATTTGATCCCGTTAGGATACAAGGATTCTGATTTTCAGTCAGACCGAGATTCTAGGAAATCCACGTCTGGATCAGTATTCACCCTGATGGTGGAGCCATTGTATGGAGAAGTATCAAGCAATCTTGCATTGCTGACTCCACCATAGAAGCCGAATATGTAACCGCTTGTGAAATTGCTAAAAATGTTATTTGGCTCTATAAGTTCTTAAGTGATCTGGAAGTTGTTCCAGATTTTGATATGCCCATCACACTTTATTGTGATAACAATGGTGTTATGACTAATTCCAAAGAACCAAGAAGCCACAAGAGAAGGAAGCATATAAAGAGAAGGTATCATCTCATTAAAGAGATAATGTAGAGAGGATATGTGATCGTCACAAAGATAGCCTCACAAGACAATCATGCTGATCCATTTAAAAAGACCTTACCGGCTAAAGTGTTTTGGGTCACCTAGATGGTCTAGGGTTACGAGACATGCCTCACATGCTTTAGTGCAAGTGGGAGATTGTTGGGGTTTATGCCCTAAAGATGTAATTTTTAAATGAATTTATTAAATAAATAAAAGGAAAAATTCAATTCATTCTTGTTGTGTTGTTTATTATATAACTTGTGCATTTATTTAACATCCAAGATTGTCGGATGTAATCTCAAACTTTGTATATGAGTGTCATATACAGATGGATACAGTAAGAGACGTGCAATCTAAAGAGTCCATAGATAGCGAATAAAGTTGAGTACTTTATTTGTGGTTAATCTATAGCTACAGTACATTCCGTAATGTACGATGATTCTATCCTTAATCATTCATATGAGATATGGGAATGGAGGCACCTTGTATGATGTGATCATATTGGACTGGGCCATGATCTATATGAATCTCTCACCAAGATCCGTTTACCGATGAGATTTATATATATCAACTAATGATGGCTATATGTGGGTGATCTTAATCCTGAGTGTCTTATCGACTCCATCAGGTTAGATCGTGGTCTTTGATATACCATGGATGTGGTCGGATGCTGTTCCTGATCAATATGCTTCGTATGTTGGAATTACGATTTGGCTTGTGGCTAGGAAGGTTTGTACACAATAGTGGAATCCACTCCTTCTTGTGAGAAGTAGATGGTAGTTCTCTTAAGAGTTGATTCGGGGCTTGGACAATATGAACGCTCTCCTAATTTCGTAAGGAAATATGATTTATTGTTCATTATAGAATCAACGGTACTTAAAGGATATATGTAATTAAGGGGGTATAACGGATATTATGACCCAGCTTTAATTATGAACTACTGTGGAGGATCACACCATGTGTAATAGCTATATCGATGGACACCGAGTTGTATCGGTCTGTGTAAAAGCGTCTACAGATAAGAGAGTGCAGCTTCGGGTTTTTAGTGGAATAACACCGGAGTTAATAATCAAGGAATATTAATTAAAGAGTTTAATTAATGATTCCGAGGATTATTGGAGCTCAAAATATGGGTCCATTAGGTCCCTTTGCTAGCCCGATCGATTTAGGTAACAGGGTCACGGTTAATTAATTGGATTGTCTAATTAATTGTGTTACAGAAGTGACACGTATATATTCGGGAATTAATTGAATAATGAGATTATGTAATTAATGAATGTTAATAGTTAAATTAATTAAATAATTAGATTATTTAATCATATTGATAATTATGAATTATTAATTAACTGTTAATTGGAGGGTGTTAGTTGATATATGGATTTAGGTGAATATAAAATAATAGAATTATTTTATTTTTACTAAATCATTTATGTAAGTATTTGAATTTAAGTTTAAATTTAAAATACTTATTATCACTTTTAATATATTAGATATATTTAAAAAGAATAATTAAAATATATATATCAATTAATAACACAAGAGATTGCATTGGATGTAAATTGATGTGTGCACATATGTAAGTGTTTGTATATGATACAAACAAGGATATATATATATATATAGATATATTAAAAAGAAAAACAAAAAAATAAAAATTTGCACGTGATGCAAATTAGTACACATGCAAAGAGGCGTATGATATAAAAAAATATTTTTGGCAGCGTTGTAAAAGAGCTTTTGCGTAAAAGAAAAAAAAATAATAATATATATATCATATGTGAATTTTAACGTACGTACACGTCATCTTCAAAGAGGATAAATTGCCAGGTGGACATCCGAATAGGCATTCGAAAAATATCCTACAAGACATCACCGAATAAGAGAAAACCCGAGTAAGCAGATGTTGAACAAAACCTACTAAGGGTAAATCAACGTTATATACTACTCGGGATCAGATAAATAACACTCGGAGCTGGTTAAAAGACATCTCTACTCGGGAACGAATGATGTTACTCAAGACCAGCAGGTACTGTCCTTATTCGGGACGAACATGAAGAAAACTGAATAAAACCCCAGCGCATAGCTCAAGTGGATCAAGTCATTAAAATGCACGTAGATATCTATATCAAAAAAGGAATCCCAATAAGAACAGAATATTAAACAGGAAAGGTTCCCAATTGGGCAACAACTTTATTTCTTCAAAAATACTATGCTCTTATACAGAAATTTGTCCTAATTGGATAATCTTATTAGAGTCCCATTCGATCTCAATACAAGACTCAGAAACAGGAAAGAAGACAATCAGCTTCAAGCAAGTAAATAATTGTAATTAAATACAAAGATCTTCTATTACTTGTACAAAGCAGATTAGGGTTCTATAAACATATAAATAGACCCATAATCTCACCAAAAAAATATATATACAGCATTCATAGAAAAATACAGAGAGAAGGAAGAGAGATCAAGAATTGTAATAACTTTATTAATAGTGGATTTTGGCTTGGTTGATCATTCAACCGCCCGTGGACGTTTCTCTGGTCATCGGAGTTTTACCACGTAAAACTAACGTCTTGATTACTTTCTCTTATCTCTTTCTCTTTGAAATCACAGCTGAAATCCAATCCTTGTTGACTATTTCCTTACTTCCGGAAATTAACGTCAACAATTGGGGCTAGAAGAAGGGTCGAACCTTCGATTTAATCAAAAGCGATGGCAAGAAGCAGAACAAGAAGCAGTTCTGGGGATGTCTAAAAATCTCCAGATAACTTCCATGTAGGCAGTAGCTCGCGAGATCTCACTGCAACTACAGAGAACCAACTTACATTCCTGGCAGAAATCCAGCAAGTTCCTCCGACCAGTGGAGACCTGACACAACGTTTTCCGAGAAGTGTTGCAACAATCGGTGGTAGATGCAGCAAAGGAAAGAGTTGATTTACTGGCTACAGAGGCATAAACTCCTAACCTCCCACCTGTGAGGCTTCGTTCGGTCGTGGTAGGGCCAGAACTAAACGCACCGGAAGCCGGAAGAAACTCTGTTCCAATCAATCAGGCTTGACCTGAAACACCCGAAGAGGAACGACCACGCCAAAAGCAGAACCAGGATCAGACAGCCCGTGCTAGACACCGTAAACATGACCAGTACAGGGATCGGCACCATCGCAAGCATCATCACAAAATCATACGTGAAACCCAGTATCAAAGTGAAGAGCCGGAAAGAGGAATGACAATCACTCAACGGTTCAACCATCAGGGAAGTCCGGTGGGAGACAGAGACCTCGTAATCCAGAGCCTAACTCGAGAAGTCAAGAATAATAAGTGCCAAATGGACGCACTGGTCAGACGTTATGGGTATAACGATTTATCTGATGACGATTCTGACAGTCTATTCACCAGGGAAATCTTGTGGACCTCATTCTGAAAAAGGTTCAGGATGCCGAACGTGAAACAGTTCAAGAAAGACACAGACCCTAAGGAGCACATCAGACGCTAAAAAAGTGTCATGGCTCAGTATGCCCACAATGATCCCTTACTGTGTCTCAACTTTCCATAAACTATAGGAGACAATGGTTCAAGATGGTTTGGGAGATTGCCCCCAGCAAGCATCAGAAGTTTCAGTGAACTGAGCAGGAGCTTCTCAAGGCAATTTCTGAGCAATGTTCATAGGAAAAAGTCAGTGGCTTACCTTTGTCAAATAAAACAAGGGAAAGATGAGTCGCTGAAGAAATACCTGGGGAGATTCGGCCAAGCGGTATCAGAAATTGGCAGTGCAAACGATGAAGTAATAACTGGTGCATTCATCAACAATCTACAGAATGGACGACTATCTTTTGATTTAAGAAGAGCCCGTCTTACCAGATACGCAGATATGATGGATATGGCTGGAGTATATGCATTAGCCGAAGAAGAAGAGTTAGCCACTGGAAGATGCTACATGCATGGAGGAAAACCCGAACAAAAGGACATCGAGTCCAAGGCGTAGAACCAAAATGGAAAACAAAAAGAAAATAGCAAGGAAAAAAGCAAGGAAGGGGGAAACGACCATAATGCCGAACAGACCACAGAAAAATACCGAGGCAGATACACCAACTACACCCCTCTTCTTAAAAAGCAGGAGGAAATCCTGGTCATTCTGTAAACAAATAATATGGTACAATAGCCATGCCGTCAATCTCAGTTTGCTCGGCAAGATACAACCAAATACTGTAGGTTCCACAAGGAAACTGGTCATGAGACTTCCAAGTGTTACCAGTTTAGAGACTACATAGAAGCCCTGATTCGGGAAGGACATCTACAGGATGTGATCTTGAAAAGGGTTGAGAAATCAGAAGCAAAGAAAGAGATCAGGGCCGATCACAGCTCTGGTCGAAATCAAAGGGCCAGTTCAGTGGCAAATCAAGTAATAAATAGAATCTTTGGAGGACCATCAACTGGGAGAAGTAACCGAGAGCGAACACTGGAAATCAGAGAAGCAGTAGAAGCAAGACATAACTTTAACTTAAACTCGGTCGAGCCGGACCAGAACCCGAAAAGGGTAAATGAATGATGGGACACAATAACATTCACAAAAGCAGATTCACATGGGGTCGATGTTCGACCAAATGTCGCCTTGGTCATAAGTGCCCGAATTGGTCACCGGGAAGTCGGGAGAATTCTGATAGATAATGGAAGTTCAGTAAACATTCTCAATATTGCCGTCTACGATCAACTCAGGTTAGACCGAAAGGATGTACAACCCTTTCATACTCCACTCAGAGGATTTAAGGGAATTAAGGTCAGGTCATTCGGGACGATAAAGCTACCTGTAAAAATTGGAGTGGCACCTTGCCAGAGAACTGTATTGCTCAACTTCATGGTGGTAGAATTGGACAATTGGTCATATAATGCACAATTGGGATGGCCATTCCTAAATAAAACTAAGGTCGTAACAGCCACTTATGCCTTAATGATCAAGTTCCCGACCGAACAGGGGTAGGTATAGTCAAGGGATCCCAAGAGATGGCCCGAATAGCTAACCTGTCAGTATACAAAGACAATAATGATGGGCAGGTTTGCACTATAACACAGCCGAGTCAGAACAAAAAAACACTATCATTCGAGTTCGATCCAAGGGAAGAGCCGAATGAATCCAAAACTTAGCCGGTTGAAGAAATCACCTTGAAAGAAGATGAACCAGACAAAAAGGTCAAGATCAGAGCCAACCTGGTGAGAAGAGTCAAACAAAGCCTCATTGATCTACTTAAAGAATACAAGGATGTGTTCGCTTGGAGTCATGAAGACATGGTCGGAATAGATGCCCGAATAATATCCCACCATCTCACAGTAGACCCGAACGTAAAGCCAGTGAAACAAAAGAGAAGGTCATTCAATCTCGAGAGAAGTCAAGCAATTAAACAGGAATTAGAGAAGCTACTCGTTGTAGGATCGATTAGAGAAGTCAATTACCCTCAATGGGTAGCTAATATAGTCCTCGTCCAAAAGAAGAATGGACAATGGAGGATGTGGGTAGATTTTACAGATCTAAACAAGGCATGCCCAAAAGATAGTTTTCCACTTCCAAGGATAGATCAGTTAGTGGAAGCTACATCAGGCCATGAGTTGCTCATTTTCATGGACGCTTACTCGGGATATAACCAAAACTGGATGAACAAGGCTGACGAAGAAAAAAAAGCGTTCACAACTGATTAGGGTCTGTACTGTTACATAGTAATGCCCTTCGGGTTAAAAAATGCGGGGGCAACATATCAAAAGCTGGTCAACAGAATCTTAGTTGGGAAATTAGAAGGAACATGGAAGTATACATTGATGACATGCTGACCAAGAGCATCACGTCAGACAAGCACACTTCAAACCTGCGAGAAACATTTGATGTCTTGAGGAGATACCAAATGAAGCTAAATCTGAACAAGTGTTTATTCGGGGTTCCATCAGGAAGATTCATGGGTTTTTAAGTTCACCAAAGAGGAATCGAAGTCAACCCCGATGAGATCCAGTCCCTGCAGAAAATGAATTTCACCGAGGACACTCAAAAAAGTACACCGCCTAACAGAATGCTTGGCTTCCTTGGGTAGATTCATCTCAAAGGCCACAGAAAGATGCACACCCTTTTTCAAAGTAATTAGAAAAGGGAAATAACTCGAATGGAATGAAGAGTGCGAACAAGCATTCTTAAAAATTAAAGAATATCTAGGGCAGGCTCACATTCTTTCAAAACCTCAGATGGGAGAGACACTCCAACTGTACTTATCAATTATAGAACTAGCAGCAAGCTCAGTCCTAGTTAGAACAGAAGATGGAGTATAGAAACTAGTATACTATACCATCAAAGCACTTCTACTAGCTGAGACCAGATATTCGCAGGAAAAAAAATGGCCCTAGCACTGATTTCAGCAGTAAGAAAGCTAAGGCCATAATTTCAGGCTCATACAATTCAGGTACTCACTAACTGCCTATTAAAGCAAATTCTACAGAATCCAGAGATTTCAGGAAGACTGACCAAATGGGATATCGAGCTGAGTGAATTCGATATCCACTACGTCCCCAGGGCATCCCTCAAATGGCAAGCAGTGGCAAATTTTATAGCAGAGTTCATAGAGCCAAACTAGAAGCAAAAAGGATGTTGGGAAAAAATTTCTCATGGAAATTGTATGTTGATGGCTCTTCAAACACTCATGGCAGCGGAGCAGGGATCGTAGTATGCACTCCTTAAGGAGATGATGTCGAATGTGCCATGAGGTTTGACTTCAAAGCAACCAACAATCAAGCCGAGTACAAGGCGCTACTAGCTGGACTCAGGGTCTGCATAGCTCTCGAGGAGGATGAAGTTGAGATATTCAGCGATTCACAGGTGGTTTTCAACCAAGCCCTGGACGAGTACCAAGCCAAGGATGAAGGCATGATAGCCTACCGTGACATTGTAAAATAGCTCCTCCAGAATTCAAAGAGTATAAGATTGCCCATATCCCCATTGAGGAGAAGGAAAAGGCAGACACATTGTCTAAACTAGCGTCAGCAACAACCACAATTAGACCAAAGACTAATTCGGTTGCACATCTTCTCAAACCGAGTACAACTGAACCGAGAAACTTAGAAATTTTAGAAATCTGAACACCGCCAGACGGTTGGATGACTCAGCTAAAAAGGTTCCTAGAAGAAGGAGTGCTCCCGGAAGATCCCTTACAAACAAAACGTATCAGGTATAGATCAACAAGGTACACATTGGTTGGAGGATAATTATACAGGAGGGGGTATTCCCAAACACTCCAAAGATGTGTGTCAGAGGAATATGCATATCGGATATTACAAGAAATCTATGGAGGAGTTTGCGAAAACCACACTGGGGGTAAGAGTTTGGCACACAAGGTACTCAGGCAAGGCTATTATTGGCCTACTCTGTTCTCAGATGCACAACAGTGTTCGGAGAGTTGCAATACTTGCCAAAGGATTGCTAATGATATCCGACAACCCCCTGAACAACTCAGAAACCTCACATCCCCATGGCCATTTGCCATGTGGGGGTTGGATTTAATCGGCCCAATGCCAGCTGGGACAGAGGGTGGAGCGAAATATGCTATAGTAGCCGTTGACTATTTCACGAAGTGGGTAGAAGCTGAAGCATTGGTACATATCACAGAAGCAAACACCATAAATTTCATGAAAAAGAATATACTTTATAGGTTTGGAGTTCCAAACACTATAATCACTGACAACGGCACCCAGTTCGATAACCTGAAATTCAGACAGCAGTGCAAAGAGTACCAGATTGCCAATTACTATGCCACATCTGCCCACCCTCAAACAAATAGGCAGGTCGAAGCGGTAAACAAAATCATCAAGCACACAATCAAAGCAAAGCTGGATGCCAAGAAAGAAAGCTGGGTTGAAAAGCTCCCCGATGTTTTATGGGCATATGGGACAACAGCCAGAACCTCAATATGAGAGACTCCATTCACTTTAGCGTTTGGAACAGAAGCTGTTATCCCTATAGAAACGTCATATACGTCACCCTAGGTCAGGTTATATGATGAAGATCAGAATGTTGATATGCTATTACAAAGTCTAGATGAGCTAGAAGAGAAAATGGAGAAATCTCGAATACGAAATATGGCATATCAGTAAAGAGTAACTCGCCACTATAACTCTCATGTTCGGGTCAGGAAATTCAAGCTAGGAGATCTGGTACTCAGGAAGGTGTCATTGAACATAAAAAATAAAGCTGCAGGTTCCCTGGCTGATAAGTGGGAAGGCTCGTACAAGTCGAATGAGTAGCTGGCCATGGAGCGTATTCAATTGCACGACCCAATGGAGGGGTTTTACCCCGACCATGCAATGCCCAACATCTGAAGATTTTCTATCCTTAATTATTTTTTGTTCTTTTTTCTATTCAGGACAATTTTAGTTAGGTCAAATATTAGCTCTAGAATTTAAAACTTTATTGATTTTACAGTTATGAATAAAAAATAAAAATCGGGATTTCTGAAAGATAAAAGCATCGAACTCGGGATTTCCAAAAGAAAGCATATGATAATAAGAACATATGGAAGACAAGCATGATAATAAGAACATGCAAATAGAATACTCGGGAACATTAAATCCTGAATAGGCGGAGAAGCTCGAAGGAGCATGCCAGTCGAACAAGGTCAAATGACCTTAGCAAAAAGGTAAACCCGATGCACCAGCTCGGGATGCTATTGAGAAAAATTTTGATGAAATGCGTAGCTGTGTTAAGCGATTCAAAAAGCTTAATGATTCGACAAACCCTTGCGTATAAAAACTGGGAAGACGTCATCGGTAATGCGTAAGGACTCGAACATATGATCATGGTGAGCCTTGATATAATGTTCGGGTAGCAACCGTGTATGAAACACAAGTGTAAACCTACTTGCTTGTTTTAAGATGACTCGATTAATTATACTAGCCAGTTTAATAAGATACTTGGCATTATTCGGGTGACAACCAGTTTAATAAGATACTCGGTTAAGTTGCCCGAACATCAGAATTGGTCAGTTTAATAAGATACTTGACATGAAGATTGCAACAACCAATTTAATAAGATACTTGGCATTATTCGGGTGACAACCGGTTGAATAAGATACACGAATGTCAGAAATAGCTGGTTTAATAAGATACTCAGCAACCATAGTCAAGATAAAGAAATTTCACGAGCAATAAAATCAAACCACTAGGTTCAGAAAAGCTACTCGGAATTTTATTGATCTTTCAAAAGAATGGTTATAAAGTTTTACAAAAGAATCATTACAAAGAATTCTTTACAAAGAATTGTTAAAGATTCCAAAAAATCCTATCTACAAAAATCAGGATTGTGAGGATTTGGAGCTCTTACCAATACTCGGGTCAGTCACCATCTCATATTCACGGAGCAGGCTCTCATTAGAAGGCCATTCAATTGTGTCAACCGAATTGTCCATCCATTGGCTGTAATCTTCCTTCGGGATCGGCCCAACATCAGGCACCAGACCCTCTACGACTGACTCTTGACTGGAGTAAAAAGTTGAGAGAAAGTGCTCAGATGGAACCTCAAAATGCATGGGATGGGGCTCTTTACCTCGACATCTGCAGTAAGCCCTCCACTCCATCTGAGTCTGGAGAGACTCCAAGGATTGATCCATATGATGTTTGATCGACAACTTCTAGTTGGTTTAGGCCTTCTCAGTCCCCCTATTCTTAACTTTGAAGAACTCGCCAGCTGAAACTAGCCCTCGCTGAAACTCCAGAAAGAAAAGGGCATCGTATGTAGGGGATCTTTTAAAATGATAAACCCCCTGGACTTCAAGTTCCAGCCTAGCTTCTTTAGATAGGGATTTGACTATCAGAGTTTGGTGTTCCTAGTCCTCGATCTTCTGTTCATATGCCGACTTGGACTGCTCCGCTTCCTGCTCGGCCTTGAGCATTGATTCTTGGGCAGAAGATAATAAGTTTTGAAGTGATGTAGCATTCTCTCCTGCCAAAGAAGCCCTCTCATCGGCCTCCATCTGCTTTGCTAGATAGTGGTCGGTAAAAACTTGGGCAAAACCAACCTCTTGTTGATAAGCCATTTCGACCGGATCACGGTGATCCTCACTTTCCTTCAGTTGAGCTTCGAGACGCCTTATTCTATCAGCTTGATATTGCTGCGTCTGAACCAGCTCAGTAAACTCCGCCACAATCTGTAATGGAACACAATTAAAACCTGGCGAACAATCAAAGAAATTGGAGAAGTCAAGGATAACTTACGTAAGATGCTCCATTGAAAAAATTCTGAAGACGGTCTATCAGAGAGCCATCCTGAAAACAGCTCCAGCGGTCATCTTCAAAAAAAAGCCCGACCGGATGACTCTCCTGCAGCATATCCTGGGGATAAGGATGTAAAGAAACCCCCTAGGGTTTAGCCCTTAGATCTTTGACCTAGGGAGGAGGGGAACCTTTATTCAGCTCTGAAACCTCCGCATCCGCTGATTCTCCAACATCAATGCTCGGGGGAATCTCAGCCATAATATCTTCATCACTAGAGTCGATGAATGAGACCACCCTATGGACTTTGTGAGGGTAAGTTTGAGAGCTGACTGCCTTCCGCTTCTCACCCCGGGAACGGTGGAAGCTGAGGTCAACTACAGGATCTTCTTGAGCATCATCCTAGAAGAACTCAAAAAAGTTAGAACCTGAAGGTGCTTGGCTCACGGAGGTGTTACCTCCATCACCGGCATCTGACCATACAGTAGGTCCTTCACAAAGACCCTCACTCTGCTTCTCCCAATCATCGGGGCCACTCAGACCGCTAGTCTCCCTAACGGTCGGTTGAACAACAACCTCGGGGACGTATTTGGGGATTTGCTCCTCAGCAGCATCAATTTCTTCATCAGACTCAGGCGGGGCGATACCTTCATTGCTCGGACGAGAAGTTTCTTTTCGGGTCACCTGAATAATTGACTTCACTTGGCGAACCTAAAGATCGCAGACGATGTCTGTATCGTAATTAGAAGAAAAGAGGAACCGCGTCAGAATACAAAGCAAAAAATAACAATGAAAAGAAAAAGGTTGTAGAAAAAAATCACTTACATGGCCTACGGTAGCCCGAAAACTGTTTGAAGAGGCTGAACTTTATCATCTTCACGTCGGTAAAGAGATAAGTCTTGCTCCTCTTTTCTAAAGTGTGAACTGCTGCCCAAGCAAGTCTGGTCAGCTCAGTATCGCTGTAATCAATTTTATTCTTGTTCCATATCTAGGGGGAACAGAAGAAACGGGGGACTTTCAACACCGCCTGAGTATCCCCAGATCTGAGGGTGACTTCAAGACCGAGATTCCCTCCTATGAAAAACCAACTGTTATTCCAAAACTTGTTGGATGTAAGGAATCCCTATACAAAACCCTTTTTTTAAGGTCATTAGAGATATTAGCTCCCCGATTCATCTTTGTCCCCTCGAGGACCCAACAGTCTGGTAAATTAGATATGAGGAAATAGGTTCCTGTCTTGCCAGACTGCCTCAGCATAAAGAAATTCCTGATTTCACTCGGGGAGGGAGGTGATAAGTTCATCCGGTTGTACATGTGCCATATACACAATTAAGATTTTGTAGCTGTTCGGGGCCAGTTAGGCTGGAGCGATCCCTACTTCAGCCAGAAACCAGACAATAAATGGCTGAAAAGGAAGAGTGATGCAGCAGCAAAGCATGGATTCGTAGATAGCCACCATGCCAGGGGGAGGATTCCACGCGGCTCTATCACCCGCTGGAATCAGAATGACCGAATTGGGGAAATCGAATCGGGTATGATATTTCTCTATCTCATCAAACCCACTCGAGCGTTCAGTAGAGAAAGCGAGACAAGACGCCCTGAACGCCTCTTCGACATCGTTCTCGTTGATAGTCTGCTCCCTGATCTGAATATCGCCCGAGTTGCGCTTACGGACTTCACTTCTGCTTTGATGTTTCCCCATCCTTTGAAGAGGTACCCTGTGATCATAAACGTCAGAATCATAACTAGATGAAGAACTAGATATTGGACTAAAAGTGACGTCGAATTGAAGCCCAGAAACATCAACTTCTAAAAATGTAGGTTCATCAGCAGGGATTTCCCTCAGTAATCTTCTAATGCAAGAAACCAACTGGAAATACCCACATTCGAATGCATCAAGAGCAATATTAAAGAGTTGATGATGGGAAGATGGCTCCTTTAAAACTAACCTTGAATAAAATTTGATGCAAGATCTTCAACAGAGAATCGCAACCTTCAGCGTAAAGAAATCTGGGTTTGACAAATTTTTTCTACTGAAAATTGTTGAGAATGAACCAACTCTCTCTCAGTGAAGAATTTAAAGAGATGATATCACGAAACCCTAGGATCTCAAGGCGGGAAAAAATTATAATGAGGTTTGATGATGTAGGCGGCACACGTGGAAACGCGTGAGTCATTTCTCATAAATGATATCGAAAAACGAAGAGGCAAGGGACACATGTCAAAAAGAGAACTAGCTTTCGCCGTCAGAAATCCAAAACGTCGCCATCATTAAAGATCTCGTGTGAGGAGGCAAATCAAATTTGCAGGGTCATCATTAAGACACTTCATTATGACAAGACATTTACTCAGGTAATGAAAAAATATTGAAAAAAATTGAATAAAATACTTTTGCCCGAAATAAAACCCTGTTCAGCAAAAATATTTTGAGGGGGTATTGTCATATGTGAATTTTAAAGAGGATAAATTGTCATGTGGACATCCGAATAGGCATTCAGAAAATATCCTACAAGACATCACCGAAGAAGAGAAAACCCGAGTAAGCAGATGTTGAACAAAACTTACTCAGGATCAATCAACGTTATAAACTACTCGGGATCAGATAAATAACACTTGGGGCTGGTTAAAAGACATCTCTACTCAGGAACGAATGATGTTGCTCTGGACCAGCAGGTACTGTCCTTACTCGGGATGAACATAAAGAAAACTGAATAAAACCCCAGCGCATAGCTCACGTGGATCAAGTCATTAAAATGCACTAAGATATCCATATCAAAAAAGGAATCCCAATAAGAACAGAATATTAAACAAGAAAGGTTCCCAATCAGGCAACAACTTTATTTCTTCAAAAAGACTATGCTCTTATACAGAAATAAGTCGTAATTGGATAACCTTATTAGATTCCCATTCGATCTCAATACAAGACTCTGAAATAGGAAAGAAGACAATTAGCTTCAAGCAAGTAAATAATTGTAATTAAATACAAAGATCTTCTATTACTTGTACAAAGTAGATTAGGGTTTTATAAACATATAAATAGACTCATAATCTCACCAAAAAAATATATATACAGCATTCATAGAAAAATACAGAGAGAAGGAAGAGAGATCGAGAATTGTAATAACTTTATTCATAGTGGATTTTGGCTTGGTTGATCATTCAACCGCCCTTGGATGTTTCTCCGGTCATCGGAGTTTTACCACGTAAAATTTGCGTCTTGTTTACTTTCTCTTATCACTTTCTCTTTGAAATCACAGCTGAAATCCAATCCTTGTTGACTATTTCCGTACATCCAAAAATCAACGTCAACAATATATATAAACGTTGATCACACAGGTGATAGGCAATTTTTTTTAAAGAAAATCAAATGCTTGCACTGTTATAAAAAGCTTGCATGAGAAATTATATATATATATATATATATATATATATATATATTAGATATATATTATGATTTTAAAGATTGAACCACATATGTCAATATAAGTTTTGCATGAGATGCAATTTATATGTGCGTGATATCATTACACCAAATTGAGAAGAAAGAGTTTCTTCAAGTCTTTTCTCTTCATCCTCCATTCGAGTTCCTGATATTTTGACGCGCCCACACGCAGTTACCAGTCCCGAGAGATAGCGAGGAAGATCGAGTGGTTCAGACAAGAGCATATCGTAAAGTGAAAGATCTTCGAAACTTTGGTAAGAGTGGTTTAGACAGAAGCATAACGTAAAGTGAAGGAGCCTCTAAACGTTGGTATGTTCTTCTTCTGATTATATCGATTTCAATTTTCTGTGTTTACATATTGTATGTATTAGTTTTGAAAAATAATTACGATCCAAAGTTCACTGGTCCCAGATACTGATATGATATGTATAAAAAATTTAAAACCTAGTTCTGTTGCGTAACCGGTGAACGGGGTTCCAACATACAACCAGGCTCTGATACCAATTATAGGGAAAAATCACCCCGCACAGCGAAAGCGTGAGAAATTTAGTAAAATTAGGGTTTGCGTATCAATTAAAATTTTCCCTTTCACTAACAAGAACCTTAACCCTAGATTAATTGAGGTATATAAAAAGTGTCATACCTTTTTCTCATGACGACTGAACAAGCGCCGAAATGATTTTGCAAGATCTTCCATTCCAATCACAAATGTGAATCACCTAGGAGTGTGGGCTCCTTTTCTTTAAATTGTATACCTGAGGATGGAAACAAATAAAATCTTCTTCTTTGTTAGTTACAATAATCCTGTAAGAAGAAAACAAAGAATGTTAGGTCACTTGCAAATTATCAATCAATTTTATTAAAACTCGCGTAAACCTTGATTCGATGTTGTACACAAAACCTTTTGATGTAAAGGCTACTAGTGTACTATCGAAAACTAAACATTCTTTCTCCCTATTTCTTCTTTCCGAATCACACACTATTTCTTAGAGTTGATAGAATTTTGTCTAGAGTAAAATCAGATTTTTCTTCCTCAAAATTCCTATGATGGCCGAATTCTTCTCTTAGAAAAATTGGGCTGGCCGAAATTCTCTATGAAATTAGCTTAGGCTGGCCGAAATTAACATACCTATATTTATAGGATCATAAATCCTCTCCTAAGAAGGATTTACTTGGCTGGCAAGAATCCTTTCATTAGGTGGATTTATTTGGTAGTTAAGAATCCTTACCTAAAAAGGAATTCTATCCTATTAGATATATATATAGGCTGACCGAAATTTCATTGGATATATATTAGGATCACAAATCCTTTCCTAAAAAGGATTTACTTGGTCGTTAAGAATCCTTTCCTTAGGTGGATTTACTTGGTGGTTAAGAATCTTTTTCTAAAAGGAATTATATCCTACATCAAGACTCCTTATCCAACTCAATAGTGTATTTGTAACCATATTAAAAACTTTCTAATTTGATTAGATAAATAATTCCTTTTATTTATCTACTTATCAAATATAGTCTTTAATATTAATTATACTACCAACAATAGTATAATTTTAGGAGACCATCTCCTACTAGGAAAAAGATTTTAACTTTTAATTAAATAATTATTTAATCAACAAATTAATTAATTTCCATTTAATTAAATAATGAAATAATATAATATAATTAAGCTATTCTAAATAGCCTTGCCGCCCAAACCATATTTATGGGCCAATATATTATTTTCTTATTTTATTAAATCCATTTGACCTTTTATAAAAGTCCACATGTGAACTAGACCCATTCTTACAAAAAGAAACAAGTCCACATGCCTCAATACAATTATAGGTGGACCCCTAAATTGGTCCGGCAGAATATATCAAGTGATCCATGCAAGTTCGTGTGGATTGGGGATCTTGGCAGGCTATCTAAATTTAAGCTCCAATAGACACAACCCGATCACAATCAACAAATGATTCACTTAGGTCCGATTTATTTAATTTTAATTCATTCCACTAAAGAACTAAAATTTAACTCTTAAATAAAGATAGAATAAGTTGATGTTACTCATTCATACCCTAAACAACCTTATTGGAGAAAGTGTATCCTCGTGAAGAATATCAGAAATCGCCAAGAGCTCATAGACAGTCTATCACTCTCCAAGTTACCATATTTACTCATATGACCACATTTTGAACTTGGATATTTTGACTTGTCCAGAAGCCATGTTTCAATAGACACTATTGAAAACTTAACGTTAAGATTTAATATCCAATACCTCTAAACATCCTTATGATCATATTCTACACTCATTTAATAAATGGAGCCACGATATCCATATCTATAAATGAAGTTCTCTATCGATTAACAAATGAATACCACCAAACTATCGAGGATAGACTATATTATATAATCGTACTCATTGATAGCTCAAATGATAACACTTGCAACTATAAGTCAATCATTTATCTCAAGTTTGAGATAGACTCTCTGATTGTCTTCAAATGAAAACTTTTATCCATTGACGGTTCTAGATAAAGTATTTCATTTTGATCCTATTCATTGCACCCAGTGCAGTAGATTCTTTTGCCCAAAGACACCACACTTTGATGATTTTAGACTCATCATAACACATTTGATCCCACTCAAATGTTAGCAAAAAAATCTACAACTTTGACAAGATAAAGGCGCCAAACCTTTTATCTTAAGTTGTGAATATTATTCAAGACTAACTAAAGAATTGTGTCTACCTCATACATATCTAGATGTATGAACAATTCTTCTTTTCTCATAGTCTTTTGACCTTATGATTATTTACTTTTCACAATTATAATAATTAAACTATAAATGCTATAAGATTTGTTAAACTAGAAATCGTTTTATTAATATGAAAAGATTGTCAAATACATTATTACACTTTTGCTATCTAGCTTAATCCCAACATAACCAGTGGAAGTGATGATTAGACTATGTGTGCTTTAACTCACTTAAAAGGCCTTAAATAATTCCTACCATTATGTGTGTGCTCCATAGCCTAATTTAAAGCCAAACACATAATAAGCCTTTTACTTTCTTCACCACATTAATTATAACCCATGTAGCCTATATTATAGCCATACCATATAGCTTGGGATTATGCTTTGAGAATGTGAAGAAGATATGATAGTTTTGCACATGATTTCTGTGCATTTGTCAATCAGAGGCCAATGAAGGAAGAGCTGCATTCAATCAAAAGTGTAAATTTGATAATGATTAGTTTATATGTAATTCTCTGTTTCTCTTATTCAATTAAAATTAAAAAAAAATTGCCACCAAAATAAATGGTGTGTTGAGAGAATCAGAGAATAGAAGTTATTGAGTGCAATTAAGTAAGATAAATTGCAAGGTTGTATCTACTCTAGAGGAGTTATACATGAAGGAGAAATGTGATTTTGAAGACTTGGACAGTAATAAGTGGAAAAATCCACTAACTAAGGAATAATTATAGACCAAGAGATTTGAGCAAAGCCGTAAAGGTAGTTTAAGACTCTTATGTCATGGTCCTAGGTTTTTGAACTCCTAATTTCCCGTTCTTTCTTAACCTTCACCCAAAGGCCCCATTACAACCTTAATGTAAGTTTAACTGATCTGTTGGTTGTCCTTGCTAAGAAAGCAAAGGTGAATCACGTGTCTATCTTATTCATAATGCCTGATTTTTTTCATGAGATCGTTTGCATATAAATAAAGCATTTTTTTTACATACTCATATGCGATCAAGACTTGAAATTTCTTATGCATAACTTCTATCGTATATGCTTGATGAGTGTATTTTCCTAGGTTCTGTGAGAAATTATGAGAGACATCCCGTGAGAATTAGAGTCAAGGTGAATTACATCTATGTCATTTAACGAATGTGACTTTGAAACTTGAACGCCTTGAGTGTGGGCTTTTCATTAAAAAATTAAGCAATGAATTCAGTGTTGTGACTTATCTTTGGTCTTTACTTATTGGCTTTTCCATGCATTGTCTCAATATGGGCACATTTTGAATGCATTATAGATGATTGGTATTTTAAAAGCTCGTAGCATATGCTCAATGCTATCGTGTTCCTTACGAAAGTGGCTTAGTTAGAATTTTTAATTTTAGGTTTAGTTTTTCAATTTTGTTTTCTTAGTTTTGCTCGAGGACTAGTAAAAGATATGTTTGGGGGTATTTGATCAGTTTATTTTATATATAGTTTTCTTCCCTATTTCCTATGTAATAATCTTTGTCTCTCGAGTAATTTAGGTTATTTAATTTGTTTATTAAGCATGTACAGGTTATTTTCTTTCATTACAAAGTATTTGGTGAGACTTGCAAAGAATGGAGTTTAACGAGAAGATATTGGGAAAATATGTCAATTGTCGCTGCATAGGTCGCTGTCCAATCAGAGTCTCCACCGTGGTGTATCTAACGAAGAAGTTCATGCGTGCAATCTTTCACAACCGCAGTCTGTGCCGCGTCCAAGTATTTGTCTCCACAGCAGCCGACATCACGGAAATGACCAGAGAGCACAACGTTTGGAGTATCCCGGTTTGTGCAATGTGCTCGTGTCGCGGTCTAGGGAGCTGTCGTACGTCTTTCTCATTTTTTAGGGAATTCTGAAACTCTACTTGGTGGAGTACCTATATATATATATCTTATTCTTTCAAAGGGGGACTCTAGCCTTCTCAACCATTATTTTCTTTCATAAGCAAATTACACAATTCTCTTATCAATTTACACATCAGAAGATCGAAGATTAAGAAGATTTCAATCAAAGACTTGAAGTATTCAGTGGGTTCTAGCTTTTCTTATTCTTCTTCTTTTATTTTCATGATGTGTAATTAATTCCATAACTAGGGAATGAATGTGAACCTCTATGAATGCTCTTTGTTAGAATTGACGATATTTTAATTAATTCGAGTTTTAACTTATTCAATTCATCCTATGTATTAATTTCATATTCTTGTTAATGCATGATCATACGTTGGCTTGAATTTAGGGTTTTCATAATTTAATGATTGAGGTTGGAGTATTGATCTATACGTAATCTTAATTAATATTCAATTGAATGGATAAAACTGATCTTAGCATTGATCTATGCAAGTAAGTTTTGGTTCATTGTTCTTGCACTTAATGGGTTCTTGATTGTAGTTTTTGCCATTGATCTGTGGGTAAATTGTAATAAAGAACACTTGATTCATCCTAGGATCATATGGTAACAATCGTACTAAAGATAAGAACGAAACCTTAACTTAATTAATATTTTGTTATCAAAGTCAATTCGAAACATTGAGTAGACATAGTTGGGGAGCATTAATGACCTAGTTTTTCTTCCATTGATTACAAACCAAAAATTCTCAATTGCTTTCTTTATTTTAATTTAATTTAGTTTTAGTTTTAATTCAATTTTCAAAAAAACTCTTGGTTACTTCAACTTAGCTTTAATTAAACTAGTTTTCAACCGGTATATCTGTAGTCCTCATGTGAACGATCCTTACTTGTTGTTGTACGATATCTTTACGATTCGTGCACTTGCGAGTATTGTTTTTATAACTATAGTTTTACACAATCATCTATGAGAGGTATTTACAAACTCATCCACTTGAGTCCTAATCAAGTCATCCTTTCCTCTAACTTCTCTTAAGGCTTCATCCTTTTGGGCCTCAAGATCCCTAACTTTAGCCATAAGCTTGAGATTGGTTGCTTTCAAATTTGTTTCCTCCAGATGACCTTGACCACTTTCACTTTTCACTTCAACTTTCTTCAAAGCTTCATCTCTTTCTATCAAGTTGAAGTTAGTGGCCTTTGACTTGCAATTCTCTTCATTGAGTTGCAAAGACAAGTGATCATGTCTAGCTTGATTGTCCATCGGAAAATTCTCATCTTCTTTTTTAATTTCTTCATGATATGAAGTCGTGTCACATAGGTAATTACCTACATAAACATTATCTTCCAAGGAATCTAGTTCCTGTTCATCTTTGCTTTTGTCACTAATATTCTCTTTAAGCTTAACAATAAAAATGTTAGTAAATAAATACCAATAAGAAAATAAATAGTCACCTTCATGGATAGCTTGATGAATTTCCCATACCTTTTTTTTTTTATCAATAAGAGGTGGACAATCCACATAATCAATATAAGACTCAAGATTGTTATCCATAGCAAGAAAATCACCGTGAGTGTATCCCGTGATAGTACAATCTAATGACCCGCTCTGATACCAAATGAAAATACAAATACGGTTAATTAGTCTTAAGCTAACCTAAAGGGGGGGGGGGGGGGGGGGGGGTGAATAGGTTAGTACACCTTTTTCATTCCATTGAAATAAATTTAAGTTTATCCCTCTAGATAGTTTGTATCACAATTTATAAATCAAACACAAGCAAAATGAATTCAATAAAGATATGCTTGATCAACCAAAATCAATGTAGATTACAACTTACATGTGATACAAACTCAATTTTTACATAGGCTATAAAACATAAGCCTCTATCATATACAAAGTTTGATATAAAAAGAATATCAGAAACAAGTATATCAAAACAAGATATATGTTTAAACATATACAAATATCAAGAGATAGTGATAGAGAAAATTAATACATGATTTTTACGTGGTAAAACCTCCGAAGAGGAAACATCCACGAGTTGATTCAATAACCACCAGTAAACACCTTTCACTAGTAAGATAAAAAGATACAATCTCTCAAGTGACTACTTCAACAAGAAATCTACCCTTCAACCCTATACAATGAAAGAGATGCCACCTTGCACAAATCGAAGAATCACTCTCCAAAAATGTGACTGTCATGTTCACATCAAAGAATCATTCTCCAATATGAGACTATCAGGCTAGCTATCCGGATTACCTCGATGCTAGCCAAGACTTCCAATAGCTATCCAAGACCTCACATCTCTAGCCAAGACTCCCTTGTACAAAATGAAGAATCATTCTCCAAAATGTGACTTCTAATGCTCAATTCAAAAATCACTTTAAGAAATGAGAATTCCAACCTTTTAACAAGGCCATCTATATGATCATGAATGCAAAACACAAACAAGCACACAACACAAAATATGATGATCAACACATCCTATGGGAACTAGACTTATGCATGAAAGTTCACAAATCAAATATGTCTAGTTACTATGCATGAATAACAATTCTAGAAAATGTGAAACACAAAAACACAATTAATTTCTAGATTTATTCATGTCACTAAACCTTGAATCAATCATATACATTTAAACACATAATCAAGATTTATTAGCAAACAAAAATCATGTTAGAATCATAACATGTGATCAATTAAAGTTTTAGCAAGAAATATATAGCATTTACTCACAAAGTATTCAATAGAAACATATCCAGCTCTCTCTCTCTATATATACAATAAAATTGTGTTAATCATGGAAACAGTCAATTAAGGTGACCTAGCACAATTAGAGACTATTGTTCATAAAAATCAATCATTCAAAGTTCAAAATAATCCTAGAAAGAAAGCTATCACACAATACAAAACACAAACATGTGAAAACATAGGCTTTGATAAAAAACCTAACTCAACATGTAAGATTCAATCAAGTTCAATCTAGCTTTAATAGAGTCTAAAACGATAATCAAAATTTACACAATATACATACATATATTGAAGAAGAAAACCCAACGTAATTGAAGACTTGAAGATCAAAAACCAAACGAGAAATCAATACCTCAAGTGAAAAACGTGCAGTCTAGTTTTTGTGAATAAAATTACCAGAAAACTCAATCAAATGACTTCAAACTCTTATGGAAAAAATAGAGGACTGGTAGATGAGAATTCTCCAATTTGAATAACTCAAATCAGACTCCGGTGTTTGGAAGATAGAAAAGTTGGAGAGAAAATCTCTGTATCTATGTTTTTCAATTTTTTCTTCTTAAAATGAAAGAGAGGGAAAAAAAGAGATATTTAAAGGAGGGAGAAGAAGGAAAAAACAGCCACTAATGGGAGGAGGCCACTTTTGCTTTTCTATGGAGGTGTGTGGCCTCCACGGGGGAAGAGGGCAGCCTTTCCAATGAGGCCTATGTGCCTCCACGGGAAAGGTTGCATGGAACCCTTCCATCCTCCTTTGAGTCCCCTTTCGTTCTTCGACCATTTCTTCGACCTTCGAACTCTGATTTCGAATCCATTTTTTGATTACAAACCGAGACTCCCTCATACATAAGGACGTTAAGAAAAAATTCATAAAAATTATGGAATTCAATCTGAAAATCAAAGATGAAAACCATGTACGATAAAAACACAAAAAGTTTCCTAACTTCCTAATTTAAACTCTAAACTCGAAACTTATTGAATGAGTAACTGAAATGACCGGAACTCAATGTGGAATATCATAAGCACAAATTCAAGTTCAATATCATTCAAATACAATAAAATGAAAACAAGAACACAAAAGTACTCTATTTCCTAGAGATAGTCTTAGAACATGAAATTTACGAAAGTAGTCAACTCTACGTCTAATGCATGTGCATACAAGAATAAGTGTGTGTATGTGTTATACCAAATTTAGTACAATGATGCAGGGACACATATGAATGCAATATATGTCTGTGCCTAGGCCTTGCAAGAGGAAAGAGGTCTCGTTATACCTTTTGCTATGCAATTAAGTTTTGTTCCTTTTGTATCCACCACTTTGCTTGAAATGTTTTTCAATTTCCTTGAAGCTTTATAGATCCTAGACAACTTTTCAACACAAAACAAATGTCATTTTGATGCAGAATTATGCCAACACAAAACTCAAAAACCTAACAAAACCCATTTTTTTCTCTTAAAAAAACTTGATGCTGTCAAACGATAGATTTTTCAGTTGTTATGAGAGTTTTAGATTGAGAGGTGTGAAAAGAAATTTTTTGTTTCACTTGATAATTCAATTTCATGTATGTTTTAATCATTATGTAAAATGAGAGTAATTAAAGGTAAAGTTTACCAAATGCATTATTATTGTTTTCAATCCATAACAATATCAACAGCAACATTAACCAAACAATTGTATGCTTAATTTCACTACAGATTATTTTTTCAACACAACTAATAGAGATTATTTTAAAAGCTATAATAATACCAAATTTTCCCACAATTGAGTACCACTAAAACAAAATCATACCGCTAGATTTGGATACTCCAAAATGGTCCACTAACAAATATGATCACAAACTATATGTACCAATATAATATGCTTAGGAATATATGATATTAACTATATTTATTAGAGTAATGATATACAACACAAATAGTTAATCCAAATTTCAACCAAAATGATTGGCAAGTGAGTTGTCACCACCATACACAATAGGAGATGATGTAAATAATGAAAAATCACTTACCATATCATTTGAGTTAAAATTTGAACTAAATTTTTAGGTTGTCTAGCATTCTTGATATTTATTAACCGGATGTCCAAAAAATAGGAATGATTGAGCCGGTCCATAACATGTACGAAAATAAATACAACAAGATGTAGATATGACAAAATCTTAGATCTGAGCTTTTTTATTAATTTAAAAAAAAACAGTAAATTTATACTAAAATAATTAATGAATTATTGTTTTCAATTTTCTTTTAACTTTGGTCTAAAAGACTCTACTGCCCAGCTGTTACTCTGCTAGGAGTTAACGGTGGACAGTTAATGACATTGGATGTTTATGCAACATTTATCAAATATTGGATAGTTTTTTGTCAATGCACCCCAAAATGCCATTTTCATGTAATTATGACTAATGTCAAGAAATGTTTATACAATTCACCATTCTCTATATATAATTAGAAGTGTTAAAAGGACCGGATTTATGCGACCCTTCTCTTTACTGTATATATTTGGTAAAGCTTGGGTTTAATAATAATTGTAAATCCAAAATAGGGTTACGTTTTAATAAATTACTGTACGAACCTAGCCGATATGAATCCGAAAAGGCCCGGCCTGCACAATAATTTTTAATAAGTTAGTGTAAAATATTTAAGAGTCTTAACAAAAGAAGAAATGAAGTAAAAAATATCATTAAATAATCAAAATACTATTCAAGGATTCTGATAAATGTCATTGGGAAAATCAAGTTAATATAATATAAAATAAAAGATGAACAATCACATCAAAAAATAAAAGCAATTAATAAAAGATTTGATAAAAAGGTTTGATATTGTGAGAGTACGTTTTTATATATATTTTTTAAATTTCTGATTTCTATTATATATATAAATATAGAGTTATTAACTCATTTTATTAATCAACTTTTCTATTTCTTCTACTTTTTCAGTTTTTCAGTTTTTGGGGACTAATATTGATTTTGCAAAGAGTCCATATGATTGGACCCGAGTGCAATCCGGGCTGGCCCGGCCCGGCCCTTTTACACCTCTAAACTATAATTCATTGGCACACATTCATGCGCTTCAGGATTTGTTTAAACCAATTAACGAATTTTTTGCTCTGAAGTCTGAAGAGTTTATTTGTAAGGTATGTATGTATCCCTCCAAAGTAACTGATATTATTACATGTTTAAAGATTTTGTTTTTTTAAGAATTTCAACCTGTAAATATATTTTTCTTTTCTTTTACCAAAACGTTGAAAATTAGAGTCTCTTACCTTCTTGCTTTTTTTTTCTTTGAAAAAACTTACACGCGTGATTTCTTGTTAATGAAATATTCATAATTTCATTCATATCGTTTTCAAAAATTTCCATTTTATTTGAATTTTTTTAATGGATGCTTGTGATGTATATGGCAATTTAGTAGAATTTTCATTTAAGTAGAATTTATTTTCTTGAGATTTGTTTCCTATTTTAATTCAACTTGTTTAGGTTGTTTATATTTATCTTATTATTTTAGGAAAGAAAGGAATATTTAGGTTGTTTTTTTTTTTACGATTTGTTTTTTTTATTATTATTAAGAATTCTACTTGAGTTAGAATTAGATTATTATTTTATTTTATTGGTAACTCTTTCATGTGGTTAGATCCACACTCCATGCTTGTGATCGAGCGATCGATCATTCTTGTTTTTGATATACCCTAATCTTTTCATTCCAAAAAAAATATTTTAATAAATCATAGTTGATCCTCAAAATTCCAAGAAATCAATTAGATACATTCTTTTCAAAAAAGAACCTTTGATTTGGTAGAAATAAAGGTTGATTTTCTAGGTTTTGGTGTAGTGTAAACTTAATGCATGGAGTGATCGATCATTCTTGTTTTTGATAACCCTAATCTTTTCGTTCCTAAAAATATTTTAATAAATCATAGTTGATCCTCTAAATTCTAAAAAATCAATTAGGTTTTTTTTTTTAAAAAAGAACTTTTGACTTTATTAAAAATAAAGATTGATTTTCTAGGTTTTGGTGTAGTGTAAACTTAATGAATGGAGTGTTAATTACTTGATGAATGTTAATGTTAATTTATGTTTGTACAGAGATGATGGATCAGGGTAATTATACGACGTTGCATTTGGGTATTGGAGAGTGCTTTAATTTGGAGAAAGCTGTGTGCAACCATGGGTTTTTTATGATGGCTCCTAACAACTGGAATTCTTCTACCAAGTCTCTTCAACGTCCATTAAGACTTGCTGATTCAGTCACCTCTCTGCATGTTTCCATCTCACATGATCTTATCAATCAACATTCTCTTTTTATTCGTGTTTATCATGGAACGAAAACTCTCTCGCTACAAGACCAACAAGCCATCAAGGTATATAGTACTACTTCATTAATTAATTAATTAATTACCTTGAAATTAACCACCTCTCTATATGTTTGCCTAATGCATGTAAATTTTAATTAACAGGATCAAGTTTCGAGAATGTTGAGAATAACAGAAAAAGATGAGAGAGACGTCAAGGAATTTCAAAAGCTACATGGAGAAGCAAAAGACAAGGGATTTGGCAGACTTTTCCGCAATCCTTGTCTTTTTGAAGATGTTATCAAGTGTATTCTTCTCTGCAACATCACGTAAGAAGTACTTTTTATTAAAGTTGTTCCTAGATTTTTTTTTTATAAATACTTTTTATTTTTACTTCTCAATCAAATATAAACAATTATATATATTTACACTCTAAAGTGTATTCTTATTTTTTTATACTTAAATTAATATATACATTTTCAAAATGTTTGCAATTTATTAATATATTACAATTATTTACTTATTTTCACAATTTTAATCTTATTATTTATTATAAATTTAATTTTATTGTATATTGGTAACAATTTAGTTTTATTTTCAAAATTTTGAAATTACAAATGTAATCATATTTTTTATTAAAATTATTCTACAAATATTTACAATTCTATATTTTAATATAATTTTATTATCAATTTTTCTATATTTAATATAGTTTTATTAATTGGGGTGAAACCGGTTGCAACCGGTTGTCCCAACTCTAAAAAATATTGCCATGATACCTACCACCTTTAGGTGAGGTATACTAGCCAAGTCCTATCAAGTGTATTCTTCTCTGCAACATCACGTAAGAAGTAATGATTACAAAGGTTACTATTATTTTTCCCCACTCTTTTGAGATATTGATCATTTTACACCCTATGTTGACCGTAATTGTAATATGCCCACTGCCATTACTATTCGATCTGTTAAAAAAAATTGAATATTCTCTTATAATGGTAACTTCACATGGAAAAATAAAAATAAAAATAAAAATATAAAATAAACAAATCATTTAATAAAAAAATTAAAATAATAATAAATTATATAGACTAATTGAAATAAACCATCCATTTTGAAATGGATGGTGGAGAACATTCCGTCTTAAAAAACATCCACGTGTTTTGATTAAATTATAAATTGTTAGAATTTTTTTTTTCTGTTAAATAAGAAGGGTAAAATTGTTTTTCTGTTTAGTATGTTAATAAAATGGTCGGTCTTGAAATTAGAGGGTTCAAAATTACTAAAAACTCAAAAATCAGGGTAAAAATAATAATATCATTTAACTTAAAGATATATATACGAAAATTTTCATATGTAGAAAATTCCGTACAGAATCATCGACAACTACCGGTAGCTGTTAGATTGTTACCGTTTGTAATCTAATAAATATTGGTAGCAATCCAATAAGTATTTTCTGCATTGGGAAATTACTCTCCCTATATATTTATTTATTTATTTATTTATTTATATTAATTACGATTAATAGGTGGAAGAATACATTGTCCATGGCTCGAGCTCTTTGTGAGCTTCAAGCAGAGTTGGTGAGAACTACAAGTAAATTAGTGAGGAACAAGTGTGGAAATTTTCCAAGCTCAAGGGAATTAGCCAACATGAGCCAGAAAAAGTTAAAGCTTAGCTGCAATGTTGGGTATAGAGCAAAATATATTCAACAATTTGCTAAAAATGTAGAGAGTGGAAACATCGATCTTAACAAATTTGAACAACAAGGTTACTCATATGATCAATTGTACCAAGAATTAACAAAGAACAAAGGCTTTGGTAATTTTACATGTGCCAACGTTTTGATGTGTATTGGATTTTATCACATTATCCCTACCGATTCTGAAACTCACAAACTTCTGCAAAAGGTTCAATTCATTATTCATTCTATATTTCAATTCATTATACATTCTATATATAAAATATTTTATATTCAGGTATATTTTATATATTTCTATACCAAGGTTTTAGAGACTTATTCTCTATACATATTTCTATACCAAGTATCTACAATTCTTAATTTCTACTGTTTATTGTTTGATTACAGGTATATTCAAGTGAAAGTGTTGAAGGTGTTGCTAAAGAAATATATGATAAATATGCACCATTTCAATGTCTAGCATATTGGTACTTAATTTCTGCTATATATTACTGTTAACTTTTTTTTTTTTAATAGCTTGAGCTAAATAATTTTGCTATAGGTGAATTATATATATATATATATATGTTTTCAGGTTAGAGCTGGTCAATCGTTACGAAAAGAAAGTGGGAAGGCTTTGCGAGTTGGATAAATCTAAATATGATACTGTGACATTGAGTGAGAAAATTGGAGATGCTTATGATCATCATGAAAAGAAACTTAAAAGGGCTTCTTCTAAGTTATATCTTCAAAACAAAAATAAAAGGAAACGTAAAATTTAGGAAATAAAAAATGGTTGTTTAATTTATATACTGAATAAGATAATTAATTTGTGATTAGTGAATTCTATTTCTATGGTGATGGTGGGTTAATTATAAGGATTAATTAATTGTTTATGGCTACTTTCATGGGTTTTCCTGTATTTTTTTTTTGTTTTCAGATAGGAAAATGTTACAATATCTACTTTAAACTTACTTGTTTTTCTTCTGTTTTGTGATGAAATCTGCCAAGTAGGTGCTGCCTGCTATATAACACACACATATATATATATATATATATATATATATAATGATTATCTTATAAGAGATCCCTTATTTTAATTTCGGTAAGGACTTTGATGAAATCACTTTGGTTTTTATAAATTTTGATTTGATTTTTTTTTATATAAATGATAAGTTTAATGAAATCTATCTAAAGATAAAATTTATAAATTTTTCAAGCACTGAAACTATTTATCTCGATTTTGTTAAAAAAGACATTATAACATTATGTGAAATATAAGAAAATTTTAAAAAAATAGTTCCAGTGTCAGAAAACTTCTCAAATTTTATAGGTAAGTAGATTTCAATTAATCTATCATCCACACAAAAAAAAAGACCAGAATTCATAAAAATCGATTTGATTTCGTCAAGATCCTTACTGAAATGAAAATACAGGATCCCTCATGAGAGACTCACTCATATATATATATATATATATATATATATATATATATATATATATATAAACCCTATAAATTAATCTCCTTTAAATTATCAGCCTCTCTAAATTAATAATAAATTTCTGTTCCGACTTGGGCAATTGTAAAATATTAATAAACCCCTTTATCGTAATAATTAACAATTTCGTTTTGAAACCTAGTGTAAAATTTCGGTCCCTATTGCCGTATAAATTAATAATTGCATAAAAGTATAAACTATATTTGTTATAGAGGGAATTCCATTAAATAGCCTGTAAATTAAACCTAAATTCAAGAATATGCACTTTCAATAAATTGATTGTTTTAATCCACTATTATATGTGACTTCACGAAAATACCCTTTTTGAATTTAATAAAAAATATTTTTTCAATTTAATGAAAATACATTTTCAAATTATATCTCTCAGACACACATTAATAATATGTCTCCATGTAATGAAATATATATTAAATCGTGTAATAATATATTATATTGGCATGCTGTTTTTGTAAAGTAATGGGAGAGTTATGATTGCATATTTCATACGGTGGCCAGTGGTTTGTTCAGAAATATGAGGGTGTTGATTCAGAAACTGTATTTGTACCTCATGATTTAACATACGATGGTTTAATGAATACAATTGAAGATATTGTGAGGATTATTGATTCATCTAGTTGCAACATTGAATTAATGGTTGTTATGACTACTAGTGAGAGGTGTGCCATACCAAGAATTAAAAATGGAAGAGATGTGGCATTTTTGATATCTAATAAGAGGGTTAATCCAAAAGATTAGGATTTTATCAACCGGAGAGTATCGTGGAAAGAAATCTAGAACATGTTCATGGTGCAAACAGTCTGGCCATAATACACAAAATTGCCCAACACTCCAACACCCATCAGATTCATATCGTCAATACAACCGAGACTGAAAGTTCCCTAAAAAACGTGTGTCTAAACCTACAATGGGGGTGAATAGTTTTTAATCAAGTCAATTATCAATTTTTCTGGATTAGTCAATATTCAAAATTCACCCAATAAAAAAAACATACAACATCAAGTGTACGGAGCGGAAATATAAATAACACAAGATGTATATGTGGAAACCCTCCAAATGAGAAAAACCACGGGATATTAAGTGCGCCACACTCGGTAACAGAAATCCACAATATGAATAAAAGGTTACACACTCAAGTGATTCTCGGACTCTCACTTTCGACAACCTCAGGCTATGGACACCGCCACTCACCACTCTTGGTTCAGTCCCTAGTGATATAACCTGATACACTACTCTTGGCGTGAACGCCTCCTACTCTACCCCTTTGGGCCTTTTACAATGGCACCCGAACAATTGCTTGTCAACCCACCCTTGGTTGCAAGACTTCCCTTGCTTGTGTAACTTCACACCGAAGCCACAAGATTTGACTCAATGAAGAGTTCAACAACCTATGTAAATATGATGAAATATTCAAACATGCAAATAATGCTAGGCAAAACACTAAATGCTTATCTAGGAATTTAAAAATGTCACTAAGTACAATTCCTAGATATCAATGTCTAAATGAATGTTCATAAAGACTTAACTAGATATAGTTATGCAACTTTATATCCTAGTTATCAAACAAGGCCATTCCAACATATGTTGTCATTAAGCATGGCATGGTCATTAATGCAATCATCAAAATGCAAATAATATGACCTAATTAATAATGTCTAAATGCAATGCATAGAGACTTAGCAAGAAGGGCAAATATGTCTTAAATTCAAGCTATCAACAAACAAACCCAATCATGTTATCAAGACTCTTAAATATATGCAATAACTAGAGTCTAGGTATTTAATCCTGCAATAAACACCTAATCTAGAGTAAGAAGAACAATAAAAGATATGCAATGAAGTTCTTACTTACCTAGTCATGAAACCAAGAACACCCATGCTCATATGATGAAGAATGATGTAAGATGGAGATGGGTTTTGGGTTTGGAGAGTTAATCAAGCTTTAATGAAGCTTTCTCTCTCAAGAAACTCTCTCTCTCACTCTAGGGTCGTTTTTGAGAGTCATTCTAATGAAGAAGATGAGTTAAGGATGTATTTATAATGCCCAAGTGAAATGACATCGTTTTGGATGAAGAAAACAAAGTTTCGTCACGACCGTTGTGCATGTCGCAGCCTAGGCAAGTGTCCAGACCGCGGTCTTGTACAGCATGGCACGGCTGGATAGTACCGCTGCCTAGGTTGCTGGCTAGGCATGGCACCAAAAGCGGTCTAGGCCGCGGTACACTCCAGACAGCACAACAGCTCGAGATTCGAGCGACGTAAACCTTGACCAAAAGACATCCAAACTTTTTGTATAATATACCGTTGGAAAGGTATGGAAGTCTAATTTCTACTCAAATTTACAAAACATGATTTGGATGTCTGTAGAAAAAGTTATGGTCATTTGAGTGACCAAAGGTCAGAAACGAACAACAACAGAGATGCCCTGTTTTTGTGGTCACTTTAGAGATTTCAAAACCAATCCAAACGGTCATGAAATATTACGAATAATATACCATTAGAAAGGTATGTGTGTTTAGTTTGTACAAAAATTTTAAAAACTCATTTTGAATCATTTTATAAAAAGATATGATCACAAGACCGTACAAAGGTCTGTTTTGAAAAACATTTAAATCATTGAAATACACTCTTTTGAAACTAGACACCTTACTCCATATAACCAACCAAGAGAAGATTGAGACCTTCTCATATGGTCACTCAACGTGCTAAAACAAGCACACCATCATGCAAGCGCGAACACAACACAATACTACACTTAAATCTATAAATGAAGTGCAAGTGTGATTGTGAAGAGATACACACATATAAACAATATCAACACAAATGCAAGATCAACAAAGCATGCATGAGGTGTGTGTGTGCACCTAAACTCTTCTAGAGGCAAAGTCAAGTGAATATACCTTTTGCTCTTGAAGTCATGGAGATGCTTGGAAGCTTGCCAATGAGGTCCTAAGCTACCCATTACACAATCATCCCCAATGTGGTGTAGTTTGTCATGAAATAAGCCAATCATAAAATTGAGGTCCTTATAGAGACACAGCCTACTAAAACACGTAAGCAACGCAAATATGGTGGTTATGGCGGTCAAGGCCATAACAAACGAACATGCTTCCACGGGTAGACTAGCACAAGAGATTCGGGGCATGAGGAAGATGTTACTGGTGTTTGAACCTTTTCTATTTGTTGATTTCAGAACTTGTAGCTGAACTTAAATATTTTAGATTTTATTTAAACTTAAATTAATGTTTTATTGTTATTGTTTTATTACTGTGAAAGTTAAACTTTATTATTATTATTATTATTATGTTAAATTATGCTAATTTATTTATGATTGTGAATTAATGTACCAGGTACCAGATACATTGTTGCAGATGTTGAAAAAAATATTTTAATAATATGTACCACATATAGAAAACATTACACGATGTGAGATTTAGAAAACATTACATGATGAATTTTAGAAAACATTACACGATAAAGACCAAAATTAACTTCACAAATATAATAATTCTGTTAAGTAAAATCATGAACATGCTACAAACAAGTATGTAATCAGAATGATATTATAAACAAGCACATCACACATGTAATCTGAACATGTTTTACAAATTCATAAAATAATTAAAGTACACTACAGTTAACCTTATATAGTTCATTGAATTACTAAATATTTCAAAAGCAATCTCTAAACAAAATATTTCAAATTTGACCACACTACAGTTAACCTAATCTTCGTCCATTGAATTGCTAAATATTTCAAATCAATCTTTAAACAAAATATTCTACATTTAACAACGCTACATTTAACATAATCTTTGTCCATTGAATTGTTACGATCACCCAACACACTTTCACTCTGACGTATGAACTTATGTTTGTAGTGAGGGTTTATCATTTTGTTATATGACCATGTATCCCTTGGGTACACCAAATACTGATCCAGGTCTTCATCTTCATTAATAACCAGCTGCATTCAAACAGTTTGCAATACACTGTTAAAAATTATTTCCAGAATGATTACACGATGTAATATAAAATACATTACACGATGTAATATAAAATACATTGCACGATAAAATTATAAACAATAAACTCAAGTCAATACCAGATGCAATTTTACAATTTTAACACATCTTCGATCATCACAACAAATCATTTCCCAACTTAGAAAATCAATCAATAATTATATGCATATATTTATATATCCCTTGATCATTTTTTTAGCACAACTGTAAGCTGCAACTCCCATGGTAAATGAGCACACCACGGAACTACAAAAAATCTCAGCCTCATTTACAAGCCATAACCTATAAAATAAAAATGGTCATAACAGGACTGTCCCACACTCAATACTAAAGTCAAATATACAAATTGGTATGCTTCTTAGCCCGTGTTACATTCAAGCCACACATATCCACTTTCCAATTTGAGTATATTGTTATTTGTCCTTTTGCTAATTGAACAAAGATTGTAGAAATTCAAGATCGAATGAATTGTCCTAACTCTAAATTCAAGCAATTGTTTCATAGAAAAACACAATTAATATGTACGTAATCCCCTTTTAGACATGTACATTTACGTTAATATATTTATCTTTGCATTACAGGTGAGACACATGTTAGCGTATTACCGTAAATATCAGGTTTTACATACTAACAATAGACACATATGGGCACAGAAAATTTTCATAGAATTTCCAAGAAAATTTGGGTTGTCATTAGAATTGAAGAAACATTAACTAATATAATCACCTAATTAAATATATAAGAATCTAGTTGAAGCTAGCATAGACCACAAAGCACTTGTATTGTGTGACTATGTGACTGCAGTTGTGAGTGTGTGTGATACTCTGTTGTAGTTGACGTAGGTCTGGACTCAAAAGAACGATTTGATAATGCCTATTTTTTTTAACAAACAACATAAATTTTCTATTCAAGAAAAGTATGGGTTAACATAAACTAATGTTGACCCTACACAACAAGCATTCATTCAACCTTAAATCTTAAAACACATATTTTCGAAGCAAACAGTGTGACCCAAGTTTTTCTAATTATTATTTTTTTCTTAAATTATTTGTTTAAACTCATCTAAACCTAACCAAAATGTCATCATGTTCATGTCAAAGCTTATCACTAGAAGAAATTAACAGTTCAAGACAAATCAAATTAACACAAATTGGAATACACATAAACCTATTTCAAATCAAAAAAGAAAAATCATCTTTGGAAAACCTAATTTCACAAATCAATCCATAAAACCCCCATACAGATTTAAATCTTATTTTGGATCCAAGAACATACCTTCATTGATTTTTGATGAAAGCTTCATCTTCATCAAGCTTCGTCTTCGTCAACGATAGGTTCTTCGACTTCGTCAAGATTCATCTTCGTTTTCAAACTCTCCAAAACCACTTTTCTCTACAAAACCACCTTTCTCTACAAAACCACCTTTCTATCTCTATGTAAACAACACCCTCTGTTTTTTTTTACGATTTTACACTTTTAATTTAACAATTTATTAATTTAATCGTTTTCTTTTAAATTTTTTAAAACAAATAAAAATATCTGACACATCGTTTTCCATTGAGGGCATTAATGTCTAAAAAAGTTTTCTCTTGGATAAAAACAATCAACGTATTGAACATAGATATTATTGAATAAAGGCTTAATTTTATGGCTATTTAAGAAAAACCGCCTTTGTTATATGTGAATTTTGTCTGAATGACATGTCATTGCCACATCGAAAAAGTCAGATCAAAATTCATAAAAATAGATGTAATTTCATCAAGATCCGTACCAAAATTAAAATAAATGATCCGTTTTGAGAGACTCACTATACCAAAATTACTTGAATCGTCGAGTTGGGCACTAACATCCTCTTTAATAAAGGGAAAAATAGCGATCGTTGAGCTCTAGAAGGGGGTTGTCTCAGTGAGGGACTCTTCGACGCTCAAGTTAGAATATTGTAGGAGATGAGATCAAGTAAATAAGGGATAAGTAACATCAAATAATGAGTTCGAAGTTGTAAAGTTCTCATTTATTGATTGACTTATTTCATGAACAAACCACATTTTGGGAAATCGGCATGTTGAGGAGATTGCATATTAAGGGGGAGTAACCCTTTGAGAGGGAGCATTGCATTCACATATATTGTATGATGTTGTACTCATATTCTTAGATACAAAATGATTTTGTTTTATTTTCACTTGATCACCTCACATACACTTGATTTGGAAAGTGTAGTTGCTTTTTTTTTGAAGGGTTAATAGTTCTACAAGAGATTGAAGATCGAAGATCTGAAGTTTTTTGTAATATACATATCTATTTGTAATGTAGAATATCTTTCCTTCAATTTTATAATTTTGTGAGGATCAATATGAGTGGTGGTTTTGTTACGAAATAGAAAAATGGGGAGATTGTAAAGTCATCATTTACTGATTGACTTATTTCGTGAACAAACCACATTTTGGGGTTTTATGTAAGGATAACTTAGGCTTTTCAAGACCTCAAGAGAAGAAACACCAAAGGTAAATTTATAAGTGATTGCTTGCTTTGAAGAGATAGTTGCACACACCCACAACTCATGCATAATTCTTATTTGTATATGTTATGTGTGTTTATATTTGTGCGCATTCTTGTTTTAATAACTTTTCTTGATTGATTTCATCTTGTGAGAAAAATCCCATGTCATGTTAGGCATTAGGATGCATTCTCTTCACCTTTTCCTCTTGCAAAATTTATGTGTGAAAGTGAAGGACGCTGGTCATAACCCAAGACATATGTGACTATAGAAGTGTCTTCTATCCAAGTTGCATTGCAAGTCACTTTTAGACACCCTGACCTGAGACATATGTGACTTTGGAAGTGACTTCCACCCAAGTCGCATTGCAAGTCGCTTTTTGACGCGAGAAATCTTTGTTTTCTTCTCCAAATCGACTTCACCTTGTTTAAGTCATATATATATGTCTCTATGTTTTTAGGTCATATAGAGAACTCCAAATTTCCTGATCTTAGTGAGAGAAAGAGTTCCCATTGAGAGAGAAAGCACCAAGCTTGCTTCTTTAACTCTCTAAATTTAAAACACATCTCCATCTTGCATCATTCTTCCTCATATGAGCATGGGTGTTCTTGGTTTCATGAATAGGTAAGTAAGAACTTCAATGAACATCTTTTATTGTTCTTCTTACTCTAGATTAGGTGTTTATTGCATAATTAAATACCTAGACTCTAGTTTATTACATATATTTATGAGTCTTGATAACATGATTGGGTTTGTTTGTTGATAGCTTGAATTTAGGACATATTTTACCTTATTGCTAAGGCTCTATGCATTGCATTTAGACATTGTTGATTAAGACTCATTAATTGCATTTAGTGATTGCATTATAATCCTTGCCATGCTTAATGACAACATGTGCTGATATGACTTTTATGACAGCTTCATAGGATTGCTTGTTTTATATTTATCTAAGCTTTATGACATGTCATTTAGCTCTTGATATCTAGAATAACATTAATTACCATCTCATAATCCTAGATAAGCATATAAGGTACCCTACCCTTATTTGTTGTTTGAATATCATTATATATTCACATAGGGTGTATTATCTCTTCATTAGAGAGAAACAAGTCTTGCGTTGCATCCGGGAGTGGAGTAGGTTGCTTCAAGTGTAAGCAAATTGGACTAGGTCCACTTAATACTGGGATTAGGTAGTGGTAGTGGATTATATACCGAGAGCAGGTTGTAACGTCTCTATCATCAGTAAATTCATTGTTCGAGTGTGGCGCACTTAACAGCCTGTGGTTTTTTCCATTTGGAGGGTTTGCACGTATATCTCAAGTGTCTTTATTATTTCTGCATTTATTACACTTGTTTTATTACTGTGACTAGTTATGGGCATCTTCGTCTAATTGGCCATTGAAACAAAAATTGGGTAAATTTGATTAAAATCTATTCATTCCCCTCTAGATTAATATTAAACACACCATAATTTGTTTCAACTGGTTTTCGAGTGGGTTCCTAGACATACATATGTGATCCTTGCTCATTTTGTTGTGTTTTGCATTTTGTGTGATTTTTGAACATTCATACATTTGCATCATTTGCACTCATATGACCCAAAACACCATGTGTGATTTTGATAGACTCTAGGGTGCATTGATCTCTAAACCACCTATGCTAACCAAGGATAACTACTCCTCTTGGAAAGTGAGGATGGAAGTCTTTTTGTATGACCTTGATGAGCATGTTTGGATGTGTGTGGAAGAAGGATACTCACCTCTCACAAAGACACAAGAGAATGAGGCTTCTATGCTTAAGCCCAAGTTCAAGTGGACTGATGACGAACTCAAGGATGCCGAATGGAACTCAAAGGTCCTCTGTGACGTACATCGTGCAGTGGGTGAGAGTCAAGAAAAGCTCATCCAATCCACTTAAGATGTCCGAGAAGCTTGAGAGATTCTAAGAGTCACCCATGAAGGTACCACGAAAGAAAAAGACAAGAAGTTGGGTACCTTGAAGGTAAAGCTTCAATGTTGTGATTGTGGTGGCTATGTGCACATCTCCACGGATTGTGGAAAATTGAAGAGCAAGAGTTGAAGATTCAAATCAAAGGCCTACTCTTGTAGTGAAACAGAAGAATGCTCTTCAGGTTCTGAGGGATGTGAAAGGAATCACATAGCCATGTACGCTTTACATGATGACAACTCTAAAGTGGCCATAAGACATCCATCACTCAAGGTCGATTGAAGAAGCTAGCTTAGATAATGATTGCCACTAGAGCACAAGTGGTAGAAGCTTCGATAAAGAAAGTTCAAGCTCTAAGAACTTGAGTGATGAAGGGTTTGATTATGAAAAATTCTTCAAAAGTCTTCAAAGGTCCTTGAAGAAGAAAAATTAAGAAATCAAGAAGTTGAAAAAGGGAAACCTTTAACTAAAGACCAAGTTAGATGACTCCTTGAAGATGGACATAGTTGATGTGTCCAAGTATGAGAAAGAGATTGATGATTTCCATCAAAGGATGAAGGCAATGAAGGATGAACTTGCCAACAAAGACAATTCCTTGAAGATCTTCAAGGATAAAGAGATGTGTCTTGTAGAATTGAAGAAGGCCAAGGTCATACAACCTGAAGCTAAAGGAAAGAGAAGAGCTTCACCTTCATGTCATTCTAGGAGGAAGATTGATCTTGGAGAGACATTCAAGAATGGCCAATTGAAGGTGCCAATGAAGAATGGAGCTAAACCTCAACAATCAAATGCTCCACTTCCAAGCCTTCAACAACCATGAAGGCATGATCAATTGGCTCATCCACCTCAACAAGCTAGACCACAGAGGTGTCAAAAATCAGCTCAAGTTCCAAGGAGAAGCCAACCGGTGCATCACCAAATACAACCTCATCGACATGGAGATGCCATGAAGAGATCACAATGCAATGGTATAATTTCTTCCTTTGTACCTAATTTTCATTTTTGTGGTATGATTGGCCATTTAAGACTAAATTTCTTTTAATACATTAAGAGCTGTAGATTAGAGAGCATGAAAGAAAAACATTTGAAAAAGAGCGCAAGTATGCATGAACCTAGGATTTTTAGAAATACATGTATGACCACTACAAATGAAAAAGTGGAACCTAGGTGGGTTAGAAAGAATGAACCTATTTGCCTTAGTGCCCATGAGATACCCATATATGCAACTAGTTCATTTGAACTTGGTAAGTCTATAGAAGCTTATGTCTCCAAATGAATTGGTTGGATTTGACCCCATTTAGGGAACTCAAGCAAAGTTAGCTATTGTATACTAGTTGCATGCAACAATTTGGAAATGTTTATGCTCCTTTATTGATTGCTTGAGTAGCTTGGTTGTACTTATATTATATTATATTTTCTTCAATAAGTGTGAACTTTGCTTTGATTACAATCCATGTCATATTTATGTTCAAACATGCATTTTCAAACTAGGAGATCTACATAGGAAGTACTTGTTGAATGACCTATAATTATCTCCATGACATGATGATTCTTTAATGACATGCTAACGAAAAATGAAAAAGCATGAATTGATGATTGCAATTTTTAAATGCAAACCAATGTGTGAAAATGCTAGTGAGACTCAAATGTTTAATCAATGTCTCTATTTTTTTATTAGTTGAACATGGCTACTATCATACGGGTATTTTACCTGGAAAAATCAAATAGGGTGCAAAGTCGCTCATGCCATGTTTCGCTTATAAAGTTGGATATAGTGCTCTTAAAACTTGACATCTATGAAAACTCTATATCCTTGCTTCTCTCATGACAAATGGTGAAATTGGTTTGAATTCTATTAGAAACCTTTGTAATTTGCTTTGTCAAATACCATTGTTTTTGGACTTGAATGCAACATGTCTTGTATGCAAAGCATTTTTGATTCGTACATTTTCTTAAAATATATCTCCTTGTTTCTCTCCTATTAATTGAGTTGCATAAATGTGGCTTATATGATTACGCAAATATCTTGTATGCTCATTTCTCTCTTTGCATTGAGTGACCCGGTTGGGGACTACTTCTTTGCCTATATCATGACAAAAAGGGGGAGTAGAATATGGTAAGGGGGAGTTGGGGAGTTGGCATGTTAGGGAGATTGCATATTGAGGGGGAGAAACCCTTTGAGGGGGAGCATTACATTCACATATATTGTATGATGTTGTACTCATATTCTTAAATGCAATTTTTTTTTGTTTTGTTTTCACTTGATCACCTCACAAACACTTGATTTGGAAAGTGTAGTTGTTTTTGTTTTAAAGGGTTGATAGTTCTACAAGAGATTGAAGATCAAAGATGTGAAGTTTATATATATACATATCTCTTTGTAATGTAGAATATCTTTCCGATGCTTCAATTTTCTATTTTTGTGAGAATCAATGTGAGTGGTGGTTTTGTCACGAAATAGCCAAAGGGGGAGATTGTAAAATCCTAATTTATTGATTGACTTATATTGTGAGCAAACCACATTTTGGGGTTTTATGTAAGGGTAGCTTAGGCTTTCAAGACCTCAAGAGAAGAAGCACCAACGGTAAATTTCTAAGTGCTTGCTTGCTTTGAAGAGATAGTTGCACAAACCCACAACTCATGCATAATTCTTATTTGTATATGTTGTGTGTGATTATATTTGTGTGCATTCTAGTTTTAATAACTTTTCTTGATTGATTGTATCTTGTGAGTAAAATGCCATGACATGTTAGGCATTATGATGCATTCTCTTCACCCTTTCCTCTTGCAAAATTTATGTGTGAGAGTGATGGAAATGTGCAGTGCACTAGTCATAACCCAAGACATATATGACTTTAGAAGTGTCTTCCATCCAAGTTGCATTGCAAGTCGCTTTTAGACACCCTGACCTGAGACATATGTGACTTTGCAAGTGACTTCAACCCCAAGTCGCACTGCAAGTAGCTTTTTGACATGTGAAATCTTTGTTTTCTTCTCCAAAATGGCTTCACCTTGTTTAAGTCATATATATATATGTCTCTATGTTTTCAGGTCATATAGAGAACTCCAAATTTCCTGATCTTAGTGAGAGAAAGAGTTCCCATTGAGAGAGAAAGCACCAAGCTTGCTTCTTTAACTCTCTAAATTTAAAACACATCTCCATCTTGCATCATTCTTCCTCATATGAGCATGGGTGTTCTTGGTTTCATGAATAGGTAAGTAAGAACTTCAATGAACATTTTTTATTGTTCTTCTTACTCTAGATTAGGTGTTTATTGCATGATTAAATACCTAGACTCTAGTTTATTGCATATATTTATGAGTCCTGATAACATGATTGGGTTTGTTTGTTGATAGCTTGAATTTAGGACATATTTGCCCTTCTTTCTAAGGCTTTATGCATTGTATTTAGACATTGTTGATTATGACTCATTAATTGCATTTAGTGATTGCATTATGGTCCTTGTCATGCTTAATGACAATATGTGTTGATATGGCTTTTATTTCATCTACATAGGATTGCTTGTTCTATGTTTAGCTAAGCTTTATGACATGTCATTTAGCTATTGATATCTAGGATTGTATTAATTGCCATCTCATAATCCTAGATAAGCATATAAGGTACCCTAGCCTTGTTTGTTGTTTGAATATCATTATATATTCACATAGGGTGTATTATCTCTTCATTGAAGAGAAGCAAGTCTTGCGTTGCATCCGGGAGTAGGTTGCTTCAAGTGTAAGCAAATTGGACTAGGTCCACTTAATACCGGGATTAGGTAGTGGTAGTGGATTATATACCGAGAGCAGGTTGTAACGTCTCTATCATCAGTGGATTCATTGTTCGAGTGTGGCTCACTTAACAGCCCGTGGTTTTTTCCATTTGGAGGGTTTGCACGTATATCTCAAGTGTCTTTATTATTTCTGCATTTATTACACTTGTTTTATTACTGTGACTAGTAGGGGGTATTTTCGTCTAATTGGCCATTGAAACAAAAATTGGGTAAATTTGATTAAAATCTATTCACCTCCTCTAGATTAGTATTAAACATACCATAATTTGTTTCAGGAGTGTAATATCGAAAAGATTGGTTAAGCGAAAAAGAGTGTCTAGGGACTCATCTCGTGAATGATACAAAGACCTACACAATAGTGTCAAGGGTTTTCCCAAACTAGATTCTACTATGTCCAGTAGTCGAGTAGGTTGAGACACTAGTTATCGAGGTAGAAACACTAAATAGACTTTTGAGCTTTACAAAGAAAAATAGAACTTTCATGTGAGAGTTGTTAAAGGAATGACCCCTATCTCTAAGAAGGAATCTGATATTTATAGTGAAGACCTTGAGCCTTCAACGACTAGCCTATTTTTGTAAGGGCGTGAATCTCTTGTTAGCAAGTATGCCATAAAGCAAGGTGTTAGCTAGAAATTCGGTCAAGGTGAGGAATCCCAATTAACACCCTCAGGACCACTACCTGGTAGGTCACGGTCGGGGTAGGTACCTCGTACCTGGATGATTGATTAAAATGAGAGGTGAGAGAGAGGTATAAGTGAGAAATAATGAGAATGCAAATGTGAGGTTATTTTATTAACAATTCGAGTAACCCAAGTACAATGGGAAACAAAGATGGAAACGGCGATTTTGAGCTTATACCACTATTATATCTCTCATTCTCTCTACCTCACAAACACAACTGGAGATGGTGAGTTCGTGCGTGTCGATAAGTGGCTAATTCCTCTATGGCGAAACAATAACAAAGATGCTCTACTCTTTCTCTCTTAATTTTATTATTATTATTATTGCCTTTCCCTGAACAGGGATGTTATATTTTTACCCTCACTTTTTTGTCAAATGAATCCCTATAATTTAGACTAATTGATTAGCTAAATTATCGGAATTGATTGACGATAATAGAGGGTATCAAATGACGTGGGAATTACTCTCGTTGATTACGTCATATTTTCATTTAAGTTTAAATAGTGAATTTGTTGACCTATTTGATATCTTTATGGTGCTTTAATTGCATAAAGGTAAACCCTATGGTTTGGCGGTGAATCCTGGCCTCCTTTTCTGGTGGCGTGGTACCCTGAAGGACCGGTCCGTTGTTGTGGCACTTCTTCTTCCGCGCTGGTACTTTCCCTGGTGATGTCCTTCTTGCTTGGCAGGCTGGATGTGTACCTTGAAGAGGTTATAAGACAACGCTGAGGTACTTGGGAATCATTTCGACATCCTAGAATCAAAGCTCCTAGTAGGAGGTATACCCTGAAGGGTTACAAACTAGTGTTGGGATATTTAGGCCCCATGCAGGTTTCTTGGTACCTAGTTTCTTCTTAAAGTGTGGTAGAGTTGGTGAGTTAGAGCTATCTTTTTCTGGGACTGCGGTATCGAGGTACCTAAGTAGTAAGGTGACCGACCTTGATGTTGACTTTATGGGGTAGGTTCTACCAGGCTTCAAGTGGTATGTCCTACCAGGTACTAGATAGTTGGAAAATTCCACTTTGGTCCCTCTTTAGAAATATCTAATAACAGAAGTCCCCCTAACTTTAACACCTGTGATTGGTTGAGGTTGGGGTTGGAGTTAGGCTTTTTAGAACGTTTGGGGAATTTTCCATCTTCAACCGGTTACCAAAATTTGGGAAATGTCTTTACATTAAATGTGTGGTCCATATGTCACACTGGGGAGTATTTACGCATTCAAAAAACGAAAAGATTTTGGTGTCGTGCATAAACCAAGATTGCCTTTCCTGCTAGCCAAAAATCTCGAGGTTCCCACCTGGTTCAGTGGCAAGCCCAACTAGAAGAAATGGAGTCTTTCTGCTAAGTCGGAGAAAATTTTAAAAGCCATCATAAACCGGCCTTATGCCAACCTCTAGTATCCCACCTCATATGCTTTATATGCTAAAAGGGTAGACCGCTACCTCCATATCTCTCTTGCTTCCCTAGGTATACAAAACTTTTTATTTTCGCTCTGTTGAGTTGCTTCGCTGATTTTTGTGAATTCTAACCCATCCTGCTTCTCACAGTTTTTGTTGTTCCCCTACCGGTTCAAGGGGGATCTTGGGCTATTTGAAGGCCTATCATTTTCTCTACACCCCTCTCCACCTAGGTCTCTTATCACCAGGGCTGTTAGAACCCCTCATTCTTCTACTAGGATTGTAAAGAGTACTCCTCATTCTACTTCAAAAGGGCATGGAAAGCATGAGTCAGTCCCAGTTGAGGTGCCAAGGGCACCATTTCCACCTTCTTATCCTAGAGCTCAGATGGCAGCATTTGCAGCCAGGTTGGTTAGAGTAAGGAGTCAAGATTCTGCTGCTCTTGGTGCTGTTGCTGCTCCTATTGCTGCTACTACCTCCTCTAATGTTGTTACCGCTTCTATTGTTGTTCACCCTCTCATATCTACTACAATCTCTACTAGGCATAAAGGGTGGTGATCTTGTTATGACTACTATTGTTGTTGCTCCTCGAGAACAAATTCGACCCTAATCAAGGAGTATTGGCCTTAATGATGTCCTAGATCGGTTTACAGCTTCTTGGCCATGTCAGGGGCTATGAGCTATGACCTCCATACCAATGGACATTCTGATTACCAAAGGCTATACCTTTTTGGTCTAGGTACAAAACCTTAATCCCAACTTTCTTCATGTGTTTATACTTAATTCCGTGATGGCAGCTAACTTTTGTGTTGTGACTTGCAAGCCTTCAAGTTCAATGTGACCATGAGCCACCAGGTTGAGTCTCTCAGTGGGCATGCTAAAACTATTGAGGTTGTGCTAGCTGTAACCCGAAAAGAGCTCACCTAATCGCATGGTGTCATGTAGAATTTGAACCATGACTTGGATGAAACTGAAGAAACTCTTAAAGAGATTAGATATGATTTGAAGCCGATGAAGTGCATCTATTACTAGGAAGCCTTTAGATCAAAGTGTCATGCTCAAGAAAGGATTCTCTTAAGGTATAAAGCTAGAGACCTCGAAGAAGAGAACCAAGCCCTCCCACTAGGGTGGCCAGTTCAGAGGATGAGGTGGACACCTTCTTCTTTCGATTTGAGTGTCTTTGAGAAGTGGGACAGAGTGCAGGTCTTACAGAAAGCCATAAAAATAGCAGTGCCTGCCACTGATGAGTTTGGTCCTTCCCGGACTGCTGGAGCTGATGATGGGACAGATGAGGATGAAGATCAGCGACCTATCTCTTCTCTTCTACTAGGATTTGAGGCTACTAGAGGGTATCCCTCCTTGAAATACCCTACTGCGACCAAGGCTGAAGAAGGAGCCTTTATCCTGCTTGCTACTCCATTTGGACTTATTGAGATGGTGGAGGACCAACCTGCTTCTGAAGAGGTGGTGGAGGATCAACCTGCTACCAAGAAGATGGTAGAGCAGGCTCGGCTGGATGTCACGGTGGAACTCCAAACCAGTCCTACTCAGGTAAAGGTTCTAGCTGGTGCAGTGTAAGCAAAGGTGGAGAATCAAGCACTTGGTGAACTTACAGGGATGTGGAGATAGGTGTTGGAGAAGTTACAGTGGAGGAGACAAACCAAGAGGATGTTGATGCATGAACTAGTTGTATGAATTCACTTCGTATGTTGCCCAAAAAAAGGGGTGGGCTTCTACTAGATCGAAAAAAATCAGTTATGTCATTCTTTTTTTTTAACACGCATGTAGCCCGAAACTAGGGATGGGTACCTTGGTTTGATGAATGAGAATTTCTTCTCCGTTTTCTTTATATCTATATCAGGCTGATCTCTTTCTTGGTTGAATATGTATAACTCCACGTCTATCACATACTTGATTTGCAAATCAGTCCCCAAGGTACTTAGTTAGAAAATTTTCATGAAGCTCATCATCAATATGGACCATCCTTTCTGAAAAGTCATGGTACCAAGCATTCCTATCTGGAGGACTTTGGTACTTAGGTAGAAAACCAATCCAACAAATCTTGATACCTAGGACTGCCATGTACATGGTTCCTTGATACCTAGATGATATTGTGATTGTGGCACCAATCATTCCTACATCAAGATCTTCCTTACTTTGGTGAAAATATTTCTCAAAATAGCCTAAGTATCAGGGATCCTCGTATACGTGGTACCCCGATACTTAGATGATACCACGATCGAGGCATCTAGCATCCCTGCATCGAGTCTTTTGTGTATGTCTGACTCAAATGAATTTTGGTAACACAAGAAAACTTAGAAGCGAATATAAAAAACTTATCTCAATAAGTGACTGGTACCAGGTTATCGAGGTACTAAGTCAAAATGTTCCCTACGAGACCTTATCAACACTAATTATCCTTTATAGTAGAGTCAAGGTACCAAGTATCCCTATCTTGGGATTTTTTGTACTTATGCGAAAATCCAATCGAATTCATTCACCAAGGTACCTGTCATCCATGTACTAGAGAGATCCGGTGTCCAGATGATCTCGATCTAGGTAGGTAACTATACACTTACGGCACAGATCCCTCTTGAGGGTGGTAGCCCGACCAAGGAAACAGGATAACCATCTGGATATCCTGGTCTCGTGGTCTGAAAAACACCTATGCTCTTACGGTTAGACCCTTCTTGGGAGTGGTAGCCCGACCAAGGCATTATAAATGCAATTTGGCAGTCCTGGTATCGTGATTTAGAAAGTAACTATGTTATTATGCTCAGACCTTTCCTGGTCGCGGGTTAAACCCGGTCAAAGCATCAGGGCAACCATGATGCCTTTCCCAGTTCATGGCGAACTTCTGTAGTGAAACCGGGCGATAAAAACAGACAAGTGTAGATAGAGAAAAATGGAGAACTTTTATTGATAACCAATTGGCGATACATAATATTTAGGGGATACATGTGCTAGGTGGTAACGGTAGGGCTCCTCCTAGGACCTCGGCTCTTCTATGGGTATTTTTTTTAGTGGCCTACATTCCAAGTGTGGTCAATAGGTTGTCCATCCATGTCTTCTAGCTTGTAAGCTCCACTACGGACTACTACCTTTACTAGGTAGGGCCATTCCTAGTTTGGTGTCAATACCTCTTCCGACCGCTTCTAGTTATTCTAGGTTACTTTTCTGAGCACCATGTCCATTTCTTTAAAACTGCATGCTCTAGCTTTATTGTTGAAATAACTCACAATTCGGCTCTAGTAAACTGCTACCCTATCTTGTTTCTCCTATAGAAGGTTTAGTTTGGCTCTCAGCTTGACCTTATTGCTTTCTAGTTCAAAGTGTTGAACCCTGAAATAGGTCAACTTGTGCTTGTTAGGTAGGATCACTTCTACCCTAACAGTTAGGGATTAGGGGGATTCTCTAGTTGTGTTCCTCTTGGTGGTGCAGTAGGCCCAAAGTACATTAGGGAGCTCTTATGCCCACTTACCCTTCTTTTGTTGTAGCTTCTTTTTCAGGAGATTCTTGATGGTTTTTTAGGTAGCTTCTACCAATCCATTGGTCTGAGGGTGAGCTATAGATGCGAATCGGAGGTCAATACCCAGGTTATTACAGAATTCTCTAAACCTCACAATGTCAAATTGTTTATCGAGGTCAGTGATGATGCTTATTAGGGTAGCAAACCTGAAAACCATGTTCCTCATGATGAATTTGATGGTATTTTCCTTCGTTATTTTAGAGTGCGATTTTGCTTCCACCCATCTGGCGAAGTAATCGATCTCGACTGTGGCATGCTTAGCTTAACTAGGGGCTGTAGGTAGAGGTCTGATCAAGTTAACCTCCCAAATAGTAAAGGGATATGGTGAGCTAATAAAGGAGAGACATTTAATTAGTAAATGGTTCAGATTGGTTGATTTCTGACAAGGCTCATACGACCAAACAAACTGCCTTGCATTATGGTGCTGAGTTTGCCAATAGTATCCCATGTACAATACTTGGTAAGCCAGTACCTCTCTCCTTACGTGGTTTCCGCAGTCCCTTAAGAACACCTCCCTTAGTGACTAACTAGCATTATCGAGACGAAGGCATCAGAGTAAAGGAAAGGGGCCTTCCTCTGTAATAGAGGTACCAGTATAGCGAACTGAGACTCTTTTGAGTTTATTGACTTGATCAGGATCTTCAAGGAGATTCTATTCTTGGAGGTGGTCCGTTATCGGGGTCCATCTAGGATGGAAGGCAGTCTACTAGGTTTACCTCCATTCCTTCTGTTATGCTTGATTGTGAGATTAGCTAAATAAGTACCCCTTTAGGCAACACCTGTCCCTCGCTAGCAGCTATCTTAGCTCGAAATTCTGTCGGTAGTTCTGTTAGTGAGGTATATGCTCTATCTTTAACCGGGACTTAAGCTTTTAGACCTGTTCAAGGTAAGTTTCCATGTTATTACCTCCAGTCTGATAGAGTCCGGTTACTTAGTTAACGACCAACTATGAGTCACTCTTGATGAAGAGATAGTAAGCTCAAAGCTTGGCTGCCACTCTCATCCCTACCAACAAAGCTTCATACTCGACTTCGTTATTGGTGGCAGTGAACTCGAACCGAAAATAGTGGAAGTACTTGACCTTTTCTAGATCGGTTAGGATGATTACAACTCTGCTACTTGCTTGGCTGGATGCTCCATCTGCATACAAAATCCAAGCCTCTCGATCAGTTGGCCAATCTGTAAGCTCTTAACCTCTCTATGGAATCAGGTCTATGCTTGAGGGAGTATTAGAATCAGGAATTGCAGAGAACTTTGCCACAAAGTTCACCAGTACCTGGATTTTGATAATGGTTCTGGATTTATATTTGATGTTTTTGACGGTGATTTCTAGACTAATCCCCTGTCACACAATTAAAGCAAAGTAGCAACTAATTACAAACAAAAGGTAACGAGAAAATAAATAAGATATAGAGTTTTACATGGTAAAATCCCAATGTGGGGAAACTTCCATGCTTGCCATTGGCAACAACAAGAATTCATTATGTTGGAAAAAGATTACACACTCAATCCCTCTCATGCTCTTGCTAATTGAAATTGCACTGAACCGTTTATGGGTCTTATTAGGGTCTATTTATACATGCATAGAACCTTAATTCTTCATGTACAAGTAAGGAAAGATCCCATAATTAAATAAAACTCTTACTTATTGGAGTCGTCTATTCCCTTATTTCTTATCTTTCAATGATTTTTTTATTGTACTAGATCTCTTGCCTAATCTGGACGTTAATAACTATAAGGAAGTTTGTTTCCTTGTCAAAGTATACTTCTAGAAACCTTGTCCGTGTCAGACTCTTTTTCCATGTATTTGAGTCATGATTTCGTTAAGTCTGAATAATGTCCACGTGTCACGCAACGGAAAATTTGTTGAACCCGATTAGGATCACTTTTCCTGACCGATGATCTTACCCGATCTCAATCTTTACCCTGACCATCTCAACAACCCTGATTGAGTCTTCTTTCTTGCCCGATCGTTTGTGTTGACTTGGTCAGGATGGGGGGGGGGGGTTGACGAGTGCTCTTTGGTCAACTTGGGTTGGCTCATTCTGATCGCCTTCTAGTGACATGGCACCCCCCGACCCTAGTCTTTTGGTGACTTGTCACATCATCTAGAATTTACCAATAACAACACCCTTTTAAACATACTAGACCTAGTATCTTTTTCGAAATGGAACTCACTCGGCGAAGTATGTTTAACTTATTATTGTTTTTTGTTGTGCCATCCATAAATACGCCTTTAATACTTTGCGGCTGAACGTTAGTGTCAATCACGCTCATTTCAACTGACGCAATCATTCATCCACCTTTTCGAATTTCAAATGGCGCTTGTTTTTTGTTCTGTATGCACCTACCCCTATTCGCGTCTGATGGTGCACACATGCTCTTTTGACGTGATCTGTTCCTATATATAGCTAAAGGAATTTTCATTTTTCACTTATGATTTCATAATGATTCTTTGCAAAAGAAAATCCTCGCTTTTTTTTGCCTTCTTTAGATTCTTGTTCTTCTTTGCTTTTAAACTTGTGTCTTCACCACGCTTGATTGTACTCCAAGTATGGATCAAACACTTCGCAATAGATATTTTGAACTTCTCATGTATGCTATTGAGACTGGTGATAACGAGAATATTGCTAGACTTGAATCTATTCTTTAGGGTCATTTTCCTTCATCCCAACCCATTGCTTTAAACGTGGATTATTCTATGGTCTTTCCCAGGTTTATTCCTTCTTCTTCCACTTCTGTGTATGTCCATTCTGATATGTCAAAGATGACAAGGCAAACTTCTAGGTCTTCTTGTAAAGAGACTGCTAGACTAGTGAACGACATAAAAATAACTTCTCAGACATTGAAGATGAAGGTTGTCTCAAGGGAACGACAAGCTTGTGTGCTAAGATTTTTGACAGATCAACCTTCTGCCTTTGACTCGAGATAAATGTAGTGACGGATGAAGAACTCACAAAGTTTAGGGATAGGTTCGACCTCCTTCGCTCAGTGAAACTGTCCAGTAGGGGCGATCGCGCAGTGTGGAACCCACCCCTTGATGCAGTCACGATTTATGGGGCCACACTATCTTCTGGGGTCACTTTCCCCTTACAGCCTTTTATTGCTCGCTTCTTAGCAGACGTGGGTGTTGCCCTTGCTCAATTGCCCCTCAATTCGTATCGGGTGTAGATCAGTCTATGGCATTTATAGAGAAAGATTAGGGTAAAATACCCCCCAACCTCTAGGGGATACGTAATTTTTATACTTTGGGTTTTTCAGATACAAAGGGGGACATTTTATCTGCAGTTGACGTCCCCGAGCAGTTGGATCCCTTATGGTTACAAGGAAAAGCCTACTTTTCAAACGTATAAAGACAATAAAGGTTTCATCTAGGGTTTCCCATCCTCTAACAAATACTAGAAGAACAACTAGTTCTTTGTCAACGAAGATTGGGGTGATGTCGTGGTAGCCAATCCATCATATCGGTTAAACCGAAGCAGCGTCCCTAAAAATTTTTATAGCCCCGAGCTATGGAACAAGGCTGCACCCATTATGACTCGGGAATAAGCCGACACAGTTATTGAGGCGGTCTAGACTACTTGGGAGGCTAGGGATCGTTGCAACTTGTATTCGGAGAAGAAATTGATTGAATTGGATCTCTTTCCCTAGATATCCGTCCGGTACAGGCATTGTTGTCGTCATTGCTGGTGAGCAAGCCGAAAAGGTTAAGAACCTCGATCGAGTGAGCAGAAAAGTAGCTACCGATCGAGTGAGCAGGAAAGCAGCTACCGATCAAGTGGCTCAGGGCATTGCTCCCCCTAAACATGACTTGGTGGAGCATGTGTAAGAATTTGATAGTGATTCTTTGGATGGCCCTACTGACCGAATTATGGAAAGCAACCATGATTCCCTTCCCTCTCGAAACAATCGGAGGGGGTCATCTAGAGACAGGTCTAGTCGGGTTCAATCTTCCACAGAGTGGTCTGACCGTTAGAGGTCCAACAGGGAAAGAACGAGCTGAGATAAGTCCCCAAGGGACCGACAGAGTCGAGAGGGGTGGACTAGGGGTAAGTCTCATAGGATTGGGTCTGATAATAATGTCCCTGGTAACAAAGTGGCCAAGATAGTTGAGGGATCTTCTGCCCCAAAGCCATCCATAAAAGGAAGGAGGTTACAAGTGATGCCGATCCGTTACAATCTCAGTCAGGAGTTGTCATTGTTTTTGGATAAGGAAGATGAGGATGACCAGGGGACCTTAACTGAATTGATTTTAAGGGAGAGACGATCAAAGACAAAGGGTGATCGAGTGGTTTCGACATCTTCTATTTTCCCGTCAGAACTAACTAAGGCTACTGAAGCAGCAATACCTCCTACTTGTCCCTCGTCTTCTTAGATTCAGCCCGATCGTTCTCCTACCAGGCTCCTAGCATATCGTCCGGGAAAGGTACCCATGGAGTTTTTGGTTAAATGCCAGACAGATTTCATAATCTCAGTAGGAAGAGATATTTATTGACGGCAATCTGTTAGAAGTCACGGAGGATCAAATTCATGAACCGGCGCTGAAGTCAAGGACTGGTGCTACAGTTAAACTAGCTGAAGATGTTCAAGTAACACAGTCTGGAGGCACTCCCACTCTTACACCACCTTTATCCCTGTATAAGGACGGTGTCATTAAAGGTCAAGTTCCAGGGGGGCAGAGTTACGAAGATCTTATGGTTGCCCCTCAAGCTGGTAAGAGTATTGCAGTTTCGCAGATGGCAAACACTATTGTCCCTACCCTTCCTATGGCATTTCAAACTACCTTTGCTTCAGACCAACCTACCTCATCGATGATTCTTGATGCTCCAACTTTCTGTTCCCCTCATTCAGGCTATTTTCAAGCTGACCCTATCTTCATACTTCGCTCCATGTCAGCCGGTGAAGGGTATATTGGTAACAGTTACTAGAAGGGGGCAAAACCTGCTAACCCATCCGAGCAGATTCATAAGATTTTCAACAACGAAATTTTTGTAAGTGCCTTTCGAATCACTTTTTACTCTCCTACTTTTTGATTTTCCTAACCCATACTCTTTTTTCAGGCGGTGGAGGAGCTGACCTGGGCTTTGGCTGATTAAAAAAGGCAAGCTGCTGAGATATCTCTGCTAAAGAAAGCACTTGCACAAAAAGATGATGCCTTCAAGTCTTCCACTGCTAGCGCCTCCAAAGTTAAGTAGTATGAGGAGTAGCTGAAGACCCATGTCGCGACTGAGCTTGCCCTGAGAAAGACCATATCGAACATCTAGGGTAGGGCTTCGCTGTCTAAGGCAACTCTCAGGCAGCTTACCATGAGGAATGTTGAGCTAGAGATGAGGGTTGCCAAATCTAAATTGCTAAATGCCAAACTTGAGTCGAGGGCCATCCTGACTGAGACAACTGTAACGAAAGCCCAAGATGAAACTCGGCTTGCCCAAGACACCCTTACCTCTGCCCGATAATTTGTACTTGAAATGCAACAGGCATCTGAGGAGGCTTAGATTCATTATGAACTGGTAGCCAAGGACTTAGAGCAACAACAAGTTAGCATGGAGGTGCTTTCTTACAAGGCCAGGTCAACCCTTAAAGTCCAGAATGCAGACCGATATAAAAGATCCCCAGGTTTTGACGCTGTCATGTTGAGGGTATTCGAGAGGGGACTAACCAATGCTCGAGCCTTTTTCGAGGTCAATGAGAGATCTTCATAGGAGGCCCACCATAAATGGGAAATGGCTATCAAGAAACACAAGAATGAATCCCTGAAGGCTATAAAGAATCATAGGATTAATTGGAAGGCCTACTGTCAATCCACCGGGAGGGACCCTCATCCCATGCGTCTGGAGCTTTCTTCATCGTCTTCTCTAGTGGATTTTCATGCTAGTAAAGAAAGTGGTGCCTTAATCAAATGATCTATTGTTGGTCCTTTACTGGGTACAGATTACTCCTCCTTTATGACTGACGAGCCCAAAGATAATATTACTTGACAAGATTTTAGAGATTCAAGTCAAGACCATGGTAGTGATGTTCCTCCTAGTGCTTCTAGGCCCCAATGTCCTTCTAGCACCTCGAATGCTTAAAATTTGTTTTTTAAATACCGTATTAATCGTACACTCCAATAATAAAATGAAATTTATTTTCTTTGTTGTTTATGAATGCTTTACGATTAACTGTAATCGCTTATTAACTTGAACTTTGTGCATCGAGCCACATCTAAGTTAATCGTTTCGACTGTGATCGTATTCTCTAGCCTGATCTTTCTGACTTGACCAGGGCATTTTATTAACCTGAGCTTCAATGAGTCTATGGTCCTGACTTTGGTCAAATAACTTCATATGTCAGAGTCTGTAATAGCCTTTACATAGGCAGAGTCGAGGAGCCGTTTTAGCCAATGTGTTACTCAAGTCCCCGACCATCTTGTTGCTTTTATGACAAGAAGTGTTCGTTTATAACCCATTTACATGGTATCTTGCTTATAGACTCTTGTCTTTTATCTGTCAACTAAGTCATTGGGATGTCTCCCAATAGTTTGTTGATCAAGATTCGTTGCAACTGGGTATCTTGTGTTTTACTGACTTAGCAGGTGCCTTGATCGCACCTGTTTTTTTAAGTAAAAATACTTATCCCTTGTTCAACTCTTGACGCATCCCATCTAGTGCTTATGACCTGAAGGCGCCCTAGCAGTGTTTAATTACTTCCAGTTAATCTCGGTGAGTGTATATTGTCTTTACGACACATGTTTTTAGCCCCCTCACTGGTCCTCTCGGGCGCCCCTACCCAACACTAAGCAATTTCTAGGTGCCTCGAGATTGTTTCTATTTACGAAAGCAAGGTTTTTGAACACTAATCTTGATTTCTGAAATTGTTCACTCAAAGGGGCTTTTATTGAATGCTAATTGGAAACACAATAATCAGATAACAAAAAAAAATCAATCTAAAAAGAAAAATCAAACAAGAACTGAGGAGTGCTTAAGGGTAGAACATTTTTAGGTATTGAGCATTGCATGGTCTGGGAAACTCGTTTGCTTCTGACCGAGCAAGGTTGTATGCCCCATGCCTGTCCAACCCGACCACCTTGTATGGACCTTCCCATTTATTCGCCAATGCCTCTGCTGACTTATCTATTGTATTGGTGGACACCCTTCTTAGAACTAGATCTCCAAGTTTGAATCTCCTAATTCAGACATGTGAGTTATAGTATCTAGCGACCCTTTGCTGATAAGCCTCAATTCTTATTCTCGATATATCTCTTTTTTCCTCCAACTCGTCTGAGTTATGGTTCATCATTTCAGCATTCAACTCGGGATAAAAGAGATGCACTCTAGGTGAGTTATAAACTACTTTGGCCGGGATTACTACTTTTGTCCTGAATGCCAATGAGGTTCTTTCTGTGGTCCGATAAGCCCTTAGAACCTCAAGTAATTTGCCTGCCCAGTTCCCTTTCTTGGTGTCTAGCTTTGCCTTCAGGGTATGCTTGATTATCTTGTTTACAATTTCTGTCTGGCCGTTGGTCTAAAGGTGAGCTGGTGTGGCATAATAATTTTTTATGTCAAAATCCGGACACATGTTATTGAAATTGTCACTGTCAAACTGAGTTCCATTGTCTGTAATTATCGTGTCTGGGATTCCGAATCGGTAGATGATGTTCTTCATATTGATGCTCGTCGTGTTGCCCTTAGTTATATGCACCAGCGCTTTTGCCTCAACCCATTTGGTAAAGTAATCCACGACCACAACAACATGTTTTGCCCCACCTTTTGTTGTAGCTGGCATCATAACGATCAAGTCTAATCCCCACGTGGCGAACGACCAAGGTAATGATAGGCTTTTTAACTTTTTGAGAGAACTCTTTTTGTCGTTAGCAATCCTTTGGCAACCCTTACATGGCTTCGCGATAGCCTAAGCATCTTGAAATAAGGTCGGCCAGCAGAAGCCTTGTTTGATTGTTATGTGCTAGGCTTTTGCCCCCTGAGTGATTCCCACATACTCTCCCGTGGATGTATTCTAATAACCGCCTGCCCTTCGTAGGGCAGATGTAGGGATAATCACGCAAAGGAAGGGTGAAAATTTAATAAACTAGGGTTCGGTATAAATAAAATTTTTCCCTTTTTAATAACAAGAACCTTAGATTAATTTATGTATATAAAAAGTGTCGTACCTTTTTCTCGTGAAGATTGAACTAGCACCGAATTGAATCCGTTAGATATTCCAGTCCAATCACGAACGTGAATCACCTAGGAGTGTGGGCTCCCTTATTTTAAATTGTATACTTGAGGATGGAAACAAACAAAATCTTTTTCTCTGTTAGTCACAATTATCCTCCAAGAAGAAAACAAAGAACGTTAGGTCACTTGTGAATTGTCAATCAATTTGATAAAAACTCGCGTGAACCTTGATTCGATGTTGTACACAAAACCTTTTAATGTAAAGGCTACTAGTGTACTATCGAAAACTAAATGTTCTTTCTTCCTTTTCTTCTTTGTCGAATCTCACACTATTTCTTAGAGTTGATTGAATTTTGTCAAGAGTAAAAGAAATTTTCTCTCAAAATTCTTATGGTAGCCGAATTCTCTCCAAGTAGAATTCTTAGGTTGGTCGAAATCTTATCTTTAAAATTCCTAGTGCTGGCCGAAATTCTCTCTTAGAATATCACTAGGGCTGGCCGAATTTAAGATATATATATATATATATATATATATCGGATCACAAATCCTATCATAATGTGGATTTACTTTGTGACCAAAAATCTTTTTCCAAAAAGAATTATTTCCTATACCAAGACTCTTAATCTAACTCAATAGTGTAATAGTAACCATATTAAAGATTTCATAATTTGACTAGATAAATAATTTCTTTTATTTATTTGCTTATCAAATATAATCTTTAATATCAATTATACTGCCAACAATAGTATAATATTAGGAGACCTTCTCCTACTAGAAAAAAGATTTCGACTTTTGATGAAATAAATAAATAATTAACAAATTAATTAATTCCCATTTAATTAAATGATAAAATAAAAATAATGTAATTAAGCTAAACTATATAGCTTTGCCGCCCAACATCATATATGGGCCATTATGTTATTTTTTATATTTTATTAAATCCATTGGACTTTAATAAAAAGTCCACGTGTGAATTAGACCCATTCTTACAAAAAGAAACAAGCTCACATGCCTCAGTACAATTCTAGATGGACCCCGAAATTGGTCCGGTAGAATATATCAAGTGATCCTTGCAAGTTCATGTGGATTGAGGATCTTGGGGGGCTATCTAAATTTGAGCTCCAATAGACACAACCAATTCACAATCAACAAATGATTCACTTAGGTCCAATCTATTAATTTTAGTTCATTCCACTAAATAACTAAAATTGCACTCCTAAATCAAGATAGAATAAGTTAACATTTATTACTCATACCCTATAAAACCTTATTGGAGCAAGTGTATCCTCATGAAGAATATTAGTAATCGCCAAGAGCTCATAGACCGCTATAACTCTCTAATTTACCATATTTATAACCACATTTTGAACTTGGATATTTTGACTTGTCTAGAGGCCATGTTTCAATAGACACTATTGAAAACTTAACGTTAAGATTTAATATCCAATACCTCAAAACAACCATATGATGATATTCTACTCTCATTTAATAAATGGAGCCACGATGTCCATATCTATAAATGAAGTCCTCTATCGATTAACAAATGAATACCACCAAACTATCAAGGATAGACTATGTATACAATCGTACTCATTGATAGCTCAAATGATAACACTTTCGACCATAAGTCCATCATTTATCTCAGAATTGAGATAGATTCTCCGATTGTCTTCAAGTGAAAACTTTTATCCACTAATGGTTCTAGATAAAGTATTTCACTGTGATCCAATTCAATGCACCCAGTGCACTAGATTCTTTTGCCTAAAGACACCACACTTTGATGATTTTAGACTCATCATAACACATTTGATCCCACTCAAATGCTAGCAAAAGAATCTACAACTTTGACAAGATAAAGGCGCCTAACCTTTATCTTATGTTATGAATATTATTCAAGACTAACTAAAGAATTGTGTCTACCTCATACATATCTAGATGTATGAACAATTCTTCTTTTCTTATAGTCTTTTAACCTTATGATTATTTACTTTTAACTGTTATAATAATCAAACTATAAATGCTATAAGATTTGTTAAACTAGAAATCATTTTATTTAGATGAAAATATTGTCAAATACATTATTATACTCTTGCTATTGAGCTTTATCCCAACAATCTCCCACTTGCTCTATAGCAAATGTGTCATATCTTTCATCTCCATGTTCTCTAGATGACCATCAAAACTCTTTTATGGAAGAGACTTTGTAAAGGGATCCGCTAGATTATCTGTTGACGCGATCTTGGTAATTGTCAAGTCACCCCTATGCACAATTTCCCTCAGAAGATGATACTTTCTTTCATTGTGTTTCCCTCTCTTATGACTTCTTAGTTCTCTAAAATTAGCCACTGCTCCATTATTGTCACAATAGATAGTGATCTGCTTATTCGTATCAGGAACCACATCCAAGTAAATCAAGAATTGTCAGAGTTAGATAGCCTCTTTAGCAGCCTCGCATGCGACAACATACTCAGCTTCCTTGGTGGAATCAGCAGTACAAGATTGCTTGATGCTCCTCCACATGATTACATATCCTTCAATAGTAAACACAGATCTTGATGTTGATCTCCTGGAGTTAGAATCTGACTGAAAATCAGAATTTGTATACCCAACAATAATTAAATCCCATCCAGAGTATACAAGCATATAATCTCTCATTCTCCTGAGATACTTGAAAATATGCTTGACTGCCATCCAGTGATCAGGACCAGGCTTCGATTGAAACCTACTAACTGTGCCCACAACAAAATAAATATCTGGTCTAGTACAGAGCATTGCATACATGAGACTTCCAACAGCCGATGCATATGGAACCCTACTCATGAATTGCTCTTCATGTTCATTCTTAGGAACTTGTTCCTTAGAAAGTTTGATTCCATGTCTGGAAGGTAACATACCTTTCTTGGAATCTTACATGGAGAACCTAGACAAGATTTTATCTATGTATGAAGCTTGGGATAATGCAATCATTCTATTCTTTCTATCCCTTATAACTTGGATACCAAGAATATAACTTGCTTCTCCAAAATCCTTCATATCAAATTGTTTTGATAACCATTCTTTTACTGGTGTCAACACACCCACATCGTTTCCGATGAGTATTATATCATCAACGTAAAGAGCTAGTAAAACAAGCTTGTCACCTTTAATACTTTTGTATACACATGGTTCATCAAGGTTTTGAATAAATTCAAAAAAAATCACGGCTTGATCGAACCTTATGTTCCAGGATCTGGATGCTTGCTTCAATCCATATATGGCTCTTTGCAACTTGCATACCCTTTCCTCTTGGCCCTTTTCAATGAATCCTTCTTGTTGCATCATATAGATGCTTTCGTCAAGACTTCCATTAAGGAAAGCTGTCTTGACGTCCATTTGCCAAATCTCTAAGTCTATCTCAATGGATAAGAGTATCCTAATGGATTTAAGCAAGGCCACAGGAGAGAAGGTTTCTTCATAATCGATACCTTCCTTTTATGTATAACCTTTAGCTACTAATCTAACTTTAAAGATTTTCACCTTTCCATCCATTCCTCTTTTCCTCTTTTCCTCTTGTATACCCACTTGCACCCGATGGGTTTTATCCCTTTAGGCAAGTCTATAAGAGACCAGACTTTGTTTTTGAACATAGATTCAATTTCGGATTGCATTACCTTTTGCCAATGGCGACAATCAACATCTTCCATTGCTTTCCTATATGTATAAGGATCATCATCATCCGTAAGATTATCTACAGATTCTCCTAGACCTATGTATCTCTCGGGTTCTCTACTAACCCTCCCACTATGACGAGGTATGGTAGATTGTTGATCTTATGTTGGTACGGAACTTACAATTGGGCTTGGTTGTGAAACCTCTTGTGGAATTGTATCTCCTGAAAGCTCATTTAGGACAATTCTACTTTTAGGCACAAATTTATTCATATAGTCCTCTTCCAGAAATTTAGCATTTGTCAAAACAAATACTTTAAGATCTGAAGGACTATAGAAATAATATCCTTTTGTTCCTTTTGGATACTACTACAAATATGCATGTTTCTGAACGGGATTCCAACTTTTCTATCTTTCCTTTTAACACGACCGTAGAACATCCAAATATATCTAAGTGTTGTAAACTAGGCTTTCACCCGGTCCATAACTCATGCGGTGTTTTAGGAAACGACTTAGATGGTACATCGTTTAGAATGTATATAGCAGTTTATAAAGCATATCCCCAAAAAGAATTAGGAAGCATTGAATTACTCAACATAGACCTAACCATGTCCAAAAGAGTTATATTTCTCCTTTCTGCCACCCCATTTTGTTGAGGTGTACCTGGTGCAGAAAACTGAGAAATTATCCCATTATCAATAAGATATTGCTGAAACTCACCAGATATATATTCTCCACCATGATCAGACCTCAAGATTTTTATACGTTTCTCAAGCTGATTTTCTACTTCAGCTTTAAATGCTTTAAACATGTCAAAAGTATCCGACTTATATCTCATGAGATACACATAGCCAAATCTTGAGTGCTCATTCGTGAAAGTGATGAAGTACTCATTTCCACCTCTAGCTTGAATGCTCATAGGTCCACACATATTAGTTTGTATCAATCCTAAACATTCAATGGCTTTTGTGCCTTTGGTCAAAAATGACCTTTTGGTCATTTTAACTTCCAAACAAGGTTCACAAGTTGGTAGATCATCAACCTTTAAGTCACTTAGCGGTCCGTCATTAACCAAACTTTAAATACAATTAAGATTAATATGACCTAAGCGCATATGCCATAGGTAGGTTACATCTTTTGATAATTTTACTCTTTTATGATTAGATTCGATTAATTCCGTGTCTAACAAAGTGAGAGATACTTCTATGCAAATAGAATAAACCGTTTTCCAATGTACCTTTGCCAATAATTTTTTCATTCCTACTAATAATAAAAGCTTTATTAAAAGTAACCGAATAACCAAATTTATTTAAACAAGAAACTAAAATTAAATTCCTCTTGAATTGAGGTACATAATAAAAATCTATTAAATCTAAATGCCTATAAGAATCTAAAGTAATTCTAATATCTCCCACTAAACTAGCAGACACCAAATCTCCATTGCCTAAACACAAGTTTAATTCGTTCTCATTAAGCCTTCTCCTTTCCTTGAACCCCTGTAAGGAAAAACAAACATGATTAGTGGCTTCAGAGTCTATGATGCAAGAATCCATAGAATCCACCAAAAAACATGTTTCAAGATAATTAATATTACCTTCTTCCTTCTTGTCCTGAGACTTTGGGTAATTTCATTTCCAATGTCCCTTTTCACCACAAAGGAAACACTTCCCTTTAATCTTGGTTACTTTCTTTGTCTCCTTCTTAGTAGGTCCTAGTTGCTTTTTCTTATGTTGTTTCTTGACCTTTTTACGGGTCTTAACAGTAGCAAATTTACCTACGGTATGAATCTCTTGACCCTTGCCTTTCACAAGGATTTTTTCAACGCTTTGAACATCTTGTATCAGGTATTGCAAGGTGTATTCCTTATTATTCAAGGTGTAGTCCAACTTGAATTGATCAAAGGAATCTGATAGTGAGTTGACAATCATGTCAATTTTCGTCTCACCATCTATCTCAGCACCATTTAGTTCAGCAATGTTGAGATGTGCTATGACTTTTATCATGTGATCTTTCATAGCATGCCCAGGTTTCATTCTAAGATTCATGAAAGCAGTCACTGCCTCTCTCTTAGTCATCCTAGACCTCATAGCAAACATCTCCTCTAGAGACATCATTATATTGGCAGCAGTCTCCGTTCCTTCATGGTGCTGTTGCAACACGTCAGAGATGTTGGTCATAATGTAACATTTAGCCATCTTATCTGAAGACTCCCACTGCTGATACTCATTTCTTTGCTCCTGAGTAGATTCATTAGTAGGAGTAGGTGGTTTAGAAGTGGACAAAATGAACTTATGCTTTTCGGATTGCAACAAAAGCCCAATTTTCCTTTTCCATGTGACATAATTATCACCAGTTAAAGTATTGTCTTTTAGGATGTTGGTTAGGGATAGGGTCATGATTTCTGAACAATAACAAAAATTATATAAGTAAATAATCATGATAAAACACTTTTTAATATTTATCTTGAATTATATATAAAATAATTCAATCGTAAAATTCAATGGTGATCCAACACCCATAAATGTCACGCCTTCTTTGGGAATTCACACCATTCACTAGTTGGACTAGGTCCCACCTAATTGTTAACATAACAACCAACATTTTCAATTTAAGCCTTGCAATTTTATTAACAAGAACTCTTGGGAGGATATTAAGAAAATTACATTGAGTTTGTTACCAAGTTATCGACTTTCAATATAATCCCTCACGAATATCCCTCATTTGGGAGTAGATATCGTGTGGGCTAAATGTCTAGTCTATCCTTGTGAGGAAGTATATTGCTAAATTCCATTCATGAATACCTCTTGGGAGGTTATTACATGAAACATAAAGCTCAACTAAACTTGGAGGCCATAAGTGTTCCAAAACACCTTCTTCCACTCAATTGTTTAAGGCGTGTGATCGAATTCCATAGAATGATTTACCAAGTTATCTAGATGTCAATTAGATACCTAAATCATTCAATGCATGTTCATACCAAAATAGATATATATGATGTTGGAACCCCGTTCACCGGTCATGCAACGGAACTAGGTTTTAAATTTTTTATACATATCATATCTGTATCTGGGACCAGTGAACTTTGGATCGTATTTATTTTTCAGAACTAATACATACAATATGTAAATACAGGAAATTGTAATCAACAAAAATCTGAAGAAGAAAATCTTACCAACGTTTGGAGGCTCCTTCACTTTTCGATATGCTCCTGTCTGAACACTTGATCTTCCTCGCTATCTCCCCGGATTGGTAACTGCGTGTGGGTGCGTCATGGTCTCAGGAACTTGAATGGAGGATATATATATATATATATATATATATAACTCTGTTGCTCTCAATATTTTCACAAATATATATATCTGTTCTGCTGCTCTCGTTTTTTGCACTAATATATATATCTCTGATGCTCTCAATTTGACTTTATATATATATATATCACAATCCTTTCTTACTCATGTATATCAAATATGTTATTCTGCTTGCTTCTCAAATATATCTATATATATTATGCTGCTTCCTTACGAATATATCCGCAGCTTGCTTCTAAATATATCTATATATATTTATTAAGTATTTGCATCCTATGCAAATTCTTATTTTGACTATTGTTTCATGTATACACCAATTTGTATCCAATGCAATATCTTGTGTTATTAATTGATATATATCTTTTAATTATCCTTTTTAAATATACCTAATATATTAAAAGTGATAATAAGTATTTTAAATTTAAACTTAAATTCAAATACTTATATAAATGATTTAGTAAAATATAATAATTATATTATTTTATCTTCACCGAAATCCATATATCAACTAACACCCTCCAATTAATAGTTAATTAATAATTCATAATTATCAATATTATTACATAATCTAATTATTTAATTAATTTAACTATAAACATTCATTAATTAAATAATCTCATTATTCAATTAATTCCCGAATATATACGTGTCACTTTTGTAACACAATTAATTGGACAATCCAATTAATTAACCGTGACTCTTGTTACCTAAATCAATTGGGCTAGCAAGGGGACCTAATGGACCCACAGTATTTTGAGCTTTAATAATCCTTGGAATCGTTAATTGAACTCTTTAAATAATATTCCTTGATTATTAACTTCGGTGTTATTCCACTAAAAACCCGAATCTGCACTCTCTCAACTGTAGATGCTTTTACACAGACCGATCCAACTCGGTGTCCATCGATATAGCTATTATATATGGTGTGATCCTCCACAGTAGTTCATAATTAGAACTAGGCCATAATGTCTGTTATACCCCTCTAATTACATATATCCTTTAAGTACCATTGATTCTATAATGAACAATAAATCATATTTCCTCACGGAATTAGGAGAGCACTCATATTGTCCAAGCCCCGAATCAACCCTTAAGGGAACTACCATCTACTTCTCACAAGAAGGAGTGGATTCCACTATTGTGTACAAACCTTCCCAGCCACAAGCCAAACCGCAATCCCAACATACGGAGTATATTGATCAGGAAATGCATCTGACCTCATCCATGGTATATCAAAGACTACGATTTAACCTGAAGGAGTCGATAAGACACTCAGGATTAAGATCACCCACATATAGCCATCATTAGTTGATATATATGAATCTCATCGGTAAACGGATCTTGGTGAGAGATTCATATAGATCATGGCCCAGTCCTATATGTTCACATCATACAAGGTGCCTCCATTCCCATATCTCATATGAATGATTCAGGATAAAATCATCGTACATTACGGAATGGACTGCAGCTATAGATTAACCACAAATAAAGTACCCAACTTTATTTGCTATCTATGGACTCTTTAGATTGCACGTCTTTTATTATATCCATCCGTATATGACACTCATATACACAGTTCGGGATTACATCTGACAATCTTGGATGTTTAAATATATGCACAAGTGTTTAAAATAAATAACATAACAAGAATGATTTGAATTTTTTTTATTTCATAAATCCATTTACAAATTACATCTTTAGGGCATAAACGCCAACATATGAGTGGCACTCCTTTTCTATATGACATGTAATCAAACAATGACAAACATTGCAATATTTACAAAAATATAAATAGCTACAATTTTGGTCCATCATAGAAGGCAAGTAAATTACATATGTCTTGGAATACAAAAAACTCATTTCTTGGCGAACAAGTCTTCACGAGACCTTCGTTGTTTGGACTCCCTCGGCTGCCTCCCATGGGCGTGCGCACCCTTGGCCCCTTCCCATGGGCGTGCGCATGCCACAACCCCATAAAGGGATGACATGCGCATCCCATGGCTTCCATAGGGATGCCGTGCGCAGTCCATGCCACAACAAACGTGGCCGCATTCTCTTCGCACGCACGTTTATTGCTACGGTTCGCACGGTCCCAAACTTGTTCCGTTTACTCCCAGTTCTTCAAACCTTCGAGTCTTCAATGCTTGAATGGATTGCAAAAGAATTATAAACAAAAAAAAAATACTGTAGTTTTTTTTATTATAATATAGTGCAGTTTTTTTTATTACAACAACAATATAAAAAAAAAATTAGCAACTAACAAAAAGGAAATTATGGTGATGATAGGCCACCCTTCTTGTTACAATCCCAAAACAAAATTACATTGAAATTCTAAAACCAAAATTGAGCAATAACAAACCACATATAAAACATATATATATCCATACATTCCAATACATGCATATATACAATAAAAAGAAAAAGATTCACGTACACATACATCAATTAATCAAGGGTACAACCAAGCTTTGATACCAATCGTAGGGAAAATTGCGAAACGGAAGTGTGAAAAATTAATAAATTAGGGTTTGGTATAAATAAAAACTTTCCCTTTTTAATAACAAGAACCTTAACCCTAGAATAATTGATGTATATAAAAAGTGTCGTACCTTTTTCTCGTGACGATTGAACTAGCACCGAATTGAATCCGTAAGATCTTCCAATCCAATCACGAACGTGAATCACCTAAGAGTGTGGGCTCCCTTACTTTAAATTGTATACCTGAGGATGGAAACAAACAAAATATTTTTCTTTGTTAGTCACAATTATCCTCCAAGAAGAAAACAAAGAGCGTTAGGTCACTTGTGAATTGTCAATCAATTTGATTAAAACTCGCTTGAACCTTGATTCGATGTTGTACACAAAACCTTTTAATGTAACGGCTACTAGTGTACTATCAAAAACTAACTTCTTTGCCGAATCTCATAGTATTTCTTAGAGTTGATCGAATTTTATCTAGAGTAAAAACAAAATTTTCTCTCAAAATTTTTATGGTGGCCGAATTCTCTCCAAGTAGAATTCTTAGGTTGCCCAAAATCTTCTCTTTAAAATTCCTAGGGCTGGCCAAAATTCTCTTAGAATATCACTAGGGCTGGCCAAATTTTAGAGAGAGATATATATAGGATCACAAATCCTTTCCTAAGAAGGATTTATTTAGTGGATAAGAATCCTATCCTTAGATGGATTTACTTGCTGACCAAGAATCCTTTTCCAAAAAGAATTATTTCCTACACCAAGACTCCTAATCCGACTCAATAGTGTATTTGTAACAATATTAAAGATTTCCTAATTTGACTAGATAAATAATTCCATTTATTTATAAGCTTATCAAATATAATCTTTAATAATAATTATACTACTAACAATAGTATAATATTAGGAGACCTTCTCTTACAAGAAAAACGATTTTGACTTTTAATTAAATAATTAATTAATTATCAAATTAAATAATTTCCATTTAATTAAATGATTAAATAAAAGTAATATAATTAAGCTAAACTATATAGCTTTGCCGCCCAACACAATATATGGGCCATTATATTATTTTTTCTATTTTATTAAATCCATTGGACCTTAATAAAAAGTCCACATGTGAACTAAACCCATTCTTACAAAAAGAAACAAGTCCACATGACTTAATACAATTCTAGATGGATCGCTAAATTGGTCCGGTAAAATATATCAAGTGATCCATGTAAGTTCGTGTAGATTGGGGATCTTGGCGGACTATCTAAATTTAAGATCCAATAGACACAACCCAATCACAATCAACAAATGATTCACTTAGGTCCAATCTATTAATTTTAGTTCATTCCACTAAAGAACTAAAATTGCACTCTTAATTAAAGATAGAATAAGTTAATATTTCTTACTCATACCCTAGACAACCTTATTGGAGAAAGTTTATCCTCGTAAGGAATATCAGTAATTGCCAAGAGCTCATAGACCGCCTATAGCTCTCCAAGTTACCATATTTACTCATATGACCACATTTTGAACTTGGATATTTTGACTTGTCTAGAAGCCATGTTTCAATAGACATTATTGAAAACTTAACATTAAGATTTAATATCCAATACCTCAAAACAACCATATGATGATATTCTACTCTCATTTAATAAATGGAGCCACGATGTCCATATCTATAAATGAAGTCCTCTATCGATTAACAAATGAATACCACCAAACTATCAAGGATAGACTATGATATATAATCGTACTCATTGATAGCTCAAATGATAACACTTGCAACCATAAGTCCATCATTTATCTCAGGATTGAGATAGACTCTCCGATTGTCTTCAAGTGAAAACTTTTAGCCATTGACGGTTCTAGATAAAGTATTTCACTGTGATTCAATTCAATAGACCCAGTGTACTAGATTCTTTTGCCCAAAAACACCACACTTTGGTGATTTAAGACTCATCATAACACATTTGATCCCACTCAAATGCTAGCAAAAGAATCTACAACTTTGACAAGATAAAGGCGCCCAACCTTTATATTATGTTATGAATATTATTCAAGACTAACTAAAGAATTGTGTCTACCTCATACATATCTAGATGTATGAACAATTCTTCTTTTCTCGTAGTCTTTTGACCTTATGAGTATTTACTTTTAACTGGTATAATAATAAAACTATAAATGCTATAAGATTTGTTAAACTAGAAATCACTTTATTAATATGAAATGATTGTCAAATACATTATTATACTCTTGTTATCGAGCATAATCCCAATAGCAGACACATCTTTGCAAGTCTTTCCAGAATCCTCTCCTATATAACTCTCCCCCAACCATTGAGTATCTTGTAGATCTATTCCTGAGGCATTTTTCTTCAGTTACTTTTGTTTGCAGTGTTCCATTCTCCAGGTAGTCTCCGATTGGGGTAAACCAATTGAATTGATCTCCTTCAATCCCACCTATCTCCAATATCTCTTATTGGTCCTCGATGCTTGGCCTTTAAAGGTAGGCGACTGGGATGGCGTTTGGCTGTACACTGATAGTGGCTGACACTAATTTTGATACAATATATGCATTTTCATTCTTCTCCCTCGGAATCTGGGTGATCCTGTACGTTTTGAATCTTCCTAGTAGCGTTTTGGCCACCCCCAAATAAGGGACCATGTTGTTATCCTTGACTTGATGTTCATCCAAAATTTGGTTTACAACCACTTATGAGTCACTGAATATATCTAGCTCATCTGCCCTTAAAGTTGTGCAAACTCTGAGCCCTGCCAAAAGTGCCTCACACTCGGCCATGTTATTGTTGGCTTTGAAGTCAAACCACAGGGCACATTCTACATGATCACCTTATGGGGTATATATGACTATCCCAGCCCCGCTGTCATGCGTGTTTGATGACCCATCTGTATGTAGTTTCCATACGAACTCGTCATTCTCTTTCAACATCCTGATAATGTCACTATTTGGTTTAGTGAATTCTGTGATCATATTAGCCACAACTTGCCCCTTTATTGCGGCCCTCAACAGATATGCTATCTCGAACTTGATCAACTCCACGACCCACTTAGTTAATCTCCTAACCGTTTTGGGTTTCGACAGGATTTACTTCATCTGATAATCCGTATAGACCTCGATCATGTGGGCTTAGAAATATGGCCTTAGCTTCCTTACTGCATTTACAAGGGCTAGTGCCATCTGTTCAGTCAGTGAATACCTTGTCTCGACTGGTAACAAAGCTTTGCTCGTATAATACACTAGCTTTTGTACCCTCTTATCAATCTGGACAGTACTGAACCTGTTGCTACAGGTGTTATGGACAGATACAAGTAAAACAGTTCTCCTTTATGGTGTTTGGATAGAATCGGGGCTTTTCCTAGATATTCCTTGATCTTTCTGAAAGCTTTCTCATACTTGGCATTCCATTCCACCCTCTTACCTTTTTTAATTGCCTTAAAAAAGGGGTGACATTTGTCAATTGACTTGCTTATGAATTGATTCAGGGATGCCAAGCAACCCGTTAGCCTCTAGATCTCCTTTAATGTTTGTGGGGACCTAATTTCCTCTAACGCCTTTATTTTTTTTACGTTAACTTCAATACCCCTCTGGTGGACTTGGACCCATAGGAATCTTCCTGAAGGCACTCTAAAGACACACGTTTTTGGTTGAGCTTCATATCGAACCTTCTTAGCACTCTGAATGTTTCCCTGAGATCCCCTGCATGTTCCTCCGATGTTATGCTTTTTGTGAGCATATCATCCATATATACTTCCATGTTCCTACCGATCTATTGAGTGAACATCTTATTCACCAATCTCTGGTACGTTGCCCCGACAATTTTAAGACCAAAGGGCATGACTTTGTAGCAATATAGCCACTAGTCGGTGGTAAATAACGTATTGTCTTCGTTAGGTTCGAACATCCGATTTTGGTTATACCCCGAGTACACTTCCATGAAGCTCAAAAACTCATGACCAGCTGTTGTATCCACTAACTAGTCAACGTGAGGTAGAGGGAAGCTATCCTTCAGACATACTTTGCTGAGGTCGGTGAAATCCACGCACATCCTCCACTGACCATCATTCTTTTTGACCAATATCATGTTGGCCACCCAATATGGGTACTTTACTTACCTTATAGATCCTGCTGCCAGTAGATTCTCTACTTCTTCCTTGTTCACTTTTCTTTTATCCAGGTTAAACCGTCTCTTTTTATGAACAACCGGCTTACGGTCGGGGTCGTCTGTTAAATAGTGTGAGATTATCTTTAGATCGATTCCCGATATATATTCATGTTTCCATGCAAACACGTCCTTATATTCCATCAGTAGTTAAATCATCTCATCCTGCACTTGCTTTATTAGCCAAGCCCCGAGCCCCGGGCCTTACAGTCTTTTCAAAATTGTGGTTATCAATTTCAACCTTTATGGTCGGTTCATCTTCCTAGCTTTTCCCATCTTTCGGAGGTGTCTCCCTCGGGTCCAGGTCCAACTGGGTGGGAGTTTTCACTCTGACTTTCATGTCATTTATCCTCTAATCTTCACATTCCTCAAGAGTGTACAATTGCATTACCTCTGATTCTGCTTTCTCTTTGTACACAACCATTTACCTTTCTTGCACACTCTTGTGAGCTTTTCATGATTCCTACTCCTACTTCCCAAGAAAACCTTACCATTAGTGCATAGGTGGCCGTCAAGGCTTTTGTTTTGTTCAAGAAAGGAAAACCAAGTAAGGCATTGTATGGCCAATTCTCTACATTCACATAAATAAAATCTACTAACACTGTCTCGGTACAAGGAAAGCTACGGATATCCACAAGCAGCTTCACCATTCCTAGCGACCTTACTCCGCTCCTCCGAAGTCCCTAACTAGGACTTTAAGTGGTTGGAGGTCCCTTCTTTACAACCCGAGTTGGTCGAACAAATCCACACTTAGAATATCCGCTTAACTTCCAATTTCTATCAGTACCCTTCTTAATTCCTTATGGCCTACGCGAACCGACACTACAATCGTATTTTTCAGCCTTACTTCCGATGTATGTGCATCTGCTTCAATGAAAATTATAGGGTCCCAACCTTGTTTGGATTTATTTTGATTGGGCCCTAACAGGTTCACCTCTAGGTTTCTCTGACCGTCTATAGCTTCTCTAACTTCAGACATCCTCTATCGGCTATTACTTCTTGTGTATGGTCCACCAAAGATGGTATTGACTGCCATATTACCCGGATCTCTCCTTGAACTCTTTTGACTTCTATCTTGCTCCTCCGTTATAGTGTTTTTACACCGGTCATCCCCACTTCGAAGGATCATATCTTTGTGGTGTCATTATTTGATAAGCTTTTTGATGTAGTTCCTCACGCTTGACCGCTGAGGTTGGCTCTCTACGTCTTCTAAGGGCTATTTCACCATCACTTGAATGGGAGTGGGACCTTTTCCACTGGTCATCAGCCATTCGGGGTAGGTTTTTACTCCATTGTACTTTTCCACGTCTTCCTACAAACTAGACTCTCGGTGTTCCCTTACTCCCCGACCTCCTTGGCCACCTATCCTGTGTGAACGCCTCCTCTTTTCATGATGTTCTGGCTTATCTTTTCCAGGATTTTAGGGTGCTCCTGGAGTGACCGCTACTATCTCGGAGTGCACCTTAGGATCATGGGCGATGATTGACATGGAATTTGGTACGGCGAGCTCAAGTTAGTCATGGATGATATGCTAATTCTCTGCTTAGCGGCATCTTCGATGACTTTTTACAAAGACTCTTGGACCTGCTTGAACGCTTCTGGTGGACAGGTCGCTAATGATGGATCTTCTCCTATAGCAGCGACACCCATAGGATTTGGGACATTTGCATCGCGCGTTGCATCAACATTGCGAGGAGATGGACTTCTTTCCCTACAATTGTCCATGATGTTGCCTTTAGCTAACTTCTTTCAAAATTAATCACGTAAACTAATACTACCGAAGGTTTAACCCCTGATTCTAGCACCAGTTATTGACGGTAATTTCTAGACTAATTTCCCTTCACACAATTAAAGCAAAGTAGCAACTAATTGTAAACAAATAGTAATGAGAAAATAAATACTACATAGAGTTTTACGTGGTAAAACCCCAATGTGGGGAAACGTCCACGATTTCCAATTGCAGCAACACGAATTCACTATGTTGAAAAAAGATTACACACTCAATAACACTCATGCTCTTGCTAATCAAAATTGCGTTCATGTTGGGGTTTATGCCCTAAAGTTGTAATTTGTAAACGGATTTATAAAATAAATAAAAGGAAAAGTTCAATTCATTCTTGTTGTGTTGTTTATTTTATAACTTATGCATATACGGATGGATACAATACAATCTAAAGAGTCCATAGGTAGCAAATAAAGTTCGGTACTTTATTTGTGGTTAATCTATATTTGCGGTTCATTCTGTAATGTACGGTGATTCTATCCTGAATCATTCATATGAGATATGGGAATAGAGGCACCTTGTATGATATGATCATATAGGATTGTGCTATGATCTATATGAATCTCACACCAAGATCCGTTTACTGATGAGATTCATATATATCAACTAATGATTGCTATATGTGGGTGATTTTAATCCTTAGTGTCTTATCGACTCCTTCAGGTTAGATCGTAGTCTTTAATATATCATGGGTGAGGTCAGATGCATTTCCTGATCAATATACTCTGTATGTTGGGATTGCGGTTTGGCTTATGGCTAGGAAGGTTTGTACACAATAGTGGAATCTACTCCTTCTTGTGAGAAGTAGATGGTAGTTCCCTTAAGAGCTAATTCGGGGTTTGGACAATATGAGCACTCTCTTAATTCCATGAGGAAATAGGATTTATTGTCCATTAGAGAATCAATAGTACTTAAAGAATATATGTAATTAGAGGGGTATAACGGATATTATGACCCAGCTCTAATTATGAACAACGGTGGAGGATCACATCATGTACAATAGCTATATCAATGGACACCGAGTTTTATCGGTCTGTGTAAAAGCGTCTGCAGTTGAGATAGCTCAGCTTTGGGTTTTGAGTGGACTAAAACCGGAGTTAATAATCTAAAAATACAAACACGGTTAAATGATCAAGGCTAACCTAGAGGGGGTTGAATAAGTTAGACACCATTTTCGACTCCCTAATAAACAAAAAATGTTTGTCCCTATAGATTGCTTGTATCACAATATATATATCAATTAAAGACACTTAATCAATATATAAAACAAGTAAAGTGTGTTACAAACAAGTAATTGTAACACATACACAATCTATATTATATAAAGAGTTCTATCCATAGTATTCAAATAACAAATACAAATATAAAAGAGATAGGGATAGAGAAAAGTTGACACAAGATATAACGTGGTAAACCTCCGAAGAGGAAACATCCACGGGTTAGCAACCACCGGCAAACAAAATCCACTAGTAGATAAGACAAGTGCAATCCCACAAGTGACCCCTTTACCTAGAAACTACCCTCATATCCTACTCATGAAGATGTCACCCTCTTGCTCAACAATCTGAGGCCTCACACCTCTTATCAAGACTTCCTCGCTCACATTTCCGGATTCTCACGACCCTAGGCAAGACTTATTGCTCAACTATCCGAGTCCTCCCGACTCTAGTCAAGACTTCCTTGCTCACCCTTCCGGATCCCCATAACCCAAGGCAAGAATTCTTGCTCAACTATTCGAGTCCTCCTGACTCTAGTCAAGACTTCCTTGCTTGACAATCCGAGGTCTCACACCTCTTGCCAAGACTTCCTTGCTCAACAACATAGATCACCTATTGTCAAAACTTCTTTCTCACAAGGCATCTAGGTGATCATGAATGCAAAACGCAAACAAGCAAGCAACATAAAATGTTATGATCAACACATCCTATGGAAAATACTAGACATGAGCATGAATGCACAAATCAAATGTTGTCTAGTCAATCATTCATGTTTAATCCATCTAGATTATGTAAGATATGTTCAACATTAATTACAACCTAGATACATGCATAGATCTAAAACTTGAATCACAAGATATGCTCAATTAATCATATAATCAAGTTTAAATCTTATAAACCAAAAACATGCTAAAATCATATGACAAAGTTATTTAGATTAAAGCTAAAGTTCTAGAGCATATTCCTATTCATAGATTCAACAAAAACACATGAATAGCTCAAAAGAACATAAGCACATGTATCATTATGAGATTTCGGCCAAAAAGAGCCTAATACAGGTGAGGAACTATTCTTCACAAAATCAATCAATCAAAGATCATCAAATAGCCCTAGAATCAAACCTAGAACAATACAATCCCAAACATGTGAAAACATAGGCAAAATCAAAACCTAACTCAACATGTGAGATTTCAATTGAAACTTGTTGACGTCGATTTCTGGATTATGTCAGAAAAGCCAACAAGGATTGGATTTCGGTTATTGATTCAAAGAGAAAGAGATTCAGAGAGAGTAATAAAGACAATTATTACGTGGTAAAACTCCGATGACCGGAGAAACGTTCACGGGTGGTTGAAGGATCAACCAAGCCAAAATCCACTATGAAAATATGATGTTTACAAGCTCTAGATCTCTCTTTTTTCTCTCTGTATTTGCTATGATTGTTGTATGCTATATTGCCTATCTCTTTTGGAGCCAGATTATGGGTCTATTTATATGCTTATAGAACCCTAATCTTCTTTGTACAAATAATACAAGATCATTATATTTAATTGTGATTCGGTTACTTGTTTGAGGTTGATTTGTCTTCTTTCCTGTTTCGGAGTCTCTTATGGAAATCAAGTGGGATTCTAGTAGTGCTGTTCAATTTGGACTTGTTTACTTTTAAGAATGTAGTCTTCGTAAAGTAATCAAGTTATTTCCTAATTAAGGACTCTTCTAACTTAATGTTTCATTTTATTTGGGATTCCTTCCTGATGGATATCTTCGCATATTTAATGACTTAATCCGTGTGAAATAAGCACCAAGTTCTTACTCGAGTCATATTTATTCCTGAGTAAGAGCAATACCTGATGGTCCCGAGTAGCGCTATTTGATCCCGAGTGGAAGCGTTGTTTAATCAGTCCCAAGTGTTGTTAACTGATCCCGAGTAGGTTTCATTCAATATATGCTTACTCGGGCTTTCTTCTCTTTAATGATGACTCGTAGGATATTTCCTAAGTGCCCATTTGGGCGTCCACATGGCTATTTTATCCTTCCTGTCAATGATGTGTATGCTTGGTAAAATTCACATCAACAATACCCCCTTAAAATATTTTTACCGAGTAAATTTCATTTCGGGCAAGAGTATTTTAATCGTCTTAATTTTTACTCGTCAGAACAGCCGTCATGTCTTAATGACGTGTCTTAATGGTGACTCTGTAATTTTGATTCCCTTCATCACACGAGATCTTAAATGATGGCGACGTTTTGAAGTTCTGACGGTCGAGGGCTACTTCCTGTTTTGACACGCATCCCTCGTCTATTTGTTTTTCAATATCATTTATGAAAAATGATTTTTACGTTTCCCCAAACGCCACCTATGTCATCGAGTTTCATCATAAGTTTTTCCCCACCTTGAAATCCTAGGGTTTCGTGCCGTCTCTTCTTTAAATTCTTTGTTGAGAGACATCGTTGGTTTATTCTCAACAATTTTCAGCAGAAATTTCTTTAAACTCAGATTTCCTTATCTAGAAGTTCACAATTCTCTGTTTGAAGATCTTGCATCAATCTCTTCAAGGTTAGTTTTAATGGGGCCATCTTCCTGCCATCGTCTCTTTAAAATTGCTTTTGACGCATTAGAACATGGGGATTTCCAGTTAGTTTTTTGCATTAAACGATTACTGGGGGATATCCCTATAGATGAACCTCCATTCTTAGAGGTTGATGTTTCTGGGCTTCACCCTGACGTCACTTTCAGCCCTGTATCGAGTTCTCCATCTAGTTCTGATTCTGATATTTCTGATCACAGGGTATCTTTTCGAAGGATGAGTAAACATTAGAGCAGAAGTAAGGTATACAAGAACGGCTCGAGCAGCGTTCAGACTAGGGAACAGACTGTTAACGAGGGTGACGTTGATGAAGTGTACAGGGCGTCTCGTCTTTCGCTTTCTGATACTCGCCCGAGTGGCTTAGATACTGAGCTGAATATGGTCGGGCAGCTGAGGTTGAAAAATACCGCTCCCGATTCGACTTGCCTGACTCAGTCACTTTGGTTTCTACGGGGGATAGAGCAGTATGGAATCCTCCTGAGGGTATGGTCGCGATTTATGGATCCATGCTTTGCTGCGGCATCACACTTCCCTTTCAACCATTTATTGACTGGCTTTTGGCTAAAGCAGGGATAGCCCCAGCTCAATTGGTCCCAAATAGTTACAAAGTCTTGATGTGCATATGGCACATGTTTAGTCGAATGAACCTTTCGCAGCCTTCCCAGAATGAAATCAGGCATTTCTTTATGCTGAGGCAACTTAGCAAAACAGTGACCTATTTTCTTGCATCTACTCCATCGGTCGGTTGGGTCCCCAAGGAAGCAAAGGTGAATAAGGAGGTCGATGCTTCTAATGACCCAAAAAAGAAGGGTTTTGTATGGGGATTCTCTACATCCAACAAGTTCTGGAAAAACAGTTGGTTTTTTACTGGAGGGGCTCTATTGCTCAACGTCACTGTCGGATCTGAAGATTCCCAAAAGGTGTAGAGTGTTCCCCGATTCTTCTGTTCTCCTGAATCGTGGAATAAGAAAATAATCGATTATAGTGATTCTAAGCTGAAGAGGCTGACTCGGGCAATTGTTCGTACTCTGGAGAAGAGAAGGATTTGATAAAGCTCGGCTTCTTTAGACAGATTTCGGGTCATTGCCAGCGATGTAAGATCCGACGCCCTTTCTATTGTATTTTTTTGCTTTTCATCTCTTTTTCTAACATGATTTTTTTTTAGTGTTCGATACGGACGTTGTTAGCTATCTTCAGGCTCGTCAAGTGAAGGCGATTCTGCAAGCGAGTAGAAAGAAAGTTTCCCGTCAGGGCGATGAGGGTATTGATCCACCCGAGCCTGATGAGGAAACCGACACTGTTGAGGAATGAATTCCCGAGTGCATTGTTCAGGGTTCTCAGCCTCCTACTCAGAATTCTGCTGGTCCAAGTGGCCAGAGTGAAGGCCAGTGTGAAGAGCCTATTGGACGGTTTGAAGCCGGCGACGGTGGTAACGTCTTGACGGATCAAATACCTACAGGTGCAGAATTATTTGAGTCTTTTCGGGATGATTCGCAGGAAGATCCTGCTGCTAATCTTAACTTCCACCGTTCTTGGGGTGAGAAGCGAAAGACAGTTAGTTCACCGTCTCGTCCTCTCAAAGTTCCTCGGCTAGTCTCATTTATTGACTTCAGTGACGAAGATGTTAAGGATGAGATTGTCCCGAGTGTTGGCGCTGGAGCATCATTAGATGCAGCCGCTTTAGAATCGAGTAGGGCTTCTTCCACCCCTAAAGTTGGAGATACGGGGGCTGAACCTTCGGGGGTTCCTTTTCCATCCTTAGAACCGAACAGGGCTTCTCCTGCCCCCGAGTTTGGAAATCTAGGAGCTAAACCCTCGGGGGTTCCTTTATTCCTTTCTCCCCAGGATATGCTATGGGAGATGTCCTCCGGTCGGGCTTTTATCGGGAAAGACCGTTGGAGCGGCTTTCGGGATGGTTCCTTGACCGAACGTCTCCAAAATGTTTTTAACGGTGCATCTTATGTAAGTTGAATCCGACTCCTTTATTGTTTTGCTTCTGCCAGATTTCTAAGTATATTCCTTTACAGATGGTGGCCGAATTCGCTGAGATTATTCAGACGTAGCAACATCAAGCCGATCGAATAAAGCATCTAGAGGCTCAGCTGAAGGCGAGTGATGAGGGCCGTGCTCGAGCCTAGAAAGCTTACCAACAGAAGGTCGGTTCTATACAAATATTTACCGACCATTGTCTGGCAAAGCAGGTCGAAGCCGAGGACAAGGTATCTCTGGCAGAGGAGAAGGTTGCATCATTTCAAAATCTTCTATCTTCTGCTGAAGAATCCATGCTCAAGGCCGAGCAGGAGGCGGAGCAGACAAAGTCTGCGTATGACCAAAAAATCGAAGATCTAGAGCGCCAAGTGCTGACAGTTGAATCTCTTTCCTGAGAGGCCAGGTTGGAACTTGAAGTCCAAGGGGTGGATCATTTTAAAAGATCCTCTGCTTACGATGCCCTACTTCAGGAATTTCAATGTTGGCTAGTTTCGGCTGGCGAGTTCTTCAAAGTTAAGAATAGGGTGACTGAGAAGGCCGTGCTAATTGGGAGCTGTCAATCAAACATCACGTGGACCGGTCCTTGGAATCTCTTCAGATTCAGATGAAGGAATGGAGAGCCTACTGCCATAGTCAAGGCAAAGAGCCCCATCCCATGCATTTAGAGATTCCGTCCGAGCATTCTCTCTCGACCTTTTATGCAAGTCAAGAGTCAATTGAGGGTGTAGTCCCAGATGTCGGGCCAGTCCCGGGTGAAGATTGCAGCCAGTGGATGGATGATACTGTTGACTATATCACTTGGCCATCTAATGAGAGCCTGCTTCATGAGTACGAGATAGTGCCAGATACGAGTATTGGCAAATGCTCGAAATCCTCGCAACTTTAATTTTGTAGAATTGTAGAAAATTCTGATTATTTTTTACTTGTATAGAACCATTCTTTGAACTGTAACCATTCTTTTAGGAGCAATAAAATTCTATTTTATTTTGAATTGAATGGTCTTGATCTGTTTATTGCTGATTGTTGCCGATTGCTGTATTAAACTAGCTAATGTTCGGGTAACTTAACCGAGTATCTTATTAAACCGGTTATTACCCGAATGACTTCAATTGCCAAGTGTCTTTATTAAACTGGCTTCTTCGATGTTCGGGTAACTTAACCGTGTATCTTATTAAACCGGTTGTTACCCGAATGACTTCAATTGCCAAGTATCTTATTAAACTGGCTTCTTCGATGTTTGGATAACTTAACCGAGTATCTTATTAAACCGGTTGTTACCCGAATGACTTCAATTGCCAAGTATCTTATTAAACTGGCTTCTTCAATGTCCGGGTAACTTAACCGAGTATCTTATTAAACCGTTTGTAACCCGAATGACTTAAATTGCCAAGTATCTTATTAAACTGGCTTCTTCAATGTTCGGGTAACTTAACCGAGTATCTTATTACACCGGTTGTTACCCGAATGACTTCAATTGCCAAGTATCTTATTAAACTGGCTCTTTATTATTAACCGAGTCATCTTGAAACAGACAAGTTTACACTTGTGTTTCATAGCCGGTTGCTACCCGAACGTTACATCAAGGCTCACCATGATCATACGTTCGAGTCCTTACGCAATACCAAGGACGTCTCCCCAGTTTTTATGCGCAAGGGTTTGCCAAATCGTTGAGCTCTTCTTTTTTTTTAAAAAAAAAAATTACTTCAACACAGCTATGCATTTTATCGGAATTTCTCCCGATAGTGTCCCGAGCATTTTTCCAGAGTCTGGTGCATCATGTTTGCCTTTTTGCGAAGGTCATTTTGACCTTGCTCGGCTGGCATGCTCCTACGAGCTTCTCCGCCCATTCGGGATTTGATGGTCCCGAGAATTCTATTTCCATGTTCTTATTATTATGCTCTGCTTCCATATGTTATTATCATATGCCTTCTTTTGGAAATCTCAAGCTAGATGCTATCCTTTCAGAAATTTCGAGTAGTTTTATCTATTACTGTAAAAAATCAACAAAGATTTAAATTACAGTTTAATATTTATCCTGACAAATATTGTCCTGATTAGAAAAAAAGAATAAAATATTTAATATAAATATATATTTTAAGGATAATATTGGGCATTGCATGGTCGGGGTAACACCCCTCCATTGGGTCGAGCAATCTAATAAGCTCTATGGCCAGCTATTCCCAAGATCTTGTATTCTTTATGCGGTCTGGTGAGGTCTTGCTTGATTTTTCCTCCCAGTCAACCCCGATCTTGGCCACCTTATCTGGTTCTTTTAATCACTTCAACTGGTTCTGCTTTGGATTCACTTAAGTCTTTCTTGGATCCAACTTGAATGATAAGGATTCTTTACACTGATTTGGCTGCATTATGGTGCACACCTGTTCAGCATCGTTCTTGCCTTTGTATACTGACAGGTTTGCTCTTCTGGCCATCTCTTGGGATCCCTTGACTATCCCGACCCTCTTGTCTATCGGGAACTTGATCATTAAAGCATAAATGGCGGTTACAGCCCTTGTTTTATTCAGGAATGGCCGACCCAATAATGCATTATACGGCCAATTGTCTAAGTCAACTACCATGAAGTCGAGCAGGATAGTCCTCTGGCAAGGTGATGTTCCAATCTTCACAGGCAGTTTTACCGTCCCAAGTGACCTGACTTGTATCCCTCCAAACCCCCTTAATGGAGCTTGGAAAGGCTGTAAATCTTTTCGTTCTAGCCTTAGCTGGTCATAGACGGCCACATTGAGGATGTCTGCTGAACTCCCATTATCTATTAAAATTCTCCAGACTTCCTGATGGCCAATCCAGGCACTTATAACCAAGGCGTCATTAGGCCGAACATCGACACCATGGGAATTTGCCTCTGTAAAGACTATCGGGTCCCATCATTCCTTTACCTTTTTCGGGTCTGGTTCAACCGAGTTTACGTTAAAGTTATTCCTTGCTTCTATTGCTTCTCTGATTTCCTGAGTTCGTTCTCGGTTGGTTTTTCCGGTAGAGGGTCCTCCGTATATCGTATGTATTACCTGAAATCTATAATACTTGGTTGCATCTCTCCGGACGAACTGAGATTGTCACCGCGGTTCTTGCACCATATTCTTTTCTTCTAAGATGGCTAAAATTTCTTCTTGTTTTTTCCTCAGAGGGGTGTAATTGGTATATCTGCCTCGGTATTTCTCTGTGGACCGCTCGGCGTTGAACCCATTATCTTCATCCTTGTTTTTCTCCTTCTCGTTCCCTTTTAGCTCTCTTTTTGATTCTACCTCTTGGATTCAGCATCCTTCTGTTCAGGCTTTCCTCCGTGCATATAGCTTCCTCTTGTAGCTAATTCTTCTTCTTCGACCAGTGCGTATCCTCCTACCATATCCATCATGACAGCATACCTAGTCAGCCGTGCTCTTCTCAAATCAAAGGACAACCGTCCATTCTGCAAATTATTGATGAATGCAGCGATTATGGCTTCATCGTTTGCACTGCCAATCTCTGATACCACTTGGCCGAATCTCCCTAGATATTTCTTCAGTGACTCGTCTTTCCCTTGTTTTATTTGAGCAAGATGAGCCACTGACTTTTTCCTATGAATGTTACTCAGGAATTACCGTCAGAAGCTCCTGCTTAATTCACTGAAACTCTTGATGCTTGCTGAAGGTAACCTTCCGAACCACCTCGACCCCATGTCTCCCAGAGTTTGTGGGAAGTTGAGACATAATAAGGGATCGCTATGGGCATACTGGGCCATGGCGCTTTTATAGCGTCTGATGTGCTCTTTCGGGTCCCTGTCTTTCTTAAACTGCTCCACGTGCGGCATCCTGAACCTTTCTAGGAAAGGGGTCCGTAAGATTTCCTTGGTAAATGGGTTGTCTGAGTCGTCGTTAGATAAATCGTTATAGCCATAACGTTTGACCAAGGCATCCATCTGACGCCTATTGTTCTCGACTTCTTGGGTTAGGCTTTGGATCGTGACATCTCTTTCCCCCACCGGGCTTCCTTGACGGTTGAACCATTGGGTAACTATCATTATTTTATGCTCTTCACTTTGATGCTGAGTTTCTCGCATGACTCCGTAATGACGTTTGTGATGAGGCCGATCGCTATCTTCTGATGGCTATCGATCCCTGTGCCGGTCATATTTATGGTGTCTAGTGCAGACTGTTTGATTGTGGTCCAGCCTCTGGTGATGTTCTTCCTCTTCAAGAGTTCCTGTCCAGCTGGGTTGATTGGGGAAGAGTTCCTTCTGGTTTCTAACATAGTTATTCCTGGCCCAACCACCATCGAATGGAGCCTTGCGGGTGGAGGTTTGGGAGTATGTGCTCCTGCAGCCAGTAGATCAATCCCTTCCCTCGCTGCGTCTATCACCAATTGCTGCAAGACCTCTTGGAAACTCAGCGTAAGATCTCTGTTGGTTGAAGGAATTTACTGGATCCCTGCCAGGTGTGCAGGCTGGTTTTCTATTTTTGCTGCAGGATCTTGTGACGTGTTGCCAACATGGAAATTGCCTAGTGATTTTTGGCCATTCCCTGAACTACTTTTACTTCCTGCCATTGCTTTGAACAAGTTCGGAGGTTCGACCCCTCCTTCTAGCTCCAATTGTTGACATCGATTTTTGGATTATGTCAGAAAAGCCAACAAGGATTGGATTTCGGCTATTGATTCAAATAGAAAGAGATTCAGAAAGAGTAATGAAGATAAGTTTTACGTGGTAAAACTCCGATGACCGGAGAAACGTCCACGGGTGGTTGAAGGATCAACCAAGCCAAAATCCACTATGAAAATATGATGTTTACAAGCTCTCGATCTCTCTTTTTTCTCTCTGTATTTGCTATGATTACTGTATGCTATATTGCCTATCTCTTTTGGAGCCAGATTATGGTCTATTTATATGCTTATAGAACCCTAATTTTCTTTGTACAAGTAATACAAGATCTTTATATTTAATTGTGATTCGGTTACTAGTTTGAGGTTGATCTGTCTTCTTTCCTGTTTCGGAGTCTCTTATGGAAATCGAGTGGGATTCTAGTAATGCGGTTCAATTTGGACTTGTTTCCTTATAAGAATGTAGTCTTCGTAAGGTAATCAAGTTATTTCCTGATTGGGGACTCTTCTAACTTAATATTCCATTTTATTTGGGATTCCTTCCTGATGGATATCTTCGCGTATTTAATGACTTAATCCGTGTGAAATAAGCACCAAAATCTTACTCGAGTCGTATTTATTCCCGAGTAAGAGCAATACCTGATGGTCCCGAGTAGCACCGTTTGAACTCGAGTGGAAGCATTGTTTAACTAGTCCCGAGTGTTGTTGACTGATCCCGAGTAGGTTTCATTCAATATATACTTACTCGGGCTTTCTTCTCTTTAATGATGCCTCGTAGGATATTTCCTGAGTGCCCATTTGGGAGTCTAGCTGACTATTTTTTCCTTCCTGTCAATGACGTGTATGCTTGGTAAAATTCATATACAACAAAACTCAATATAGCTTTAAATGAGTTCAAAACTTAAATCAAAACAATCACAAGACACATATATATGTTGAAGAAGAAAACCCAAGGCAATTGACCAAGTTTTAAAAGAAAACTTTGAGAGAAAATCAATACCTTAGTTGATTTTGGTGCAGTCCCGTTTTTGTGCATTTAGACTCAAAAAACAGCAATAAAACTAACTCAAACCTTCAGAGAAAAGATGGAGAATGAATAAAAAAACACTCACAACTTTGAATCAATCAAATCAGAGTTCAAATGAAGAAGTTATAGTGTTTGGAAGGTGAGAAAATATAGAGAGAAAATATAGAGAGAAAATTCTGCACTCAAGTTTTTAAATTTCTTCGTAGAATGAAATGTGAGAGGGAAGGGAAATATAAAAGAGAGGGAAAGAAAGAAGCAAAAAGACCAAAATGAACTTAAGTGCACCAAGCATGCTTGCTTCCTGAGATGACGCGTGGGCATCTCGGGGCTTCAAGCATTCTGTCCTGAGATGGCCACGCGCCATCTCGGGAAAGAGTGCTTGGTTGCACTTCTTTTCCTTGCGCTCTCCCCTCGCGTTCTTCGACCATTCTCCGGTCTCCGAACTCGGAATTTGAATCCGTTTACTGATTACAAACCATAACTCTCTCACAAACATGGAAATATAAGATACTCAACCCAAAAAATAAGAATTGAACTCGATATATGAAGATGAAGACAATGTATGCAACATGAGTTGAAAGTGTAGTATCTTTTGACTTGGAGCTTGAAATCAATAGTATGAGTAACCGAAATGACCAGAAATCAATCATGAATGATTTAAGGCTAAATTCAAGTTCAATATCCATGTTATACAAACATATACACATACAAACACAATTCACACTAGAATGCAAACTACATGGAGATAGTCTCCAATCATGCATTTTCCAAAACATGTTATTTCCATACCAATGCATGAGCATTCATCTTCAAGTGTGTGAATGTGTTATACATGGTGCACAACGATGAAGGGACACATATGAATGAATTGTATGTGTGTGCTTATAATGGTGCACAACGATGTAGGGACACATATGAATGAATTGTATGTGTGTGCCTATAATGGTGCACAACGATGCAGGGACACAAATGTATGAATTGTGTGTGTGTGCCTAAGCCTTGTAAGAGAAAAATACGGTCTTAGTATACCTTTGTAGAACCATAATGCATCCTTTCTCTTTGAAGACTTTGAACTTACTTTGACTTGTTGTTCCTTCTTCTTTGAAGCTTGAATCATCATGAATCTAAAAAACTAAATCATTACAAGTAAACATCATTTTGATTTGGAATTAATGCCAACACAATCTAAAACCTAACAATCTCCCCCTTTGGCAAATTCCATGTCAAAACACCTATACATTTATGACAATATAAAAATGAAGATAGGTCACAAAATCACTCCCTCACATTACAATGAGTAAGATTCCTATAACTAATCTTCATCAACTCTTGAACTTCATCTTGATCTTCTCTTGAAGCAACCTACAAATCATCTCAAAGCACAATGCATATACAAGAGAAAAACAACAAATGGCAACATATAATATGGATAAGAATATATAATTAAGTCCACAAATACACAAACACATGTATCTCCCCCTCAATACATGCCAAAACACAAGAATTCTTAACCAAAGCTTAAGACTAATTAATACATGCCATTGAAAGTTCAAAAGTTCACACAACATAAAAAGAAACTAAGTAACTAGCATCACTTTCTCCCCCTTTATGAAATGAAATGATGCCAAAAGTTAAGAAATATACCACAAGGTTCAAATACTAGCTACTTGTTCAACCAAAGAAAGTTGTACGAGTAGTTGATCTAACATAATTCTTGAAAGGTGGTCTTGAACTTGAAGAAATACACTCCTCCAACTCTTTTATCCTAGCATCTTGTTGAACAACTATAGCACTAAGTTCATCAACCTTCTCCTTCAATTGTATAGCCCAATCCGGAAGAATATTTTTGCTAATCATATGACTATCAACTTGAGAACTACTAAATAGTCCAAAGTATCACAAGTCTTACCCTTATTCTTATATGACATGTATGACACACGTTTATCACAATACTTTTCCAAGGGTTGAACTAACACATCATCTTCTCTACTCTTAACCCCACAAGCTAAACACATTGAAGTTATAAACCCCGGTAATGCCAGCTTTTTATCACCTTTAGTAGAGAAAGCCACACTACCAATATAATACATGAGAAGATCTCCAAGGTTTATAGGTTGATTAGTCACCAAGGCATACACTATTTTAATCTTGTCCTTATTCAAATCGGTTGAATTCGAAGATCCAATAATGTTAGTGCAAATGAACAGATGCCAAAATGCACTAGCCTTAGTTAACTCATGTTGACTAATATATGCTCTTCCTTTCCACTCAAAAGAAGCATTGTAATAAAGAGTTCTACCCATGATATTTAGATTTTCAATGACATCCACATCTAGAAAACTAGAATCTATATCATTAGATAGCCCAAGAAACTTGTTAATATTTTCCGGGTTAACTATAAGCACAACACCCCTAATCTCCATCAAAGCATACAATAAGGTGGCATTTTCTCTATATTCAAGATAAAACTCTCTAACAAGATTATCATTCACAACTCCTAACATGCTCACCCAAGATTCCCAATTTCTATCCTTTAAGCACTTAAGAACATAAGAATCTTTACACTTACCAAAGTCAATGCCTCTCTCTTGAAATATCTTCTTTGTTCCAAAGATCCCTAAATCTTTTGTCCTTGAAGCTTTGGATCCTTTTGAGGTAGACTTGGCTTTCACAACAGGATTCAATTGATTTCCACTTCCGGTAATCTTTGTTCTTCCCATTTGTTCTTGTGTTATAAGATGCTATATACATACGACAAAAGTGAGTGAAAGACAAAACAAGCATATTAGTCACAAAGATATAAAAACAAAGACATATGACTTAAGAATGAATCATCATGCAAGACAAAGATAATGAGTAATATCTTACAAGTATCATTAAGTCAAAAATATGCCAACATGTAACAAAATGAAACATGTGAACATATCATAAAAGAGAACAATGTCTAGCATACAATGCTCCCCCTTGACAAATGCTATAACAAAAATCAATGATAGCATAAAGTTCACAAAGATGTTCACACAATCACACATTCAAGTAATTTGAAGAAATATCAACAAAATAAGCTTCATATGGTAAGAGAGATACACAAAGATTTTTCAAGTTCTCTCATAATTCTTCAACAATTGCTAAAATATCATCATACTTATAAACAAAATGTGTGTGTGAGAGATATGCTTCAAATATATATCAAGAAGTAGTTTGATAATCAGCATGCAAACAATTTCCAACAACTATTCATCTTAAGTTTTTTCCATAAAAAGTCAAACCGATTATCATCCGGAATTTTTTGCTTTTAAGAGAATAGATTTCAACATATGAGTGTGTGTGTGCATGTGGCTCGTCATCCCATTTCTGTTTTTCAAACCGAGCTCATCTGATTTTCAACTATACTTTTTTTTAAGCCTTCCTCTTTTTCTTTTTAGGCTTTGAATCAAAGATTTTTTTTTTATTTCATTTCAACACTTCTTTGATTTTTCCATTTTTTTTAACATAAACAAAAATTCACTTCATGATGGCTTTCACTCATCACAATGGTGTAGCTCTTTCCAACATTGGGTAGCTTTCACAACCAATGTGTGTAGCCATTTCCATGAAGGTGCTCATTGAGTTCTATGTATTTGCCGAAGCAAAAATGGATACTAACCATAGGTCATTTTTAATGTACTTAAGCACAAAAACTTCAAGGTGTATCCAAATTTACATATTAGTAAACTCAACCTACTACCAAAACATATAAGAGAAGCAAGATGCAATTTTAGAAAACCAAGATTTTATGGCTCATAAGCACATGATCTAAGAGCAATAAGTAGAGACTTAATCAAGATCATTACTTCTCTAATGAGTAGCTTTCAAAGAATATGAAGCTCATATTTTCAAAAGTAATGCCACTCAATATACTATACACAAACAATCATCAAAATTAAGATCAATGTGAACAATATCACTATTATATCCTAAAATAGGAAATGTCAATGAGAACCATATGTATGCTATACAAAATTCTCTAATATGACATGCTATGAGATGTATACCAAAAAATTGAGTCAAAAAATGAATATCTAAGAGAACATGCATTAGAGTATAAAGATACCTTTTTGCACATTATATTCACCAAATATCATACTTCCGCCCTTTTTCTGAGCAGTCTTGCCTTGAGTGTCCTCATGACACCAAGTTGACGATGTTTCACAACAAGAGTATAAAAAGCATAAAATCTCAACTCAATCAACACATATATCAAAAGAACTTCTCTAAAGTTAATCAACAAATTTTGACCATCATAACAAACATGATGTGAGATAACCAAGTTCATATTAATACATGGAGTATTCAAAGCTAGCAAGCAAGAATTCTTAACACAATTGATATATTGCCTCAATGCTATCTCACATGTGCTTCTTATATTAGTGATAAGAGCACTCACCCTTGAACCACTTGTTCTTGTGTGTACCTACACAATCATTTCCAATATCATCCATGACAACAATGTTAAATCTAGAGTAAAGTCCTTCAATGACTTGATTAACAAGAATATCATTAACACACACTTCCTTAACATTTTTCAACACAAGCTTTGTCAAGTTAAACAAGATTTTTTTTCTTTCTACTTCTAAACTTCTTCTCATGCTTAGCAAGATTATCATGTGTTCCTACTTTCAAATCCTTAGCATGTTCAAGTTGAAGTTTAATCTTCTTATCACTAGATTCATTTCCTAATTTGCGTTTTTCAATATATTTATAACACCTAGGCTTAATGTGACATATTGTGTTGCAATAGTGGCAAATTGGAATAAAAGATGAGATTGTACCTTTTGGAGTTGAACTAGCTTCACTAGGAGTTTGCAAAGATACCTTGTTCGCCAACTTATTCTTGGCTTTTGATCTTCTCTTCTTGTGTGGTTTATTATCAATCACGACTTCATCCAAGTAAGTAGGAAGTGGTGCTTCCAAGAGCTCCTCTTCAACTACCAAGTCGTCTTCACCACTATGAGAGTTAACAAGATTCCTAACACTAGACACACTTACCGAATCATTTACTAAGTCTTTGATGGCCTCCTTAGCCGTGTCTATTTCTTCCATTAATTCTTATTCTCTCTTCCTAAAAAAAGATATCACATTATCCTTCTCAAAGTTTATCTTTTCAAGTTCTCTAAACTTCTTCATAATATCACCTTTCTCACCAAGAAGTCTATGAGTGACAATCACAAACTCATCTAGTTGTTTCTTGATCAAATCATCCTTCTCAACTACCTCTCTTAGAGCATTATCTCTATCTTCTTCAAGCTTCTCTATCTTGGCAAACAACTCAAGATTAGTAGGAATGGAACTAAAGCTTCCATGATTATTTGTATCAAAGTTCTTGTTCAAAGATATTGTACCATTAATATCTAGTGGAGAATGAGAAGCCGTTAGAGCTACAAAGTTGCTCACCAACTCTTCATCACTTGAAGACTCACTACTAGAGCTCTCATTATAACTGGAATTATCATCACTCCAAGTAGCCACCAACACTTTGCCTTTCTTGTCTTTCTTAGATAGCTTCTTGGTGCACTCACTAGCAAAGTGACAGAAACCATGACAATTGTAGAATTGAACATCTTTCTTGTTCATGGCTTGACTATTCTTCTCATTCCTTGGAGACGATGTTTTCTTAACTCCCTTTTCCTTAGAAGACTTGCCTCTAGGCTTTGCATTCTTCTTTAGAAACTTCTTGAACTTTCTAACCAAAAGAGCAATCTTTTCATTTTCATTATCACTCTCCTCTTCAATAACATTGCGAGCAATTCCCTTACTTTTAATCTTTGGCTTCAAGCACATCTCATAAGTTTGGAGAGACCCAAGCAACTCATCAATGTTTATGCTATCCATATCCTACTTTCCTCAATGGCTGTCACCTTTGATTTAAATCTCTTAGGAAGAGACATAAGGATTTTCCAATTTAAACGCTCTTTTGAGATAGGTACTCCAAGTGCTTGACATTGGTTAGCAATGTCAAGAAGCCGGAATTGGAAGCCTTCGAACTTTTCTTCTAAACCCATACTTCAACCTTCAAATTGTGATGACAACATTTGAAGCCTTGATTTCTTCACCGCTAAGGTTCCTTCATTAGTAATTTGGAGAGTATCCCAAGCTTCCTTTACGGATTCAAGATTTTTGATGTAGGAGAATTGATGCCCATCAACTCCTCCAAAGATGACATTCATAGCACGATGATGCAACTTAGCAACCTCAAACTCATTCGTTGTCCATTCACTCATTGGCTTGAGTATCATGGTTCCATCCTCTTGAACCTTGGTAGGAGGACTATAACCTTCTTCCACTACCATCCAAGCCTTTTCATCAATAGAGCGGATGTAGGCTTTCATCCTCAACTTCCAATACCCATAGTTAATGCCTCGAAGTAATGGTAGCCTAGTATTTGAGGCTCATTCCGCCATTACATTATCTTGTAAACCCATGACTTCAAAAGCTTTGTAAAAACCGTGAATGTATCACATGGACTCTCACTAAGTACAATCTAGTGTCCTGCTCTGATACCAATTGAAAATACAAACACAGTTAAATGTTCAAGGCTAACGTAGAGGGGGGTGAATAGGTTAGACACCTTTTTCGACTCCCTTAGAAACAAACAAAAATTTGTCCCTCTAGATTGTTTGTATCACAATATATATATATATCAATTAAAAACCCTTAATCAATTTATAAAACAAGTTAAGTGTGATACAAACAAGTAATTGTAACACATACACAATCTATATTATAGAAAGGAAGTCAACTTACATAAAGAGTTCTATCCATAGTATTCAAATAACAAATACAAATATAAAAGAGATAGGGATAGAGAAAAGTTGACACAAGATATAACGTGGTAAACCTCCGAAGAGGAAACATCCATGGGTTAGCAACCACCGGCAAACAAAATACACAAGTAGATAAGACAAGTACAATACCTCAAGTGACCCCTTCATCTAGAAACTACCCTCCTATCCTACTCATCGAGATGTCGCCCTCCTGCTCAACAATTCAAGGCCTCACACCTCTTGTCAAGACTTCCTCGCTCACCTTTCCGGATCCTCATGACCCTAGGCAAGACTTCTTGCTCAACTATCCGAGTCCTCCCGACTCTAGTCAAGACTTCCTCGCTCACCCTTCCGGATCCTCACGACCCAATGCAAGACTTCTTGCTCAACTATCCGAGTCCTCCCGACTCTAGTCAAGACTTCCTTGCTTGACAATCTAAGGTCTCACACCTCTTGCTAAGACTTCCTTGCTCAACAACATAGGTCTCACACTTATTGTCAAGACTTCCTTCTCACAAGGCATTTAGGTGATCATGAATGCAAAATGCAAACAAGCACACAACATAGAATGTTATGATCAACACATCCTATGGAAAATACTAGACATGAGCATGAATGCACAAATCAAATGTAGTATAGTCAATCATGCATGTTTAATCCATCTAGATTACGTAAGATATGTTCAACATTAGTTACAACCTAGATACATGCATAGATCTAAAACTTGAATCACTATATATGTTCAATTAATCACATAATCAAGTTTAAATCTCATAAACCAAAAACATGCTAAAATCATATGACAAAGTCATTTAGATTAAATCTAAAGTTCTAGAGCATATTCCTATTCATAGATTCAACAAAAACACATGAATAGCTCAAAAGAACATAAGCACATATATCACTATGAGATTTCGGCCAAAGAGAGCCTAATACACGTGAGGTACTATTTTTCACAAAATCAATCAATCGAAGATCATCAAATAGTCCTAGAATCAAAGCTAGCACAATACAATCCCAAACATATGAAAACATAGGCAAAATCAAAACCTAACTCAACATGTGAGATTTCAATTGAAACTCAATCTAGCTTTAAATGAGTTCAAAACTTAAATCAAAACAATCACAAGACACATATATATGTTGAAGAAGAAAACCCAAGGCAATTGACCAAGTCTTAAAGGAAAACTTTGAGAGAAAATCAATACCTTAGTTAATTTTGGTGTAGTCCCGTTTTTGTGTGTTTAGAATCCAAAACCAGAAATAAAACTAACTCAAACCTTTAGAGAAAAGATGGAGAATGAATACACAAACACTCTCAATTTTGAATCACTCAAATCGGAGTTCAAATGAAAAAGTTATGGTGTTTAGAATGTGAGAACATATATAGAGAAAATTTTGCACTCAAGTTTTTAAATTTCTTCTTAGAATGAAATGTGAGAGGGAAGGGAAATATAAAAGAGAGGGAAAAAAAGAAGCAAAAAGGCCAAAATGACCTTAAGTGCACCAAGCATACTTGCTGCCCGAGATGGCACGTGGGCATCTCGAGGCTGCAAGCATTCTGTCCTGAGATGGCCACGGGCCATCTCGGGAAAGAGTGCTTGGTTGCACTTCTTTTCCTCGCACGCTCCCCTCGCGTTCTTCGACAGTTCACTGGCCTCAAAACTCAAAATTCAAATCCGTTTGCAGATTACGAACTATAACTCTCTCATGGAAATGGACATATAAGATACTAAACCAAAATAATAATAATTCGACTCGATATACGAAGACGAAGACAACGTATGCAACATTAGTTGAAAGTGTAGTATCTTTTGACTTAGAACTTGAAATCAATAGTATGAGTAACCGAAATGACCGGAACTCATTCAAGAATGATTGAAGGCTAAATTAAAGTTCAATATCCATGTTCAATATCCATGTTATACAAACATATACACATACAAATATAATTCACACTAGAATGCAAATTACATGGAGATAGTCTCCAATCATGCATTTTCCAAAGCATGTTATTTCCATACCAATGCATGAGCATTCATCTTCAAGTGTGTGAATGTGTTATACATGGTGCACAACGATGTAGGGACACATATGAATGAATTGTATGTGTGTGCCTATAATGGTGCACAACGATGCAGGGACACATTTGTATGAATTATGTGTGTGTCTAAGCCTTGTAAGAGAAAGATAAGGTCTTAGTATACCTTTGTAGAACCATACTGCATCCTTTCTCTTTGAAGACTTTGAACTTGATTTGTCTTGTTGTTCCTTCTTCTTTGAAGCTTGAATCATCATGAATCTAAACAACTAAATCATTACAAGTAAACATCATTTTGATATGGAATTAATGCCAACACAATCTAAAACCTAACATAATCAAGAAACATTAATTAAAGAGTTTAATTATTCATTCCAATGATTATTGGAGCTCAAAATACTATGGGTCCATTAGGTTCCCTTGCTAGCCCGATTGATTTAGGTAATAAGGGTCACGGTTAATTAATTGAATTGTTCAATTTATTGTGTTAAGAAAGAGACATGTATTTATTCAAGAATTAATTGAATAATTAGATTATTTAATTAAGCACCAAATGGAGGGTGTTAGTTTGTATTTGAATTTGAATAGAATAAGATAACATGATTATTTTATTTTATTAAATTAATTATTTAAGATTGAATTTAAAATGTTTATATTCAAAAATAAATATTAAAAATAAAAATGCGAGATATCATTTAAAATATTTTATAATCAAATAGATATTATTAGCTTTTAAAAGATATAAGATATATATTTTGATATATACATTCTTTTGATAAATGAAACAACACACCTTAGTATTTGCATATGATGTAAATTGAGGGTATGTGAAACTATATCAAACAAAAACATGATATCAACTAATATTTCAGTGTTTGACTTTGAAACAAAAAGACACCTACGCTTTTGTGCAATGGGTGTGCGTGAATCAAACATGAAAGTGAGAGAGATCAAGTAAAACAATTTTTTTTTGGCTTTTAATGCAAATCGTGCACAATGCATAGTTACAAGAAAAAAAATATTACTTTTAATTAGAATTGTTCTAAATAGTTTTACTTGGAAGAAATAGTTTCTTCTTCTTCTCTCCACATCCTCCAGTTGTTCCTAAGATCGTGACTCGGCCACATGCAGTTACCTGTCCCGGGAGATAGCAAGGAAGATCAAGTGGTTCAGACAGGAGTACATCGTAAAGTGAAGGAGCCTCCAAAAGTTGGTAATATTGGTTCAGACAAGAGCATATCGTAAAGTAAAGGAGCATCCAAACATTGGTAAGATATTCTTCTTCTGCTTTATAATGATTACAATTTTCAGGTTTAAATATTTATTTATTATTGTAATAATTAATATGTATTAGTTCCAAAAGTAATTACAATCCCAAGTTCACTGGTTCCAGATACAGATTATGATTTGTGTATAAAAATTTTAAGACTTACTTCCGCTACGTGACCGGTGAATAGGGTTCCAACAATTGGTATCAAAGCCAATTTGTTTTTCGGAATAAAAAGTTGTTTTCGATGCTCCTGTATGTATGAATATGTAGGCACCATCTTTATGATTGTATGGATGTTTATAATTAAATTGTTTAATTTAAACATTGTTGATCTTAATTTTTTAGGGTACCGTGGATTTAGGGTTTATGGGTTGTATAATTTTTATTTTATTTATTTTTATTGTTATTGCTTTGTAAATAAATATAATTGTAACCTGTAAACGAAGAACTGAAAACGTGCGTGATGGAGATACTATTCACCGGTACTGTTGAACACTGTTCGTTGGGTACTATTATTGCGGTACTGTTCACCGGTTGCTGTTCACACGGTACTATTCACGGCACCATTCACATTGTCTTGCACAGTTTCGTTGGCAAGTGTTGTATAATACGTTATGTGCAGATTTCCTGTTTCAGATTCATGAGATGAATCTGAGTGACCTGAAGAGACTGGAAGATATCTGAAGTTACTAGAAGACCATGGAATGCCTTGGGGGTATTTTTTGTAATTTTAGATTCCAATATTTTAGGTTAAATAATCCACAGTACTCGGTCAATTCATGTATGCTTTAAATTATATGATGATAAAAGCATTGCCATGCATATGCATGTCATTTAGATCAGATGTGCCTATACAAATATATTTGATATGTCATACATGTATCATAGCCTGTTTTTTATGTATTTTTTTAATGTGATTAAAATAGGCAATATACATAAATATCTATGAATAATGAGATTGGATTTTTAATGGTTAAAAAACTTGGTAATTCTCATTAATATTAATCTAGTTATAAAAGAGTTTAATAAGTTAGATTAATAGGGTCATTTATTGAATTAGGATTAATATGATTAATTACCTAATAATAAATGAACCGAATAAATTGTTAGAGTTTTAATAGTTAAAACTTCGTAAACACTATTATAATAATCTGACCTTAGTAATTAGTTTATAAAGGCTTAGATTATTCACTAATAGATTAGATTTTTAATTGTTAAAAATAATTAATAATTTATTAGTTAATTAGAATTTGTTTCTAATAATGAATTAGTTAATGCACTAGATAACTTGATCAGATTTAGCCGTTTAATCCTGTAGAGTCTAGGTGCATTAACGGATAATAGAAAACAATATTTTTTTTTATAAAAAAAATGGTGAGTGGGAAAGGGTTATATGACATATATCACGCGGTCTCCATCATTAGTTCAACACCGTGAGATCCGAGTAGGGCCTCGTGACGGCTTTTCTTTCGTCCTCTCTAAGGAGGGTTTCCGCAAAGGTCAATACTAAGGTTACCTTCCTAACGGATATGATTTTAGAGGGTATTTCGGGATTGACCAACCCTAAGGCGACAATTCTCGAGTTAAGCTCGTGAGATCTGAAATGGTGGGTTACAGTCATGAAGGTTTTGATTAAGTTTGTTAATTAAAAACCTGACTTAGTAAATGATGATTGAATGTTATGGACTAAGAGTTACTCTAGAATATCATTTGATTGACAATGTCTTGATCCAACATGTAAACACTTGACTGACCCTAAGGCGGCACTTCTTTGTGGTAAGTTGGATTGTCGTGGTATAGTAACTAGTTTTAGGGTAGTTCTAGTTCGTTAAACATGTTCATGCATCATGTTTAAATTTATGCCAAAGCACTTGCACTTGTTTTAAATAAATGACTGAATGAAAGTTTTATTTGTTTCAGCAAATTATGTCTTTTGCATTACTAAAAAATCTTGCAAGTGACAGATTAACTGGTGATAACAACACTAAGTGGAAACTTAACATTAATGCAATATTGGTCACCAAAGACGTCAAGTTTGTGCTTACGGTGGAATTTCTTCCAGCGCCTTCTACTAATGCTGCACAAACTATTTGTGAGGCATACCGGCGATGGGTCTCATATGATAACAAGGCCCAAACATATCTGTTGGCTTCTATGACAAACATACTTGTCACAAAGCACGAAGTAATGACTTCAACAATCGAAATCATAGAGTCATTGCAAGCTATGTTCCGACAGCCCTCCGAGCAAAAGCGACACGAAGCTGTTCGTTCTGCTATGCTTACTTACATGAAGGAAGGTACGTCAGTTCAAGAACATGTCCTGAGCATGATGTCCTACTTCAACACAACAGAAGTCAATGGTAGGGCCATTGACAAACCCAGTCAAGTGAGCATCATACTGACGACTCTTCCAATGAGTTTCGATCAGCTTAAGAGTAACTACGAGATGAACTTGTTAAGGTTCAGTCTCACATAGTTGCTTAATGAGCTCACTACCTTTGAGTCCTTGACTAAGGACTGCAAGGCCAAGACCGGTGAGGCAAATGTTATCGAACCATATTCCTCTAACAATAAGAAGAGGAAGATGAAGAGGTCTGCTGGGAAGGCGAATGGTAAACTTAAACCTAAGAAAGCCCAAAACAAGAAAAAGTCTAAGAAAGGTAAATATGATTTACTTGTTCTTGAGTCATGTTTAGTGGAAGATGAAAATTCACCCTGGATAGTTGATTCGGGAGCCACTAACCATGTTTGTTCTTCTTTACAATGGACTAATTCTTGGACATAGCTAGAGGAGGGAGCCTACTTAATGCATGTGGGGCCAGGGGATGCCATGTCGGCATGAGCAGTGGGCATAATTAGATTACATTTTTGCAATAATTAGATATTGTTGGACAATGTATTTTATTTTCTTGAATTTGCACGGAATTTTAATTCCATTTCTAAGTTATGAGAACAAAAATATTTTGTTTCTTTTAATAAAAAGTCTGTTATTATTGGAAAGAATGGTCTGAATTTTTGTACAAGAATAAATGAAAACAATTTGTATGTGTTAAGACCGCTAATACATACTACATTGCTCAACACCGAAATGTTTAAGGTTGAACAACCGAAAACTAAACGAAATAAGATTTCTCTAAATAATGACATGTATCTCTAGCATCTAAGGCTTGGTCATATCAACCTTGACCGGATAGATAGACTAGTAAAAAATCTACCTTTAAGTGAGTTAAAGGTTGGCACCTTAACCATGTATGAATCCTGTCTAGAAGGTAAGATGATTAAGAGACCTATTACTAGACAAGGGCTTAGAGTTAAAGAACCGCTAGAGCTTATACATACAGACCTCTGTAGACCAATGAATGTTAAAGCTAGGGTGGTTATAAGTATTATGTCATATTTATAGATGACTACTCAAGATACGGATACGTCTACCTAATGCAACGGAAGTCAGAAACAATTGAAAAGTTCAAAGAATTTTGAGCTGAAGTTGAGAATCAATTAGGTAGGACTATCAAGTCACTACAATCAGATTATAGGGGTGAGTACTTTGACCAAGAGTTTAAAGACTTCATGGTTGAGCATGGGATAGTTTCCCAACTCACAGCTCTCGGTACACCTCAGTAAAATGGTGTAGCGGAGAGGAGAAATAAAACCCTAATGGAAATAGTGAGATCTATGATTAGTTTCTCATCATTGCCAAATTCCTTCTGGGTATATACATTACAAACAGTAGCATACATTTTAAATGTAGTGCAATCCAAATATGTTCCTAAGACTCCCCTAGAGTTGTGGAATAGTCGTAAAGCTAGTTTACAATATTTTTGCATATGGGGGTGTCCAGCACACGTGCTGAAGAACAGAAGTTGAAAGCTAGATTCCATGTCTGTTGTCTGCCTATTTGTAGGATACTCCAAAGAGACCAGAGGTGGACACTTCTATAGTCCCAAAGATAACAAAGTATTTGTATAGAAAAATGCAACGTTTTTTAAGGACAATTATATTAGTGATCATAAACCTCGTTCTAAGATTGTATTAAATGAGTTGGAGCCTGGTGAGACTAGTGCTTCATCAATAAGAATTGTTGATCCATAAACATCTGAGAGTTAGATGGTTTCTAATTAGGATACACTACCACCTAGAAATAGTAAGACGGTTGTGAGATAACCTGAACGCTATTTAGGTATAGGTGAGGGACAAGGTGTTTTCTCTGCTAATAGTGTTGATGATCCATTAACATTTAAGAATACAATGGAAGATCTTGATAAAGAGGAATGACTTAAAGCCATGAATCTCGAGATAGAGTCAATGTACTCTAACTCAGTTTGGGATCTTGTAGAATTATCGGATGGGTTAAAACCCATAGGGTGTAAGTGGATCTACAAGAGAAAGAGAGGAGTAGACGGGAAGGTAGAGACCTTCAAGGCAATAATAGTGGCCAAGGGTTATACCTAGAAATAGGAGGTTGATTATGAAGAGACTTTCTCGTCAGTAGCTATGTTTAAGTCTATTAGGATTCTCTTATCCATTGCTACCTATTTTGATTTTGAAATTTGGCAAATGGACGTCAATACTGCATTCTTCAATGACGATCTTGAGAAGAGCATTTATTTGATAGAACAAGAGGGATTCGTGTCTCCAGATCAAGAGCAAAAGGTTTACAAGTTACAAAAGTCCATCTAAGGACTTAAGCAAGCATATAGATCTTGGAACATCAGGTTTGATGATGTGATCAAAACCTATGGCTTCGAGCAGAACATCAATGAGCCTTGTGTATACAAGCGCATCATTGAAAAAAATTTAGTTTTCTTAGTCCTATACTTAGATGATATCCTACTCATTAGGAATGATGTGGGAGTGTTATCTGATGTAAAGGGCTGACTGGATAGCCAATTCCAAATGAAAGATTTGGGAGATGCGAGTTATGTTCTAGGGTTCCAAATTATAAGAGATCATAAGAAAAAACTCATAACACTGTCTCAGGCATCATATATCGACAAGATTCTTGTTTGATTTTTGAGGCAGAACACCAATGTTAGGTTTTAGTTTGTGTTGGCATTAATTCCATATCAAAATGATGTTTACTTGTAATGACTTAGTTGTTTAGGTTCATGATGATTCAAGCTTCAAAGAAGGATGAACAACAAGTCAAATCAAGTTCTAAGTCTTCAAAGAGAAAGGATGCAATTTGGTTCTACAAAGGTATACTAAGACCTTATCTTCCTCTTACAAGGCTTAGGCACACACACACAATTCATACATTTGTGTCCCTACATCGTTGTGCACCATTATATGCACACACATAAAATTCATTCCTATGTGTCCCTACATCGTTGTGTACCATGTATAACACATTCACACACTTTGAAGATGAATGCTCATGCATTGGTTTGGAAATAACATGTTTTGGAAAATGCATGATTGGAAACTATCTCTATGAAGTTTGCATTCTAGTGTGAATTGTGTTTGTGTGTGTATATGTTTTTATATCATGGATATTGAACTTGAATTTAGTCTTAAATCAGTCTTGATTGAGTTCCGATCATTTCGGTTACTCATACTATTGATTTCAAGTTCTAAGTCAAAAGATACTACACTTTCAACTCATGTTACATACATTGTCTTCATATTCATATATTGAGTCGAATTATTATTTTTTGGATTGAGTATCTTATATGTTCATGTTTGTGTGAGAGTTATGGTTTGTAATCCACAAACATATTTGAATTCCGAGTTCGGAGGCCGGAGAATGGTCGAAGAACGTGAGGGAAGCGCGAGGGGATTGCACCATGGCCTAAGGCCATGAAAGTGTGCAAGCCCGAGATGGCGCGTGGTCATCTCGGCCACACAACCTTGCTGCCCCGAGATGCCCATGTACCATCTTAGGGGAGCATTATCAAAGAATCAAAAAAAATTCCATTTGCTTCTTTCTTTCCCTCTCCTTTATAAACTCTTTTCCTCTCACAGTTCATTCTAAGAAGAAATTCAAACTAGTGTGCAGAAATTTTCTCTCTATATTTTCTCACTTTCCAAACACCATAAATTCTTCATTTGAACTTTGATTTGAGTGATTCAAAGTTCAGAGTGTTTGTATATTCATTCTACATCTTTTCTCTAAAGGTTTGAGTGAGTTTTGTTGCTGTTTTTAGAGTCTAAACACACAAAAACGATACTGCACCTAAATCAACTAAGGTATTGATTTTCTCTCAAAGTTTTCTTTTAAAACTTGGTCAATTGCCTTGGGTTTTCTTCTTCTACATATATTTATATATCGTGAGTGTTTTGATTTAAGTTTTGAACTCTTATAAAGCTAGATTGAGTTTCAATTGAAATCATTCATGTTGAGTTAGGCTTTGATTTTGCCTATGTTTCACATGTTTGGGATTGTATTGTGCTAGCTTTGATTCTAGAACTATTTGATGATCTTTGATTGATTGATTTTCTGAAAAAATATTTCCTCACATGTATTAGTCTCTCTTGGCCGAAATTCTCACATAATACATGTGCTTATGCTCTTTTGAGCTATTCATGTGTTTTGTTGAATCTATGATTAGGAATATGCTCTATAATTTTAGCTTAAATCTAATTGACTTTGTCATATGAATTTAGCATGTGGTTTGTGTGATTTAAACTTGATCTTGTGATTTGTTGAACATATCTTGTGATTCAAGTTTAGATCTATGCATGTATCTAGGTTGTGATTATTATTGAATATATATTACTTGATCTAAATTGGTTATACATGCATGATTAACTAGACTATATGTGATTTATGCATTCATGCTCATGTCTAGTATTCTACCATAGGATGTGTTGATCATAGCATTCTATATTGCGTGCTTGTTTACGTTTTGCATTCATGATCACCTAGATGCCTTGTGAGAAGGAAGTCTTGACAATAGGTGTGAGACCTATGGTGTTGAGCAAGAAGTCTTGGCAAGAGGTGTGAGGCCTTGGATTGTCGAGCAAGGAAGTCTTGGCTAGAGTCGGGAGGAATCAGATAGTCGAGCAACAAGTCTTGGCTAGAGTCAAGAGGACTTGGATAGGTGAGCGAAGAAGTCTTGACTAGAGTCGTGAGGACTTAGTTGAGCAAGAAGTCTTGCCTTGGGTCATGAGGATCCGGATAAGGTGAGCGAGGAAGTCTTGACAAGAGGTGTGAGGCCTCGGACTATTGAGCATAGGGCGACAACTTCTAGAGTAGGATAAGAGGGTAGTTTCTAGGTGAATAGGTCACTTGAGAGATTGTACTTGTCTTATCTACTAGTGGATTTTGTTTTCCGGTGGCTGCTAGCCCGTGGATGTTTCCTCTTCAGAGGTTTACCACGTTATATCTTGTGTCAACTTTTCTCTATCCATATCTCTCTAGTATTTGTATTGTGGATAGAACTCTTTATGTAAATTGACTTCCTTTCTATAATATAGATTGTGTATGTGTTACAATTACTTGTTCGTATCACACTTTACTTGTTTTATATATTGATTAATTGTCTTTAATTAATATATATATTGTGATACAAGCAATCTAGAGGGACAAACTTTTATTTGTTTTTAAGGGAGTCAAAAAAGGTGTCTAACCTATTCACCCCCCCTATAGGTTAGCCTTGAGCATTTAACCGTGTTTGTATTTTCAACCAAGAAAGGTAATTTACCTTATAGGCATGGAGTTCACTTGCCTAAGGAACATTGTCCTAAGACACCTCAAGAAGTTGAGGATTTGAGACATGTACCCTATGCATCGGCAATAGGTAGTCTCATGTATGCTATGTTATGCACGAGACCGTACATCTGCTATACAGTAGGATTAGTCAATAGATACCAGTCTAACCTAGGATTGGATCATTAGGTTGCTGTCAAGACAATTCTCAAGTATCTTCGGAGAACAAGAGACTATATGCTAGTGTATTCCAGACAGGATTTGATCCCGTTAGGATACATATATTTTGATTTTTAGTCAGATAGGGATTCTAGAAAATCCACGTCTGGATCAGTATTCACCCTAGGTGGTGGAGCCATTGTGTAGAGAAGTATCAAACAATCTTACATTGTTGACTCCACCATAGAAGCCAAATATGTAGCCGCCTGTGAAGTTGCTAAAGAGGCTGTTTGGCTCTACAAGTTCTTAAGTGATCTGGATGTTATTCCAGATCTAGATAAGCCCATCACACTTTATTGTGATAACAGTGGTATTATGGCTAATTCCAAAGAACCAAGAGGCCACAAAAGAGGGAAGCATATAGAGAGAAAGTATCCAAAGGTAGCCTCACAAGACAATCAAGTTGATCCACTCACGAAGACCTTACCGGCTAAAGTGTTTTCAAGTCACCTAGATGGTCTAGGGTTACGAGACATACCTCACATGCTTTAGTGCAAGTGGGAGATTGTTGGGGTTTATGTCCTGAAGATGTAATTTGTAAATGGATTTATGAAATGAATAAAAGGAAAAGTTCAATTCATTCTTGTTATGTTGTTTATTTTGTAAGTTGTGCATATATTTAACATCTAAGATTGTCGGGTGTATTATCTAATTATGTATATTAGTGTCATATATGGATGGATACAGTAAGAGACGTGCAATCTAAAGAGTCTATAGATAGCAAATAAAGCATGGTACTTTATTTGTGGTCAATCTCACGGCCCATTACGTAATGTACGGTGATTCTATCCTGAATGAGATATGGGAATGGAGGAACCTTGTATGATGTGATCATATAGGACTGGGTCATGATCTATATAAATCTCACACAAAGATTCGTCTACCAATGATATTCATATATATCAACTAATTATGGCTATATGTGGGTGATCTTAATCCTAAGTGTGTTATCGACTCTTCAGGTTAGATCGTAGTCTTTGATATACCATGGGCGAGGTCGGATGCATTTTCTGATCAATATATGGTGATTAAATAAATTAAATAATGAGATTATTTAATTAACCACTAAATGGAGGGTGTTAGTTGGTATTTTATTTTGAATAAAATAAGATAATATGATTATTTTATTTTATTACATTAAATATTTAATATGGAATTTAAAATGTTTAAATTCAAAAATAAATATTTAATTATCTTTTAAAATAAAAGATATGAGATATCGTTTAAAATATTTTAAAATCAAATAGATATTATTAGTTTTTAAAAGATATAAGATATATATTTTGATATATACATTCTTTTGATAAACGAAACAACACACCTTAGTATTTTCATAGGATGCAAATTGAGGGTGTGTGAAACTATATCAAACAAAAACACTAATACATGATATCAACTAACATTTTAGTGTTTGACTTTGAAACAAAAAGACACCTATGCTTTTGTGCAATGGGTGTGCGTGAATCAAACATGAAAGTGAGAGAGATCAAGTAAAACAATATTTTTTGCTTTTTAATGCAAATCTTGCACACTGCACAGTTACCCGAAAAAAATTATTATTTTTAACTAGAATTGTTATAGATAGTTTTACTTGAAAGAAATAGTTTCTTCTTCTTCTCTCCCCATCCTCCAATGATTCTTTAGATCGTGACGCGCCCACAAACAGTTACTAGTCCCGGGAGATAGCGAGGAAGATCGAGTGGTTCAGATAGAAGCATATCGTAAAGTGAAGGGGCCTCCAAACGTTGGTAAGATATTCTTCTTCTGCTTTATATTGATTACAATTTCCGTGTTTACATATTTATTTAGTATAATAATAATTAATATGTATTAGTTTCGAAAATAATTACGATCCCAAGTTCACTGGTTTCAGATACAGATTATGATCTGTATATAAAAATTTTAAAACCTACTTCCGCTGTGTGATCGGTGAACGGGGTTCCAACAGTTCACTCCTTTAAGTGTGTTATTAGGGTCTATTTATACATGCATAAAACCCTAATTCTTCATGTACAAGAAAGGAAAGTTCCCATAATTAAATAAAACTCTAACTGATTGGAGTCGTGTGTTCCTTTCTTTCTTATCTCTCGTTGATTGTGTTTTGATTGTATTAGATCTCTTGCCTAATCCGGACTCTGATATCTATATGGAAGTTTGTTTCCTTGTCAAAGTATACTCCCAAAAACCTTGTCCGCATTAGACTCTTTTTCCATGTATTTGAGTCGTGACTTCGTTACGTCTGAACGTTGTCCACGTGTTACGCAACTTACCATTTGCTAAACTCGACCAGGATCTGTTTTCCGGACCAATGATCTTACCCCGATCACAATATTTTCCTCTACCGTCTCTACAACCTCGATCGGGTTTTCTTGCTCAATCGTTTGTGTTTTCTTGGTCAGGGGGGGGGGGGGCTTTAAGGATTGCTCTTTGGTTAACTTAGGTTGGCTCATTCTGATCGACTTCTAATGACATGGTACCCAGACCCTTGTCTTTTGGTGATGTGTCACATCATCTAGAATTTACCAATAACAAATGTCATATTGGGTGAGCTCGAGGTCCTACAACACCACCCACTCTTACACACCGGTCTCTGTAGAAATTGACGGAGAGGTTGATCAATGAACACTGCAATTGTGTGAGCTTGGAAGTAAGTGCAGAGCTTTCTTGCTGAGGTTACCAGGGGGAAGATGAGGTTCTATTGGAGAGTATAGTTCCTTTCTAGCTTCGTTAAGGTACGGTTCACGTAGTAGATGTGCAGCTGGACCCCATCTCCATATTTCTTAACAAGGGACCCACTAATCGTTGTCTCTGACATGGCAAGGTATATTTACAATTCTTCCCCAGGTATTGATTTGAATAGGTACTCCTTCAAGGACTGGAAAGCCTGCTCACAGTCCTTGTCCTATTTCATGTTTCTCCCTAGCTTGATAGCTAGGAATAAAGGGAGACACTTATCGGTGGACCGTGATATGAAATGGTTGAGAACAGCTATCCGATCGGTTAATTCTTGTGCCTGCTTACAAGAGTTACGAGACTCAAGATTCATGATGGCTTGAATTTTCTCTAGGTTGGCTTATATTCCCCTTTCGTGGACCATAAATCCAAGGAATTTCCCTACTACTTCCCGAAAGGCGCATTTGGCAAGGTTCAACCGTATCAGGTTCTCATTTACTATCTAGAAGGTTCGATAGAGGTGGTTTTGGTGTTACTCAACTACTTGATACATGGTAATCATGTAGTCAATATATACCTCCATCATCTTTCCGATCTCCAGCTTGAACAAATGGTTTACCAAATGCTGATAGGTGGCACATATATTCTTGAGACCGAAAGGCATTACCTTGTAACAATAGAGGCCTTGCCCGGTAATGAAGCTGATCTTGTCCTAGTCAGAGGGGTGCATCATGATTTTATTATCCCCCGATAATGAATCCATGAATCGAAGGAGTTTGTTACCCTCAGTAGAGTCCACCAGCTGATCAGATTTTGGTATTGGTAAGCTATCCATCGGGCAAGCACGATTGAGATTCGTGTAGTCAATGTACATGTGCCACTTCCCATTAGCTTCCATGACAATTACAACATTTATGATCCATTCAGGGTATCAGGATTCGCAAGGCACCAGTGCACATGCAGCATGCTATCGGTAAGGCACCAACACCCTTAGCGTGCCACACCCAAACAGTAGCGTGCACGCGCTTGCCCTTAACAAGGTACCAGTGTGTACGGGGTTTAATCAGCAAGGCACTAGCACGCTTGGCGTGCCACCACACACCGGCCAAGGCACACTGGTGTGTCCGTTGTGAAAGGGGCACCCGTGGAATCACTTGATAGTGGGGCCCATTGAATAGGACCTAGCACCTCCACCCTAAAGAGGTTTTGAAGCACTTTCAGGAGTGCTAGGAGGGAAAACAGACAGTGCTTGAGTTGTCACCCCTCCCTAAAAACCTGAATTGTTGGAATTTTCGGGCTATTTTTTGCTCAGATGCTAAGGATAATGTAATTGACATGCATAAAAGATTGTAAAAAATTTGTGGAGGAAAAATATATGTTTTTATTTTTCCAAAGTACAAGAATTAAAATAATCCAAAATATAACAAAACGTTGAGTGACGAATGCCATTTTGTATATATATAAAATAATTCGTCAAACAAAATTTATAATCCCAAATTGCACTCAAAGCTTATAAAAATATAGTGGCAAATATGGGTATCGTCCACAGAGTTCGTGATATGCTTATATGATCAAATTAAGCTCTAAGGTTAACGCTAGAAAAGTAAATTGAATGGCTGAAGATTGAAGGAAAATAACAATTTAATATAAACTAATTTAAACTACTAAAAATGCACACGTAATGGATAGACGATATATGATGTGGATCCTAGGGCAATGATGGATTCATTAGGCAAAATATGGGCAAGTTGAACTTACACTTTAATGAGCAATAGGAAAAGGTAACCAAGCTAGATGTATAGACTTGATTGTATATCAATCATGAGAGTCCCATCTAGATGTATAGCATTGGCAACTCACAATTGATTGTCCATGAATGAGCATTTATTAATTAAGGGATTGATCTTCTAATAAAGTCATCAACCTAGATATAAAAAATCGATGCTTAACCTATTTTGAGCAAGCAAACTAGATGTATAGACTTGATTACCCATTCAAGATTAGAAAAAAAAAGAGAGATTATAAAATCTGGATTTCACTAGAGGATGTGCTCTAGCTTAACCCTTCCATTCAAATGAGCTAATTAAGATCGTGTAGATGTATACCTAATTAAAACATTTGAATAACTTCTCAAACAAATTGCTAATGAAAGGATGTAACAATCAAGAGCAATTCATTATTGAAATCAATTAATGCAATGAATAGAACAAAATTGATAGATTGATATAAAAAAATGTTAGAGGTTCATTACAAGCCCACAATTAAACTAAGAGTCACATCATTTCCCTAGGAAGTGATTAGCTACTCATGTCTTCTACAAGAAAATAGGCAAAGGGAAAAGAATATAAGTAAACCCATGGATGAATACCCCTTCTTGAAGCTCCAAAATGATCTCCTTGTTATCCTTTGATGAGTAGATGAAATGGATGATGTGGATTTTTAGATGAAAATGAATTCCTAGATCTAGAGAGAGAAAATTTGTTGTTGATGGATGTGTGTGTGTCACTCCTAACAGAATGGATTCAATTTATAAGTTCCATCAAAATGGCTAAAAACTGCTGATGTGGCAACCCTATCTTGAGAAATGCACGGGTTGTACACTGGTTGAGATCCGCGCATGACCCATGCAAATATCTGGTGCTTTGATTGTCCTCTTCCGGTTTAAGTGCATTGCGCGGACACTTGCGTAATGGTGCATGAGTGTTGACCCGCGCATTGCCTTGATGCTTCAATTCCAGATCCTGATTTTAGAGAAATGCGCAGACACTTGCGCGATGGTGCACGAGTGTTGACCTGCGTAATGGCCTGGCTTCTACTTCCTTCATAGTGCATGGGTTATGCACTGGTTTGAACCCGCACAAGACCAGTGCATAAACCTGATATTGCTTTATCAACTTTTTCACCTTTATCCATGCAAAAATCGCATCTTTTATCCAATTATCCAGAATGTACCTAATCACCTAAAAACACAAATAACGAGCCATAAAAGACACAAAAACAGCCATAAACGAGACAATGGTTAAGGAAATGAGGGGCAAAATGTATAATAATTTTGGTACGATCAAATACCCCCAAACCAAACCTTTGCTCATCCTCTAGCAAACTTAAAACAAAACAAAGACTCAAACAAAAAAATGAATCGACCTAAGACTCAAAATCCAATAATCCATTAAGTCGCATGTCCATTCGGTGATGAGATGCAAGATGTATGGTAGAGAGAAGTAAACATATGCAAAGTATTCTAAAACAACTCAAAGGCACTTGAGGGAAGCTTGCACTACCACGAATCCCACGCCTATGAATGCTCTCATATCGAGAGCTATTCACTCTCACACCTTGAGCATAATTCGTTTCGTTCTTCTTTTTCCGCTCATAGTTTTAAGTTCACACTCAATCAAGGTATGCAACAATGGAATTTATGCATAGAAAGTTAATGCACTTCATACAATACATATTCAAAACGAGTTGTGTATGTGAACTATTCTAGGAACGATTTTATGCCATACATATTCATTTTCACTATGTCATATGAGTTATGGATGATGTGTGTGTGTGTTGACTATGCATTGCATACAATACATATTCCCTGGCAACAACACCGTTTTTTTGCACACTTGCACATTACATATTTACAATTTAAGCTCATAAGTGCAAATTTGACACTTACAAATTGAGCCATTTCACACACAATTCATTGTTGCTAACATACACACTATCATTACTTAAGAGCTCACACCTTTCAAATACTTCACATAGCACACACACACCCCACATGATTGGTAATAAAGGTAGGCTTATGCTTGGCTATGGCTATATGGTTATATTTTGGTTCTAAATGAAAGGTAAATGTTTGGCCATAAATTTGCTACGATGCATACATAAGGGATTAAGGAATGGATTTAGGCCTTTTAAGTAGTAAATGCACACATTTCCTAAGATCATTTCGATAATTAGTCTCTCAAGGAAATGAATGCATCCAACAAGTAATCCACAATATTTATGAGATGTATGTCCAATGGCATGTGACACTAATGACGAGAAGAGTGTTTAAAGAATAGAACAAAATGTACACTCAAATACACTTTTTAATGGCTTGTGTTTGTGAACTCACAGGTGTCTCCACTATTAGAACAAGGCGTAAGAGCACCGAGTCCCCTCAAATCTAGCACACAAAAGATGGGACTAGCCTATGACAGTGCAAATATAACCCACGAGTGACAAAGATTTGTTACACAAGCTCACAATGCATGAATAGACTCGCCAAAAATACACGCTCAAGGCATCACATCCAAGCTAGTTAAAGCTCGAAATTCTGGCCATTGCGACAAAATCAAAAATTTTAGAAAATTTGGACCAAAATTTACAGGAAAAAAGACTCAAGAAAAATAAAAAGACGACTCACAAAAGTGTCTACACCCCCAAACCAAAACCTAACATTGACCTCAATGTTGAAGACAAAAGAGTCTGGCCTAGTGGCACGCACCTAACATGACATCAAACAAACATAGGTACTAAACATGCACAATCAATACAACAAAATAAAAGGCTCAAATTGGCTCATACATAAAATAGGGGAATCAAGTTCAATATTGATATTTAAACACCACCCAAAATCAAACATTTTTTAATTCACAAAATTGAATGGAATAGGGACGAAACAACCCCCAACGAAACAACCCCTAAACCAATTTCTTACAATATGCTCAAAGCCTGTACAAGTATGTGGATATGTACCACCCCCAAACCAAATAAGGCAATATATGTGGTTAAAGAACCTACACAATCTCATGCAAAATCTTAAAGAGCCTTCAACTCATCATGCCAAAAATGAAATAATCAACCAATCCATGCAAAAACTTGGAAACCAAAATTTTATAATCATTCACAAACGTTTCCATTCACCTTATTCGAATACAACCAAATTTGACATTCAATGATAATCTCATCCATTCATAGGCACAATTTTGTAGGCAAAAGATATATCAAGATAAAGTGCAAGAGTTTGAGATAGAAAGAGTAAACCAATACGAATGTTCAACAGTCTAAAACTTTGTGTAGGTTCCCGCCCTTTTTATGGGCAATCTTGGCTTGCTCGTCCCTTCAAGACTTGCAAGTGGTTGGTGTGTCGAATCCAAGAGGTGAAAAACCTAGCCTTGAAGCACAATACTCATTCACAAAGGTTAACAATCACAACACATATCTCAAACCAAATTTACTCCCAAATGAATATCACTCTGAACAAATCTCTCATGTCTACCAAAATTTATTAAACTAAACTAACAAAAGAAACTAAAAGCAAAACAATAGAATAAAATTACAAAAACAAACATGAAACATAAAATAAACATAAGGAGATTGTATCAAAAATGTTCAATGGGATGCTAAGGGTGGTTTAACCTAGTTGGGAAACTCTTTCTTCTTAACTACCCAAGCATATTTAGGCAATTTTCTCATATCTTCCTTTCCCATATTTATCACTTGGTCCATTAAATCTTTCCTCACCCATACTTTCTTTACCCTAGGTGGACTCCTCCTATTCCTAGGACTTCTTATTTTTCATGCCCTCTATTTGAACAAAAATAGTAAATAGGATAAAGGTGAGAGGGATTCTCTTTCGATAAATGACTTTGAGGTTATTGGAGTTGATCCACTTGTAATGCTTTCACCTTTTGCTCCACCTTGCTCAACTTCATGATAAAGTCACCTTCCCTTTCTTTTACTAATTTGAGTGCTTCATCCTTCTTGTTGAGAGCTTTCATGGCTTCATCTAAGGCACTGACCTTCAACTCGATCTCCAATTGCAATTCCTTTGATTTGTGATTTGTCTCTTCTTTAAATTCCATCGATGCCTGTGTGAAGTCCAAATACTCATTTAGTGCATTACTCTTTTTAGCCTCAAGTCTCTTGAGTTGCTCTTCTAATTCCTTGTTCTTGTCAAGGACTTCACCATTCTTCTCCTTGGGTGTACCATTTTCCACTATGAGTGTTTGCACTTCAAGTATGAGCCTGTTGTTTAGCTCTTAGAGTTTGTCAATCTTTGACACTCCCGAGGCCTCTTTTCCTTCGAACTCCTATAAGAGATGTACATTTTTCTCACATTGTTTCCTAATGTCTTTTTTTTTTCTTGAAAAACATCTACCATCTTCTCTTGAAGTTCTTCATTCTTTTTCTTCAACCACCCTATTTTTGAAACTGCATCTTAGAGGATGTCCAATAACTTGTCGTTCATCTTCATCATCTTGTTTCGTTCATCCTCAAGGCTACTTTGTTCGAGATCATCCAAAGAAAAACAACACCTTTGATTGTCTTCATATGATAGAGGTTGCTTAAAGGCGATGTTCTCACTATAAGTCCATGTGGAGTCGTGGCAAGGGGTCACATCTTGGTTGTGAGAGCTGTTGTATGGCTTGTAAATCGGCTCCAGGATGTAGAAATCTCTTAATATGCTCGTAGGTTCTTGATAACAAGGCTTTGATGTTTGAGCTTGCTTTCTACAAAACTCCGGAAATCTATCTCTTAACCGACAACTCTCAAAGTCATGTCCAATTTCACCACATATGTTACACCCCACAGTTTCTACTTGCCCATAAAATTCTATCGTATCTGAAACAAAGAAAAACAAAAATATAAAAGAAGTAAACAAACACAAAAGAAAACTGAAAAAAAAAAAAAAAGAATCCTAACTAGATAAATAGATAACTAAGATTAGCCACCTAATTAACGCATTTCCCCGACAAAGGTGCCATTTTGACGAATGTCGTTTTGTATATATATAAAATAATTCGTCAAACAAAATTTATAGTCTCAAATTGCACTCAAGCTTATAAACAATATAGTGGCAAATATGGGTATCGTCCACAGGGATCATGATATGCTTATATGATCAAATTAAGCTCTAAGGTTAACACTAGAAAAGTAAATTGAATGGTTGAAGATTGAAGGAAAATAACAATTTAATCTAAACTAATTTAAACCTACTAAAAATACACACGTAATGGATAGAAGATATATGATGTGGATCCTAAGGCAATGATGGATTCATTAGGCAAATTATGGGCAAGTTGAACTTACACTTTAATGAGCAATAGGCAAAGGTAACCAAGCTATATGTATAGACTTGATTGTATATCACTCATGAGTGTCCCATCTAGATGTATCGCATTGGTAACTCACAATTGATTTTCCATGAATGAGCATCTATCAATTAGGGGATTGATCTCTTAATAAAGTCATCAACCTAGATCTATAAAAATCAATGCTTAACCTATCATGAGTAAGAAAACTAGATGTATAGACTTGATTATCCATTCAATATTAGAATAAAATAGAGAGATTATAAATTCGGATTTCACTAGAGGATGTGCTCTTGCTTAACCCTTCCATTCAAATGAGGTAATTAAGATCAAGTAGATGTATATCTAATCAAAACACTTGAATAACTTCTCAAACAAATTGCTAAAGAAATGAATGTAACAATCAAGAGTAATTCATTATTGAAATCAATTAATGCAATTAATAGAACAAAATTGATAGATTGATATAAAAAAATGTTAGAGGTTCATTTCAAGCCCACAATTAAACTAAGAGTCATATCATTTCCCTAGGAAGTGATTAGCTACTCATGTCTCTTACAAGAAAATAGGCAAAGGGAAAAGAATAGAAGTAAACCCATGGATGAATACCCCTTCTTAAAGCTCAAAAATGATCTCCTTGCCTTCCTTTAATGAGTAGATGAAATGGATGATGTGGGTTTTTGGATGAAAATGAATTCCTAGATCTAGAGAAAGAAAATATCTTGTTGATGGATATGTGTGTGTGTCGCTCCTAACATAATGGATTCAATTTATAAGTGCTTTCAAAATGGCTGAAAACTATTGATGTGGTGGCAACCTATCTCGAGAAATGTACGGGTTGTGCACTGGTTGAGACCTGAGCTTGACCCGTGTAAATACCGGTGCTCTGATTTTCCTCTCCCGATTTAAGTGCATTGTGCAGACACTTGCACGATGGTGTACGGGTGTTAACTTATGTATTGCCTTGATGCTTCGATTCCAGCTTTGGTTTTAAAGGAATGCACGGATACTTGTGCGATGGTGCACCGGTGTTGATCCGTACAATAGCCTAGCTTCTGTTTCCTTTATAGTGCACGGGTTATACACTGGTTGGAACCCGTGCAAGACTAGCGCATAGCCTTGATGCTGCTTCATCAATTTTTTGACCTTTATCCGCACAAAAATCGCATCTTTTATCCAATTATCCAGAATGTACCTACTCACCTGAAAACATAAATAACGAGCCATAAGAGACACAAAAACACCCAAAAATGAGACAATGGCTAAGGAAATGAGGGCCAAAATATTTAACAATTTTGGCACGATCATTGAGGGAAGTGAGAGAAATGATTTTTATCTTTCCTTAGGCCTCTTTGGAACAAACTTTCTCATTTGGTTCATCTCATACATAGACTTTGCTTGCTTTCTAAATGAGCTTTAGCTTTTGAATACTCGAAGGCTCGTGATAGAGTTTATATTTGTATATGTTCTTCACAAAGTTGTACATTTAAAATTGGAAACTTATTGAACTTGCTCTCATTTATCTTTCTTTAAAACTTTTGTATATTTGAATTGAATTATAGTGACTGACCTTGTACAAATTGATTGTAGCATTTTGAATTTAATAACTTTAACTTTTACATTTATTTGCACATGAACTAGTTACTTCAAAAAATAAATTGCATCGTGCTTGGCCTATTTGCACACGGACTTTAAATTTTGCACACGGACTTCGAGTTTAATATCTTGAACTTGTACATTTTACACACCGTCTCTCAATATGATATCTCCCGTACTACCAAGGCTAATGTTCCCATGCATCGCCTTAAGAGAAATCCTTACTGTGCCATCGCTATGGGCAAGGCATTTCAATGCTATTCATGGAAGAGTGTCAAGTGTGGGGGGAAGGGGTAGATCTCACTTAGCATCACTAGCACTATACATGCGAGAGTGCCAAGTGCAATGAGAAGGGGCAAATCTCATATAGCACCGATAGCCTAGTGCATGACAAATTGCCAAGTGCGGTGGGGAGGGACGGATCTCACTTGGCACCGCTTACTCTATGCATGCATGAATGCTCCCTACTACGAGTCAGTAAATGGGGTGACTGGTGCATGCGTTACTCTAGCTTGGATTCTGACTTAGAGGCGTTCAATCATAATCTAGTGCACAGTAGCTTCGAGCCAATGGTATTTTAACCATGCGCGATGACCAACTGTGAGAATCAAAGGTTCCTCTCGTACTGGGTTGAATTACTATTATGATGCTATCATCAGTAGGGTAAAACTAACCTATCTCACAGCGGTCTAAACCAGCTTACGTTCCCTATTGGTGGGTGAACAATCCAACACTTGTGAATTTTGTTTCACAATGATAGGATGAGTCGACATTGAAGGATCAAAAAGCAACATCGCTATGAAAGCTTGGCTGCCACAAGCCAGTTATCCATATGGTAAATTTTTTGACACCTCTAGCTTCAAATTTCGAAGGTTTAAAGGATCGATAGGCCATGCTTTCACGATTTGTTTTCGTATTGAAATTTAGAATCAAAGAAGCTTTTACCCTTTTGTTCCACACGCGATTTATGTTCTCGTTAAGCTCATCTTAGGACACCTGCTTTATCTTTTAAAGGATGTTCTGCCCCAACCAAACTCTCTACCTGACAATGTCTTTCGCCCATATTTGCCAGTATAAACGAGCCTTGGGTCTAAAAAAAGGAGCAATGTCTCGCTTTTGATTCATATAATAAGTAAAATAACGTTAAAATTAGTGGTATTTCACTTTCATCGTTGCCTGCTCCTACTTATACTAAACCTCTCAAGTCATTTCACAAAGTTAGACTAGAGTCAAGCTCAATAGGGTCTTATTTCCCCGCTGATTCTACCCAGCCCGTTCCCTTTGTTGTGGTTTTACTGGATAGTGGACAACCACAGTGGGATCCTCGTTAATCCATTCATGCTTGTCACTAATTAGTTGATGAGGCATTTGACTACCTTAAGAGAGTCATATTTACTCCCACCGTTTACCCGTGCGTGGTTGAATTTCTCCACTTTGACATTCAGAGCACAAGGTAGAAATCACATTGCATGAGCATCCGCAAGGACCATCGCAATGATTTGTGTTGACCAAAAATTTGCTCAGGGTAAGAAATTTTGATCAACACCTTTAGCCCGCTATCGGTAGAAAGCGGGGGGTAGGTACCTCGTACCTTGATGATCTTGTATGAATAAAGAAGAATAGTATAGCTAGTTAGGAGACAAGTCCTCCCACCCATTGGGGGTTGTGCATATGGAGGAAATATGGTGCTTAATATTCCTCTGTTGGAAATGTGGGTAGGTGCTGGTCCCTGGTCCTGGTACCCTAGTCATGGCACTCGGTCTCTTCTCTAAGTGACCTCGATCCAAATAGAATGCAAAGAGGTAGGATCACTACTCCTCTGTAGTTTCCCAGCCCATATAGCAAGCAAGAAGTAATGATTGGTGCACCTGATTGATATAGCTGTGTTCGTGAAAGATAGGACCACCCATTAGCGACTCCTTGCCTCTAGATACTTTTGACCGGGGCCGATACCTGTCTTGGTTCTCCTAACTTCTTTAGAATGGTAACTCGACATGCAGATAGTTGGCTAGGACCAGCGAGATCAGAGACTAACTCACATTCATACACACATGCATAATAAAGGAGCACTACAAGAAAAAGGGTTGTCTCCAAGAGCCAAAAGCCAAAAGCCGTCAAAAAAAGTTAAAATGTCCTAAAAAATGCTCAATTCCTATGGGAAAAGGTTGTCGGTCTCCATCGAAAATATTATCGTGGGAAATAACCTTTTTCTAACAATCCCTTGGAAATAAAATTATTTGAGGGAAAAATTCATTGGAGATGGAGGAAAGAGGTTATTAGAAATGTTACAAAAATTGGATCAGGATAACATTTTTGATAGCCTTTGCCCACGGAAATAATGCATGTCATGGTCAAAAAAAAAAAATCGACAAACATTATGGTCTTTATTAACAACAAATGTGATGGTCAAAAATAAAAAATCACAGAGGAATGATTTTGGATCGAAAATAATTTATTTTTTCTTGTTGAATAATGTTATCAAAATGTTTTTGTTTATTACCCTAAAAATTGCTCAAATTATAATTTATACTAATTGCAATGTACATAAAATTGAACTAGAATATAAAATCGAAAAAAATAAATAGACATCTACAAATATTTAATAAGGAATATAATTGAAGTATAATATAATTTAAGAGTGAATTGAAATACAGTCTCAAAACTGTCAACTTAGAACATAAGAATACACGTCAATAATTTGTTAGCATCTCTCATTCTCCTGCCCTTAAATTTGTTGTTGTAGTAGGTTATTGTGAGTCCAATTTTCACTACAATGGAATAAAACAATAAATAAATAAATGTTTTCCCAATAAATAAATATATACATATATAGCATTATCGTATAATTGAAAATATAAAAAATTATCAAAAAATTATCAAAAAATATACTTGAAAATATAAATATTTTAAACCAATAAACATAAGAAAACTTACATGAATTTCCATGGTGTTTTTCACTAGGCCAACCTCTATCCTCCATTGTATGAAAATTTTGAAACTCAGTACCACAACAAATATAAAACACCTACAACAGTAAAAAAAGAATTGTTGAAAAAAATCAACAAGAATGTGAAAAACAAATTACATGTAAATCTATTTTATTCTACTTCACAATTAAACTATATTTGAATACAAGATTTATAATATTATAAAAAAATTATCCCCTTTGGAAATATTAAATTTATAAACAAATCCAAAATCCAAGTTCTTCATAGGCATTTTATTGAACATGTTATATGCAATCACTATATCATAATAGAAAACATATAGCAAAACAAAGAGTACAAAATAATGAAAATTAATCAAGAAACATTAACACCCAAATAATAAACCAACAAAATAAAAAATATTTTCTCCTAAATTTCTTGTAATTTTTATTGTAAAAGACTTACCAAATGAGTGATCTATATCATAAGAGTCTTCAATAAAAAAAATGGTTTCTTCTAAGAGATTTAGTTGTAGGTTTTAGAGAAATTACAAATGATTGGAAGAATAAGGAGTCAATAATTAGGGTTGGATAAAAAGAGAGTAAGAAGCCTAAAGATTAACAAAAAAAACTGGACAAGAACATGGTTGGAGATAGGCAGCTTGGTGGAGATAAATAGGGTAAAGGAAAAAATAAAATAGGGAAAGAAAAGTGGAGAAAGAAAAAAAAATGGTAAAAAATAATAATTGACAGGAGAGAAACTCGGCTAGGTAAATAGGGTTAAAAGAAAAAAATGGAAATAAGTAAAAAGTGGAGTAAAAGTTTCAAGTGGGAAAATAAAATTATAGGAAAGAAAATATATCAGTTAAAATAAAAGGAATAAGTATATAAAATTGTGAAAATAAATAATAGGAAAAAATTAATATATTGAATAGAATATATATATAATGCCATGTTTATCAAAATACTTAAAATTTAACATGATAATAGTATATTTCATTTTAACTTTTTATCTTAACATTTAAGAAATAATAATTCTAAATTTTATGAACTCAATAACTTGTTGCCGTTACTCTCAATAAGTGTCTTGCATAATACAATGAATCTTACCCATATAATATTGTACTTCCAAGCGCTAGATACTTGTGGTCGGAAAAATCTACTGTATTTCTGACGATAGGTACCTGTGGTCGAAAAAATCTATTGTATTTCCGAGGGGTAAGTATACGCGGTCGGAAATAGTATTGGCGCATAAACTTGGTGTCTTTTCACAATATTTTTGACGAATTTTAATATTTTTTGTTAGGGCATTTTTGCTGTCGGAAATGATATGCAATATTTTTATCCTTTTTTGACGACATGATTTTTACGGTCAGAAAAACAATCATTTTTTATTAAATTTTGGCTCCGTCGAAAATGTTTAATCAGAAAAGGCCATTTTTCTTATAGTGGAGATAGATGGGAGAAAGATGAGTCTTATGTAGAGGTGGATTGACCAAGGGGGAAAAAGCATCATGAATGATCATATGCTGAAAACCCCTAAGGCATTATCTAGTGGAAGGAGAAAAGGGGTGAAGTTGTACAAAAGGGACGCTCTAGAGAGCTTACAATCGCGGTCAAATGTTAACCGATACCGGTATGTTCCTAGTAAAGGTAAATGCAAGATAGAATTAGGCAAAATACCTTTTACTGTTTTGACAAGACATTTTTGGTTAGAATCGTTATGTGTAGTAGATTGTCCAATCAAGCATTGAATCACCCTCTATAATGTACTTTTACCGTTGTTTTTAAGCATATTGTAATTAGGGTTTATTCTTGGTGAGCAAGCCGAAGATTACTCTATTAGTCTCTCTTTCCTATTCAACGTTATTCTCATTTTAATGCAGTTGGCCCTGAAGAATCGGTTTGTGGAGGATATTTTAGAGAAGATGTGTTTATTTCCTCTTTAGACTCTTTCTTGTTGCCTTCTCCATTAATTTAGCCAATTAATGCGTAATCATATGAACACTAATTTGGTATTGATTGAGTTTACTCATTAATGACATTGTGAATTGCCACTAGGGAGTTGACTAATCTTTCGTTAATGGGGTTGATTGTCCTTATTAATTAAGGTTGAATTTCTCCATTAATGGTATTGTAAATGGCCAAAGAAGTCAAATTTCTCTTCTTCGTTGCTGGAGGAGAAACGATGATTCTGTATTTTAGTGGTGCGATACCTTACTGTATCGGTCTGCTCTTGTTAGTCTTGTTCTGGTAGGCTGGTACCTGTCTCATACTATTCTTCTTACTGGTCGGGTAGGATATGTACCCCGGATGGGTCCCAAAGTGGTATCGCTATACTCAAGTACCGGGCTGGTGTCGTTGTACCTAGGTTTCCAGGCATGAGGTACCGTGGTACCAAGGTATGAGTTAAAAGGTACCGTGGTACCGATTCTGCTTGATTACTGGTAGTATATGGGAGGTGGTGCTGACTTTTTATCGGTCCATGGTATCAAGTATCCCCGGTATCTAGGTACCGATCCCGATCTAGATTCTACTGGGTAGACCCTACCAAATACCGGGCATATGGAAAAAAAAAATTGGACCCTTGCCAAAAAAGGGTGTTAACACTTTATTTTAATTAAATAGTTGGATTCTCTTTGTCCATACCAGTTCTGAGTAGACTGTTCGACGCCCGGGGAAGGCCACTGAAGGATGTTAGGGTTTATGCCATAAAGATGTAATTTGTAAATGTATTTATGGATTAAATAAAAGGAAAAGTTCAATTCATTCTTATTGTGTTGTAAATTTTATAATTTGTGCATATATTTAACATCCAAGATTGACTGATGTAATCTCGAACTGTGTATATGAGTGTCATATACAGATGGATATAGTAAGAGAGGTGCAATCTAAAGAGTCTGTAGATAGCAAATAAAGCTGGGTATTATATTTGTGGTTAATCAATAGTTACGGTATATTCCTTAATGTACGGTGATTCTATCCTGAATCATTCATGTGAGATATGTGAATGGAGGTACCTTGTATAATGTGATCATATAGGACTGGGCCATGATCTATATGAATCTCTCAGCAAGATCCGTTTACCGATGAGATTCATATATATCAACTAATGGTAGCTTTATGTGGTTGATCTTACTACTGAGTGTCTTATCGACCCCTTCAGGTTAGATAGTGGTCTTTGATATACCATGGGTGAGGTCAGATGTATTTCCTGATCAATATACTCCATGTGTTGGGATTGCGGTTTAGATTTTGGCTAGGAAGGTTTGTACACAATAGTGGAATCCACTCCTTCTTGCGAGAAGCAGGTGGTAGTTCCCTTTTGGGTTTATTTAGGGCTTGCACAATATGAGCACTCTCCTAATTACATGAGGAAATAGGATTTATTGCCCTTTATAGAATCAATGGTACTTAAAGGATATATATAATTAGAGAGGTATAACAGATATTATTACCTAGCTCTAATTATGAAATACTGTGGAAGAAAACATCATATGTAATAGCTATATTGATGGACAACGAGTTGTATCGGTCTGTATAAAAGCGTCTGCAGTTGAGAGAGTGCATCTTTGGGTATTTAATGGAATAACACTAGGGTAAATAATCAAAAAAATATTAATTAAAGAGTTTAATCAATGATTATGGGGATTCTTGAAGCTTAAAAAACTCTGGGTCCATTAGATCCCCTTGCTAGCCCGATCGATTTAGGTAACAAGGGGCACGGTAAATTAATTGGATTGTCCAATTAATTGTGCTACGAAAGTGACATATATTTTTTTGGGAATTAATTGAATAATGAGATTATTTGATTAACGAATAATGGTGATTAAATAAATTAAATAGTAAGATTATTTAATTATGTAATTAATCACTAAACGGAGGATTTTTTTATATTTGTTTTTAAATAAAATAAGAAAGTTTGATTATTTTATTTTATTAAATTTGTTAATAGCCAAATTTGGCTAGGGACCAAAGGTAAATTTTCCACTCACCTAGTCAGGGTCCAAATCCAGAATTACACAGTAGGGAACCGAGGTTTCCGGGGTCGAGCTATCGTACGATCCTGTAGAAGCAAGGCGAGGTCGTCACACTCTAGGAACATCCCAAGTGAAGCCTGACATGATCAATCAAACTCCTTACATCAAAATAAACACCCGAGGCAAGATCAATAGGGGTAGACCTGAACTCCCTGAGGTTGAGATATCTCGCGACCTCCGCAGAAACATGCTACCACCTTCACTTATACAAAGAGACCCTCAGGGCATCAAATTAATCCTACAATGACTATCTGTTTTGCCCAGAGAAGAACCGAATCTATCCAAATAGGTAGGCGAAAGCTCGTAAAGCTTTGTTACAGCTAATGAGCGCCAACACAATCATGTAAAGTCCTGAAAGAGACCCGAAAAAATCAAACCAAGCTCCTAGTACAAAAACTAAAACATAGATGTACCTCACCATTCAAGATAGCGAATGCCATATTTAATGACCTCCATGATGTGTTAGGATTATGCTCGATAGCAAGAGTTTAATAATGTATTTGACAATCTTTTCATATTAATAAAGTGATTTCTAGTTTAACAAATCTTGTAGCATTTATAGTTTAATTATTATAATTGTCAAAATTAAATAATCATAAGGTCAAAAGACTATGAGAAAAGAAGAATTGTTCATACATCTAGATATGTATGAGGTAGACACAATTCTTTAGTTATTCTTGAATAACATTCACAACCTAAGATAAAAGGTTGGGCACATTTTTCTTGTCAAAGTTGTAGATTCTTTTGCTAGCATTTGAGTGGGATCAAATGTGTCATGATGAGTCTAAAATCATCAAAGTGTGGTGTCTTTGGACAAAAGAATCTAGTGCACTGGGTGCATGGAATAGGATCACAATAAAATACTTTATCTAGAACCGTCAATAGATAAAAGTTTTTTATTTGAAGACAATCGGAGAGTCTATCTCAATCCTGAGATAAATGATGGACTTTTGGTTGCAAGTGTTATCATTTATGCTATCAATGAGTACGATTATATAGCATAGTCTATCCTCGATAATTTGGTGGTATTCATTTGTTAATTGATAGAGGACTTCATTTATAGATATAGACATCGTGGCTCCATTTATATAATCAGAGTAGAATACCATCATATGGATGTTTTGAGGTATTGGATATTAAATCTTAACGTTAAGTTTTCAATAGTGTCTATTGAAACATGGCTTCTGGACAAGTCAAAATATCCAAGTTCAAAATGTGGTCATATGAGTAAATATGGTAACTTCCAGAGCAATATGCGGTCTATGAGCTCTGGGCGATTACTGGTATTCTTCACGAGGATACACTTTCTCCAGTAAGGCTGTCTAGGGTATGAATTAGTAAACATCAACTTATTCTATCTTTATTTAAGAGTTCAATTTTAGTTCTTTTATGGAATGAACTAAAATTAAATAGATCGGACCTAAGTGAATCATTTGCTTATTGTGATTGGGTTATGTCTACTGGAGCTTAAACTTAGATAGCCCGCTAAGATCCCCAATCCACACGAACTTGCATGGATCACTTGATATATTCTACCGGACCAATTTAGGGGCCCATCTAGAATTGTATTAAGGCATGTGAACTTGTTTCTTTTTGTAAGAATAGGTCTAGTTCACATGTGGACTTTTTATTAAGGTCCAATGGATTTAATAAAATAAGAAAAATAATATATGGCTCATATATTGATTATATTATTTTTATTTTATTATTTAATTAAATGGAAATTAATAAATTTGTTGATTAATTAATTATTTAATTAAAAGTCAAAATCTTTTTCCTAGTAGGAGATGGTCTCCTAAAATTATACTATTGTTGGTAGTATAATTAATATTTAATACTATCTTTGATAAATAGATAAATAAAAGGAATTATTTATCTAATCAAATTAGGAAGTTTTTAATATGGTTACAAATACACTATTAAGTTGGGTTAGGAGTCTTGGTGATTGATAGAATTCATTTAGAAAAATGATTCTTAACCACCAAGTAAATCCACCTAAGGAAAGGATTCTTAACAGCCAAGTAAATCCTTCTTAGGAAAGGATTTGTGATCCTAATATATATTCTTGTGAATTTCGGCCAGCTCATATATATATATATATATATAAGACGATAGAATTCCTTTAAGAAAAGGATTCTTAACTACCAAATAAATCCACCTAAGGAAATGATTCTTGCCAACCAAGTAATTTCTTCTTAGGAGAGGATTTATGATGTTATATATATATATATATATATATATATATATATATATATATATATATATATATATATATATATATATATATGTATGTATGTTAATTTCGACTAGCCTAAGTTTTTCTATGAGAGGAATTTCAGTCATGCTAAGCAATTTTCAAGAAGAGAATTTGACCTAGCAAGAGAGAATTTTGAGGGAGAAAAAATTATTTTTTACTCTGGACAAAAATTTGAACAACTCATAGAGATAGTGTGAATTCGGCCAAGAAGAGAAAAAGAGGAACATTTTTGTTTTCGATAGTACACTAGTATCCTTTGCATAAAAAGGGTTTTGTGTACAACATCGAATCAAGGGTCACGCGAGTTTCAATTAAATTGATTGATAATTCAAATGTGACAGGACGTTCTTGGTTTTTCTCTTGGAGGATTATTGTGACTAACAAATAAGAAGATTTTGTTTGTTTCTATCCTCAGGTATACAATTTAAAGAAAGGGAGCTCACAGTCCTAGGTGATTCACGTTCGTGATTGGATTGGAAGATCTTGCGGATTCAATTCGAAGCTAGTTCAATCGTTAGGAAAAAAAAGAAAAAAAAGGTACGATACTTTTTATATACATCAATTAATCTAGGGTTAAGGTTCTAGTTATTAAAAGGGAAAATTTTTATTTTTACAAAAACCCTAATTTTTAATAAATTTTCTCACGCTTCCACTGCGCGGGGTTTTATTTTCCATACAATTGGTATCAGAGTCTAGTTGTACCCTTGATTAATTGATGTATATGTTTGTGAATCTTTTTCTTTTTATTGTATATATACATGTTTTAGAAAGAGATGACACTCTAGGTATACACATATATATTTACATTGGAATGTATGGATATATATATGTTTTATATGTGGTTTTTTATTGCTCAATTTTGGTCATAGAATTCCAATGTATTTTGTTTTGGGATTGTAACAAGAAGGGTGGTCTATCATCGCCATAATTTCCTTCTTGGTAGTTGCTAAGTTTTTTTTTAATTTTGTTTTCGTAATAATAAAAAAAACTGCTATATTTTACTATTTAAATTCTTCTGTAATACATTCAAGTATCGAAGACTTGAAGGTTTGAAGAACTGGAAGCAGTCGGAACAAGTTTGGGACCGTTCGAGCCGTAGCAACGAACGTGGGTGCGTAGAGCAAACAACCACGTTTGTTGTGGCATGGGTTGTGCACGGCAGCCCTTTGGTAGCCATGGGCCGTGCATGGCAGCCCTTTATTGGTTTGTGGCATGCCCACGCCCATGGATAAGGGCCAAGGGTGCACACGCCTATGGAAGGTAGCTGAGGGAGTCCAAACGACAAAGGTCGTGTGAAGACTTGTTCGCCAAGAAAGGAGTTCTTGTATTCCAAGATATATGTAATTTACTTGTTTTTCTAGGATGGACCAAAATTGTAGCTATTTATATTTTTGTAAATATTGCAATGTTTGTCATTGTTTGATAACATTTCATATAAAATAGGAGTGCCACTCATATATCTCTTTTGCTATGAACATGCATTGAATGGTTTAAGTATCTAAATTGGCATCTAGTTAACTTGGTAAATCATTCTTTGAAATTCGATCACAGGCCTTAAACAATTGAGTGGGAGAAGGTGTTTTGGAACACCTACGGCCTCCAAGTTTAGTTGAGCTTTATGTTTCGTGAATAACCTCCCAAGATGTATTCATGAATGGAATTTAGCAAGACACTTCCTTACAAGGATAGACTAGACACTTAGCCCAAATGATATCTACTCCCAAATAAGGGATATTCGTGAGGGATTATATTGAAGGTCGATAACTTGGTAACACACTTAATGTAATTTTATTAATAACCTCCCAAGAGTTCTTGTTAATAAAATTGTAAGGCTAAAATAGAAAACGTTGGTTGTTATGTTAACAATTAGGTGGAACCTAATCCAACTAGTAAATGGTGCGTACTCCCAAAGGAGGCGTGACATTTATGGGTGTTGGATCACCGTTGAATTTTTACGATTGAATTATTTTATTTTATTCAAGATAAACATTCAAAAGTACTTTATAATGATTATTTACTTATATAATTTTTGTTAATATAAAGAAATCATGACCCCATCCATAATCAAATTCCTAAAAGATAATACTTTAACAGATAATAATTATGTCACATGGAAAAATGAAACTTGGGTTGTTATTATAAGTTGAAAAACCATAAGATCGCTCTGTCTATTCCTAAACCACCAAACTAATGAATCTACTCAGGAGCAAAGAGATGAGTATTAGTAGTTGAAGTCTTCAGATGAGATGGCTAAATGTATGTTATATTATGGTCATCATCTTCGACGTGTTGCAACAGCAACATGAAGGAATGGAGACTGCTACCGATATAATGATGTCTCTAGAGGAGATGTTTGCTATGTGGTCTAAGACGACTAAGAGAGAGAGGCAGTGACTGCTTTTATGAATCTTAGGATTAAACCTGGACAGGTTGTGAAAGATCACATGATGAAAGTCATAGCACATCTTAACATTGCTGAACTGAATGGTGCTGAGATAGACGGTGAGACGAAAACTTGACATGATTGTCAAACTCACTATTGGATTTCTTTGGTTTGTTCAAAGTTGGACTACACCTTGAACAATAAGGAATACACCTTGCAAGGCCTGATGCAAGATGTTCAAAGTGCCAAAAAGATTCTTGTGAAAGGCAAGGGTCAAGAGATTCATATGGTTGGTAAAGTTGCTACTGTTAAGGCCTATCAGAAGGTCAATTAACAACATAAGAAAAAGCAACTTGGTGCTAACTGGAAGGGGCTTTGGGAAAGGAAAAAGACTGAATGAGAATGAATTCAACTTGCATTTAGGCAGTAGAGCGTTGGTGTCTACAAATGTAGTTGGAGATATTATAATCAATTTAGATTCTTATAGGCATTTAGTTTCAATAAACGTTTATTATGTACCACAATTCAAGAGGAATTTAATTTCGGTCTCTTGTCTAAATAAATTTGGATATTCGGTTACTTTTAATAAAGTAAGAATAACAAATTTGTTTGTAAAGGTACATTGAGAAACAGTTTATTCTATTTGCATGGAAATATCTCTCACATGTTAGACACAAAATCAACGGAACCTAATCATAAAAGAGTAAAATTATCAAAAGATGAAACCTACTTATGGCATTTGCGCTTAGGTCATCTTAACCTTAATTGAATTAAAAGATTGGTAAGTGACGGACCTCTAAGTGACTTAAAGGTTGATGATCTACCAACTTTTGAATCTTGTTTGGAAGGTAAAATGACCAAAAGGTCATTCACGGCCAAAGGCGCAAGAGCCATCGAATGTTTAGGATTGATACACACTGATGTGTATGGACCTATGAGCATTCAAGCTAGAGGTGGATATGAGTACTGTTAGGATTATGCTCGATAACAAGAGTGTAATATTGTAATTAACAATCTTTTCATATTAATAAAGTGATTTCTAATTTAACAAATCTTATAGCATTTATAGTTTAATTATTATAATTGTCAAAAGTAAATAATCATAAGGTCAAAAGACTATGAGAAAAGAAAAATTGTTCATACATCTAGATATGTATGATGTAGACACAATTCTTTAGTTATTATTGAATAACATTCACAACCTAAGATAAAAGGTTGGGCGCATTTTTCTTGTCAAAGTTGTAGATTCTTTTGCTAGCATTTGAGTGGGATCAAATGTGTCATGACGTGTCTAAAATCATCAAAGTGTGGTGTCTTTGGGCAAAAGAATCTAGTGCATTGGGTGCATGGAATAGGATCACAATAAAATACTTTATCTAGAACCGTCAATAGATAAAAGTTTTTCATTTGAAGACAATCGGAGAGTCTATCTCAATCCTGAGATAAATGATGAACTTTTGGTTGCAAGTGTTATCATTTATGCTATCAATGAGTACGATTCTATAGCATAGTCTATCCTCGATAATTTGGTGGTATTCATTTGTTAATTGATAGAGGACTTCATTTATAGATATAGACATCGTGGATCCATTTATATAATTAGAGTAGAATACCATCATATGGATGTTTTGAGGTATTGGACATTAAATCTTAACGTTAAGTTTTCAATAGTATCTATTGAAACATGGCTTCTGGACAAGTCAAAATATCAAAGTTCAAAATGTGGTCATATGAGTAAATATGGTAACTTGGAGAGCCATAGGCGGTCTATGAGCTCTTGGCGATTACTGGTATTCTTCACGAGGATACACTTTCTCTAATAAGGTTGTCTAGGGTATGAATGAGTAACATCAACTTTATCTATTTTTATTTAAGAGTTCTATTTTAGTTCTTTAGTAGAATGAACTAAAATTAAATAGATTGGACCTAAGTAAATCATTTGTTGATTGTGATTGTATTGTGACTATTGGAGCTTAAATTTAGATAGCCCGCCAAGATCCCCATTCTATACGAACTTGTATGGATCACTTGATATATTCTACCGGGCCAATTTAGGGGTCCATTTAGAATTGTATTAAGGCATGTGAACTTGTTTCTTTTTGTAAGAATAGGTCTAGTTCACATGTGGACTTTTTATTAAGGTCCAATGGATTTAATAAAATAAGAAAAATAATATATGGCTCATATATATGTGTTGGGCGGCAAGGCTATTTAGAATAGATTAATTATATTATTTTTATTTTATTATTTAATTAAATTGAAATTAATTAATTTGTTGAGAAATTAATTATTTAATTAAAAGTCAAAATCTTTTTCCTAGCAGGAGATGGTCTCCTAAAATTATACTATTATTGGTAGTATAATTAATATTAATGACTATATTTGATAAGTAGATAAATAAAAGGAATTATTTATCTAATCAAATTAGGAAGTCTTTAATATGGTTACAAATACACTATTAAGTTGGATTAGGAGTTTGGTGTAGGAAAGAATTCCTTTTGGGAAAGTATTCTTAACCACCAAGTAAATCCACCTAAGGATAGGATTCTTAACCACCAAGTAAATCCTTCTTAGGAGAGGATTTGATCTCTTATATATATACTTGTAAATTTCAACCAAGTATGAGTTTTTGGTGTGAGAAGTTGTTTTTTATTTGTTTTTTTGTTGTTATAATAAAAAACTTATTCAAACTCATTGTGTGAAGAATTCGGCCAAGCATAGAGAAAAGAGGGAACATTTTTGTTTTAGATAGTACACTAGTATCCTTTGCATCCAAAATGGATTTTGTGTACAACATCGAATCAAGGTTCACGTGAGTTTCAATCAAATTGATTGATAATTCAAAAGTGTTCTCTTGGAGGATTATTGTGACTAACAAAGAAGAAGATTTTGTTTGTTTCCCTCATTAGGTATACAATTTAAAGAAAGGGAGCCCACACTCTTAGGTGATTCATGTACATGATTGGATTGGAAGATCTTGCAGATTCAATTCGAAGCTTGTTCAATCGTCACAAAAAAAAGGTATGATATTTTTTATATACATCAATTAATCCAGAGTTAAGGTTCTTGTTATTAAAAGGGAAATTATTTTTATATGCGCAAACCATAATTTTCTAGTTTTCTTACGCTTCCGTTGCGTTTTGAACCCGTTTTTTCCCTACAAGTACTTCATCACTTTCAAGGATGATCACTTAAGATTTGGCTATGTGTATCTCATGAGACAAAAGTCGGATGCTTTTGATATGTTCAAATCATTTAAAGCTGAGGTTGAAAATCAGCTTGAGAAAAGCATAAAAATCTTAAGGTCTGATCGTGGTGGAGAATATCTATCTGGTGAGTTTCAGCAATATCTTATTGATAATGGGATAATTTATCAGTTTTCTGTACCAGGCACACATCAACAAAAAGGGTTGGTAGAAAGGAGAAATAGAACTCTTTTGGATATGGTCAGGTCTATATTAAGTTATTCAATGCTTCCTAATTATTTTTGGGGATATGCTTTACAAACCGCAATGTATATTCTAAACGATGTACCATCTAAATCGGTTCCAGAAACACCGCATGAGTTGTGGACCGGGCGAAAGCCTAGTTTACAACACTTAAGGATATTTGGATGTCCTGTGCACGTGATAGAAGGAAAGACAGAAAAGATGGAGTTCCGTTCAGAAACATGCATATTGTAGGGTATCTAAAGGAACAAAATGATATTATTTTTATAGTCCTTCAAATCTTAAATTATTTGTTTCGACAAATGCTAAATTTCTGGAAAAGGACTATATGAATAATTTTGTGCCTAAAAGTAGAATTGTCCTAAATGAGCTTTTAGGAGATACAATTCCACAAGAGGTTTCGTAACCAAACCCAATTGTAAGTTCCGTACCAACACAAGATCAACAATCTATCCTAGCTCATCGTAGTGGAAGGGTTGTTAGACAACCCGAGAGATACATCGGTCTAGGAGAATCTTTAGAGAATCTCCTGGATAACGATGATCCTTATACCTACAAAGAAGCAATGGAAGATGTTGATTGTCGCCAATTGAAAAAGGCAATGGAATCCGAAATTGAATCTATATTCAAAAACAAAGTCTGGTCTCTTGTAGACTTGCCTAAAGGGATAAAACCCATCGGGTGCAAGTGGGTATACAAGAGGAAAAGAGGAATGGATGGAAAGGTGGAAACCTTTAAAGCTAGATTGGTAGCTAAAGGTTATACACAGAAGGAAGGTATTGATTATGAAGAAACCTTCTCTCCTATGGCCATGCTTAAATCCACTAGGATACTCTTATCCATTGCGGCATCTCTAGACCTAGAGATTTGGAAAATGGACTTCAAGACATCTTTCTTTAATGGAAGTTTTGATGAAAGCATCTACATGATGCAACCAGAAGGATTTATTGAAAAGGGCCAAGAGGAAAGGGTATGCAAGTTGCAAAGATCGATATATGGATTAAAGCAAGCATCCAGATCCTAGAACATAAGGTTCGATCAAGCCGTGAAAAGTTTTGGATTTATTCAAAACCTGGATAATGTTTATACAAAAGGATTAAAGGATAAAAGTTGGTTTTCCTAGTTCTTTACTTTGATGATATACTACTCAATGGAAACGATGTAGGTGTATTGACATCAATAAAAAATGGTTAGCAAAACAATTTGATATGAATAACTTAGGAGAAGCAAGTTATATTCTTGGTATCCAAGTCATAAGGGATATAAAGAATAGAACGATTGGATTATCCCAAGTTTCAGACATAGATAAAATCTTTTATAGGTTTTCTATGCAAGATTCCAAGAAAGGTATGATATCTTTCAGACATGGAATCAAACTTTCTAAGGAACAAGTTCCTAAGAATGAGCATGAAGAGCAATTCATGAGTAGGGTTCCATACGCATCAGCAATTGTAAGTCTCACGTATGCAATGCTCTGCACTAGACCAGATATTTGTTTTGTTGTGGGCATAGTTAGCAGGTTTCAAATGAAACCTGGTCTTGATCACTAGACAACAGTCAAGCATATTTTCAAATATCTTAAGAGAACGAGAGATTATATGCTTGTATACTCTGGAGGGGATTTAATTCCCGTTGGGTATACATATTCTAATTTTCAGTCAGATTCTGAATCCAGGAGACAACATCAGGATCTTTGTTTACTATTAGAGGAGGGGAAGTCATATGGAGGAGTATCAAGCAATCTTGTATTGCCGATTCCACCATGGAAGTCAAGTATGTTGCAGCATGCGAGACTGCTAAAGAGGCTGTCTGGGTCTGCCAATTCTTGATTGACTTGGAAGTGGTTCCTGATGCGAATAAGCAGATCACTATCGATTGTGACAATAGTGGAGCAGTGGCTAAGTCGAGAGAACCAAGAAGTCATAAGAGATGGAAACACATTGAAAGAAAGTATCACCATCTAAGGGAAATTGTGCATAGGGGTGACGTGAAGATTACCAAGATCGCATCGGTAGAAAATATAGTGTATCCCTTTACAAAGGCTCTTCCATAAAAGAGTTTTGATGGGCATCTAGACAACATTTGGATGAGAGATATGACACATTTGCTATAGAGCATATGGGAGATTGTTAGGATTATGCTCGATAGCAAGAGTATAATAATGTATTTGACAATCTTTTCATATTAATAAAGTGATTTCTAGTTTAACAAATCTTATAGCATTTATAGTTTAATTATTATAATTGTCAAAAGTAAATAATCATAAGGTCAAAAGACTTTGAGAAAAGTAGAATTGTTCTTACATCTAGATATGTATGAGGTAGACATAATTCTTTAGTTAGTCTTGAATAATATTCACAACTTAAGATAAAAGGTTGGGCGCCTTTATCTTGTTAAGGTTGTAGATTCTTTTGCTAGCGTGAAACAAATATTATGGTGAGTAATATTAATCTAGAGGGGGGGGGGGGGGGGGGTGAATAGATTTTAAATAAATTTAACCCAATTTTCGTTAAAGGTTAAGTTGACGAAAATGCCCCTATCTAGTCACAAAAAATACCACAAGTGTAATAAATGCAGAAATAGTAAATACACTTGAGATATACGTGGAAACCCTCCAAATGGGAAAAACCACGGGCTAATGAGTGCGCCACACTAGAACCTCAAATCCACTAATGGCAAAGGAATTACAACCTAATCTCGGTTTAATCCACCACCACTACCTAATCCCGATATAAGTGAACCTAGTCCATCTTACTTGCGATTTAAGCTACCTACTCATGGAAGCATTACAAGTCTTACTTCTCAATGAAGAGATAAAATGTCCTAAGTGAATATATGATGATACTCAATGAACAAACAAGGCTAGGAAACCCTATATGCTTATCTAGGATAATGAGATGACAATTAATGCAATCCTAGATATCAAGTGCTAAATGTCATGTTCAAGAAGCTTAGCAAAACATAGATCAAACAATCCTATGAAGCTATCACAATACAACACTCAATCATGGCATCACAACAATCTCTAATTTGTATCTATAAAATGTTCTAAGAGCATACAAATAACTAAAGAGACGGCTTAGCAAGTAAAACACTTAACTTGTAAGAAGATAGTGAAGAACTTACCAAACAAGATGTGATGAAGCAACCCTATTCATTGATGCACTCTAAATGAACTTAGATGATGCAAGATGAAGTTTTTATGCTCCTGGGAATGCTTTGAGTGATTAAAAATGAGTTCTTGAAAGAGTTTTTCCTTTGAAATGTGTTCTAAGGAAAATATATGATATTATGAACTCTTACACGACCTTAAAACAAAGAGTTATATATATATATGAGATCCAAACAAAGTGAGGTCGTTTTGAAAAAAAAACGTTCCAACTTCCTTTGTGTGCACTGGTCGAGTAGTGCACCACCAGCGCACAACTTAATTTTACAATAGGCGCTGGATGAGTGGTGTAGGCCAGTGGCTCAAAACATGTAACAATCCGCTGGAATGTTGAACTGGTGGGGCTGCGCTAGTCGAGTAGCGCACCACCAGTGCACTGCCCACTTTTTCAACTGTGCGCGGGTGCAATGGCGCAGCTCAGTGGCGCATGACTAGCGGCGTTCCACTGGAATGTTACGCTGGTGAGGTACGTTGGTCAAGTAGCGCACAACCTGATTTTTTTAACACTCAAACACACATTTTCAACAAGTTCAAGAGTGATAAAAGTGCATCCTATTCTAATGCCTTGCATGACATAAAACTCTAATTACAAGATGCAAATAAATCAACAAGAGTCATTTAAATCAAAATGCACACAAGTATAAACAATCAACATATATGAATAAGAGTTATGCATGAATATGTGAGTGTGTGCAACTATCTCTTCAAAGTAAGTAAGCACAAGAGTTTTACCTTCAGTGCTTCTCCTCTTGAGGTCTTGAGAGCCTAAGCTACCCTTACATAATACCCCAAAAATGTGATTTGTTCACGAAATAATCCAATCAACAAATGAGGACTTTATAATCTCCCTATTTGGCTATTTCGTGACAAAACCACCACTCACATTGATCCTCACAAAACAAAATAAAACACCGGGAAGATAATCTACATTACAAAGAGATAAACATAAAAAAAAACTTCAAATCTTCAATCTCTTGTAGAACTATGAAACCTACACACAAATCAATCACAAATACACTTTCCAACCAAGTGCATGTGAGATGATCAAGTGAATATAAAACAAAAGCAATTGCATTCAATAATATGAGTATGACATCGTGAAATGCTCATGCAATGCTCCTCCTCAATGGGTTACTCCCCCTACATGTAATCTCCCCCTCAAACAAGTACTACTCCCCTTAAAGCCAACACATGATACTCTCCTAACACCACAAAGCTAGGTCAATGCTACTCTTTTGTCATGATATAGGCAAAGGAGAAGTCCCCAACCGGGTTCAAGGCAAAGAAAGCAAGGAGCATACAAGATTGTTGCATAATTATATAAGCTACATTTATGCAACTGTATTAATAGGAGAGAAACAAAGAGATTTATTTTGAAGAAAATGTGTGAATCAAAAATGCTTTGCATACAAGACATGACGCATTCAAGTCCAAAAACAATGGTATTTGGTAAAGCAAATGACAAAGGTTTCCAATATAATTCAAACCAATTTCACCATTTGTCATGAGAGAAGCAAGGATATAGAGTTTTTATATATATCAAAATTTAATGGCACTATATCCAACTTTATAAGCTAAACATGGCATGAGCAACTTTGCACCCTATTTGAGTTTTTCGGGAGGATACCCATATGATAGTAGCCATGTTCAACTAATAAAGAAAGAGAGACATTGATGTAACATTTTAGTCTCACTAGCATTTTCACACATTGTTTTGCATTTAACAAATGCAATTATCAATTCATGCTATTTCATTTTTCATTTGCATGTCATTAAAGAATCAACATGTCATGGAGATAACTATAGGTCATTCAACCTGTACTTCATATGTAGATCTCCTAGGCCAAAAATGCATGTTGGAACATAAATATGACATGGATTGTAATCAAAGCAAAGTTCACACTTATTAAAGAAAATACAATATACTATAGGAAGTGCAACCAAGCTACTCAAGCAATCAATAAATAAGCATAAACATTTTAAAAAAAATTGATGCAACAAGTATACAATAGCTCTCTTTGCTTGAGTTCCCTTTATGGGGTCAAAGACCACAACACATCATTCCATTAAACAAATCCCAATAGATCTACTAAAAGTCTTGAATCGAGTAGCATCTAAGGGTTTAGTAAATAGATCCGCTAGTTGATCATAGTACCTACATGCTTAAGTACTATGCATTTGTTCTCAACTAGTTGTCTAATGAAATGATGAAGGATGTCAATATGCTTAGTTCTAGAATGTTGAACCGGATTCTTGGAAATATTAATTGCACTCATGTTATCACAAAAGAGAGTAAGAGTACCTTGATTGAATCCGTAGTCGACTAGCATTTGCTTCATCCAAAAGAGTTATGTGCATCCACTCCCAGCAGCAATGTATTCGGCCTCAGCCTTGGACAAGGAAATCTAATTTTGCAAAACCAAGAGACAAGGTTGTTCCAAGGAAAAAGCAATCGACCGATGTACTTTTCTTATCATAACAATTTCCTGCCCAATCTGCATCACTAAAGCCTACAAGACTAGCATTAGTTTCAAAAGAGTACCAAATTCCATAGTTAGATGTCCCATTCACATATCGGATGATTCTCTTAATGGAAGAGAGATGGGACTCCTTAGGATCCGATTGGTACCTAGCACACACACCCACACTAAAAGAGATATTGAGCCTACTTGCGGTCAAATAGAGCAAGCTGCCAATCATGCCACGATATAAAGTTTGGTCCACACTTTTACCGCTAGCATCCTTGCTTAGCTTCAAAGTGGTACTCATGGGTGTATCACAATGTTTGGCACTTTCAAGGCCAAATTTCTTCACTAGGTTTTTGGCATACTTCGCTTGGGATATGAAAATCCCATTATCCATTTGCTTAATTTGTAAACCTAGAAAGTAACTTAGCTCACCAACAAGACTCATCTAAAACTCACGAGACATGACATCAACAAATTGTTGGACTTTGGTGTCATTGGTGGAGCCAAAGACTATATCATCAACATAGATTTGAGCTATAAAGAGCTCATCTTTGTCTTTCTTGATGAATAGAGTCTTGTCAACACTACCCCTAGTATACCCATTGTCTATAAGATATTGGGTGAGACGCTCATACCAAGCCTTTGATGCTTATTTCAACCCAAATAAATCTTTCTTAAAATGATAGACATGATTAGGGTGGTGAGGATCTACAAACCCTTTGGGTTGCTCAACAAACACTTCCTCTTGCAAGAAACTAATGAGGAAAGCACTCTTAACAGCCATTTGATATAATTTGAACTTGTGCAAATAAGAAATGGACAAAAGAAGCCTAATGGACTCAATCCTGGCAACGGGAGCAATTGTCTCCTCAAAGTCAATACCCTCAATTTGAGAGTACCCATGTGCTACAAGCCTAGCCTTATTTCGCACAATGTTGCCATCCATATCAGATTTGTTCCTATATACCCACTTGGTGCCTATCACATTGGTGTTCTTAGGCCTAGGAACTCAAGTCCAAACCTTATTCCTTTCAAATTGGTTAAGCTCTTCTTGCGTAGCAAGAACCCAAAATTCATCCTTTAAGGCTTCATCAACCTTCTTGGGTTCTAATTGAGAGGTGTAACAAGTGTAGCTAATTAGATTAGCCATTTGATGCGTAGTCCTAACACCCTCACTAACCTCTCTAATGATGTCATCTTTGTCATGGAGTTTCCTAACCCATGGAGCAGGTTCTTTTGAGTTCAAAAGAGGAATCCTATCAATAGGTTGTGTTATGTCATCATCTAGGTTAGTCTTTTCAACATTAGAAACATCAACAACCTTCTCCAAAGGGGAGTCATCAACTAGATCTACCTTCTTCTTATAGTCATTAGATTTTAGCCTAGTATCATCAATGACAACATTATATAATTCCATTACGGTCTTAGTTCTTAGATTGAAAACTCTATAGGCTCTACTATTCAAGGCATAACCAATGAAGATACCCTCATCACTCTTAGCATCAAATTTTCCAAGTTGATCACGGTCATTCAAAATGTAGCATTTGCTTCCAAAGGTGTGGAAATAGCTAACATTTGGCTTTCTACCTTTCCATAACTCATAGGAGGTTTGCCTAGTGTGGGGCCTTAGAAAGACTCTATTTCCTATGTAGCACGCCGTATTGACGACTTTGGCCTAAAGATTCCTAGGAACTTTGTTGCTAAGCAACATCACATGGGCCATTTCTTGAAAAACCCTATTTTTCCTCTCAACAACTCCATTTTGTTGAGGTGTCATAGGAGCCAAAAAATCATGAGAGATGCCTAGACTATTGCAATAGTTTTCAAAATGAGCATTCTCAAATTCCTTCCCATGGTCACTCCTAATTGTTTTAATGCTTTTAATCCTGGAGTTCATTTCATTTTGAATTTTGGAACAAAGCATTTTAAACTTGTCAAAAGTTTTAGATTTTTCTCTTAGAAAATAAGTCATGTGTACCTAGAGAAGTCATCTACACACACAAAAATGTATCTCTTTCCACCTAAACTCTCGGTTTGCATGGGATCAATAAGATCCATGTGGAGAAGCTCTAGAGGTTCCTTGGTGGATAAATACTTGCCCTTTTTATGCATACTTTTGGTTTAATTCCCTTGTTGGCAAGGTTCACAAACACCATTCACCTTTTTTCCAAGCTTGGGAAGGCCTCGCACAACATTAAACTTGTTTAAGATTCTTAAATCCCTATAGTTCATGTGACCAAGTCTTTCGTGCCACAACTCAATTTGTACATCCTTGGACACATTGCAAGAGACACCTCTAGCCTCAAGACAATAGCAATTGTCGTTAGATCTTACCTTTTAACAAGGATTGTCCATTTGGTAATAGGATAGAACAATCTCATACCTTTTAACAAGGTTTTTCCATTTGGCAATAGGATAGAACAATCATCTTTCCTAAACAAGACGGAAAGTCTTTCATCACTAAGATGTGAAATGCTTATCAAATTGGCTTTTAAACCATCCACATACAAAGCATTGGACACGGAGAGTAATCTGGGAATGGGAATGGGAATGGTTCCCTTTCTTTTAACCTTCTTTTTGGATCCATCACCAAAGATGACATTTCCTCCCTCCTCCATCACAAGAGTCTCAAAGAAACTCTTATTTCCAATCATGTGCTTAGAGCACCCACTATCCAAATACCAAAAATCACAAGAATGAGCATTCAAGGAAATTTGTGCAACATGGAAAAAGTGTTCATCCTTTCAAATCCACCTATGTGCAGTATTTTTCTTCCTAGTGGTCAATGGTACATGGGCTCTAAGTGTCCTAGGATCATGCAAAGTTGTTCCATTTTTCCTAGTGACATGCATTATGGCTTTAGACTTTTTCTTCTCTATCATGCTTTCAATTCTACATAATTTAATGTATCTAAAGCAATTTGGCCTAATGTGACCATCAATACCACAAAAATGACATGTAGGAATGAAGTTAGGAATCATACCATAACCTTGAGGATACATTGGAGCCTTTCCATGTCTATGTGGTTGTCTTGATTGTTGTTGAGGAGCTTTCATTCTTTATTGTTGAGCAAGACTTGATTTCTTCCTTGGTTAAGTTTGCATGATAGGTATCTTCCCTTTATGAGCTTTCAGTTGAGGGAAATTAGCTTAAGGAGCCCTTGTAGGATGGGCTTGAGGTAGGCTTCTTGGTGCCACCTTCACTTGAGCACTACTTGAACACTCTCCTAGGTCAAGTTTCTTCCTAGGTAATTGATGAGAAGAGGATCCATTGAAGTTCATGCTTCTTACAAAGATGGTCTTGCTTAGAGTGGAGGACACCTTATCATCTTCAAACCCAAGCCCCTTCTTGTCACTTGGCCTCTTTCCAACATCTAGCATGTGGTCAAGTTTTTTAGTGTTAGAATTCATCTTGGCCAACAACTCTCTAGCATCTTCAAGCACTTTCTTCAACCCTTCTTCACTCCTCTTAGATCTCACCAACTCTTCATTTAGTTTGTCAACTTGAGTTGAGAGCTCTAGGTTTTCTTCTTTTAATATCTTAATTTCATTCTTGTTTTTTAACCTTCAACTCACAAACCTAGTCATATAGTCCTTGAGATCCATCCTATCCATACTTCCATCTGTGGATTGTGATGAAGATCCATCATCACTTAAGTAGTTTTCCTCTTGACTTTCATTCTCTTCTTCACTAGCATCTTTGCTCCTAAGAGAGGATGTAAATGCTATGAAGTTAGCCATGAGTTGCTCATCATCCGAAGACTCATCTCCTTCATTGGAGTTATCACTTTTACTCCATGTCGCAGCCATCACTTTTCCCTTTTTCTTGACCTTGTGATTTGCACATTTCGGGGAAAAGTGACCTATCCCACCACATTCATAGCATTAGACTCCTTTCTTCTCGGTCTTTTCTTGCCTAGGCTCAAAATTTTTAAAGGGATCTGACTTGTAGAATTTCTTGAACTTCCTCATTAGCAATGCCATTTCTTCATCTGAGTCATCACTCTCCTTCTTCTCAACTTTGGAGGCTTTCAAAGCAATATCCTTTTGCTTTTTCGATGGTGTGGGATTAGGACATTTCCTATATTCATAAGCTTGAAGTCTCCCAATCACCTCACTTGGCTTCATGTCCTTGTAACCACTATTCTCTTCTAAAGCCGTCACCTTAGATTCAAATCTATCGGGTAGAGATCTCATAATCTTTTACTTGATCTTCCTATCCGAATAAGGATCACCAAGTTGATGACTTTGGTTCGCAATGTCCATCAACCTCACTTCAAAGTCGTTGAAGCACTCGTTCTCATCCATCTTGAGCAACTCAAATTGCGTTTGGAGAACTTGAAGCTTCGATTCCTTAACCACATTGGTTCCTTCATGTACAACTTCTAGGATATCCCATGCCTTCTTAGCTATCCTAGTATTTTGAACCAACTTGTATTGGTTCTCATCCATTGCACATAGGATGGCATCCATTGCACATAGGATGGCATGCATTGCCTTTCTATTCCACTTCGGCGCCTCAAACTCTTGTGCATTCCACTGTGCCTTTGGCTTGAGTACATCATCTCCTCCATCTGTAGGAGTCATCATGGGTGAAGTGTAACCATCTTCAACCACCATCCATGCCCTATCATGAAATTGGAAAATATACGACTCCATCTTGCCTTTCCAAGAGGCATAATTCAATCTAGTGAGGAGTGGAGGTCTAGTACTAGAACCTCTCTCGTTGCCACTGTTTCCACTCATTGTGTTTAATGAATAAATGATATGAATGCAAGTGTATGAATGATCAATACACATGTTAGGTTTTAGTTTGTGTTGGCATTAATTCTATATTAAAATGATGTTTACTTGTAATGATTTAGTTGTTTAGATTCATGATGATTCAAGCTTCAAGGAAGAAGAAACAACAAGTCAAAGCAAGTTCTAAGTCTTCAAGAGAAAGGATGCAATATGGTTCTACAAAGGTATACTAAGACCTTATCTTTCTCTTACAAGGCTTAGAGACACACACACATATCATACATTTGTGTCCCTGCATCGTTGTGCACCATTATAGGCATACACACACATATCATACATTTGTGTCCCTGCATCGTTGTGCATCATTATAGGCACACACATACAATTCATTCATATGTGTCCCTGCATCGTTGTGCACCATGTATAACACACTCACACACTTAAAGATGAATGCTCATGCATTGGTATGAAAATAACATGTTTTGGAAAATGCATGATTGGAGACTATCTCTATGTAGTTTTCATTCTAGTGTGAATTGTGTTTGTGTGTGTATATGTTTTGTATAACATGGATATTGAACTTGGATTTAGTCTTAAATCATTCTAGATTGAGTTCTGGTCATTTTGGTTACTCATACTATTGATTTTAAGTTCTAACTCAAAAGATACTACACTTTCAACTCATGTTTCATACATTGTCTTTATCTTCGTATATCGAGTCAAATTATTATTTTCTAGGTTGAGTATCTTATAATTACATTTTCATGTGAGAGTTATAGTTGGTCATCAATAAACTGATTCGAATTCTGAGTTTGGAGGCCAGAAAACGGTCGAAGAACGCGAAGGAAGGTCGAAGGAGAAAGAAGCAAGCAATGTCTTCTTTTCAAGATGGTGCGTGGCCATCTCGGTGCAGAAGGCTTGCTGCCCTGAGATGCTCACATGCCATCTCAGGCAGCAACCTTGCTTGACTTCATCTTGCCCCTCTTGGTCATTTCACATGTCCAAGTTTCTAACTCCTTTATAAACTCTTTCCCTCTCACATTTCATTCTAAGAAGAAATTCAAACAAGTGTGCATAAATTTTCTCTCTAAATTTTCTCACCTTCCAGACACCATGAATTCTTCATTTGTACTCCGATTTTAGTGATTCTAAGTTAAGAGTGTTCATCTATTCATCCTCCATCTTTTCTCTGAATGTTTAAGCTAGATTTTCTCCTTTTTTTGGTGTCTAATCATACAAAAACAGGACTGCACCTAAATCAACAAAGGTATTGATTTTCTCTCAAAGTTTTCTTTTAAAACTTGGTCAATTGCCTTGGGTTTTCTTCTTCTACATATATTTGTATATTGTGAGTGTTTTGATTTGTGTTTTGATCACTTTCAAAGCTAGATTGAGTTTCAATTGAAATCATACATGTTGAGTTAGGTTTTGATTTTGCCTATGTTATCACATGTTTGGGATTGTATTGTGCTAGCTTTGATTCTAGGACTATTTTATGATCTTTGATTGTTTGATTTTGTGAAAAATAGTTCCTCACATGTATTAGGCTCTCTTGGCTGAAATTCGCACATAATACATGTGTTTATGTTTTTTTGAGCTATTCATGTGTTTTGGTTGAATCTATGATTAGGAATATGCTCGAGAACTTTAGCTTAAATCTAATTGACTTTGTCATATGATTTTAGCATGTTTTAGGTTTATGTGATTTAAACTTGATCTTGTGATTTGTTGAACATATCTTGTTATTCAAGTTTATATGTATGCATGTATCTAGGTTGTGATTGTTATTGAACATATCTTACATGATCTAGATTGTTTATACATGCATGATTAACTAGACTATATGTGATTTGTGCATTCATGCTCATGTCTAGTAGTTTCCATAGGATGTGTTGATCATAACATTATATGTTGCATGCTTGTTTACATTTTGCATTCATGATCACCTAGATGCCTTGTGAGAAGGAAGTCTTGACAATAGGTGTGAGACCTATGGTACTGAGCAAGAAGTCTTGGCAAGAGGTGTGAAGCCTTGGATTGTCGAGCAAGGAAGTCTTGGCTAGGGTCGGGAGGATACGGATAGTCGACCAAGAAGTCTTGCCTAGAGTTGGGAGAACTCGGATATGTGAGCAAGGAATTCTTGACTAGAGTCGTGAGGACTTAGTTGAGCAAGAAGTCTTGCCTTTTGTCGTGAGGATCCGGATAAGGTGAGCAAGGAAGTCTTGACAAGAGGTGTGAAGCCTCGGATTGTTGAGCATAGGGCGGCAACTTCTAGAGTAGGATATGAGGGTAGTTTCTAGGTGAAGAGGTCACTTGAGAGATTGTACTTGTCTTATCTACTAGTGGATTTTGTTTGCCGATGGCTGCTAGCCTGTGGATGTTTCCTGTTCGGAGGTTTACCACGTTATATCTTGTGTCAACTTTTCACTATCCCTATCTCTCTAATATTTGTATTGTGGATAGAACTCTCTATGTATGTTGACTTCCTTTCTATAATATAGATTGTGTATGTGTTATAATTACTTGTTTGTATCACACTTTACTTGTGTTTATATATTGATTAATTGTCTTTAATCAATATATGTATTGTGAAACAAGCAATCTAGGTTAAATTTTGTTTGTTTTTGAGGGAGTTGTAAAAGGTGTCTAACCTGTTCACCCCCCTCTTTGTGAGCCTTGAGCATTTAACCGTGATTGTTTTTTCAACACACACAAAAATGCAACACACACCAAATTGAGCAAGGATCACCTATGTATGTCTAGAAACCTCCTCTGATACCAATTGAAACAAATATTATGGTTTGTAATATTAATCTAGGGGGGATGAATAGATTTTAAATTAGTCTTACCCAATTTTTGTTAAAGGTCAAGTTGATGAAAATGCCCCTATCTAGTCACAAAAAAATACTACAAGTGTTATAAATGCGGAAATAGTAAAGACACTTGAGATATACGTGGAAACCCTCCAAATGGGAAAATCCACGGGTTGATGAGTGCGCCACACTAGAATCTTGAATCCACTGATGGCAAAGGAATTACAACCTAATCCCGGTTTAATCCACCACCGCTACCTAATCACGGTATAAGTGAACCTAATCCATCTTGCTTGCAATTTAAGCTACCTACTCCTGGAAGCAACACAAGTCTTACTTCTCAATGAAGAGATAAAATGTCCTAAGTGAATATATGATGATACTCAATGAACAAACAAGGCTAGGAAACCGTATATGCTTATCTAGGATAATGAGATGAATATTAATGCAATCTTAGATATTAAGTGCTAAATGACATGTTCAAGAAGCTTAGCAAAACATAGACCAAAGTCAATGACATTTAAATAGAATATCCTGCCTGATAAGGAGGGATTCGATTCAGAAATTAATGGCAGGAGAATCACGAGTTTAACCTAGTTGGATTGTGCATAAATACGCCTAAGCATGCATGAGTAAAAGAAGAACAGAAGACACAAATAAAAGGGAGAGCTTTGCCTTGGCCTAAATTGAACTGACAAAACACGAACATCATTGTTATCTTCTTCTCGATAGGCACGAAGCTGCCACCCCCATTGTACCTAAGAGAGATTGAGAGTTTTTCGAGTGATTTTTGTATATAATATTTGATTCATTTAACAGTAATAGAACAATGTCATTTTCCTTTACATATCTTTAACACATCGTTCTGTCACCCTTCTACATCTTAACCATCACTCGCAATTACCAAGTACCTAAGGTACCAATCCGACCGCGACCTCTGAGGTTAACACTTTCTAGCATTGTCTATGGGAACACCCACACCCAATTTATGTAAAGTTTACGTGCTTATTGTTTTACAGGAACTATTAGGCTTGGCTTTTCCCAGGGACAACCCAAGGCTTTAGGACAACAAGCTGTTGCTTCAACACGAAGGGCTCTAAGGAAGTGTAGGAAGTCCGGGCACCATAACCAATCTCTGCTCCAACCAACTGTTGCACGGGCTTCTGGCCCCCCTATGATAAGCTAGGCCATGCTCGACCAACAAGCAGCAGCCATTATGGAGAATGTCTGCCTTTACCTGGTCACTGAGGGCATTATAACCAAGCCGGCGAATCCTAATACCCTATGAGAGATTAGGAGACCCCAAAGCCAGGCAGTCCGTCTTCAACCTGTTAGGACCTCCCCCGCCAGAGCCAACCTACAATAGGGCGGGGCCTCAACCCTCGATCCGAGATAGGCTAGGGTCCATACACTCCAGTTCCTAACAGGCCATCTTGTAACCAACCTCGACCGATCTAATCTGTGGCAGATGCATGCTTCGAGAGCAGCGTGAAGCCCCTCGCCCGACAGCTTCCACAGGGAAACCTAGGCTAGAGAAGCAGGTAACCAGCAAAGCCCTCGAGCAGATCCCCCTAATGAAAAGGACAGAGAAGAGGTCTCCAGTTCATCAAAGGGATCTGATAGTGAGGGATTCCAGGTCGATTCAGAGAAGCATTGGAACAAGCGCCTAAGAGATTAGTTGGCGAAGCTACAAAGAGAGATCTAGTATATAAAGAAGGATCCTTTTAGTGAAATGAATGCCCCTTCAACAGGAGAATCAGAGAAGTTGAACTCGCACCGAAATTCAAGATGTCAGCAGACAAGTTCTCCATAATAGAAGACCCTCTGAGCTATCTGGAGAGCATCGTCCAGCAAATGGAAGTCCAAAATACCACCAAGGCTACAATTTGTATGATGTTCTCTACCACCTTGACTAACTATGCAAATACTTGGTTCATGAAGCTGTCTGTTGGTAGCAAGCATTCTTTCACAAAGTTTTCAACCGACTTTTGCTCGTAGTTCCTAGGGGTCAAACCGTACCCAAAGGATCCCATACTCCTTCAATATATGGTCCATGAGCGATGAGAAAATCTCTGGTCCTACGTAGAATGTTTTATAAGGAAGTCATCCAGATGAGGGTCTTTACCGAGAAGGAGACCATCACCAACTTTTGGTAGAACCTGTGGGCAGGTAGACTTTTTTGGTATTTTGCCAACTGACCTCTAGAGGCCTACCAAGCGGCCTACGATCAGGCTCTCAAGTAGGTCAAGATTAATGAACAACTCAATGTCAAAATGGAGCATGACAATATGAGAGTGACGAAATGCCAGAAGAAGGAGGCGTCCAGGCCGGTGCCTGCTAAAAAAAACCCAGAAAATATCCCCTAATAGGTCAATGTATCGTCTTCCCCATTCCTAACCTTGGCAAGAGCAGTACCAGTAAGGTTAACCCTTTCAAGAGCTTCACCTCCTCTATGTACTGTAACCCCCACAAACATGAGATGAGAGAGGGAACGATCATTATACCCCCTTAAATGCATCCCACGAAACAATCTATCTTGCCATTAGGGAAAATGGGCTACACCAGAAGCCAGCAACCATGAAAGCTCCAACAGACAGAAGGAACCGATATAAAGTACTGTGACTTCCATAAAGATGCAGGGCATAACACATCAGAGTGTTATAGATTGTATAACCAGATTGAGGCTCTGGTAAGGGGAGGATGCTTGATAGAGTTCTTACAGCAGGTCAGGGATAATATCCAGACCGGGAAGAAGGTACAAGTGGAAATTCGTGACCATACCGAGAAGAGAAAGGGGGAACAAAAGGATTTGATACAGCGAATCCAAGTTATACATACCATCAGGGGAGGCCCCACCCTGGCTGGCTCCTCCAACAATTCAAGAAAGAACCATGAAAGGAAGATTTCCCACGTTGATAAAGGTCGGGATATCTTTAAGGTTGACCAGAGCCCGGCTGGCCCATCCAAGTTGACCCATATTATTTTCATGGAGGCAAACGTCTACCACACTATACAGCCCCATGACGATCCTATCGTAATCACGGTGCAGATTGCCAACTGTGTAGTCCATCACGTGCTCGTCGACACAGGCAACAGTGTAGACATTCTCTTCATAGACACCTTGGGGAAACTCATTTTGAAGTATTAGTGCTACAATAGCTGCATAACCTCGTTGTACTGCTTCACTAGTGATTTGATCATGCCGGTGGAAAGATCCTTCCAGTGATCGATGGAACCGTAGCCCTCTAATAAAATATCATGACAAACTTCGTTGTGGTTGAAACCTCGTTGGCCTACAACGCAAAACTATGATAACCAATCCTGTCATCCTTGAAGGTGGTCTTGTCCATCTATAAGGTGGGTGAGGTACACGGGTACATGCAAGCATCCAAGAAATGCTATGCAATGTCTGCCAATCCAACAACTTTAGTAAAATAGTTCACGCAAGTCGCAACTATCCAGGATCTGGAAGCACCCGGGATGAACCTGAAGATACGGAGCCTGTTGATCATCCAAAGAATGACCCCATGATACAGGATGAGGATGAGCAAAGCAGTGAATGGGCTTACTGGCACCCTAAGACTAATGGGATCCCTAGTGTCCTTGCTCAACTCGTACTGCTCCCTCCACAGCATGAAGAAGCCTATTAGATATCTCCAGAAGTCAGGTGTTAACTGGAGAGGAGCCAGCTGCTGGGCGTTGAGAGCTTGTCGGGGGGTGGGGTTAAGAAGAAGCTTGACCCCGTTCTCAAGAGTTGCAACGTGGATCAGAAGCATGCCTTTATAATAAAAGAAGACACTATAATTCTTGGGAGGTACAGAGACATAAACACTATCAGGAATGTTGTACTTGGCCTTCAAACGATTAATCGACCTCTGGTCAGTGGTAGAATCCGGGATGACCTTGAAGTCGTAGGGAGGAATTTCCTCCGGAAAGGTACCAACGACCACAGCTTGACCCTCACCAGTCGCATCATCTCCGGATTCTTTAGCCGAATCCTCATCAACTAAGTTCAAAGGTTTATCCAGTCTGTTCAAGAAACCGATCTTGATTGAAACGTTTATATTCAAGCGGTGACATTATGGATTTGAAGAGGAATCCTCGCTATCGAAGTTTTTTTGTGCTCGCTTCTTGTGAGTGAGACTGGAGACCTTTTCATCCTCTACCATGAGGTCAACTATATCACGACTGGATTTTGACATGGTGATGAGAAATTTTGAGTTTGATGAAAGAAAGATAAAGGTGTTGCTCGAGAAGGAAAAGAAAGAAAGGATTTTTTAAAAGTTTTAAATCTGAAGGAATGAGAAGCATGAGAATGAAGACGACATGACCGGGTTTAAATAGAGACGATTGGCACAGTAACCAGTAACTTCGGTGATGGAAGCAAGAGGGATGGTGAGATCTTCGGTGAAGATTATCTCAATTCTTGGGGACTAACGTAATGCAACCGGATTATTTTGAAAAAAATACATTATTCCTTGCTCGCCACATTTCACTTGCATTTAATGAGAGGATTTCTTCCTGGATTCTGATGATTAAAAGAGGGAAAATTTCCCAAATCAATTAGGGAATCTGACTCCAACCCCAACTCAATCATCGGTGTTCAAGTCAGAGGATACTTCTTTTAATAGTTAAATTTGGCTAGGGACCAAAGGTAAATTTTCAACTCTTCTAGCCTGGGTCCCAATTCGGGATTACACAACAGAGAAACGAGGTTCCCGAGGTCGAGCTACCGTACGATCCCGTATAAGAAATGCGAGGTCATCACACCCTAGGAACACCCCAAGTGAAGCCCAGCATGATCAAATCAAACTCCTTACATCGAAATAATAACCCGAGGCAAGATCAATAGGAGGAGAGCTGAACTCCCCGAGGTCGAGATATCCCATAACCTCCCCAGAAACATCTACCACTTCGACTTATATGTAGAGACCCTCAGGGCATCAAATTCATCCTACAATGACTCTCCATTTCACCTAGGGAAGAACCGAATCTATCCAAGCAGGTAGGAGAAAGCTCGTAAAACTCCATTACCACTAAAGAGCGCCAATGCAATCGTGTAAAGCTCTAAAAGAGACCAAGAAAGGTCAGACCAAGCTCTTAGTACCAAGACTGGAACATAGATGTACCTCACCATTCAAGATAGTGAATGCCATATTTGATGACCTCCAAGATGCATCTCACCAGGGCAGTACACATGATCACCTTCACTCTCCAAGTTGCGTTAAAATGCTACGTGTAAGGCATCTCGAATTTGTTTTCTAGCCAAAGTCAATGACATTTAAATAAAATAACCCACCTGATAAGAAGGGATTCGATTCAGAAATATCCCACACGTAGTTGCCACCCCCATTGTACCCAAGAGAGATTGAGAGTTTTTCGAGTGATTTCTGTATATAATATTTGATTTGTTTAACAGTAATAAAACAATGCCATTTTCCTTTAGATATCTTTAACACATCATGCTATCACCCATCTACATCTTCACCATCACTTGCAATCACCAGGTACCTAAGCTACCACTCCGACCGCGACCTCTGAGGTGGTGGTCTCAAGGGTGCTAGCTGAAATTCCTCACCCCGAGCGAATTTTCCGTTAACAAAATGAAATATTTAATTTTTGAATTTGAATAGTTTAAATTCAAAATATACGATATCTTTTAGTAAAAATAAAACAAAGATTTGTTTTAAATAAAAAGATATCATAAGGTTTTTAAAAGAGGAAATATAAATTTGATATATTTATTCTTTGAAAACCGATCAAAACAAGATATCAATCAAAAGAAATATATATATATATATATATATACATTCTTTAAAAGAAAAGGAAAAGGTCAGCTATTTCTTAAGATATCAATGCATACACCCATCAACGAAGTGGATTTGCATAAGTCATATACGCATATTGTTTTGTTCACAAAAGGCAAGACAGTGGAAATATGTATATTCGATATATATATATATATATATATATATATATATATATATATATTCTTGATTTAGTTGACATGGCTTTTGTGTTAAAGGGTGTGTATCGTGCAATGTGAATTAAACAAAAGAGAAAAATATATTGTTAATATTTTTAACATGAATTGTTCTAGTTCGTTTTGACTTTAAGGAAAGAGCTTCTTCATTCGTTTTTCTCCACATTCTTCATTTAAGTTCTTGAGACGGTGACGTTTCTACACACAGTCACCAGTTTCAGGATATAGCGAGGAAGATCCAATGGTTCAGATAAGAGCATATCGTAAAGTGAATGAGCCTCCAAATGTTGGTAAGATTTTCTTTTTCTCTTATTATTGATTACAATTTCCGTGTATACATATTTATTTATTATTGTAATATTTTATATGTATAAGTTCTGAAAAATAATTATGATCTCAAGTTCACTGGTTCCAGATCGTTTACGATCTGTACAAAAAATTTAAAAACCTACTTCCGCTGCGTGGGTCCCAACAAATGGTATCAGAGCCAATTTGTTTTTCGGAATAGGAAATTGTTTCAATGCTTCTGTATGTATGATTGTGTAGGCACTGTTTAAATTGACTGTATTATGTTTTTATATGTATATATATATATTTTAATTTACCAAAAAAAAACATGATTGATCGTTAATTATATGGTACTTTGGATTTAAGGTTTATGGGTTGTATAATATTTTTTTTTTTACTGCTTTTGTATTGTAAAAATAAAATTGTAACATATATTGAAGACCAGAAAAAATCATGAAGAAGGATTCAAGAGATGAATCGGAGTGACCTGAAGAGACTGGAAGACTTGGAAATTACAAGACGACCATGGAATGCCTAAGGGGTATTTTCATAATTTTAGATTTCAAATTTTTAGGTTAAATAATCCACAGTACTCAGCCAATTCATATATGCTTTATATTATGTGATGATAAAAGTATTGTCGTGCATACGTATATCATTTATATTAGATGTGCCTACACAAATATATTTGATATGTCATGCATACATCATAGCCTAATATTTTTTGTATTTCTTTTTAATATGATTAAAATGGGCAATATACATAATTGGCTATGCAAATGAGATTAGTTTTTTAATTCTCAGAAAATGAGATTATTTCACTAATTCTCATTAATATTAATCTAGTTATTAAAGAGTTTAATAAGTTAGATTAATAGGGTCATTTATTATAGTTAGGATTAATATAATTAATTACCTTATAAAAAATGAACCAAATAAAGTGTTAGAGTTTTAATAGTTAAAACTTGGTAAACACTATCATAATAATCTGACCATAGTAAATAGTTTACAAAGGCTTAAATTATTCACTAATAGATTAGATTTTTAATTGATAAAAATCATTTATAATTTATTAGTTAATTATAATTTGTTTCTAATAATGAATTAGTTAATGCACTAGATAACTTGATTAAAGTTAGCCGTTTGATTCTTTAGAGTATAGGTGCATTAACAGATAATAGAAAACCCTATTTATAAAATAGTGAATGGGAGAGGGATATATGATATATATATTCCGCAGTCTCCATCATTAGTTCAACAACGTGAGATCCGAGTGGGGTCTCGTGATGGCTTTGCTTTCATCCTCCCTAAGGAGGGTTTCCACAAAGGTCAATATCAAGGTTGACTTCCTAAAGAATAGGATTTCTGAGGGTATTTCAGGATTAACCGACCCTAAGGCGGCAATTCTCGAGTTAGCTAGTGAGATCTGGTGGGTTACACTCATGAAGGTTTTGATTAAGTTTCTTAATTAAAAATCTGACTGAATAAATGATGATTGAATGATATGGAATAATAGTTATTCTAGAATATCATTTGATTAAGAATGTATCAGTCTAACATGCAAAGACTTGACTGACCTTAAGACGGCACTTTATTGTGGTATGTCGGATTGTCGTTGTATAGTAACTAGTTTTAGGGTAGTTATAGTTCGTTAAACATGTTCATACATCATGTTTAAATTTAAACCAAAGTATTCATACTTGTTTTAAATAAATGACCGAATGAATGTTTTATTTATTTCAGCAATAATGTCTTCTATATTACTTCAAAATCTCGCAAACGACAAATTAAATGGTGATAACTACACTAAATGGAAACTTAACATTAATGCAATATTGGTCACCAAAGACCTCAAGTTTTTGCTTACGGAGGAATATCCTCCAGCGCTTGCTACCAATACCGCACGAACTGTTCGTGAGGCATACCAGGGATGGGTCTCATCTGATGAGAAGGCCCGAACATATCTGTTGGCTTCAATAACAAACAAGCTTGTCATAAAGCACGAAGCAATGACTTTAGCATTCAAAATCATGGAGTCATTACAAGCTATGTTCGGGTAGCCCTCCGACCAAAAGTGACACGAAGCTGTTCGTTCTGCTATGCTCGCTCGCAAGAAGGAAGGTACATCAGTTCGGGAATATGTCCTAAGCATGATGTCCTACTTCCATACAATAGAAGTCAATGGCGGGGCCATTGAAGAACCCAGTCAAGTAAATATCATACTGCGGACTCTTCTGAAGATTTTCGATCAGTTTAAAAACAACTACTAGATGAACAGGTTAAAGTTCAGTCTTACACAGTTGCTCAATGAGCTTGCTACCTTTAAGTCCTTGACTAAGGATAACAAGGGTAAGACCAGTAAGGCAAATGTTACCGAGCCATCTTCCTCCTCTTATAATAAAAAGAGGAAGAGCTCTTCTAGGAAGGAAAAAGGTAAGCCCAAACCCAAGAAAGACCAAAGCAAAAAAAAGGGCGTCTCCACTGACCAAGGTAAGGGAAAGTATTTAGATTGCGATAAGGTCAAGCACTGGAAGAGGAACTATCCTCAATATCTGGAGGAGGCAGTCAAGAAGAAAAAAATGAAAGGTAAATATAATTTACTTGTGCTTGAATCTTGTTTAGTGGAAGATGATTGCTTACCCTAGATAGTTGATTCAGGGGCCACTAACAAGTTTGTTCTTCTTTACAGTGGACTGATTCTTAGACACAGCTAGAGGAGGGAGCCATCTCAATGCATGTCGGGTTAGGGGATGTCGTATCGGCCAAAGCAAAGGGTGCAATAAGATTGCAATTTTGTAATAATAGTTTTTTATTATTGAACAATGTTTTAATATTCCTGGATTTACACGGAATTTGATTTCCATTTCTAAATTGTTAGAACAATTGTATTATATTTCTTTTACTAATAAGTATGTTATTATTGGAAAGAATGGTCTGAATATTTGTTCAGGATTTAATGATAACAATTTGTATGTCTTAAGACCATTAATACATACTACACTGCTCAACTCCGAAATTTTTAAGGTTGAAAAAACAAAAACTAAACGACATAAAATTTCTCCAAATAATGACATGTATCTTTGGCATTTATGACTTGGTCATATCAACCTTTACCGGATAGACAGACTAATAAAAATTAGACCTTTAAGTGAGTTAAAGGTTGGCACTTTACCTATCTGTGAATCTTGTCTTAAAGGTAAGATGACTAAGAGACCTTTTACTGGAAAAGGGCTTAGACCTAAAGAACCGCTAGAGCTTATACATATAGATGTCTGTGAACTGATGAATGTTAAAGCTAGGGGTGGTTATGAGTATTATGTTACCTTTATAGATGACTACTCAAGATACAGATTGGTCTACCTAATGCAACGGAAGTCGGAAACATTTGAAAAGTTCAAAAAATTTCAGGCTGAAGTTGAGAATCAATTAGGTAGGACTATTAAGTTACTATGATCAGATCGTAGAGGTGAGTACTTTGACCAAGATTTGAAGACTTCATAGTCGAGCATGAGATAGTTTCCTAACTCACAGCTCTCAGTACACCTCAGCAACATGGTGTATCAGAAAAGAGAAATAGAACCCTGATGGAAATGGTGAGATCTATGATTAGTTTCTCATCATTGTCAAATTCCTACTAGGGATATGCATTACAAACAACGGCATACATTTTGAATGTAGTGCCATCCAAATATGTTCCTATGACACCCCTAGAGTTATGGAATGGTCGTAAAGCCAGTTTGCTACATTTTCATAGATGGGGGTGCCCAGATACGTGCTGAAGAACAGAAGTGGAAAGCTAGACTCCAAGTGTATGGTCTGCCTATTTGTAGAATACTCCAAGGAGACCAGAGGTGGACACTTCTATAGTCCCGAAGAAAACAAAGTATTTGTTTCAACAAACGTAATGTTTCTTGAGGACAATTATATCAGTGACCATAAACCTCGTTCTATGATTGTATTGAATAAGTTGGTGCCTGGTGAGACTAGTGCTTTATCAACAAGAGTTATTGATCCATAAAAATCTAAGAGTCAAATGGCTCCTAATCAGGATACACTACCACCTAAACGGAGTGATAGGGTTGTGAGACAACCTGAACACTTTTTAGGTATATGTGAGGGACAATGTATTGTCTCTATTGATAGTGTGGATGATCCACTGACATTCAAGAATGCAATGGAGGATCCTAATAAAAATGAATGGCTTAAAGCTATGAATCTTAAGATGGAGTCCATGTACTCTAACTCGGTCTGGGATCTTGTAGACTTACTGGATGGGGTAAAACCCATAAGGTGTAAGTGGATTTACAAGAGAAAGAAAGGAGTAGACAGGAAGGTAAAGACCTTCAAGGCAAGGCTAGTGACCAAGGGTTATACCTAGAAAGAGGGGGTTGATTATGAAGAGACCTTCTCGCCAGTAGCCATGTTTGAGTCTATTAGGATTCTCTTATCTATTGCTGCCTATTTCGATTATAAAATTTGGCAAATGGACGTCAAGACTGCATTCTTAAATGGCAATCTTGATGAGAGCATCTATAGGGTGCAACTAGAGGGATTCGTGTCTCCATATCAAAAGCAAAAGGTTTGGAAGTTGTAAAGGTCTATCTATGGACTCAAGCAAGCATCTAGATCCTGGAACATCAGATTTGATGATGTGATCAAAACCAATGGCTTTGAGTAGAACGTCGATGAGTCTTATGTCTACTTAATAGGAATGATGTGGGAGTGTTATCTGATGTAAAGGGCTGGCTGGCTAGCCAATTTCAAATGAAATATTTTGGAGAGGTAAGTTACGTTCTAGGGATCCAACTCATAGTACAAATCTTAAGAACTCATAGTACTGTGTTAGGTATCATATATCGATAAGATTCTTGTACGATTTTCAATACAGAACTCTAAGAAAGGTAATTTACCTCCAACCATGGAGTTCACTTGTCTAAGGAACAGTGTCCTGAGACACCTCAAGAAGTTAAGGATATAGGATGTGTACTCTATGCTTGGCAGTAGGTAGTCTCATGTATGCTACGTTATGCACGAGACCGGACATCTGCGATGTAGTGGGAGTAGTCAGGAGATACCAATCCAGCTCAGGATTAGATCATTGGGTTACAGTCAAGACTATTCACAAGTATCTTCGGAGAATAAAAAACTACATGCTATTATATTCTGAATAAGATTTGATCCAATTAGGATACACGGATTCTGATTTTTAGTCAGATAGGGATTCTAGGAAGTCTACATTTGGATCAGTATTAACCTTGGGTGGAGCCATTGTGTGGAGAAGTATCAAGCAATCTTGCATTGCTGACTCTACTGTGGAAGCCGAATATGTAGCCGCTTGTGAAGCTACTAAAGAGGCTGTTTGGCTCCATAAGTTCTTTAGTGATCTAGAAGTTGTTCCAGATCTGGATAAGCCCATTACAATTTAATGTGATAACAGTGGTGTTGTGACTAATTCCAAAGAACCAAGAAGCCACAAGAGAGGGAAGTATATAGAGAGAGAGTATCATCTCATCAAAGAGATACTGCAGAGAGGAGATGTGAACGTCATTAAGATAGCCTCACAAGACAATCATGCTAATCCAATTATGAAGACCTTACCGGCTAAAGTGTTTTCAGGTTACCTAGATAGTATAATGTTACGAGACATGTCTCATATGCTTTAGTGCAAGTGGGAGATTGTTGGGGTTTGTGCTCTAAAGATGTAATTTTTAAATGGATTTATGAAATAAATAAAAGGAAAAGTTTAATTCATTCTTGTAGTGTTGTTTATTTTATAACTTGTTCATATATTTAACATCCAAGATTGATGGATGTAATCTCGAACTGTGTATATGAGTGTCATATACAGATGGATACAGTACGAGACATGCAATCTAAAGAGTCCATAGATAGCAAATAAAGTTGGATGCTTTATTTATGGTAAATTTATAATTGCGGTCCATTCTGTAATGTACGATGATTCTATCCTAAATCATTCATATGAGATATGGAAATGGAGGCACCTTGCATGATGTGATCATATAGGATTGGGCCATGATCTATATGAATCTCTCACCAAGATCCTTTTACCGAAGAGATTCATATATATCAACTAATGATGGTTATATGTGGGTAATCTTAATCCTAAGTGTCTTATCGACTCCTTTAGGTTAGATCGTGGTCTTTGATATACCATGGGTGGGGTCAGATGTATTTCATGATTAATATACTCTGTATGTTGGGATTACGGTTTGGCTTGTAGCTGGGAAGGTTTGTACAAAATAGTGGAATCCAGTCCTTCTTGCGAGAAGTAGGTGGTAGTTCCCTTAAGGGCTGATTAAGGGCTTGGATGATATGAGCGCTCTCCTAATTCTGTGAGGAAATAGGATTTATCGTCCATTAGAGAATCAACGGTACCTAAAGGATATATGTAATTAGAGGGGTATAACAAACATTATGACCCAGTTCATAATTATGACCCAGCTTTAATTATGAACTATTGTGGAGGATCACACGGTACGTAATAGCTATATCGATGGACACCGAGTCTATGAACTAACATCGGAGTTAATAATCAAGAAATATTAATTAAAGAGTTTAATTAATGATTTTGAGGATTATTGGAGCTCAAAATACTATGGGTCCATTAGGTTCCCTTGCTAGCCCGATCGATTTAGGTATCAAGGGTCACGGTAAATTAATTGGATTGTTCAATTAATTGTGTTATGAAAGTGATATGTATTTATTCGTGAATTAATTGAATAATGAGATTATTTGATTAATGAATAATGGTGATTAAATAGATTAAATAAATTAAATAATAAGATTATTTAATTATGTTATTAATCAGTAAATAGATGGTGTTTTTTGATATTTGTTTTTAAATAAAATAATATATTTGGATTTTTTAATAAAATTAAATATTTAATTTTTTGATTTGAATATTTTATGCTCCAAATATTTGGTATCTTTTAATAAAATTAAAATAAAGATTTTGTTTTCAATAAAAAGATATCATGAAGTTTTTAAAAGATTAAATATATATTTGATATATTTATTCTTTGAAAACCGACCAAAACAAGATATCAATTAAAAGGAATATATATATATATATATATATATATATATATATATGTATATATATTCTTTAAATGAATAGGAAAAGGTCAACTATTTTTTTAAGATATCAATGCATATATGCATCAGCAAATTGGATTTGCATAAGTCATATACGTATATTGTTTTGTTCAAAAAAGACAAGAAAGTGGAAATATTATATATATATATATATATATATATATATATATGTATATATGTATATTCTCGATTTAGTTGACTTGTTTTTGCGTGAAAGGGTGTATGTCGTGCAATGTGAATAAAACAAAAATGAAAAATATATTGTTAATATTTTAAACTAGAATTGTTCTAGTTGGTTTTGACTTTAAAGAAAGAGTATCTTCATTCGTTTTTCTCCACATTATCCATTTAAGTTCCTGAGACCGTGACGTGCCCACAAGTAGTTACCAATTCCGGGATATAGCGAGGAAGATCAAATGATTCAGACATGAGCATATCGTAAAGTGAAGGAGCTTCCAAAAGTTGGTAAGATTTTCTTTTTCTCTTATTATTGATTTCCATTTCCGTGTATACATATTTATTTATTATTATAATATTTTATATGTATAAGAAAAAGAATTATGATCTCAGGTTCACTGGTCCCAGATTGTTTACGATCTGTATAAAAAATTTAAAAACCTACTTCTGTTGCATTACCAGTGAACCGGGTCCCAACAAATATATATTTTTCCTTTTTAATATTTAAAAGATAAAAAAGTAGTTGTTCCCATTCTATCCCCCGACCGGTACACGACCATCCATTCTCACTGTGGAAGCAGCTTTAGCAGTCCAACGACAACCGATGGGTTTGGGACTGAGACCCCCGAGCCCAGCCTTTAGATCCAATCCTTTTCCTGAAGTTACGAATCCATTTTGTCGGCTTCCCTTGACTACATTGTTCCGTCAACTAGCGGTTGTTCACCTTGAATACCTGATGTATGAATACGATCGAACATGGATGGCACTCATTCTTTTAGATTTTCAAGGACTGTCGGGGGTGCACCAGGCACCACGTGACGTGCAATACTCTTCCAGCCGCTGGACCTTACCTCCAGTTAAGCCATTTCCAAGGTAGGTAGGTTATTAAATAGAAAAGATTACTCTTCCCAAGACCCCGTCGACGTCTCCAAAATCTCTAATGTTACCGTCAACCGCCACATCCCGGTTCATAAATTTTAACCCGATTCCCTTTTATAGCTCGAACGGTTCATGCTATTGGATGTGCTTTCCTCATCTCTTAGAATCGACTAACCCATTTGAAAGTGTTGTTCACATGGAACCTTTCCCCTCTTTGGCCTTTAAAGTTCTCATTTGAATATTTGTACTGCCACCAAGATCTGCACCAACGGTCGCTCCACCTACGTCCTTGGTTTTATAGTGATCATCAAGCCCTCCTACTCATCGGGGCCTAGCACTTGCCCAACGGCTGGGTATAGGTCACACACTTCAGTTCCATCCATTTTTTAGGCTAGTTGATTCAACAGGTGAGTTGATACACACTTCTTAGCGGATTTCAAATTCCATGACAACTGCCCTGCTGTCTTAACTGACCAACACCCTTGGTGGGTTCTAGGTTCGCACACAGTTGGGCACAGAACCCGACTTCTGGTTCATCCCGCTTTGCCAGTTCTACCTACCAAAAATGGCCCACTTTGAGCTCTTGATTCCATGGTATGGCTCAACAAGGCAGCCACACCATCCTACCTATTTAAAGTTTAAGAATAGGCTGAGGGCATTGCACCCCCGATGCCCCTAATCATTAGCTTGACCCGATAGAACTCACCCACGGCCTCCAGCTATCCTGAGGGAAACATCGGAGTGAACCAACTACTTAACTGTTCGACTAGTCTTTCACCCCTAAACCCAAGAGAGATGAACGATTTGCACGTTAGTATCGTTGTGAGTCTCCACCAGAGTTTCCTCTGGCTTCACCCCACTCAGGCATAGTTCACCATAGTTCGGGTCCCGATAGATATGCTCTCACTCGAACCCTTCTCAGAAGATCAAGGTCGGTCGACGGTTCAACCCGTAAAGGATCCCAATAAATCAAATTCCTTACGCCTTATAGGTTTACTGGCCCGTTGACTTGTACAAATGTCAGACTCCTTATTCTGTGTTTCAAGAGAGGCCGAATAGGAAGCTTGTAGGCTGATGCTAGAAACGCGTAGGCGTACGAGGCACGCTATCTGCACAGAGGGTCCTGGATTGTGGTGGTGATGTCTTCACAAGCACAATGCATGGGCTTTGGCTACCATTGCAATCCGCAATAGCCCACACCCTGAGTGATTGGCAGACTGGCTTGTGATCGTTCCACATCCAACTGAGACGTATCACCAGCCCTCATCCGCTTCCCTCGCAACAATTTCAAGCACTCTTTGACTTTCTTTTCAAAGTCCTTTTCATCTTTCCCTCATGGTACTTGTTTGCTAACGATCTCTCGCCCGTATTTAGCCTTGGACAGAATTTACTCCCTGATTTAGCCTACATTCCCAAACAACCCCACCCGTAGACAGCACCGTATGATGTGACACGATCCAGGAACAACGGAGCTTTCACTTTCTCTGGTGCCCTTTTCCAGGGGACTTGGTCCCGGTCCGTCGTTGATGACACTTCTCTAGACTATAAATTGTACATCAAAAATGTTTGATTCTAAAGCTGGGATCTTCCCAGTTCACTCGCCAATAGTAATGGAATCCTGGTAAGTTTATTTTCCTCTACTTAATGATATGCTTAAACTCAGCGGATAATCTCGCCTGAGCTGAGGTGGTGATGTATGTGTTATTGACAACACTTCAGGGACAGTAAGCCTTATTAGACCGACGATGTATGTGCGATAAGAGCTTGATGTTTATTTGGCCATTAAACGTCACGATGTCCATCACTAGTGACTCATATTTGGGCCAACTGCAAGCCATTCAACACACAGAAGGCCAATATCTACCCATAACCAAGTTCATTCTTCTCTTCTGAGGAGAGGGGTTTGGAAGGGGTAATGATGCGTGACACCCAGGCAGGCATGCCCTCGGCCTAACGGCTTGGGGCGCAACTTGCTTTTAAAGACTCAATGGTTCACGGGATTTTGCAATCCACACTAATTATCGCATTTGATACATTCTTCATCGATGCGAGAGCCAAGATATCCATTACTGAGGGTCGTTTAAAATAATGAAAAAGGCATTGATATAAGCACACATGTTGTTTCCGAGGCGGTAATAGCATGCACTCTTGTTAAATTTCCTTGGCGTGATCCGTGCTAGGGTTCGTTGTTGTTTAGATGGAGCGAAGGCAAGTGCCCTCAATGCAAATGCATAGGGGGATCACGAGGCTCACTCACCCAAGCCCTCCAGATGATAAAACAAGTTTGCAGATCATTCTGTTAGGCAGGTTTAAACAATGATCCTTCTTTAGGTTCACCTACGGAAACCTTGTTACGAATTCTCCTTCCTTTAAACGATAAGGTTCAGCAGACTTCTTGTGAAGTCACAGGTAGTAAACCGTCCATGTCCCTGCGAACCGAACACTTCACTGGACCATTCAATCGGTAGGAAAATTGCAATGATCTATCCCTATCACGATGAACTTTCAAAGATTACCCGCGCCTGTCGCCCAAGGCTATAGACTCATTGAATACATCAGTGTAGTATGCCTACGGCCCAGAACATTTAAGGGCATCACAGACCTATTATTGCCTCAAACTTCCTTGGCCTAAACGGCCATAGTCCATCCAAAGAGCATAGTTGCTGAGGGACACCTCCGTATTGCTTGTTAGCAGGCTGAGGTCTCTATCGTTAACGGAATTAACTAGACAACTCGCTCCACCAACTAAGAATGACCATGTACCACCACCCATAGAATGAAGAAAAAGCTCTCAGTCTATCAATCCTTTCCTGGTGCCAATGACCATACTTTCCACGGAACCCAAAGACTTTGATTTCACATAAGGTTGACTTCGTTAACAAAATTGACCAGGCATATCGCCCCGCCAAATAAGAACGGCCATGCACCACCACCCATAGAATCAATAAAGAGCTCTCAGTCTATTAATTCTTACTATCTCTAGACCTAGTAAGTTTCCCAGTGTTGAGTCAAATGAAGCCGCAGGCTCCACTCCTAGTAGTGCCTTTCCGTCAATTTCTTTAAGTTTTAGCTTTTCGACCATACTCCCCCAGGAACCCAAAGACTTTGATTTCTCATAAGGTGCCAGCAGGGTCCTAAAAGTAACATCCACTGATCTTTGGTCGGCATCGTTTATGGTTGAGACTATGACAGTATCTGATCGTCTTCGAGCCCCCAACTTTCGTTCTTCATTAATGAAAACATCCTTAGCAAATGCTTTCACATTTTTTCATCTTTCATAAATCAAAGAATTTCACCTTTGACTATGAAATACGAATGCCTCAACTGTCTTGTTAATCATTACTACGAACATGAAGGCTAACATAATAGGATCGAAATCCTATGATGTTATCCCATGCTAATGTATCCAAAGTGTAGGCTTGCTTTGAGCTCTCTAATTTCTTCAAAGTAATAGCACCAGAAGCATGACCCGGCCAATTAAGGCCAGGAACACATCACCGACATAAGGGACAAGCCGACCGGTGCACACCGCGAGGCAGACCGGTCTACCCAACCCAACCCAACCCAACCCAACCCAACCCAACCCAACCCAAGGTCCACTATGAGATTTTTAACTGCAATAACTTAAATATACGTTATTGGAGCTAGAATTACCGTGGCTACTGGTACCAGACTTGCCCTCCAATGGATCCTCATTAAGGGATTTAGATTGTACTCTTCCCAATTACCAAACTTGAAGTACCCGATGTTGTTCTTTATTGTCACTACATCCCTTGACAGGATTGGGTAATATGCATGCCTGCTACCTTCCATGGATGCGGTAGCTGTTTCTTAGGCTCCTTCTCCAGAATCAAACCCTAATTCTCTATCACCCATCACTACTGTGGTAGGCCTCTATCCTACCATCAGAATTTTATAGGGTAGAAATTTAAAAGATGCATCACTGGCACGATGGCTATGCGATTTGTCGAATTATCATGAATCATCAGAGCAATGGGCAAAGCCAACGTTGACCATTTATCTAATAAATGCATCCCTTCCCGATATCGAGTAGCATATACCATCAAACAAACTATAATTGATTTAATGAGCCATTCGTAGTTTCATAATCCTAATTAGTTCATACTTACACATGCATAGCTTAATCTTTGAGACAAGCATATGGCCACTGGCAGGGTCAACTAGGTAGCATTCCTCCATAACACCAACACTCGTATGGACATTGTACATCCATTAAACTATAAAAGCCAAGATGGGTGCAGTAGTCTTTCATGTCAATTGACAAATGCATAATAGCTTGGACGAATGGAGGTCGTAACCCCTCACCCATGACTAACGATCCACATCCAAGAGAATAAGCATAACCTCATGGGCTTTGGTAAAAACACAAAAATGCGAGATGTACCTGGAACATGAGGTCATCCTATCGTCCACCCAAAACTTGTAAAGGCACCGAGCGAATAGAGAAATGAAAACAATCGAATTCCATTCAATTGGTGAAAAACACAGGATACCAATCTTACCCACAAGGCACAAGATCATGCTCAGGGAAGACTGTCAAAAGGATGGAGAATGTACAATTCATTGCAAACCTATGCCCTCCAACCACCACTCATACGAGTTACATGAACTTGATGATGACCCAACCGAACGAACCATAAGCCAGCGATTACAAGAACCGTTGAGCATGCGAAAACATCTAGAATGGCCACACCAGCACCGTTTCAACTGAAGAAACACTAAAATCCAAGGGACATTATAACCTTTTAGGGACAAGATTTTGAAAACCAGCGATTCTTAATTATGCCCAACCCACCACAACACACCATTAAATGACATCAAGTTAGCATAAGCTGAAGCATGCTAGTTCTTCCATATTTAGTTGGGACGTTTCGATGAATGAAGCAAATAAATCATCTCTATAATAGCCAAATGAGAAAGTATACACAGTTTTGCGCTCCCTACTCATTTCTTGACCCGACCACAGTATTCTCCGTTCCGATGCTCACATGACCGAAGGCATACTCTCACTTATCCTTTAAAACTATTTACAAGAAAAAAATTTGAGATGAACCATGCCTAAAAAAAAAGTAACAAAACACTACTAGCTCACCAGACCAACAACCGAATCTGTCGAGTACGCATAATAAATCCAATGGACAATAACCTTTGCGGTGCAAAATTTTTGATAATCCACAATAAAGGCAAATGATAAAGTAAACACAGTGTTACACTCCCTCGAGAGGGGTTAATACTCATTTCTTTATCCGGCTGTAGTATTCTCTATTTCGAAGCTCATATGACAGAAGCCATGCTCACACTTTCCCATCAAAAACCTTGGCAAGAAAAAAAATTGAGATGAACTGTGCCTCAAAAAAGATCAATACAACACTATTAGCATACCATACTGACAAACAAATATGTCGAGTAATCACAATCAATTTGAGGGACAATAAGCTTTGCATGAAAAAAATACCGATAATTGTCAATAAGACCAAATGAGAAAGTGGACACAGTATTGCGCTCCCTCGAGAGAGGTTAATACTCAATTCTTGATATGGGCGATGTTTTCTCCATTTCGACGTGCACATGATCGAAGCCATGATCATGCTTTACCCTAAATAACGTTGGTAAGAAAAAATCCGAGATGAACATGCCTCGAAAAAGATCAACATATCACTACCAGCCCACAAGACTGTGATCACTAGACCGATGACCAGACCAACGGTCAGAGTGACCGCCAAACCGATCGACCGACTGCCTATGTTGTGCCATCCTTCATATATGAGAGTGAGGGAAGGATGGTATAGGCACTAGGTAGTCGAAACCAAAGCGGACACCTCCCCACTAAAGAGGTTTTAAAGTAGTTGTAAGAGTGCCTGATCGTGCCAAAATTGTTATATATTTTGGCCCTCATATCCTTAGCCATTGACTCATTTTTGGGTGTTTTTGCATCTCTTATGTCTTTTTATTCGTGTTTTCAGGTGATTAGGTACATTCTGGATAATTGGATAAAAGATGCGATTTTTGCATGAAAAAGGGTTAAAAAGTTGATGAAGTAGCATCAGGGTTGTGCGCTGGTTGAAACCCATACTGGTCTTGTACGGGTTCCAACCAGCGTATAACCCGTATAAAATCATGGAAGTATAGGCCAAGGCATTGCACGGGTCTACACAAGTGCACCATTGCGCAAGTGTCCGTGCATTCCTCTAAAATCGGGAGCTAGAATTGAAGCATCAGGGCAATACACAGGTCCACACCCACGCACCATTATGTAAGTGTCCGTGCAAGGCTTTTAAACCGGGAGAGGAAAATCAGAGCACCAGGTGTTTGCGTGGGTCAAGCGTAGGTCTCAACAAACGCACAACCCATGCATATCTCGAGACAGATTGCCATATCAACAGTTTTCAGCCATTTGAAAGGCACCTATAAATTAGATCAATTCTGTTAGGAGCCATACACCTATACACCCATTCATAACCATTTTTTCTCTCTAGATCTAGGAATTTGTTCCTCTCCAAAACCCATTCAATTCTCACATCATCCATATCATCTGCTCAACAAAAGGAATCAAGGAGATCATTTTGGAACTTCAAGAAGGAGGAATCATCTATTGGTTTACTTTAATCCTTTTCTCCTTGTTTCATTCTTGTAATTGACATTAGTAGCTAAACATCCCACTAGGGGATTGATGTGATTCATTTGTGATTATGGGTTTGTAATTGAATTCTATGCTTATCAATTAATCTATCAAGTTTATTTCATTAGTTGTTAGTGATTTAAAGGATGATTTGCATTTGATTGTACCCTCTTTTCTTTGCATGTTATCTAAGAATCGATTAGAGTAAAGAATTGAGTATACCCTATATTTAATTTTGTTAGCTCATTTGAATGGAAGGATTGAATTAGAGCACCCTCCTCTAGTGAAATCCGGACTTATTAATCTCTATCCTTATCTAATCTAAATTGAGTGACCAATTCTATACCCTCTAGATTGGTTGCTTGAGAGAGATTAAGCACCAACTCTATACCCTCTAGGTTGGTGAATTTATTAAGAGATTAGTCCTTATTTGATAGATATGCATTTTAATGAGTAATCACTTGTGGGTAATCAATATTATACCTTCTAGATTGAATACTCACAAGGGATATGCAACCAAGCTATACCCTCTAGATTGGTTACTTTTGATTAATGAGCATTAATGAGAATTCATACATAACCATGACTATATGTTGAATCCATCATTCTCTTAGTCCCCTTATCATTCATCTTCGTTTATTATTTGGTGCATTTCTATTTAGTAGACTTGTTTTGTGTTTTAATCATAATTGATTCGAAACGTCATTTTTACTGTTCTTCTTGCATATTAGCTTAGAGTATAATATGATCATTTAAGGCATAACACGATCTCTGTGGATGATACCCATACTTGCTACTATAATGTTATCATATCTGAGTAGGGTTTTCTAAATTTGTTTGAAAAGCTATTTTACATATACAAAATGACACTTGTCAAAATGGCACCGCTGTCGGGGATCAGCATATATGTATTTCTTTGATTAAATTGCATCAGTAGTTAGATTATCTTTTGTTTTAGCCTTAGAGTTTATTTATTATTCTTGTTTCTTTTACCTTGTTCTTCTATTTGTGTAGTCTAAGGTGTATAGGTATATGCACGGGAGACGTTCTTTACAAAGACCAACGGTACCAATTCAAGACAACATTAACCGCATTGGTAGAGCTGTTAGGCAATTTGAGCAGTATCAGTTTGAAGAAGAAATGGATAATGATCATGTGCCTAATGTGCTAGTAGAGGCGGAAGTGTTTCATACAAATGACTTAGGTTTTACTATAGGGGGTACACTCTTCCCCCAACTGGAGAGGAGATGCCCACTGCTATAGTTCTAGATGAGGTTACAAGGCCGTACGAACTAAAGAGCATGCATGTCAACTTGCTTCTGTCATTTCATGGATCACCTTCAGAGGATTGTTTACAATTTACTAAGTAGTACTATGTTGTTCTGGAGACCTTTCCTATTATGGTTTGTAATACCGTATTGACTAGGGGACAGTTGCAAATAAGGTGTTTTTAATATTGCTTAAAGGATATGGCTATGTAATGGTATATGGTCTTGAGGCCCGTGATTCTTACAATTTGGCCTCAAGTCTGCAAGGCTTTCTATAACAAGTTTTTCATAACTGCTCGAGCAAGAGAGTTGAAAATTAAGATCACCACCTTTAGCGAAGACTAGGGGGAGCCATTTCATGAAGCATAGGATAGATTCCATGTCTTGTTAGCATAAGTCCCACCACAAGCATATACAGATGAATTGAAGGTCACTTCCTTCTATCAAGGACTTTTGACTAGTACTCAGATAATGGTGGATAATGTTTGTGGTGGAACAATTACTGACAATAGGGCCCCAGAAGCTTACTAGATCATGGAAAAGTTGGCTCAGAATTCTCAACAACGGTCTTCCAACATTCAAAGAGGCAGTAAGATTGGGATTGATGATAATACGGGGGTTGTTATTAAGATGACTAGTATGGAAAAAGACATGCAATCTATTAAGGACATGTTACACAATAAAAGTAAGTCGGGAACTCATGTGATTCAAGTCAGGAGTGACTCGATGAGTGGGGATTTTAATTATGTGCATGAGGAGGCTCAAATGTTGAGAGGGTTCCAACACCAAAGAAATGATCCCTACTCAAATACCTACAATCCAGGATTGAGGAATCACCCGAACTTCTCATGGAGCAATAACAACCCAAGCCAAGGGAAAGGATTTAATAAGTACAACAATCAAGGTGGACCAAGCAATCAATGGCAAGGAGCTCAACCCCAGCCTCCATCAAACGTCATCGATCAATCCAGTCAAATTTCAACAAAGACTAAAGTAAAGAATTTAGTAACAGTCAGAATGCTACCCAACAAAAGCTCGAAAACTACATCGATTTGAATGATCAAAAAATGCATGGTCTTGATGCCTCGCTTCAAAGAATGGAGACTCAGATGACCCATATAGCAGACTACATTCTTAAGCAAGAAAAGGGGAAGTTTATGAAAGGGAAAGAACAAGCTAAAACTGTAGAAGTAGTGCAAGACAGCAAAGAATATTTGATGGAAGAAGAAAAAGTGTTGGAGTCATTTGAAGCTAGTGAAGAGAGTAAAGGGAATGAATTTGTAGATGAAAAAGGCAATATGGGAGTTAGTGAGGATCCCGTGGAGGAGATTGTACCATTAAAGTTAGAGGATCCCATAAGTTTCATCATTTAGGTGAGCATCGAAAGTTCGAACCTGATAGAAGAAGTGTTAGGAATGGGGGCAAGTATAAACATGATACCCCTTCAAGTGTTTAGGCAACTGAACATTGACACATTGAAGCCTACATCCATTACCTTGAAGATGACTGGTAATTCAATTGCAAATTCAGTGGGTATAATTAATGATGTGCAATTAAACGTTCATAGGCTTAAGGTTCTAGTAGATTTTGTTGTTTTGGACGACAAGGATGACGTTATCATAGATCGAGATTGGAAACTTCTGCTAGGAAGGTCATTTATGGTCACAGCTGGTATGATTGTTAATCTGGTTGCAAGAGAATTGTCTTTTAGTTGTGGAAGTGAGATGGTGAACTTCATTGTGAAGAAACCAGAGGAGAAATAAATGAGCAATCGATGTCTAGTTTTAGAAGCTCCAAGAAAAGGCAAGAAAAAAAGGAAAGTTCTTGAACTTGTCAAGGCATTTGAATTAGCCTCATAATGGGAAACATGACATCTGAATGGTGTCTTGGAAAGGGAAGCAATCAATGAAGAAGATAACATTGTCAATGAGGAAAGTCTGAAAACTAGTTTTAGTATCTTGGAGCAGGAAAAGAAAGGGTTAGAAGACAAAAACAAAGGGCTTAATCAAGAAATCAATTGTCTCAAGGGAGATAATGAAAGGTTAAAAAGGAAAGTGCAAGACCTCTCTGACCTCAATGTGAAATTGGGGAAAAAGTTAAAGAAGGTGGAAGGTGAGAAAAAGGTGGTTGCATAAGACTTAACCTTACTCGCTAAACTTACGAAAGAATTTGAGGAAGAGTACGAGAGAAGTAAAAGAAAACTCTTGATAGAACTTGAGAGGAAATCGAACCTTTTAAAGGAAGTGAAGGAGGCACTTAGTAGGAAAGGGGAGGCCTTGAAGGTTGCAAGAGTAAGGGAGTCTTACTACATAACTCAACTGGACAAGATCGAAGAGGAGGTCAAAGCACTCCGAGCACAACATACAAAGGAACCGCAAGGAGCAAACAATAGAAAGAGTTTTACTCATACTCGACTTGTGTGCTTCTTTTGTTTTGATAAAGGTCACCTTATGGCTCGATGTTCTAAGTTTAAGGATAATAGGAGGAAGTGTCAAAAGACCCCATATGTGGTTAAAAAAAATTGGGTTAGGAAGGATTTATTAAAAACATATAGAACCAATGGGAAAGGAATTTGTGAGAAAAATTCGGCAACCATTTAGGTGGTAAAAAGGAAGTAATCTTCCCAATCGGTCAACCCACCTTCTGTGGAATCTAACTCTACTCCTCACGTATAGAGACCTTATTTCTTCTAGTAGATATTGATGTCACAATTTGTTCTCTTTATGCTTAAAATGTCTTATGTTTGGAATTCATCATTTAGAGTAAGATTAGGGGCCTTATTAGGATGAGGACAACTCATTGTGATATCTTTTGATTAATTAGTTTGAATTCTTATTTTGTATTTTTATATCTTTTAGAGGAGATTGTCAAGTAATACAAGTCTTTTAAGAATAACTATGGAAATCTAATGCAGGGGGACACTAGGATTAGAGGAAAATTGATAGATGAGGCAAGTTGGTTGTGGAGGCTGGAAATGCACAGGTCTCTCCAAAGCTTTACCTGTATGGCACCCACACATTTAAAGGAAGAAAAGTAAATCAAGATATTACACGGGTTATGTGCGGGTGCAGACCCATACAAGACCCACGCATTCCTCGTGCCTTCAAGCCTATAAGGAACACATCACTGTCGAGAGCGTGCCCTACCACTTTAAAATTTCTTTGTTTTCACTCTTCTTTTTAAAGGTAATATATGTTTCCACAAATAATCCAAGACTAAAAGAGGTATGTCCAAGCTTTTTGATTTATAATTAAAAGCTTGCAACTTGAATTTCACTTTTCTTCTCCATCTTGCAACTGTGATTCAATCCCTATAGCATTATATCCTATCTAAGACCTACATTTTCATCCTAAATTTTAATAGGATAAGTATGAAGGATTGGGCATTTGTGGTTATTGCTTGCATTTTGCATAATTGGTGAAGTTAGAATCAATGTGAACTTTGATGTGATTAAATCAATTCTAGGGTTTGAAATTTCTTCAATTTGTGAAACTATTTGATTGTGTGTTAGCACATAGTTGTTAGGAATTATATGTTGAAATATCTAGATGAAATTTTCCTTAAGAACCCGATGCATATGCAATTTTGGAGAGATCTCCTTCACGAGCTCTATATACAGAATCGCCAGATGTGCGATTCATGCAAGGGTTTGGACCGGCACACAACCCGCACATTGTATGCCTTAATTTTGATATTCTGCTTCATCCTTACTTCATGATTGTCTCCTGCCTGTGTAAATAATTATTCTTGCCCTATAATGAAACTGTTTTATTGTAGATGTCATCCCGAACCAAGCACTCGGTTCAAAAAGAAAGTCAAAGGAAGAAAATAGCTCGAACCCCCACTGTTCCTCAGTGTATTCAGAACGAAGACTATCCAAGAAGGCTTGAATTCTTCAAAAGAAGACCAGTTCTTCTAGAACGGGGATTAATTTGGAAGAATTGAGAAACACGACTATTTTCCATACAGTTGAGCACCGAGGTTGGGAAACACTTGTCTCCACTCCAACAAAGTACAGTTGGACATTGGTGGCAGAATTTTATGCAAGTATGGTGCCAGATTACTTTCAGCAACACTCAACAGTGATGGTAAGAAGTGTTGTGGTAAGTGTGAGCATTGATGACATTCTGGACTATTACAGCGCTTGGCTTCCAGATGATCAAGAGACTTTGTTTAGAATGTGATATGGTGTTACTTGGAACGATAATTTTGTCAGAAAAAATGTTGGCTTTGTAAACTCATTAGTAATTCAGCCTATGGAGTTTTGGGTCACTCTGAACTTCCACATCAAGCACAATAATCTAAAGATTGAGCTAGGCCTATGGAACATATTCATATTGCATTCAATTAGGCCTCGGTCACATAGGACCACAGTACCATTTGAGGTGGCAACCATCCTTCATTTCATCAAAAACAATGAGTTAATTAATGTGGGATCCCTTATCATATGGGAAATAGCACAGCTTGGACGAAGAAAGGTAGAAAGACAACCACTCATTTTTCCTTTTCTCATTAAAGATTAATGCAGGAGAGCGGGAGTTGAAATGGGAGAGGAGCGTTTGGTGTCACTGCCAAAAAAAAATGGAATAGCCACTTGGACCAGTCTAATAGTGGAAAGAGACCTCACTAGTGATAGGAGAAGGACATGGAAGAAGAAGAGTATCACAAGAGCAGAGTCAAGTAGGACACACTAGAAAGAGCCAGAGGACATGGATTTTGAACAAGAGCAACAAAATATAGGGGTAGGTGAACAGAATGTAGTGCCATTGGAGACTTTAATTTCTAAGATGGAAGGCCTAGAGAAATCTATGGATACAATTAACTTAAACATGGAAGATCTATGGTTCAATGTTACGAGTTTAAGGAAGGAGCTGAAGGTCATTCCCTATGAGAGACGTAACAAGAGACACACTTCTTCAGTCTTTCCTGTTGGAGGACCATCATTGATCCATGTGCTGTAGAGCTCAGAGCGGTATAGGAGATATCACGATGGGAGGCTGAAGAAAGAACTAGAGCAAAGGGAGATCTGAAAGGAAAGGGTATACAAAGAGAAGTTAGGGCAGAGTCCTCAGAAGATGAGTGATTTCCAGCTAAACATTGTCTTTAACTTACTACGCACCTTTATTTGTTTAGTACTATTACTTTTATTCTGAACTTATTATTAATTAGATTTCTTAGGGCTGTTATTATTTTGATTGCATTTAATGTTTGATTGGTACCTTTCGGATATTTTGGTTGAAATTGTGTGAAAGAGTTGTGTGGTTTGGGATAATTGATATAAATTGATTAACCCATGTGAACAAGTTTTGCTTCAAGGCTAGGTGCTTCATCCCTTGGTTTGACACATGGCCACTTGCAAGTCTTGGAGGGCCGAGCAAGCCAAAAGTGCCCATAAAAAGGTGAGAACCTACTCAAGTTATAGACAAGAGAACAATCACATCGATTCTATCTTTCTAACTCAATTCCAATTTTTTCCAAAATATCCTTGAAATTTTACTTATTAAAGTGTGCATACGAATGGTTGTGAATAGTTCATTAAATATCATTTTTAGGTATTATATGAATTTTCTTGATGGAAACTTGTTTATATGTATTTTGCTTATCTTGAGTTTCCTAAATTTTTTAGCTTATTGAGTATTTCATTTTTGTTAAGTGAGCCGAAGGCTCATGTGGATATGCATAGTATTTACAGGTTAATTTTTGAAATAGCCCAACTTGGTTTAGGGGTTTGGAATCATTGCATATATCATGTACAGATTTTGGTGCATATAATAGGGAACTGGTTTGGGGGTTGTTTTACCTCCATACCATCAATTTTGAATGAAATTGCTTGATGTTGGTTTGTGCTTAAAGGTCAGTACTGTATCGAATTGCCTTATTTTATGTATGAGCCATTTTGAGTCTTTTTGTTTTGAGTCATGTTAGGTGCGCTCTGCTAGGGCGGAGTCTCTAGTCTTCAACAATAAGGATAGTGTTAGGTTTTGGTTTGGGGGTTTAGACGCCTTGTTGAGTCGTCTTGAGTCTTTTATTTGTCATTTTTGGTCCAAAATTTTCAATTTTGTCGCATTGGCTAAAATTTTGAGTTTTAACTAGCTTGGGTGTGATGCCTTGAACTTGTGCTTTTGGCGAGTCTATACATACATTGTGAACTTGTGTGCAAATCTTTTTCACTCGTGGGGTATATTTGCATTGTCATGGACTACTCCCATCTTTTGTGTGCTTTAATTGAGGGGACTCGGTGCTCTTGCGCCTTGTTCTAATAGTGGAGACACTCGTGAGTTCACAGAACAAGCCTATAAAAAGCTTATTGAGTGTTAAATTCTTTCTATTCTTTAAACACTTTTCTCATCATAAGTGTCACATGCCATAGGACACACATTTCATATATATAGTTGATTGCATGTTGGATGCATTCATTCCCTTGATAGACTAATTATGGAAATGATCTTAGGCAATGTGTGTAATTAACTACATAAAAGGCATAAACACATTCTTTAATCCTTTATGTGTGCATTATAGCCAAATTTGTGGCCAAACACTTACCTTTCATTTGGAACCAAAATATAACCATATAGCCATAGCCAAAAACAAGCCTACCTTTATTGCCAATCATATGGGGTGTGTGTGTGTGCTATGCGAAGTATTTGAAAGGTGTGAGCTCTTAAGTAATTATAGCGTGTATGTAGGTAACAATGAATTTTGTGTGAAATGGCTCAATTTGTAAAAGTACCAAATTTACACTTATGAGCTTAAATTGTCAATATGTAATGTATAAGTGTGCAAAAACAAAAGAAAAGAAAAGAAAAGAAGAATCAAAAAGAAAGAAAAACGGTAAAGAGGAAAAGAAAGAGCCTTGAAAGTAATATTAAGTACTCACAATGTAGAGTACAATATTGGATCACAATATGTGTATATTTGTAAATGCCTATTTGCTAAAGTGTGTAAATGTGTATTAGAGCTTTGTATAGGGTGTGTGAATATATGTAAGCATGATTGGTGATCTTTGCACTCAAATTTTCCCATTTCTTTGCTCACCACATCTAACCCCATGATCCTATTACAACCAAAGGGAAAGCCCTATCTGATCTATGATATGTCTTGATTGGTAATGTTTGTTGAAGCATGATCTTCAACATTCATGGCATAGTGAATCATTCATAGGCTAGTTCATAGACATTATCGAATTTTTGAAAATACATTGTATGCAATGCAATAGATTTCTATACATAAAGTCCATCATTGCATACTTTGAATGAGAGTGAACTTAGGACTCTAAGTGGAAAAAGAAGAGCGAAACCGGGTGAGGTTTAGAGTCAAAACGAATTATGCTCAAGGTGAGGGAGTGAGTAGCTCCCGATATGAGAGCACTTTTAGGCATGGGATTCATGGTAGCGAGAATTTCCCTCAAGTGCCTTTGAGTTGTTTTAGATTGCCTTACATATGTTTACTCCTCTCTATCACACATCCATGCATCTCATCATCGGTTGGACATGCGACTTATTGGATTATTTGATTTTGAGTCTTAGGTCGAGTCTTTGTTATTTGAGTCCTTGTTTTGTTTTAAGTTTGCTTGAGGACGAGAAAAGGTTTAGTTTGGGGGTGTTTGATCATGCCAAAATTGTTATATATTTTGGCCCTTATTTCCTTAGCCATTGTCTCATTTTCGGGTATTTTTGCATCTTTTATGGATCTTTATTTGTGTTTTTAGGTGATTAGGTACATTCCGATTAATGGGATAAAAGATGCAACTTTTGCACGAAAAAAGGTTAAAAAGTTGATGAAGCAGCATTAGAGTTGTGTGCTGGTCTTGCACGGGTTCCAACCAGCGCATAACCCACGCACTATGAAGGAAGTATAGGCCAAGGCATTGGGCGAGTCTACACCGGTGCACCATCGCGCAAGTGTCTGCGCATTCCTCTAAAACCAGGAGTTGGAATTGAAGGATCAGGGCAATGCGCTGGTACTCACCAGCGCACCATCGCGCAAGTGTCCGCACAATGCTCTTAAACTGGGAGAGGAAAATCAGAGCACCAGGTGTTTACACAAGTCATATGCGGGTCTCAACCAGTGCACAACCCATGCGTTTCTCGAGACAGGTTTCCACATCAGCAGTTTTCAACAATTTTAAAGGCACCTAAAAATTGGATCTGTTCTGTTAGGAGCCATATGCCCACAAATCAGTTAATAACCATTTTATCTTTCTAGATCTAGGAATTCTTTCCTCTCTAAAGCCCATTCAATGGTCACATCATCAATATCATCTACTTAACAAAATGAATCAAGGAGACCATTTTGGAGCTTCAAGAAGGAGGAATCATTTATGAGTTTACTTCTATCCTTTTATCCTTGTTTCATTCTTGTAATAGATATGATTAGCGAAACATCCCATTAGGGGATTGATGTGATTCATTTGTGATCATGGGTTTGTAATTGAATTTTATGCTTATCAATTAATCTATCAAGTTTATTTCATTCATTGGTTGTTAGTGTTTTAAAGGATGATTGGAATTTGATTGTACCCTCCTCTCTTTGCATGTTATCTAAGAATCGATTAGAGTAGAGAATTGAGTATACCCTCTATTTAATTATCTTAGCTCATTTGAATGGAAGGATTGAATTAGAGTACCCTCCTCTAGTGAAATCCGGACTTATTAATCTCTATCCTTATCTAATCTCCATCGAGTGACCAATTATATACCCTCTAGATTGGTTGCTTGAGAGAGATTAAGCATCAACTTTATACCCTCTATATTGGTGAATTTATTAAGAGATTAGTCCTTATTTGATAAATATGCATTTTAATGAGTAATCACTTATGGATAATCAATACTATACCCTCTAGATTGAATACTCACAAGGGATATACAACCAAGCTATATCCTCTAGATTGGTTACTTTGGATTAATGAGCATTAATGAGAATTCATACATAACCATGGCTACATGTTGAATCCATCATTCTCTTAGTCCCTTTATCATTCATCTTCGTTTATTATTTGGTGCATTTCTAGTTAGTAGACTTGTTTTGTGTTTTAATCATAATTGATTTGAAACGTCATTTCTACTGTTCTTCTTGCATATTAGCTTAGAGTATAGTTTGATCATTTAAGGCATAACACGATCTCTGTGGACGATACCCATACGTGCTACTATATTGTTATCATATCTGAGTGCAAATAGGGTTTTCTAAATTTGTTTGACAAGCTATTTTACGTATACAAAATGGCACTTGTCAGTGCCATCAAGAAAAAACCCCTTTGACTGAGCTATTTTTAGTCGTTATAAAATTCCCGTCAAACAAATATTTATAAAGTCCTTAGCAACTTAAAATGTGAAAACAAGTATAATGACAAGCAAGAGTATCATCCATAGGGAAAGGGAAATCGAATGGCTAAAACTGGTTAACAATTATTAAACTAAAACTATACATGAAAAGGTAAAGAAAAATGGTTTTGGTTTTGAAATTTTAATTAACTACAATGCAATCACAATTAGGCTAGTTAATCTAGCATGCAATTAGTGTTAATGAGAATGAGTGTTAAAATATGATGGTTAGGGCTAAGGAATTGATGGATCACATAAGCAAACAATTGGCGTATTGGTAATTAACATAAATGAACATTAATCTATTGTAACCAATCTAGAGGGTATAGCATTGGTTGTATACCCTTTATGGGTTTCCAATCTAGAGTGTATAGTATTGGCTACCCACAAGTGATTGTTCATTAAAATGCACATCTATAAAATTAAGGGACTAATCTTTTTATAAATTCACCAACTTATAGGGTATAGACTTGGTGCTTAATCTCTCACAAGCAACCAACCTAGAGGGTATAGTATTGGTCACCCATTTGAACTTAGTTAGAGATTGAGATTAAAATGTCCGGATTTCACTTGAGGAGGGTACTCTGGTTCAATCCTTTCTTTCAAGTGAGCTTAAGAGAATCGAATAGAGGTATACCCAATTCTCCACTCAAATAATTTCTCAAACAATTTGCAAACAAAGAAGGGTACAATCTAAGACAAACTATTCTTGAAATCGACTAAAACAATGAATGAAACATATTCAATAGATTTAATAAAGTAAATAAAATTCAATACAAGCCCAAGGTTCACAAATGAATCACATTAATCACCTAGTGGGATGATTAGCTACTCATGACAAATACATAAAAATAACTAGGAGATAAGAGATAGAGAAGACCCATGTAAAGATTCTCCTTCCTTCAAGCTCAAATCCATTCTCCAAGTGTCTTTGGGTAGATGATGATGAACGATGGTTAGATTTTGACATGAATGTTAGTGTTTGGGAGAGAGAAGAGTAGAAAAGTTGTGGAAGAAGTTTAATAGTGAGCTTTCAATAGGAAAATGGTGTATTTGTAAGCTTGGGGAGGCTAGGGCAAGATTTGAGCATGAAAGGAAAAATTTTCCCCTCTAAAAGTGGCAAATTTTTGTCCCAAGAACTGATCCCGTCAGATTCACGACTCTCAATGCACGGACAATGCACTAGTTGTTACCCGCGTAGGACCCGTGCATCTCTGTGCAACAATCACTAAAATAGGCATATTTCCCTATAGAAATCTTGGAATCATAATCCGTAAAAACTAACGGAAACTAGATTTCTGAGGCTTTTTGAATATATGTTATTCGACATGTGGTTTGATCTTAGGAGGGTGATATGACCCTCCGAAGTTGGATGACTTGCATGACCCTTTTACAATTTCAGCTCCTTTTGCTTCCAAACCTCACTTTTTGCTAATTTTTGCCTCCCAAACTTACTTTAAGCTTAAACACCATAGGGAGGGAATATAACCTTTGCTCTTTTTGGCTCGTTTTATGTCCCGTACTATGACTAGATTGCCTCTGATCTGCTTCTGGGTCTTGATGTTTGTGCGGGTTATGCGCAGGTCCAGAACCGCACAGGACCCGCGTATTAACCTGATGATTTGTCTTCATCTCTTGGGTTTTGGCAAATGCAAGGACAATGGTGCGGTTGGTCTACGGGTTTAGGACCCGAGCAGTGACCTGCACACTGATGTCTTTTTTCACTGATTTCGGCCTGTTTTCTCCCAATTACCGTGCTTTTCATCCTTTTTTCCAACATGTACCTAATTGCCTGCAAATATATCAAACATGCCATAAGACAAGTAAAAACACTCAAAAATGAGACAAGGTAATGGAATTAAGGGCCAAAATATATGACAATTTTGGTCCGATCAAATACCCCCAAACCAAACAAACCTTTGCTCATCCTAGTGCAAACCATAAAACAAAACAACTAGACTCAAATAAAAATGACTCTATCTAAGACAAACCTAAACTCAAAACAAATATATCGATAAGTCGCATGTCCAACCGGTGATGAGATGCAAGGATGTGTGATAAAGAGAAGCAAACATATGCAAAGTAATCTAAAACCACTCAAAGGCACTTGAAGGAAATTCACACTATCATGAATCCCACACCTAAGAGTGCTTTCATATCGGGAGCTACTCACTCCCACACCTCAAGCATAATTTGCTTGGACTCTAGACCCCACCCGGTTCCACTATTCTTTTTCCACTCAGAGTCCTAAGTTCACACTCATTCAAGGTATGCAATGATGGAAGTTATGCACAGAAATCTATTAGGTTTTAGATTTGTGTTGGCTTGATTCCATAACAAAATGCTATTTGTTTGTATTGCTTAGTTGCTTAGGTGGTTCATGATTAGATCGGTCTTTAATGATGAAAAGCGACTTCGCATGCAAAGTCCGTCTTCAAGAGAATATATGCTTACTTGGATGCTAAGGTATGAAGATTCTTCCTCCTCTTGCAAGGCGTAGGTGCACACACACACAATTCATAAATTTGTGTCCCAGCATCATATGGCATCATTTGGTATAACATATTCACACACTTGAAGTTGAATGCTCATGCATTTGGTATGAAAGCAACATGTTTTGGAAAATGCATGATTGGAGACTATCTCTATGTAGTTTGCATTCTAGTGTGAATTGTGTTTGTTTGTTTATATATTTGTATAACATGGATCTTGAACTTGATTTTAGTCTTAGATTATTCATGATTAAGTTCTGGTCATTTTGGTTACTCATACTATTGATTTCGAGTTCTAAGTCAAAAGATACTACACTTTCAACTCATGTTGCATACATTGTATTTGTCTTCATATATCGAGTCGAATTCTTATTTTATGGGTTGATTATCTTATATTTCCATGTCTGTGAGGGAGTCCCGGTTTGTAATATTCAAACGGATTTGAATTCGGAGTTTGGAGGCCAAAGAACGGTCAAAGAACGCGAGAGGAGCGCAAGGGAAGAGGTGTGAAGGCATAAGCCATCACTTGGCACCATCCCAAGATGGCACGTGGCCATCTCGGCCCCAAAGGTGCTCTTCCCTGAGATGCCCACGTGCCATCTCGGGGAGGCACTAAAGAATGGGGGCAACTTGGTCATTTGGTTGTTCTCTCTTTAAAACCTCTCCTTCCCTCTCATTCAAAAATAAGTTGAGAAAAACGAATTTGAAGAACAAGTGCAGAAATTTTCTCTCAACATTTTGATTTTTGTTTTTGAGAGAACTTCTTCATTTCAACTCCGAATCACTTGATTTTAAAACCGATTTTGAGTGTCTTGAAGAGTTATACAAACCACAAGCATTTCCAGAACCAAAGGATGTCTTGATTATTCACAGAGTTCAGATTTTCAGTTCGAGATTTCATCCTTGTTGGTAAAATCATCTTCTTATTGATTGATGCCTTTAGATTAAGAAGCATGACTAAGATGATTTTGATATCATTTTGTGGTTTGTTGATTTTACTTTCAACTTTAGCTAGATTTGTGATAAGTTGATTGATATGTGCTAAACTTGATAAACATGAAATTGTTTCTAGTAATCTTTTGTTCTTATGCTTGATTGACTATTTCTAAATTTAATTTAATTTTCTAAGAACTAGGTCTACATCAATTGGTATATTCATTTAATTGATTTGGTTCTTAGTTGATAACATGCTTAGGTTGCCTAGATACATTTATGACTATTTTTTTTAAAGCATAATCTAGCTATCTAGTTGCATGTCCATAGAATTTGATGATCATCATTTTCTATGTTGAGTGTCTGTTTACGTTTTGCATTCATGATCACTTAGAAGCCTTGTGAAGATTTAGGAAGTCTCATATCTTAGAGTGATTCTTTGATTTGAGCAATTGGAAGTCTTAGCTAGAGTCGGGAGGACTTCGATAGCTAAGCAAGTGGAAGTCTCGACAAGAGGTGTGAGACCTCAAATTGTTGAGCAAGGAAGTCTGAACTAGAGTCGGGAGGACTCAGATAGTTGAGCAAGAAGTCTTGGCTAGGATCGGGAGGATCCGGAAAGGTGAGCAAGGAATCTTCCTAGAGACAGGAGGTCTTGGATAGGAAGTCAGCTTAGTAAATCACTAGGTTCAAGGGTAGAGTAAGAGTGATAGCTTGGAAAGCAAGTGTTGATTGTTTGAGTGTGTAACTCTTATTTGAAATAGTGGATTTGCTTTTGCTGGTGGTTGTGGTATCAACCCGTGGATGTTTCCTCTTAGGAGGTTTTACCACGTAAATATCTTGTGTTGATTTTTAGCATCTTTAATTTCTTTACTTAGTTGATTTGTGTCATTTGCTTTGTCATATATCATTTTGGATATTATGCTAAGTGTTGTATAAGATTGCTTGTGTTTTTAAAGAAGATTAAAATTTGAGCATATACCGATTCACCCCCCCCCCCCCCCCCCCCCCCCCTCTAGGTATATTTTAAACTATAATTGGTTAAGGGAATTTACAATTGGTATCAAAGCCGGTGTCTAGAGGTACTTAGATAGATCTTCTTTTGTAGTGTTTTTTGTTTTTGTGCTATAGGTGATTATATGCCGAAAGGTTCTTCTAGTGCTAGGCTTCCAATCTTAAATAGTGGTAACTACTCATTTTGGAAAAGTATGATGAAAGCCTACATTACATCCATGAGTGATGTGGAAGAGGAAAAGGAGTCTTAGTATACCTTTGTAGAACCAAATTGCATTCCTTTCTCTTTGAAGACTTAGAACTTGTTTTGACTTGTTGTTCATCCTTCTTTGAAGCTTGAATCATCATGAATCTAAACAACTAAATCATTACAAGTAAACATCATTTTGATATGGAATTAATGCCAACACAAACTAAAACCTAACAATAGAGTCGGGAGGACTTGGATAGTTAAGCAAGAAGTCTTTCCTAGGGTCGGGAGGATCTGGATAAGTGAGCAAGGAATCTTCCTAGAGACAGGAGGTATTGGATAGGAAGTCGGCTTAGTAGATCACTAGGTTCAAGGGTAGAGTAAGAGTGATAGCTTGGAGAGCATGTGTTGATTTCTTGAGTGTGTAACTCTTATTTGAAATAGTTGATTTGCTTTTGCCGGTGGTTGTGGTATCAACCCGTGGATATTTCCTCTTAGGAGGTTTTACCACGTAAATATCTTGTGTTGATTTTTAGCATCTTTAATTTCTTCACTTAGTTGATTTGTGTTGCTTGAACATTTGCTTTTTCATATATCATTTTGGATATTATACTAAGTTTTGTATAAGATTGCTTATGTTTTTAAAGAATATTGAAATTTGAGCATATACCTATTCACCCCCCCCCCCCCCCCCCTCTAAGTATATTTTACACTATAATTGGTTAAGGGAATTTACAATTGGTATCAGAGCTGGTGTCTAGAAGTAATTAGATAGGTCTATATTATAGTGTTTGTAGTTTTTATGCTATGGGTGATTTGTTACCGGAAGGTTCTTCTAGTGCTAGGCTTCCACTCTTAAATAGTGGTAACTACTCATTTTGGAAAAGTATGATGAAAGCCTACATTAGATCCATGAGTGATGTTGAAGAGGAAAAGGAGTCCTCGGATATTCATGAATATTCTAGAAATTGCGTTGCTCATGTGGCCATATATGAATGAGGATTTGAGGATAGTAGTGAAGAATCCTCAAGTAGTGAGGAAAGTGAATACTCTTCAAGTAATGAAGATAGTGAATTCTCCTCACATCATGATGAAACAAGCTTAAATGATAAGATCCTTCAACAAACTAGTGAAAATGTCAAGAAGAATGATGAGAACAATAAGTTGAAGTTGATCGATGCCAATTTAGTGGTGATAATCAAAGCTCTTGAAAATGAGAAGAATATGTCTTTGGAGAAGATAAGCAAGCAAAGTGAAGTCATTAAAGAGCATTAAGAAACCATTGAAAAATATTTTTCAAAGATAGAAGAAAGTGCTCACTAGCTAGATGATTTGAAAGAAGACTTTACTATAAAGTTGTTTATCATGGAAGGAGAGAATAAGAAAAAAAAAAAGAATAAAGAGCTTAAAGACAAAATCCTTAGTCTAGAGAATAACTTGAAAGATAGTAATGGAAGAATAGGAATTTTGTAACAAGAAGTTGAGCAAAGAGATGATTCTCTTGATCGTGCTCAAAGACTTGAAAATGTGCTTAGAGTCAAAATTAGTAAGCATGAGTGTCAAGAGAAGATGCTTGGTGATAAGCTTGATGAGGCTAACAAGATGATAGGTAAGATGTCATCTATTGCTAGTAAAGTAGAAACTCTCATCAAGATTGGTAAGCATCCTAGTGACAAAAGAGGATTAGGTTATGTGAATGAAAATTTTACACCTTCATCTAACAATTCTACTTTTGTCAAAGCAAGTGGTAAAGTGAATGTAGGTACTCTCTCTAACGGTAAAGCCATAGATGTAACCGGAGGTGCCTCAACATCAACAAGGAGCAACAAAGGAAATTTTCAACAAGGTCAAAGACAAAAATCATCATTTTCAAAGATAAAAGAAAGTGCTCAAAAGCTAGATGATTTGAAAGAAGACTTTACTATGAATTTGTTTGTCATGGAATGAGAGAATAAGCAAAAAGAGAATAAAGAGCTTAAAGACAAAATCCTTAGTCTAGAGAATAACTTGAAAGATAGTAATAAAAGACTAGGAATTTTGAAACAAGAAGTTGAGCAAAGAGATGATTCTTTTGATCGTGCTCAAAGACTTGAAAATGTGCTTAGAGTCAAAATTAGTAAGCATGAGTGTCAAGAGAAGATGCTTAGTGATAAGCTTGATGAGGCTAACAAGATGATAGGTAAGATGTCATCTAGTGCTAGTAAAGTAGAAACTCTCATCAAGATTGGTAAGCATCCTAGTGACAAAAGAGGATTAGGTTATGTGAATGAAAAGGTTACACCTTCATCTAACAATTCTACTTTTGTCAAAGCAAGTGGTAAAGTGAATGTAGGTACTCTCTCTAAAGGTGAAGCCATGGATGTAACCGGAGGTGCCTCAACATCAACAAGGAGCAACAAAGGAAAATCTCAACAAGGTCAAAGACAAAAATCATCATTTTCTCATGCAAAAGATAAAGCATCAAGGAATGGACATCAAAGAGGTAACAATGTGAAATGGTATACTACTTCAAATGCTCAAGCTAAAGGTAACCCTTTCAAATTTGTACCTATTTGCCATTTTTGTAACATGGTAGGACATATAAAACCTAGATGCTATGAATACATTCATAAATGCAAATATGAGAATGATTTGTATGATATGTCTTTGATGAATGGTCCTAGGCTATCATCCATGTATGGATCTAGATCTAGACCTAGGAAGACCTTGGAAAAGCATGTTGAGAAAAATATTGTTGATGACTTGCTTGTGAAAACACATGTTGTGCCTCATACTACTATGCATAAAAAGGTTGATAATGCTTTGTTTGACTTGTTTGAAAATGTGACTAATAAGGTCGATTTGCATGATTGTAAGCCAAAGAATAAGTCAAAGCATGTTGTTAGTAGTAATGAGAAGCATGGTGTTAAGAAAATTTGGATTAGAAAATGATCAACTACTATTTCTTCCAAAACCAAAGACAAAGACAAGAAGAGCTATGGAATTTCTCAACCAACTTCTCAACCAAAGCATGCATACTCAAAAGGTAATTTTTCTAAATTTATTTCGGTTTGTCATTATTGCAATGTAATTGGTCACATTAGGCCTAGATGTTATGGATATATTAGACAATGCAAACTAGGGAATAATATGCATGCTAGTGAGTTGAACAAATCTTCTTTGAAAGATTCTAAACATGATAATGGTTTTGATGTTTTGAAAAATGTGCATATTAGTCATGATCATGTGAAGAAACTTACTAGGAAAGTTTGGATTAAAAATCATGATGTGAAAAAGGTTCCTAGTCATTCTTCTAAACATGTTGATATTGATAAATCTTTGAATGTTGTGCATAATAATGATAAACATGTGAAGAAGAATGTCAAGAAGATTTGTATGGATGAGAATGTGAAAAAGCATGATGGTCATATATCTTGTATTGATAAAATATTTGTGTGGCAATAACAATGAGTTTAAAATGAGTGATAATTTCATGAAGAAGATAGTTGATGATTTATCTTCTAGATTTCATATTGCCATGAGTAATGATCATGATGTTATTTGTGTTCGTTCACCTAAGACCAATATGGTCAAAGGTGAGTGCTCTCATACTTGATTGAGTAGCACATATGAGAATATTTTTTTTTTCATGTTTGATAAGAGTTCTAAGTTTGATACTTGACTAAGTCATTTGTAATATGCTCGATTTACTATTCAAACTTGGTGTCTCTAGTCAATACATGGACTTAATATTCTCATACTTTCACTATGATGGTCAAAATTTGTTGGTTGACTTTAGAGAAGTCCAATTTTGAAATCTATTTGGTGGAATTTGTTAAGACTTTTGGAGAAAGTCATTTTATATGTTTGTTTGAGTTGAGATGTTTAGTCTTTATTCTCTTGGGAAGACACACCAACAACTTGTTGTCATGTGGACAAACAAGCCAAGAGAGCTCATAAAAAGGGCGAAAACTTTACATTGATGAAAAAGCTTGCTAAAGTATATCTCTACTCTAAAGCTTGCTTTCTTGATTAATCTTTTCAACTCTATGTGTGCATTTTATCATGTAGCATGTCGTATTAGAGAACGAGTATAGCTTTCATATGGTTCTTGATGACATTTGCTCTCTAAAGATCATTTAGTGATTTGTTAACAATGATCTTATATATGATGTGTGAAATGCTTGTTTGTTTGATGAGTGGCATACTTTTGAAAAATATGAGCTTCATATTCAATGAAAGCTACTCTACTGAGAAGTAAAGATCTTAAGTAAGTCTCTTTGTATTGCTTTTAGATCATGTGCTTTTAAGTCTTAAAAAAAATTGGTTTTCAAAAGTGCACACTTTGCTTGTCTCATATATTTAGTTTGGGTAAGTTGAGTTTGAAGATATGTGAGTTATGGATACACTTTGAAGTCTTTTGACTAGTACATTTAAGATGACCTATGGTTAGTATCCATTTTGCTTCAGCAATTACATAGAACTCAACGAGCACCTTCATGAAAAGGACTACACACGTTGGTTGTGAAGCCACCCAATGTAGGAAAGGGCTACACCAGTGTGATGAGTGAAAGCCATCATGAAGTGTATATTTTTATGTTTAAAAAAAATCAAAGAAGTGTTACGAAAAATCAATAAAAAAAATCTTTGATTCAAAGCCTAAAAAGAAATGAAGGAAGGCTTAAAGGAGTATAGTTGAAAATTGTGATTGTTCGGGTTGAAAAACAGAAATGGGATTACGAGCCACATGCACACACACGCTCATTTGTTGAAATTTATTCTCTTAAAAGCAAAAATTTCCGGATGATAATCGGTTTGACCTTTTATGGTTAGCATGAATAGATGTTGATATGGTTTGCATGTTGATGATCAAATTACTCCTTTATATATGTTTGAAGAAAATCCACACACACACTTATTTTGCTTACAAGTGAATTTGATTTGCTAGCAATTTTAGAAGAATTATGAGAGATATTAAAAATCTTGGTGTATCTCTCATAGTTTGTGGAGCTTATTTTGTTGAATTTCTTTAAAATTGCTTGATTGTGTGATTATGTGGATATCATTGTGAACAATATCCTATCTTAATCTTAGATAGAGCACTTATCAAGGGGAAGCATAGTATGCTAGACTTTGTTCTCTTTTATGATAAGTTCACATGATTTTATTTAGATAAAAACATGACATACTTGAACAATGAAAATGCATGTTACTTATCTCATATATTTGCTTCGATCCCTTATAAACCCTTGTTTGTCTCTTTGACTATTCCTTGACAAAAAGGGGGAGAAATGTATTCCTCACCATGTGTGGAAGAAATGTACCTCTTTATGGATTATTGACATTCTTGTATTAAGGGGGAGAGTTCTTTTCTTAAGGGGGAGTAAATAATTCTTGTATGATGAGGTAAAGGAACTAAAGGGAGTGCTTTAAAGTGAACTTTTATATGAGATAAATGATTTCTTGTTTGCTTTTTGTGGATATATCTCACCAATCTTCTTTGTAGAAGATCTCTTGTTTGTTTGGTTGTGCTTGTCTCACAGGTGCCTTGATGATTAAAGAGGAGAATCTTGAAGACTCATGAAGACTTGAAGATATGTTAGTTTATGGTTCTCATTGTAATGTGAGGATGTGAGAATGCAATCAACTATGAGTGGTTATTGTATGGTGAGGTTGAGGTTTTATCATGGAATAGCCAAAGGGGGAGATTGTTAGGTTTTAGATTTGTGTTGGCTTGATTCCATAACAAAACGCTATTTGTTTGTATTGCTTAGTTGCTTAGGTGGTTCGTGATTAGATCGGTCTTCAATGATGGAAAGCGACTTCGCATGCAAAGTCCGTCTTTAAGAGAATATATGCTTACTTGGATGCTAAGGTATGAAGATTCTTCCTCCTCTTGTAAGGCGTCAGTGCACACACACACAATTCATAAATTTGTGTCCCTGCATCATATGGCATCATTTGGTATAACATATTCACACACTTGAAGTTGAATGCTCATGCATTTGGTATGAAAGTAACATGTTTTGGAAAATGCATGACTGGAGACTATCTTTATGTAGTTTGCATTCTAGTGTGAATTGTGTTTGTTTGTTTATATGTTCATATAACATGGATCTTGAACTTGATTTTAGTCTTAGATTATTCATGATTGAGTTCCGGTCATTTCGGTTACTCATACTATTAATTTCGAGTTCTAAGTCAAAAGATACTACACTTTCAACTCATGTTACATATATTGTCTTTGTCTTTATACATCGAGTCGAATTATTTTTTTATAGGTTAAGTATCTTATATTTCCATGTCCATGAGGGAGTCCCGGTTCGTAATCTTCAAACAGATTCAAATTCGGAGTTCAGAGGCCAAAGAACGGTCGAAGAACGCGAGAGGAGCGCAAGGGAAGAGGTGCAATGGCATAAGCCATCACTTGGCACCATCCCGAGATGGCGCGTGGCCATCTCGATCCCAAAAGTGCTCTGATGTGATGTAAATCGTGTTTATAAAAACAATACTCGCAAGTGCACTAATCGTGAAGATATCGTACAGTGGCAAGTAAGGATCGTTCCCATGAGGACTAGAGATTTACCGGTTAAATCTAATTCTAATTAAAGCTAAATTAAAAGTAACCAAAAAGATTATTGAGTTTGATTTAAGGCTAAAACTAAATTAAATTAAAATTATGAAAGCAATTGATAAAATTGGGTTGTGGTCAAGAGATGGAAGAATTAGGTCATCAATGCTCCCCAACTATGTTTACTTAATGTTTTGAATTGACTTTGAAAACAAAATATTAATCAAGTTAAGGGTTCGTGCTTATCTTAAGTATGATTGTTACCGTATGATCCTGGGATGAATCAAGTGTTCTCAATTACAATTTACCCATAGATCAATGGCGCAAACTACAACCGAGAACCCATTAAGTACAAGAACAATGAACAAAAATCTACTTGCATAGATCAATGCTAAGATCAGTTTTATCCATTCAATTGAATATTAATTAAGATTACGTATAGATCAATACTCCAACCTCAATCATTAAATTATCAAAACCCTAAACTCATGCCAACGTATGATCATGCATTAACAAGAATAAAGAATTAAGACATAGGATGAATTGAATAAATCAAAACTCGAATTAATGAAAATATCGTCAATTCTAATAAAGAGCATTCATAGAGGTTCACATTGATTCCCTAATATGAGTTAGTTACACATGATGAAAATAAGAGAAGAGAAAGAAAAGATAAAACCCATCTTGGCCATCAATGAGTTCTTCAAGTCTTCAATGATGATTTCTTCTTCTTTGTCTTTGAATATTCGATGTGTAAAGATGAATGGAAGGTGTATAGTGATGGAGTGGTGGGGGACGGCCCCCTTGGTGGCTTGGGACCTCCCTTCTCTTCCCTCTCAATTGTAAAGAATATGGAGTATTTATAAGTGATATTTCCTTGTGAACCCCCGATTCTTCTTAGGGTTAGGAAATCCATCAAGTGGGAAAGTTGAATGAGACAAGGAATGATAATTCTTTCCTAAATTGAATTTCCTCTTTTGATTTTTGACTCAAAATTTGAGTTTTGGAAGTTTCTCAAACATGTTATGGTCTTCTAAAATCATTAGAATTTGATTTGGGAAGTTTTAGAACAATTCTGGACCAATTCGGAGTGGTTTTCGGCAAAAAATCCGTCAAACCGCGGCCTGGGTCGCTCCGGAGGTCGCCGTTGTCCAGACCACGGAATTCCTCAGCCAAGTACCGCTCCGTAGACCGCTTGCTAGGTCTTGTGCCTGGACGGCGGTCTAGGCCGCGGTTGACTATCCAGCACTGACCTTTGGTTACTAAATTGAGCATAACCTCTTCTAGGAATATCGAAATTGAGATCCGTAAAGTGTAATGGAAACTAGACTTCTGGGGCTTTCAATCCATAGGTAGTAGGACACACAATTCGATCTGATCTGAAAGATATAGGCCCTGTAATATTAGTGTTCTGCACTGGTTCGAAAATTGATATTTTTGCTCTTTTTCTCCAAAATAACATTCAACACCTCTTGAATGGAATGTGACCTATACATGCTCAACAAATACATAAAACACCTAATTTCACCCAAGAACAAAGCACAAATAATAGGAAATGGGGACCTAAAACATGTACAGAAATAGACCGATCAAATACCCCCAAACCTATCTTTTGCTAGTCCTCGAGCAAAACTAGAATAAAAACAAAAACTAAAAATAAAATAAAAATAAACTAAGCCACTTTCGTAGGGAACACGATAGAATTGAGCGTATGCTACAAGCCTTTAAACCTCTAGGTGTCCCTAGTAGGAGGAGTTTTGTCTCCTGAGGGTTTACAGCTATGCTACCCACAAACATATTTATACGAAAAACCAAATAATCAAAACGCAAACTCAAATGTACCATTCAAAACCAATACATGCCAGAGCCACTGAATAAAGACTAAAATTATACCACAAATTTGAATGCACTACTACTTGTTTTAATGAAAAGCTCATACTTAAGACACTCTAGCTTCAAAAACACATTCATTAAATGCCATAGATATAATTTGTCTCGACTCTAATTCTCACAGGATGTCACTCATTAATTTCACACATAACCTAGGCAAATACACTCATCAAGCATATGCGAATAGAGTTTATGCACAATAAATTTCAAAATATAATCGCATATGATTATAATAAAACAAAAAACGTTTGATTTTGTACAAAGGATCTCATGAACGGAATCAGACATTAAGATCAAGATAGAGCACATGTTTACCTTTACTCTCGAACTAGCATTCCCAAAAGATCAATTAGGTCTTTTCTTTGGTTGTAACGGGGTCATTGGGTGAAGGTTAAGAAAGAATGGGAAAAGGATAGCAAACAAACCTAGGATCATATCAAGAAATTCTTCGGTAATCTTCATACTCGATTGAATTTCTTTAAATTCTTCATTCCACTTGCATCCAGGCTTCTTTAACAATTTTTGTTCATTCTCCTTTATGAGTTGATTTTGATTTCTCATCACTTTCATAATAAAGCTCTTTCCATTTCACTTACATTCGATCTCATTCATTTATCTTTCTTTCTTTTTTTCTTTTTTTCTTTTTCATTCTTTTTTTTTATTCACTTTTTTTTTTATAAGATGAGAAATTGTACATCAATTACATAGTTCTTCCAACACATTCTTTGCATTTAATCTTCTAGCTTTGTCTTGGTACATGCACATCACAAATCACCCATTTCAAACTCTCTTCAGTTATCTTCATCACCTCAATATGATCCCAAGTTATAAGGTATGGCTAATATATGGCTCATTGGGGTTAAGTTAATGTGGGTGATGAAAGAAAAAGGCTTATAGTGTTTGGCTTCAAAATTGGCTATGGAGCACGCACATAAGGTAGGAAATATTTAAGGCCTTTTAAGTGAGTTAAAGCACACATTGCCTAAATCACTTCTAATGGTTTAACCAAAACAAGAACAAAGTCTACATGTGATATCTTTTTATGATGAATGTTCTTTAATATCCAATGCATAACCTAGTGAGATCAATTTCTAATGCTAAGAACCTAACGAGTGTTTAGGAGTAGAAATAAAAGAACCCTCTATAATGATATTTATGTACGCTTTTTGGCTTAGTGAACTCACAAGGGTAGTCTCCACTATTAATCATGGTTATCCAACTAAGCATCCTATCCACTATCATATCAAGAGCATGCCATAAATTTTGAAAAATGCAATGCACTACTCTAAGTGGCAAAACGTTAGTCTAAACTCAGTGAATAAAGCATATATTACGACTCTTAAAGCACACAAAAGAAGCATCGAAAAATAGAGGACAAACAATTCAAAACTGGTGACTTTCTAAAAAGACCTACGTCTGTTATTTAATTTATATCTCTCAAATTACTCAATAAAATTTAACCATATTTTAACACAAGAAAATAGACATATAAATTCACACTTTTCATTATAAAATATTTCAAAATTCGAATTGTAAAAATGAGAAAACAGACGTTGAACACAGTTCACGTGCAGAATTTCAAAAACAGGGCATCACCCATGACTTTTGGTCGAAGAATCATTTATAACTTTTAAACTACTGCCCAGAATTTTACGTTCTTTATACCGATAGATTCGTATCGAAAAATCAAAGAAGTTTACATTGACATAAAAATTTATTTCCTCACCAATGAATACAGTTTTAATAAAACGTTTGCCTCAAAAAATTTAAAAACAGGGCATTTTTTTGTAGATTTGAACAAATCGCTCAATAAAATAAAATAAACATGAATTCACACCCCCAAACCTAATATAAACATTGTCCTCAATGTTTATATGACATTAAAAATATGGACAACGAATAAAGAAAAAGTATGGAAGGCAAGAACTAAAAACACAAAATATATATATATATATATATATATATATATATAAATAAATAAATAAATAAATAAATAAAACTAAAAACTAAAACTAAAAACTAAAACTAAAACAAAAAATTAAAAAATTACCTAGGTGGGTTGCCTCCCACCAAACGCTTTATTTAACATCTCGGCAAGACGGATGCTTGAAAAACTCAACCAAATTCCAATTTCTCAAATTTACGCGTGCGCGCAATCATATCTTGGAAAAAAAAATCACGTGTCGGCATGTTCCTACACACAATAAGCAAAGGCAAGTAAATGTTCAATATAAAGTATGGTGAAATAAGTTCAGAAAACCACTTATTCCATTTGATGTTGTGTAGGCTGCTAGGAAAAACTATGGGAGGAACATAAGGCTTGAGTTCCTTGTATAGGAACGGTGCCTCAAAAGGGACATCTTCCGCTTCCTTTGCTTTTTCTTCCATCTCCTCCTTTTCAACTTCTTCACCTACAACACTAGAAAAATCATTAGAAAATTCATGGGTTACTATGGTATCGATAATCTCATCATTCGAAGGGATGTTGGTAGCTTCTTTCTGCTCCGTTTGGTAGGGGAATTTTTCGGGCTCCTCCTTTTGAAAATCATCTATCAACTGATCAATTTTTGTTTCTATCTTTCTTAATGAAGCTTCAAAATTTTGAATTCTCACATCAGTGTCTTGGAGTCTTTTGTCCGTATTTTGTATAAATTGCTTTATTGTATCCTCCAATGATGGTGAGACCGGCTGCTCATAGGTATTGACTTTATTGTAGCTCCACGAGAAGTCTTGATGATTCCTCCAATTCGAGTTGTAAGTATTGTCATATGGTTCATAACTCGACCACTGGTTGTGGGAATTTCCATATGGTTCATTAATAGGCCACGAATTATAGGAATTTTCAAATGGTTCATGCATAGGCCTCATGTTGTAGGAATTCAACTCTTGAGTCTGTTTTTCAACATATTCTGGAAATTCTCCTCTCAAATGGCAGCCCCATAGATCATGACCAACTATTCCACATATCTTGCAAACCCTTTGTTTTCTCCTCGGAGTCATCGAAATCATCTCCTCTATCTGTTGACTTAAATCAGCTAGTTGCATAGTAAATCCATGAAGTATTTCTCTTTCTTCATCATAAGCGTGTTGTCCGTAGAAGTCCATTGTACCTAAAAAGAAAACAAGAAAGAGAAAATAAAAAGAAAACAAAAATAAACAAAAATAAAAACTATTAACTAATGACTCTACTACTAAAAATAAATAAAATTAAACTAAAACTGAAAATAGAAATAACCAATAAATTCAACTAATCCATGGCAGCGGCGCCAAAAACTTGATGTGATGTAAGTCGTGTTTATAAAAACAATACTCGTAAGTGCACGAATCGTGAAGATATCGTACAGTGGCAAGTAAGGATCGTTCCCACGAGGACTAGAGATTTACCGGTTAAAACTAATTCTAATTAAAGCTAAATTAAAAGTAACCAAAAAGATTGTTGAGTTTGATTTAAGGGTAAAACTAAATTAAATTAAAATTATGAAAGCAATTGATAAAATTGGGTTGTGGTCAAGAGATGGAAGAATTAGGTCATCAATGCTCCCCAACTATGTTTACTTAATATTTTGAATTGACTTTGAAAACAAAATATTAATCAAGTTAAGGGTTCGTGCTTATCTTAAGTATAATAGTTACCGTATGATCCTGGGATGAATCAAGTGTTCTCAATTACAATTTACCCATAGATCAATGGCGCAAACTACAACCGAGAACCCATTAAGTACAAGAACAATGAACCAAAACCTACTTGCATATATCAATGCTAAGATCAGTTTTATCCATTCAATTGAATATTAATTAAGATTACGTATAGATCAATACTCCAACCTCAATCATTAAATTATCAAAACCCTAAACTAATGCCAACGTATGATCATGCATTAACAAGAATAAAGAATTAAGACATAGGATGAATTGAATAAATCAAAACTCGAATTAATGAAAATATCGTCAATTCTAATAAAGAGCATTCATAGAGGTTCACATTGATTCCCTAATATGAGTTAGTTACACATGATGAAAATAAGAGAAGAGAAAGAAAAGATAAAACCCATCTTGGCCATCAATGAGTTCTTCAAGTCTTCAATAATGAATTCTTCTTCTTTGTCTTTGAATATTCGATGTGTAAAGATGAATGGAAGGTGTATAATGATGGAGTGGTGGGGGACGGCCCCCTTGGTGGCTTGGGACCTCCCTTCTCTTCCCTCTCAATTGTAAAGAATATGGAGTATTTATAAGTGATTTTTCCTTGTGAACCCCCGATTCTTCTTAGGGTTAGGAAATCCATCAAGTGGGAAAGTTGAATGAGACAAGGAATGATAATTCTTTCCTAAATTGAATTTCCTCTTTTGATTTTTTACTCAAAATTTGAGTTTTGAAAGTTTCCCAAACATGTTATGATCTTCTAAAATCATTAGAATTTGATTTGGGAAGTTTTAGAACAATTCTGGACCAATTCGGAGTGGTTTTCGGCGAAAAGTCCATCAAACCGCGGCCTGGGTCGCTCCGAAGGTCGTCACGGTCCAGACCGCGGAATTCCTCAGCCAAGTTCCGCTCCGTAGACCGCTGGCTAGGTCTTGTGCCTGGACGGCGGTCTAGGCCGCGGTTGACTATCCAGCACTGACCTTTGGTTACTAAATTGCGTATAACTTCTTCTAGGAATATCGGAATTGCAATCCGTAAAGTGCACCGGAAACTAGACCTCCGGGGCTTTCAATACATAGGTAGTAGGACACACAATTCGATCTGACCTGAAAGATATAGGCCCCGTAATATTAGTGTTCTGCACTGGTCCGAAAATTGATATTTTTGCTCTTTTTCTCCAAAATAACATTCAACACCTCTTGAATGGAATGTGACCTATACATGCTCAACAAACACATAAAACACCTAATTTCACCCAAGAACAAAGCACAAATAATAGGAAATGGGGACCTAAAACATGTACAGAAATAGACCGATCATGCTCTGCTTTGAGATGCCCAAGTGCCATCTCGGGGAGGCACTAAAGAATGGGGGCAATTTGGTCATTTGGTTGTTCTCTCTTTAAAACCTCTCATTCCCTCTCATTCAAAAATAAATTGAGAAAAACGAATTTGAAGAACAAGTGCATAAATTTTCTCTCAACATTTTGATTTTTGTTGTTGTGATAACTTCTTCATTTCAACTCCAAATCACTTGATTCAAAAACCGATTTCGAGTGTCTTGAAGAATTATACAAACTCCAAGCATTTCCAGCACCAAATAATTTCTTGATTATTCACAGTTTTCAGATTTTCAGTTCGAGATTTCATCCTTATTGGTAAAATCATCTTCTTCTTAATTCTCTTCTTAGATCTTCTTAGATCTTCTTATTGATTGATGCCTTTAGATTAAGAAGCATGACTAAGATGATTTTGATATCATTTTCTGGTTTGTTGATTTGATTTTCAAGTTTAGCTAGATTTGTGATATGTTGATTGATTTGTGCTAAACTTGATAAACATGAAATTGTTTCTTGAAATCTTTTGTTCTTATGCTTGATTGACTATTTCTAGATTTAATTTTATTTTCTAAGAACTAGGTCTACATCAATTGGTAGATTCATTTAATTTATTTGATTCTTAGTTGATAACATGCTTAGGTTGCCTAGATACATTTGTGGTTGTTTTTTTGAAAGCATAATCTAGCTATCTAGTTGCATGTCCATAGAATTTGTTGATCATCATTTTCTATGTTGAGTGCCTATTTGCGTTTTGCATTTGTGATCGCTTAGAAGCCTTGTGAAGAGGTGGGAAGTCTCATATCTTAGAGTGATTCTTTGATTTGAGCAATTGGAAGTCTTAGCTAGAGTCAGGAGGATTTGGATAGCTAAGTAAGTGGAAGTCTCGACAAGAGGTGTGAGACCTCGGATTGTTGAGCAAGGAAGTCTCAACTAGAGTCGGGAGGACTCGAATAGTTGAGCAAGAAATCTTGGCAAGGGTCGGGAGGATCCAGAAAGGTGAGCAAGGAATCTTCCTAGAGACAGGAGATCTTGGATAGGAAGTCGGCTTAGTAAATCACTAGGTTCAATGGTAGAGTAAGAGTGATAGCTTGGAGAGCATGTGTTGATTGCTTGAGTGTGTAACTCTTATTTGAAATAGTGGATTTGCTTTTGCCGGTTGTTGTGGTATCAACCAGTGGATGTTTCCTCTTAGGAGGTTTTACCACGTAAATATCTTATGTTGATTTTTAGCATCTTTAATTTCTTCACTTAGTTGATTTGTGTCATTTGCTTTGTCATATATCATTTTGGATATTATGCTAAGTGTTGTATAAGATTGCTAGTGTTTTTAAAGAAGATTAAAATTTGAGCATATACCTATTCACCCCCTAGGTATATTTGACACTATAATTGGTTAAGGGAATTTATAAACTCTAATGCATTGCATACAATGTATATTCAACAACCGATAATGTTTGTGAACTAGTCTAGGAAAGATTCACTATGCCATAAACATGGAAGATCAAGCATCAACAAACATTCCCAATCAAGACATACTATGGATCTAATTGGGCTTTCCTTTTGGTTGTAATGGGGCCATGGGGTTAAATTTTGTGAACAAAGAAAATTGGAGAATTTTTAGTTCAAAGATCACCAATCATGTCTAAACATACACACACACCCCACAACAAGCTCTATTACACATTCACACACTTTAGCAACTAGGCATTTCCTTTCATACACACATTGTGTTTCAAAATTTGTACTCCACATTTTGAGTACTTAGCATTTACTTTCAAGGCTCTTTTTTGTTTCTTTTGTCTTTTTCTTTCTTTCTGATTCTTCTTTTTCTTTTCTTTTCTTTTCTGTTTGCACACTTACACATTACATTTTGACAATCACGCTTATAAGTGAAAATTGAGCACTTTTACATTTTTGAGTCATTTCATACACAATATCATTGTTGCATATATACATGCTATCTAAACTTTAGAGATCGTATCTTTCAATTACTTCACATAGCACACACACACCCCACATGATTGGCAATAAAGGGTAGGCTTGTGTTTGGCTATGGCTATATGGTTCATTTTTGGTTCCAAATGAAAGGTAAGTGTTTGGCTTCAAATTGGCTATGAATCACACATAAGGGATAAAGGATTTGTTTAGGCATTTTAAGTAGTTAATCACACACATCGCCTAAAATCATTTCCATAATTAGTCTATCAAGGGAATGAATGCATCCAACAAGCAATCCACACTATATATGCAATGTATGTCCTATGGCATGTGACACTAATGACGAGAAGAGTGATTAAAGAATAAAACAAAATGTACACTCAATTACACTTTTATAGGCTTGTGTTTGTGAACTCACAGGTGTCTCCACTTTAGAACAAGGCACAAGAGCACCGAGTCCCCTCAAAGCAAGCACACAAAAGATGGGCAAGCCCATGACATTGCAAATATACCCCACGAGTGATAAAGATTGTTACACAAGCTCACAATGCATGTATAGACTCGCCAAAAGCACACGCTCAAAGCATCATATCCAAGCTAGTTAAAGCTTAAAATTTTGGGCATTGCGACAAGATCGAAAAATTTGGACAAAAAATGACAAATAAAAAAATCAATAAAAATAAAAAGACGGCTTGACAAGACGTCTACAGCCCCAAACCAAAACCCAACATTGTCTTCAATGTTGAAGACAACAGAGCCCGGTATAACGGCGTGCACCTCACTAGACACACAACACACAAAATGAAATATATTAACAAAAACACAATGTGAAAGATATCTCAACATGGAGGACAAAATTTCAAAAACTGGTGACTTTTGAAATCCACCTATATCCGCTCTTTAGTGTATATTTCCAAAAAAACTCAATAAAATTTGCTCAAATTTTGGCAAATAAAACTAAACATGAAAATTCACACTTTTCATTTAGAAAATATTTTAAAATTCAAAATGAAAAAGTGTGTAAACGGGCGTCGAAGATGGTTCTCGTGCAGATTTTCAAAACAGGGCATCGCCTATGACCTTTGGTTGAAGAAACAATCATAACTTTTTAACCCCTACCCAGATTTTTATGTTCTCTATATCGTTGGAACCGTATCAAACAATTAAAGAACATAGTATGAAAAATAATTTATTTCCTCACCAAAAGGTATAGTTTAAATGAAACATTTGGCCTCAAAATTTTCAAAACAGGGTACTTTCGCAAAGGTTAAAGAAAAACATTAAAAAAAGTGAAATGAAAATGACTCAAATATTGAATCCACACCCCCAAACCTAATCTAAACATCGTCTTCAATTTTTATATGACATGAGATGCATATAAATAAATGAAGCATGGAGGGCAAGAACTCAAAACCAACCAAACCTAGGCACTAATCACACACAAACAATGCCCAATAAAAATAAAAAGATTCAAACAAGGCTCACTATAAAATAAGGCAATCAAGTGCAATATCGACATTTTAGCACAAACCAACATCAACCAATTCACAAAATTGACAGGATGGGGACATAACGACCCCCAAACTGATTTACACTATAAGCTCAAAATTTGTACAAGGCATATTTAAGCATGCTACCCCCAAACCGAATGGGACAATATATGCAAACTAAGCACCTGTACATTCCTATGCAAAATCTTAAAGAGCCTTCGGCTCATCATGCCAAAAATGAAATAATCAATCAATCCATGCAAAAACTTAGAAACCAAAATTGTATAGTCATTCACAATTGTTTCCCTTCACCCTATCCACACACAACCAAAATTAATATTCAATATTATTCTCATCCATTCATATGCACAATTTTGTAGAAAAACATATATCAAGATAAAGTGCAAGAGTTTGAGATAGAAAGAATAAACTGATGTGAATGCTCACTAGTCTAAAACATTGAATAGGTTCTCGCCCTTTTTATGGGCACTCTTGGCTTGCTCGTCCCTCCAAGACTTGCAAGTGGCCGGTATGTTGAATCCAAGAGATGAAGAACCTACCTTGAAGCACAATACTCATTCACAAAGGTTAACATTCACAACATAGATCTCAAATCAAATATACTCTCAAAGGAATATCACTCTCCACAAATCTCTCATGTCCACCAAAATTTATTAAACTAAAGGCAAAACAATAGAATAAAATAACAAAAAAAAACATGAAAAATAAAATAAACAAAAGGAGATTGCATCAAAAAATGTTCAATGGGATGCTAAGGGTGGTTTAACCAGGTTGGGAAACTCTTTCTTCTTGACTACCCAAGCAAATTTAGGCAATTTCCCTTTCAATTCCTTTCATATATTCCTCACTTAGCTCATTAAATATTTTCTCACCCATATTCTCTTTATCCTAGGTGGACTCCCCGTATTCCTAGGATTTCTTGATGCATGCTCTCTTTTTGAACAAAAATAGTAAATAGGATTAAGAGTAGAGTGACTCCCCTTTGATGAATTACTTTGAGGTCGTTGGAGTTGATCCACTTGTAATGCTTTGACTTCTTGTTCCACCTTGCTCAACTTCATGATAAAGTCACCTTCCCTTTCCTTTGCTAATTTGAGAGCTTCATCTTTCCTGTTGAGAGCTTCTATGGCTTCGTCTGAGGCATTGTCCTTTAGCTCGATCTCCAATTGTATTTCCTTTGACTTAAGAGCTGTTCTTTCTTTGAAATCAATTGATGCCTTTGTGAAGTCCAAAAACTCTTCTAGTGCTTTACTTTTTACGGCCTCAAGTATCTTGATTTGCTCTTCCAATTATTTGTTCTTGCTAGAGACTTCACCATTCTTCTTCTTGAGTGTACCATTCTCCACTCTGAGTGTTTACACTTCAAGTATGAGCCTCTTGTTTAACTCTTGGAGTTTGTCAATCTTTGACACTCCCGAGGCCTCTTTGCCTTCTAACTCTTTCAAGAGATGCACATTTTTCTCACATTGTTCCCTAATGTCTTTTTTTCTTGGGAAACTTCTACCATCTTCTCTTGAAGTTCTTCATTCTTTTTCTTCAACAACCATATTTTTGAAACTGCCCCTTTGAGGATGTCCAATAACTCATCGTTCATCTCCATCATCTTGTTTTGTTCATCCTCAAGGCTACTTTGTTCAAGATCATCCAAAGCAAAACCACTCCTTTGATTGTCTTCATATGATAGAGGTTGCTTAAAGGCGATGTTCTCACTCTAAATCCATATGGAGTCATGGTAAGTGCTCCCATATTGGTTGTGAGAGTTGTTGTACGACTAGTAAATCGGCTTCGGACTGTAGGAGTCTCTTAATGTGCCGCAGGTTCTTGACAACAAGGCTTTGATGTTTGAGCTTGCTTTCTACAAAACTCCAGAAATCTATCTCTTAACCGATAACTCTCAAAGTCATGTTCAACTTCACCGCATATCTTGCACTCCACGGTCTCTACTTGCCCATAAAAATCCATCGAACCTGAAGCAAAGAAAAATAAAAATACCAAAAGAAGTAACAAAATGCAAAAGAAAATTGAAAACAAATAAGATTCCTAACTCGATAAATATATAACTAGGATTAGCCACCTAATTAACACCTTCCTTGGCAACAGTGCCATTTTGACCGAGCTATTTTTAGTCGTTATAAAATGCTTATCAAACAAATATTTATAAAGTATTTATCTATGTCCTTAAAATGTGAAAACAGGTATAATGACAAGCAAGGGTATCGTCCATAGGGAAAGGGAAATCGAATGGCTAAAACTAGTTAACTATTATTAAACTAAAACTATGCATGAAAAGGTAAAGAAAATTAGTTTTGGTTTTGAAATTTTAATTAACTACAATGCAACTACAATTAGGCTAGTTGATCTAACATGCAATTAGTGTTAATGAGAATGAGTGCTAAAATATGATGGTTAGGGCTAAGGAATTGATGGATCACATAAGCAAACAATGGGCGTATTGGTAATTAACATAAATGAACATTAATCTATTGTAACCAATATAGTGGGTAGTATTGGCTACCCACAAGTGATTGTTCATTAAAATGCACATCTATCAAATTAAAGGGACTAATCTCCTTATAATTTCAACAACCTAGAAGGTATAGACTTGGTGCTTAATCTCTCACAAGCAACCAACCTAGAGGGTATAGTATTGGTCACCCATTTGAAATTAGTTAGAAATCAAGATTAAAATGTCCCGATTTCATGAGGAGGGTACTCTTGTTCAATCCTTCCATTCAAATGAGCTTAAGAGAATCGAATAAAAGGTATACCCAATTCTCTACTCAAATAATTTTTTAAATAATTTGCAAAGAAAAGAGGGTCAATCTAAGACAAACTATTCTTGAAATCAACTAAAACAATGAATGAAACATATTCAATAGATTTAATAAAGTAAATAAAATTCAATACAAGCCCAAGGTTAGCTACTCATGACAAATACATAAAAATAACTAGGAGATAAGAGATAGAGAAGACCCATGTAGAGATTCTCCTTCCTTCAAGCTCAAATCGAATCTCCAAGTGTCCTTGAGTAGATAATGATGAAGGATGGTTAGATTTTGAGGGGAATGTTAGTGTTTGGGAGCGAGAAGAGTGGAAGAGTTGTGGAAGGAGTTGAAGAGTGATCTTTCAATAAGAAAATGGTGTATTTGTAGGCTTGGGGAGGCTAGGGCATGATTTGGGCATGAAAGGACACATTTAGCCCTCTAAAAGTGGCTGATTTTTCTTCCAAGAGCTGATCCCTTCAGATTCATGACTCTCAGTGTGCAAACAAATGCGCTGGTGGTTACCCACGTATCTCTGCGCAGCAGCCACTAAAATAGGCATAACTCCCTCTAGAAATCTCAGAATCGTAATCTGTAAAAATCGACAGAAACAAGACTTCTGAGGCTTTTCGAATATATATGATTCTAAATGTGGTTTGATCTTAGAAAGAAGATATGGCCCTCCGAAGTTGGATGACTTGCATGACCTTTTTACAATTTTAGCTCCTTTTGCCTCCAAATCTCACTCTTTGCTAATTTTTGCCTCCCAAACTTACTTTAAGCTTAAACACCATCAGGAGGGAATATAACCTTTGCTCTTTTTGACTCATTTTATATCTCGTACTATGACTAGATTGCCTATGATCTGCTTCTGGGTCTTGATGTTTGCACAGGTTGTGCGCGGGTTCAGACCCGTACAGGACTCGCATATTGACCTGATGCTTTATTTTTGTCTCTCGGGTGTTGGAAAATGCATGATTGTTGCACAGGTTTAAGACCCACACAGTGGCCTGCACATTGATGTCTTTCTTCACTAGTTTCGGCCTGTTTTCACCCAATTACCGCTTTTTTCATCCTTCCTTCCAACATGTACCTAATTGCCAGTAAATATATCAAACGAGCCATAAGACAAGCAAAAACAATCAAAAACGAGACAAGGTAATGGAATTGAGGGCCAAAATATATGATAACTTTTGTCCGATCAACCTTATGCTTCAATTGTCACTCCCCCGCCTCCCCCTCCTCCCCAAAAAAAAAAAAACCTTCACTTTTAAGAATTTTTATTTTTATTTTCAAGAAATGCTTAGAATAGGGTTTTAGACTACCATCAAACAAACTATAACTGATTTAATGAGCCATTCACAGTTTCATAGTTTGAATTACTTCATACTTACACATGCATGGCTTAATCTTTGAGACAAGCTTATGACTACTAGTAGGATCAACTAGGTAGCATTCCTCCACGACACCAACACTCGAATGGACATTGTAAAGAATTTCAACTATAAAATCAAGATGGGTACGGCAGTCGTTCGTGTCAATTGTCAAATGCATAATTTCTTGGACGAACGGAGGTAGTAACCCCTCGCCCATAACTAACGACCCACATCCAAGAGAACAAGCATAACCCCATGGGCCTTGGTAACCACACAACAATGCAAGATGTATCTGGAACACGGGGTTAGCCTATCGTCCACCCAACACTCGTAAGGGCACTGGGCGAAAAGAGAAACGAAAACAATCAAATTCCAATTAATTGGTAAAAAAACACAGGATACCAATCTTACCCACAAGGCATAAGATCATGCACTGGGAAGACAATGAAAAGGATGGAAAGCGTACAATTTGTTGCGCTGAGCAAGAAGCTTGCAAACCCATGCCATCCTACTGTTGGGGTTTATGCCCTAAAGATGTAATTTGTAAATGGATTTATTAAATAAATAAAAGGAAAAGTTCAATTCATTCTTGTTGTGTTGTTTATTATATAACTTGTGCATAAAATTAACATCCAAGATTGCCGGATGTAATCTCGAACTGTGTATATGAAGTGTCATATACGGATGGATACAGTAAGAGACGTGCAATCTAAAGAGTCCATAGATAGCAAATAAAGCTGGGTACATTATTTGTGGTTAATTTATAGTTGCGGTCCATGCCGTAATGTACGGTGATTCTATCTTGAATCATTCATATGGAGATATGAGAATGGAGGCACCTTGTATGATGTGATCATATAGGACTGAGGCATGATCTATATGAATCTCTCATCAAGATCCGTTTACCAATGAGAATCATATATATCAACTAATGATAGCTATATGTGGGTGATCTTAATCCTGAGTGTCTTATCAATTCCTTTAGGTTAAATCGTAGTCTTTGATATATCATGGGTAAGGTCAGATGTATTTTCTGATCAATATACTCCGTATGTTGAGATTACGGTTTGGCTTGTGACTGGGAAGGTTTGTACACAATAGTGGAATCCACTCCTTCGTGTGAGAAGTAGATAGTAGTTCCCTTAAGGGTTGATTCGGGGCTTGGGCAATATGAGCGCTCTTCTAATTCCGTGAGAAAATAAGATTTATTGTTCATTATAGAATCAATGGTACTTAAAGGATATATGTAATTAGACGGGTATAACGGATATTATGACTCAGCTGTAATTATGAACTACTGTGGAGGATCACACCATGTGTAATAGCTATATCAATGGACATCGAGTTGTATCGGTCTGTGTAAAAGCTTCTACAGTTGAGAGAGTGCAGCTTTAGGTTTTTAGTGGAATAACACCGGAGTTAATAATCAAGGAATATTAATTAAATAGTTTAATTAATGAATCTGAGGATCATTGGAGCTCAAAATATTATGGGTCCATTAGGTCCCCTTGTTAGCCTGATCGATTTAGGTAACAAGGGTCACGGTTAATTAATTGGATTGTCCAATTAATTGTGTTACAAAAGTAACCAGTATATATTTAGGAATTAATTGAATAATGAGATTATTTAATTATATTGATAATTATGAATTATTAATTAACTATTAAATGGAGGTTGTTAGTTGATATATGGATTTAGGTGAAGCTAAAATAATATGATTATTTTATTTTACTAAATCATTTATCTAAGTATTTGAATTTAAATTTAAATTTAAATACTTATTATCACTTTTAATATATTAGATATATTTGAAAAGGATAATTAAAAGATATATATCAATTTTAACACAAGAGATTGCATTGGATGCAAATTGGTGTGTGCACATGAAACATTAGTCAAAAGAAGAATTTACATAGGATGTAAATACTTGATACACATATGATTGATATATATATATATAGCAGGTGAGATTGCTAATTTTTTGGTTATAAAGAAAAAGTGAACATATATATATAGATATATATATAGCAGGCGAGATTGTTAATTTTTGGTCATAAAGCAAAAGCAAGAGATATATATATTATTGCAAAAAAAAAAATGAGGGCAGCAGAACAAATATATATATTTGTGCAAATATTGAGAGCAGCAAAGTTATATATATATTTGTGTATGAGCAGCAGTGATATATATATACATATATTGTGTTATGTTTCGTGTGTTTTTGAAACACATAGAAGAAAGAGTTTCTTCAATTTTCTCTACATCCTCCATTCAAGTTTCTGAGACCGTGACGTGCCCACATGTAGTTACCAGTCCCGGGAGATAGCGAGAAAGATCAAGTGGTTCAAACAGGAGCATATCAAAAAGTGAAGGAGTCTTCAAACGCTGGTAAGATTTTCTTCTTCTGATTTTTGTTGATTACAATTTCCTGTATTTACATATTGTATGTATTAGTTCCGAAAAGTAATTACGATCCAAAAGTTCATTGGTCCCAGATACATATATGATATGTATAAAAAATTTAAAACCTAGTTCCGCTGCGTGACCGGTGAACGGGGTTCCAACAATTGGTATCAAAGCAAAGGTAGTGGCGACTGGCCGATCTCCTGGGAACTCTCACGCGTGATCGTGTGACGAAACGTGGCTCTCCGCATGGGGGCTTCTTAGAGGAGTGCTCTGATAGGTATCTGTGGGTGTCACCCCAAGGAGTAGGGACCGTGCCCACACCCATGAGATGGGAATTGGTATCAACAATTGGTATCAGAGGCAATTTATTTTTTGGAACAGGAAATTGTTTTCGATGCCTCTGTATGTATGAATGTGTAGGCACCATCTTTATGATTGTATGAATGTTTATAATTAAATTGTTTAATTTAAACATGGTTAATTGTAAATTTTTATGGTACTGTGGATTTAGGGTTTATAGGTTGTATAATTTTTTTTATTATTATATTTTTATTTTACTATTATTGCAATGTAAATAAATAAATAAATAATTGTAACCTGTAAACGAAGAACTGGAAACACGCACGACATCGGTACTGTTCACCGTACTGTACACGATGTATTGTTCACTGTACTGTTCACGATGTATTGTTCACCGAGCATTGTTCACGGCTTTACTGATCACCGAGTACTGTTCACGGTGATGTACTGTTCACCGGGTACTGTTCACGATGTTAATGTTCACCGAACACTGTTCACGGTCGGTACTGTTCACCGGGGTACTGTTCACCGGGTACTGTTCACGCACAGTTCCGTTGGCAAGTGTTGCCTAGTGTGTTCTGTGCAGATTTTCCGTTTTGGATTCATGAGATGAATCGGAGTGACTGAAGAGACTGGAAGAAATCTGAAGTTACTAGAAGACCAAGGAATGCCTTGGATTTGTTTTTTTTTTTAATTTTTGATTCCAATTTTTTTAGGTTAAATAATCCACAGTACTCGGTCAATTCATGTATGCTATATATTATGTGATGATAAAAGCATTGTCATGCATACGTATGTCATTTAGATTAGATGTGCCTATACAAATATATTTGATATGTCATACATGCATCATAACCTGATATTTTATGTATTTTTTTCAATGTGATTAAAATGGGTAATGCACATAATTGGCTATGAATAATGAGATTAGTTTTTAATGGTTAGAAAACTTGATAATTCTCATTAATATTAATCTAGTTATTAAAGAGTTTAGTAAGTTAGATTAATAGGGTCATTTACTGTAATTAGGATTAATATGATTAATTACCTAATAATAAATAATCCAAATTAAGTGTTAGGGTTTCAGTAGTTAAAACTTAGTAAACACTAACATAATAATCTAACCTTAGTAAATAGTTTACAAAAGCTTAGATTATTCACTAATAGATAAGATTTTTAATTGTTAAAAATCATTAATAATTTATTAGTTCATTAGAATTTGTTTCTAATTAGTTAATGCGCTAGATAACTTGATTAAAGTTAGTCGTTTAATCCTGTAGAATCTAGGTGCATTAACGGTTCATAGAAAACCCTAATTTTAAAATAGTGAGTGGGAGAGGGATATATGACATATATATCCCGCGGTCTCCATCATTAGTTCAACGTCGTGAGATCCGAGTGGGGCCTCGTGACGGCTTTGCTTTTGTCCTCCCTAAGGAGGGTTTCCACAAAGGTCAATACCAAGGTTGAATTCCTAACAAATAGGATTTCTGACGGTATTTCGGGATTGACCGACCTAAGGCTGCAATTCTCGAGTTAAGCTCGTGAGATCTGAAATGGTGGGTTGCACTCACGAAGGTTTTGATTAAGTTTGTTAATTAAAAACCTGACTGAATGAACGATGGTTGAATGATATGAATAAGAGTTATTCTAGAATATGATTTGATTGAGAATGTCTCGGTCCAACATGCAAATACTTGACCGACCGGCACTTCTTTGTGGTATGTTGGATTGTTGTGGTATGGTAACTAGTTTTAGGGTAGTTCTAGTTCGTTAAACATGTGCATGTATCATGTTTAAATTTATGCCAAAGCACTCACACTTGTTTTAAATAAATGTTTGAATGAATGTTTTATTTATTTCAGCAATAATGTCTTCTGCATTACTTCAAATTCTCGTAAATGACATATTAACTGGTGATAACTACACTAAGTGAAAATTAACATTAATGCAATATTGGTCACCAAAGACCTCAAGTTTGTACTTACGGAGGAATGTCCTCCAGCACCTGCTGCCAATGCCACACGAACTGTTCGAGAGGCATAAATGTGAAGGGTAAGCCCAAACCTAAGAAAGCCCAAAGCAAGAAGAAGTCCAAGAAAAGTAAATATGATTTACTTGTTCTTGAGTCGTGTTTAGTAGAAGACTATTCTTCACCCTGGATAGTTGATTCGGGGGCCACTAACCATGTTTGTTCTTCTTTACAATGGACTGATTCTTGGACACAGCTAGAGGAGCAAGCCTTCTCAATGTATGTGGGATCAGGGGATGTCGTGTCGGCACGAGCAGTGGGCGTAATTAGATTACATTTTTGTAATAATTATATATTGTTAGACAATGTATTTTATATTCCTGGATTTACACGGAATTTGATTTCTGTTTCTAAGTTGTTAGAACTAAAATATTATGTTTCTTTTAATAATAAGTTTGTTGTTATTGGAAAGAATGGTATGAATATCTGTTCAAGAATTAATGAAAATAATGTGTATGTGTTAAGACCGTTAATATATACTACACTGCTCAACACCGAAATGTTTAAGGTTGAAAAACCAAAAACTAAACGACATAAGATTTCTCCAGATAATGACACGTATCTCTGACATCTAAGCCTTGGTCATATCAACCTTGACCGGATAGACAGACTAGTAAAAAGCGGACCTTTAAGTGAGTTAAAGATTGGCACCTTACCTGTCTGCGAATCTTGTCCGGAAGGTAAGATGACTAAGAGACCTTTTACTGGAAAAGGGCTTAGAGCTAAAGAACCGCTAGAGCTTATACATATAGACATCTGCGGACATATGAATGTTAAAGCGAAGGGTGGTTATGAGTATTATGTCACCTTTATAGATGACTACTCGATATACAGATACATCTACCTGATGCAACGAAAGTCGGAAACATTTGAAAAGTTCAAGGAATTCCGAGCTGACGTTAAGATATCAATTATATAGGACTATCAAGTCACTACGATCAAATCATGGAGGTGAGTACCTTAACCAAGAGTTTGAAGACTTCATGGTCAAGCATGGGATAGTTTCCCAACTCACAGCTCCCGGTACACCTCAGTAAAATGGTGTAGCGTAGAGGAGAAATAGAACCCTAATGGAAATGGTGAGATCTATGATTAGTTTCTCATCATTGCCAAATTCCTTCTGGGGATATACGTTACAAACAGCGGCATACATTTTGAATGTAGTGCCATCCAAATCTATTCCTAAGACTCCCCTAGAGTTGTGGAATGGTCGTAAAGCTAGTTTAAGACATTTCTGCATATGGGGGTGTCCAGCACATGTGCTGAAGAATAGAACTGGAAAGCTAGACTCCAAATCTATTGTCTACCTGTTTACAGGATACTCCAATGAGACCAGAGGTGGACACTTCTATAGTCCTGAATATAACAAAGTATTTGTATCGACAAATGCAACGTTTCTTGAGGACAATTATATTAGTGACCAAAATCCTCGTTCCAAGAATGTATTAAATAAGTTAGAGCCTGGTGATACTAGTACTTCATCAACAAGAGTTGTTGTTCCACAAACATCAGAGAGTTAGATGGTTCTTGATCAGGATACACTACCATCTAGACGTAGTGAGAGGGTTGTGAGACAACCTGAATGCTATTTAGCTATAGGTGAGGGACAAGGTGTTATCTCTGCTGATAGCGTTGATGATCTATTGACATTTAAGAATGCAATGGCAGATCCTGATAAAGAGGAATGGCTTAAAGCCATGAATCTCGAGATGGAGTCCATGTACTCTAACTCAGTCTGGGACCTAGTAGACTTACCGGATGGGGTAAAACCCAGAGGGTGTAAGTGGATCTACAAGAAAAAGAGAGGAGTAGACGAGAAGGTAGAGACCTTTAAGGCAAGGCTAGTGGCTAAGGGTTATACCCAGAAAATTATGAATAGACCTTCTCGCCAGTAGCCATGTTTAAGTCTATTAGGATTCTCTTATCCATTGCTGCCTATTTCGATTACGAAATTCGGCAAATGGACATCAAGACTGCATTCTTGAATGACAATCTTGATGAGAGCATCTATATGATGCAACTAGAGGGATTCATGTCTCCAGATCAAGAGCAAAAGGTTTGCAAGCTGCAAAGGTCCATTTATGTACTTAAGCAAACATCTAGATCTTGGAACATTAGGTTTGATGATGTGATCAAAACATATGGCTTCGAGCAGAACGTCGATGAGCCTTGTGTCTATAATCTCATCATTGATAAGAAAGTAGTTTTCTTGGTCCTATACGTAGATGATATCCTACTCATTGGGAATGATGTGGGAGTGTTGTTTGATGTAAAGGGCTGGCTAGCTGGCTAGCCAATTCCAAATGAAAGATTTGGGAGAGGCGAGTTATGTTCTAAGGGTCCAACTTATAAGGGATCGTAAGAACAAACTCATAGCACTGTCTCAGGCATCATATATCGACAAGATTCTTGTGCGATTTTTGATGCAAATCTCCAAGACAGGTAATTTACCTTCTAGACATGGAGTTCACTTGTCTAAGGAACAGTGTCCTAAGACACCTCAAGAAGTTGAGGATATGAGACATGTACCCTATGTATTGGCAGTAGGTAGTCTCATGTATGCTATGTTATGTAAGAGACCGGACATCTGCTATGCAGTGGGAGTAGTCAGTAGATACCAGTCCAACCCAGGATTGGATTACTGGTTTACTGTCAAGACAATTCTCAAGTATCCTTGGAGAATGAGAGACTATATGCTAGTGTATTTTGGGCAGGATTTGATCCCGTTAGGATACACAGATTATGATTTTCAGTCAGACAGTGATTCTAGGAAATCCACATCTGGATTAGTGTTCACCCTGGGTGGTAGAGCCATTGTGTGGAGAAGTATCAAGCAATCTTGCATTGCTTACTCCACCATGGAAGTCGAATATGTAGCCGCTTGTGAAGCTGCTAAAGAGGCTATTTGGCTTCATAAGTTCTTGAGTGATCTGGTAGTTGTTCCAAATATGGATAGGCCCATCACACTTTATTGTGATAACAGTGGTGTTGTGGTTAATTCTAAAAAACCTAGAAGCCACAAAAGAGGGAAGCATATAGAGAGAAAGTATCATCTCATTAGAGAGATAGTGCAGAGAGAAGATGAGATCTTCATCAAGATAGCCTCACAAGACAATCATGTTGATCCATTTACGATGACCTTACCGGCAAAAGAGTTTTTGGGTCACCTAGATTGTCTAGGGTTACGAGACATGCCTCACATGCTTTAGTGCACGTGGGAGATTGTTGGGGTTTATGCCCTAAAGATGTAATTTGTAAATGGATTTATTAAATAAATAAAAAGAAAATTTCAATTCATTCTTGTTGTATTGATTATTATATAACTTGTGCATAAAATTAACATCCAAGATTACCGGATGTAATCTCGAACTGTGTATATGAAGTGTCATATACAGATGGATACAGTAAGAGACGTGCAATCTAAAGAGTCCATAGATACCAAATAAAGTTGGGTAATTTATTTGTGGTTAATCTATAGTTGCGATCCATTCCATAATGTACGGTGATTCTATCATGAATCATTCATATGGAGATATGAGAATAGAGGCACCTTGTATGATGTGATCATATAGGACTGGGCCATGATCTATATGAATCTCTCATCAAGATCCGTTTACCAATGAGATTCATATATATCAACTAATGATGGCTATATATGGGTGATCTTAATCTTGAATGTCTTATCGACTCCTTCAGGTTAAATCGTAGTCTTTGATATACCATGGGTGAGGTCATAGGCATTTCCTGATCAATATACTCCGTATGTTGGGATTGCGGTTTGGCTTGTGGTTGGGAAGGTTTGTACACAATAGTGGAATCCACTCCTTCTTGTGAGAAGTAGATGGTAGTTCCCTTAAGGGTTGATTCGGGGCTTGGACAATATGAGCGCTCTTCTAATTCCGTGAGGAAATAGGATTTATTGTTCATTATAGAATCAATGGTACTTAAAGGATATATATAATTAGAGGGGTATAATGGACATTATGACCCAGCTTTAATTATAAACTACTACGGAGGATCACACCATGTGTAATAGTTATATCAATGGACAATGAGTTGTATCGGTCTGTGTAAAAGCGTCTGCAGTTGAAAGAGTGCAGCTTTGGGTTTTTAGTGGAATAACACCGGAGTTAATAATCAAGGAATATTAATTAAAGAGTTTAATTAATGATTTTGAGGATTATTGGAGCTCAAACTATTATGGGTCCATTAGGTCCCCTTGCTAGCCCGGTCGATTTAGGTAACAAGGGTCACGGTTAATTAATTGGATTGTCCAATTAATTGTGTTACAAAAGTGACACGTATATATTCAGGAATTAATTGAATAATGAGATTATTTAATTACTGAATGTTAATAGTTAAATTAATTAAATAATTCGATTATTTAATTATATTGATAATTATGAATTATTAATTAACTATTAAATGGAGGTTGTTAGTTGATATATGGATTTAGGTGAAGATAAAATAATATTATTATTTTATTTTACTAAATCATTTATCTAAGTATTTGAATTTAAATTTAAATTTAAATACTTATTATCACTTTTAATATATTAGATATATTTGAAAAGGATAATTAAAAGATATATATCAATTATAACACAAGAGATTGTATTTGATGCAAATTGGTGTGTGCACATGAAACATTAGTCAAAAGAAGAATTTACATAGGATGTAAATGCTTGATACACATATTATTGATATATATATAAAAATAGCAGGCGAGATTGCTAATTTTTTGGTCATAAAGAAAAAGTGAACAGATATATATATATATATATATATATATATATATATATATATATAAATAGCAGGCGAGATTGTTAATTTTTGGTCATAAAGTAAAAGCAAGAGATATTTATATATTAGTGCAAAAAAAAAACGAGGGCAGAAAAACAGATATATATATTTGTACAGATATTAAGAGCATCAGAGTTATATATATATATATATATGTGTACGAGCAGCAGTGATATATATATATATATATATATATATATATATATATATATATATATATATATATATATATATATATATAGTTTCATGTTTTGTGTGTTTTTGAAACATATAGAAGAAAGAGTTTCTTCAATTTTCTCTACATCATCCATTCAAGTTTCTGAGACCGTGACGCGCCCATACATAGTTACCTGTCCCGGGAGATAGCGAGGAAGATCAAGTGGTTCAGACAGGAGCATATCGAAAAGTGAAGGAGCCTCCAAACGTTGGTAAGATTTTCTTCTTCTGATTTTTGTTGATTACAATTTCCTGTATTTACATATTGTATGTATTAGTTCCGAAAAATAATTACGATCCAAAAGTTCATTGGTCCCAGATACAGATATGATCTGTATAAAAAATTTAAAACCTAGTTCCGTTGTGTGACCGGTGAACGGGGTTCCAACATCTACCACCACTGACACATGAGTTAGGTAAACTTAATGATGACCCAACTGAACGAACCATAACCTAGCTATTACAAGAACCGTTGAGCATGCAGAGACATCAAGAAAGGCCACACTAGTACCGTTTCACATAAAGAAACACATAATCAGACGGATATTATAACCTTTAAGGGACAAGATTTTTGAAAACCATCAGTTCTCAATTATGCCAAACCCATCGCAAAACACCTTTAGATGACAACAAGTTATCACAAGCTGAAGCATGCTAATTCTTTTGTATTTAGTTGGGATGTTTCAATGAATGGAGCATATTAAATCATATCTACAATGACCAAATGAGAAAGTAGACACAATGTTGCACTCCCTCGAGAGGGGTTAATTCCCATTTCTTGACTCAACTGAAGTATTCTCCGTTCCAACACTCACATGACCGAAGCCATGCTCACGCTTTTCCTTCAAAAACTTTAACAAGAACAAAAAATTGAGATGAACCTTGCCTCAAAAAAGATCAACACATTACTACTAGCCTACTAGACTGACAACCAAATCCATCGAATACATACAATCAATTCGAGGGACGATACCCTTTGCGAGAAAAAATTTCAATAGTCGATAATACGCCCAAATGAGAAAGTAGACATAGTGTTGCGCTCCCTTGAGAGGGGTTAATACTCGTTTCTTGATCCGGCTACAGTATTCTCCATTTAGAAGCTCACAAGACAGAAGCCATGCTCACTCTTTCCCCTAAAAAATGTTGGAAAGAAAAAAATCTGAGATGAACTATGCCCCAAAAAAGATCAACACAGCACTACTAGCCCACCATACCGATAATCGAATCCGTCGAGTACACATAATCAATCCGAGGGAAAACAACTTTTGTGAGAAAAAATTTCTGATAACCGTCAATAAGGACAAATGAGAAAGTATACACAATGTTACTCTCCCTCAAGAGGGGTTAATACTCATTTCTTGATCCGGTAGCAGTATTCTCCGTTTTGACAAGCACATGACTGAAGCCATGGCAAGGCACCATCGCGCTTGGGGTGCCATACCAAGGCTCCAGCACGCATGGCGTGTCATTGGCAAGGCACCAGCTCGCTCGGAGTACCATATCAAGGCATCAGCATGCTTGGCGTGCCACACCAAGGCACTAGCGCTCTTGGCATACCAAGCCAAGGCACCAGCGCATGGTGTGCCATCGATAAGGCAGCAACGCGTTTGGTATGTCATACCAAGGTAACAGTGCACAGGCGCATACCGATGGCAAGGCACCAGCGCCCTTGGCATGCCAAGCCAAGGCACCAACGTGCACAATTTGTGCCCACTGTAAGGCACCGGCGCCCTTAGCGTACCAAGCCAAGGCATCAGTGCATGTATGACATGCCATCAGTAATGCGGCAGCGCGCTTGGCGTGCCATACCATGGGACCAGCTTGTGTGGCATGCCACACGAAGGCACCAACGTGCTCGTATGCTTACCCTTAGCAAGACACCATAACAATTCCCTTGGGGTACGACCACACACCCTCTAAGGCACAACGGTATGGCCGTTGTGAAGGGGGCACCTACGAAATTGTTGGAACCCAGCTCACTGGTCAGGAAGCGGAAAAAGGTTTTAAATTTTTTATACAAATTGTAAACGATCTGGGACCATTGGACTTCGGATCGCAATTTTTGAAACTTATACATAAAACATTATTACAGTATAAAAATATACGTACGCACAGAAATTGAAATCAATAGTGAGAAGTAATATTAGAACCTTGCTAATGTTTGGAGTCTCCTTCACTTCTTGCAATACTCCTGGTCTGTACCACCATATCTTCCTCGCTATGACCTGGGACCGGCTATTGCATGTGGGCGAGTGCCACGTACTCAGTAACTTAAGGGGATGATGTAAAGAAAATTGTAGAAACTTTTCCTCCTCAAAGAAAACTACCTAGAACACTTCTAGTAGATATAGCAAAATTAGTATATATTTATTTTATGCTTCATGAATAGCTTGATGAATTTCCCATAACTTTTTTGTTTTATCAACAAGAGGTGGACAATCCACATAATCAATATAAGACTGGAGATTGTTATCCATAGCAAGAAAATCACCGAGAGTGTATCCCGTGATACTCACTATGTACAATCTAATGAACCGCTCTAATACCAAATGAAAATACAAACACGATTAATTTTTCTTAACTAACGTAGAGGGTGTGGAGGGGGGGGGGGGGGGGGGGGGGATGAATAGGTTAGTACACCTTTTTCATTCCATTGAAATAAACTTAAGTTTGTCCTTCTAGATAGTTTGTATCACAATTCATAAATCAAACACAAGCAAAATCAATTCAATAAAGATATGCTTGATCAACCAAAATCAATGTAGATTACAACTTGCATGTGATACAAACTCAATTTTTACATAGGCTATAAAACATAAGCCTCTATCATATACAAAGTTTGATATAAAAAGAATATCATAAACAAGTATATCAAAACAAGATATATGTTTAAACATATACAAATATCAAGAGATAGTGATAGAGAAAATTAACACATGATTTTTATGTGGTAAAACCTCTGAAGAGCAAACATCCACGAGTTGATTCAATAACCACCAGTAAACACCTTTCACTAGTAAGATAAAAAGATACAATCTCTCAAGTGACTAGTTCAACTAGAAATCTACCCTTCAACCCTACACAATGAAACAGATGCCACCTTGCACAAATCGAAGAATCACTCTCCAAAAATGTGACTTCCATGCTCAAATCAAATAATCATTCTCCAATATGAGACTTTCATGCTAGCTATCCGAATTACCCCGATGCTAGCCAAGACTTCCAATAGCTATCCAAGACCTCACATCTCTAGCCAGGACTCCCTTGTACAAAATGAAGAATCATTCTCCAAAATGTGACTTCTAATGCTCAATTCAAAGAATCACTCTAAGAAATGAGAATTCCAACCTTTTAACAAGGCCATCTATGTGATCATGAATGCAAAACACAAACAAGCACACAACACAAAATATGATGATCAACACATCCTATGGGAACTAGACTTATGCATGAAAGTTCACAAATCAAACATGTCTAGTTACTATGCATGAATAACAATTCTAGAAAATGTGAAACACCAAAACACAATTAATTTCTAGATTTATTCATGTCACTAAACCTTGAATCAATCATATACATTTAAACACATAATCAAGATTTAGTAGCAAACAAAAATCATGTTAGAATCATAACATGTGATCAATTAAAGTTTTAACAAGAAATATATAGCATTTATTCACAAAGTATTCAATAGAAACATATCCAGCTCTATATATATATATATATATACAATAAAATTGTGTTAATCATGGAAATAGTCAATTAAGGTGACCTAGCGCAATTAGAGACTATTTTTCATAAAAATCAATCATTCAAAGTTCAAAATAATCCTAGAAAGAAAGCTATCACACAATACAAAACACAAACATGTGAAAACATAGGCTTTGATAAAAAACCTAACTCAACATGTAAGATTCAATCAAGTTCAATCTAGCTTTAATAGAGTCTAAAACGATAATCAAAATTTACACAATATACATACATATATTGAAGAAGAAAACCCAACATAATTGAAGACTTGAAGATCAAAAACCAAACGAGAAATCAATACCTCAAGTGAAAAACGTGCAGTCTAGTTTTTCTGAATAAAATTACTAGAAAACTCAATCAAATGACTTCAAACTCGTATGGAAAAGATAGAGGACTGGTAGATGAGAATTCTCCAATTTGAATCACTCAAATCGGACTCCGCATAAAAAAGCTTTGGTGTTTGGAAGATAGAAAAGTTGGAGAGAAAATTTATGCATCTATGTTTTTCAAATTTTTCTTCTTGAAATGAAAGAGAGGGAAAAAAGAGATATTTAAAGGAGAGAGAAGAAGGAAAGAACAGCCACTGATGGGAGGAGGCCACTTTTGCTTTCCTATGGAGGTGTGTGGCCTCCACGGGGGGAGAGGGCAGCCTTTCCTATGAAGCCTATGCGCCTCCACGGGAAAGGTTGCATGGAACCCTTCCATCCTCCTTTGAGTCCCCTTTCGTTCTTCGACCATTTCTTCGGCCTCCGAACTCTGATTTCGAATCCATTTTTTTTATTACAAACCGGGACTCCCTCATACATAAGGACGTTAAGAAAAATTTCATAAAAATTATGGAATTCAATCTTAAAATCAAATATGAAAACCATGTATGATAAAAACACAGAAAGTTTCCTAACTTCCTAATTTAAACTCGAAACTTATTGAATGAGTAACCGAAATGACCGGAACTCAATGTGGAATATCATAAGCACAAATTCAATTTCAATATCATTCAAATACAATAAAATGAAAACAAGAACACAAAAGTACGCTATTTCCTAGAGATAGTCTTAGAACATGAAATTTACGAAAGTAATCAACTTTAAGTCTAATGCATGTGCTTACAAGAATAAGTGTGTGTATGTGTTATATCAAATTTAGCACAATGATGCAAGGACACATATGAATACAATGTATGTCTGTACCTAGGCCTTGCAAGAGGAAAGAGGTCTCGTTATACCTTTTGCTATGCAATTAAGCTTTGTTCCTTTTGTATCCACCACTTTGCTTGAAATGTTGTTCAATTTCCTTGAAGCTTCATAGATCCTAAACAACTAATCAATACAAAATAAATGTCATTTAGATGCAGAATTATGCCAACACAAAACTCAAAAACCTAACAAAACCAATTTTTTTCTTTTAAAAAAACTTGATGCTGTCAAACGATAGATTTTTCAGTTGTTATGATAGTTTTAGATTGAGAGGTGTGAAAAGAAATTTTTTGTTTCACTTAATAATTCAATTTCATGTATGTTTTAATCATTATGTAAAATCAGAGTAATTAAAGGTAAAGTTTACCAAATGCATTAATATTGCTTTCAATCCATAACAATATCAACAGCAGCATTAACCAAACAGTTGTATGATTAATTTCACTACAGATTATTTCTTCAACACAACTAATAGAGATTATTTTAAAAGTTACAACAATACCAAATTTTCCCACAATTGAGTAACACTGAAACAAAATCATACTGCTAGATTTGGATACTCCAAAATGGTCCACTAACAAATATGATCACAAAGTAAATGTACCAATATAATATGCTTAGGAATATATGATATTAACTATATTTATTAGAGTAATGATATACAATACAAATAGTTAATCTAAATTTCAACGCAAATGATGTGGCAAGTGAGTTGTCACCACCATACACAATAGGAGATGATGTAGATAACGAAAAACCACTTGCCATATCATTTGAGTTAAAATTTGAACTAAATTTTTAGTTTGTTTAGCATTCTTGATATTTATTAACCGGATGTCCAAAAAATAGGAATGATTGAGCCGGTCCATAACATGTACGAATATAAATACAACAAGATGTAGATATGACAAAATCTTAGATCTGAGTTTTTTTATTAATTTTAAAAAAAAAATAGTAAATTCATCCTAAATTAATTAATGAATTATTGTTTTCAATTTTCTTTTAACTTTGGTCTAAAAGACTCTACTGCCCAGCTGCTACTCTGCTAGGAGTTAACGTTGGATAGTTAATGGCATTGGATGTTTATGCAACATTTATCAAATATTGGATAGTTTTTTGTCAATGCACCCCAAAATGCCATATTCATGTAATTATGACTAATGTCAAGAAATGTTTATACAATTCACCATTCTCTATATATAATTAGAAGTGTTAAAAGGACCGGATCTATGAGGCTAGATCCCGGTCAAGTTTGGGTTTGGCTTTACTGTATCTATGAGGCCCGGCCTGGCGGCCTGCACAATAATTTTTAATAAGTTAAGTGTAAAATATTTAAAAGACTTAACAAAAGATAAAATGAAGTAAAAGGCAATATAATTAAATAATCAAAATATTATTTAAGGATTCTGATAAATGTTATTGGGAAAATCAAATTAATATAAAAAAATAAATTAGCTAAAGGATATATAAAATAAAAGATGAACAATCACATCAAAAAATAAAAGCAATTAATAAAAGATTTGATAAAAAGGTTTGATATTGTGATAGTACGTTTTTATATATATTTTTTAAATTTCTGATTTCTATTATATATATATATAAAAAAAAATTAATGTTTAAATATAGAGTTAGTAACTCATTTTATTAATCAACTTTTCTATTTCTTCTACTTTCTCTGATTTTGGTGACTAATATTGATTTTGTAAAGAGTCCATATGATTGGGACCGAGTGCAATCTGGGCTGGCCCGGCCCGGCCCTTTTACACCTCTAAACTATAATTCATTGGCACACATTCATGCGCTTCAGGATTCGTTTACACCAATTAACGAATTTTTTGCTCTGAAGTCTGAAGAGTTTATTTGTAAGGTATGTATGTATCCCTCCAAAGTAACTGATATTATTACATGTTTAAAGATTTTGTTTTTTTAAGAATTTCAACCTGTAAATATATTTTTCTTTTCTTTTACCAAAACGTTGAAAATTAGAGTCTCTTACCTTCTTGTTTTTTTTTTTCTTTGAAAAAACTTACACGCGTGATTTCTTGTTAATGAAATATTCATAATTTCATGTAAGATTTTTATAAAAAATTGTGAGCAACATGTGACATTATATTTTAAGTTTGTAAAAAACCGAATTGATTGGAATGTTTAAGTAAGTGAGAGTTGACCGAATAAAACCCGTTATTAATGTGATCAATATTTGTTGGGCTCGGTGCACCTTAACTACATTAAATATATGTAGGATATGGTATGAGCTATTGTATATGTGTGACCTAGTAATCCTATTAGGACTAGCCATCCTATTAGGGTTTTGAGAATCCTTTATGGGTTAGGATTCTATGAAGTTATACTATATATAGGGGGTCCCTACTCTCACTCACAATGAACATATAACAGAATTGTCTATCCATTAGGCAATCTGAGGAAGGTGGGAGGAGAGTAGAAGACTCTCTATTGTTTTATTTGTTTTCCTTGTTTTATTTTCAGGTTATCGTATTATTATGGATTCGGGATTAAGACTCTACGAATTGGATGTTTTCCGCTGCTCTTCCAGGTACGCGTTTATTCATACTTATGCATACAATACGAGATCTAATTATATTCATATATATAATGCTTACAGTGGTATCAGAGCAGTCGTATTGTTGTATAGGTTGAATGTTTTTATGATATCGTATCCGTGTTTATTTTGTACACACGAGATTGGAGTAATTATTATTACTACAATAAATCTACGTTTGCATTCTAGAATGTGTATGGCATATTATTTTATTAAAGATCAGAAGCTTGCACAACAAAATAAATTAAAATATATGTTTTATTTGTGTTGTTTTGATCTGGAGAGAATCTGGTGTAGAAGAGATTGTGATAACTGGTTGTATTGTGTTGCATTTATGGTTGGTTATGGTTGGATGTAGATGTGTGTTGGATTTAGATCAGTTTTTAATCCGATAAAGGGTTGGAACAGATCACTGATCTGAGTCTTTTGGCCTCTTTGGTTGATGGGTTTCACACCCAAACCCGCTGTTCTTCGTGATCGGGTCGGATTACGCCATCAGACCCAGCTGCAGTTTGATCTATGCCTAGAAGTGGACTATTAGTTGCAGACCCATACCATAACGGGTCAATAGATCCAGACCCGCGCATCAGATGTGGGTCGTCTGTATCAGACCCATCCTGATATGGGTTGTTCTTCGCAGACCCATGTTTTGGTGGGCATCGCGAGTTCGTCGGAGCCGTAGTTGTTTTTCGTGATTGATTTTGGAAAATGTTGTGTAGAAGGCTCTTTTGGACTCTTTTGAAATTTTCCTAGGCTCTTTTGGAATTAGATATAATTATGGGCTGTTTTGAAATGTTTCAGTGCCATGTTTGAATTAATTGTAACACTGAGGTATCTATGTGTAATTGTTCATGTGTTAGGGCTGATTTATAATTTTAAAAATATTTGGGGTCAATTTGAAATTTACCAAAATCATGAGGCAATTTTAAAATTTTCCAAAAATTTTATGAAAAATTATTGCAGTTCATAAATAATTATTATGATTTCGGATGATTATGTTTTACGTAGTGACTAATCATTTAGTTTTCATAATAATTATTAGTTTGTTTAAAATTAATAATTGATAGAATTTTCTCATGAATCGGATGACTATGTTTCACGAAGTGACTAATCATTAAGATTTTAAGAAATTCGTCGGTTATCAATTATTAATGATTTTGATTCAATAATTGATATAATTTTCTCGTAAATTGGATGATTATGTTTCACGTAGTGACTAATCATTAAGATTTTGATAAATTCGTTGGTTATCAATTATTGATGAGGTTAAAATTAATAATCAGTTTTGAGTATTCTCGTGACTCGAGTGATTATGTTTCACGTAGTGACTAGTCTTTTTGTTTTTGAGAATATAGTTGGTTAACAATTATTAATTTGGTAAGTTTTAATAATTCATAGAATATTCCCGTGAATTGGATGATTATGTTTCACGTAGTGACTAATCATTAAGATTTTGAGATGTTCGTTGGTTATCAATTATTAAATTTGAAATGTAAAGATGGAAATGCATGTTTTAATCATCTCTGTAGGAGGGTTATCACATGTGATAGGTGATGTTCATCTCCGTAGGAGGTTCATCATCTTGAGGTATTCATCTACAGAACTGTAATGATGGAATTTTATGCATGTGATGAGTGATGTTCTTCTCCGTAGGAGGTTCATTATCTTGATGTATTCACTTATACAATATGTTGTGAATGTTAGACACATGTGATGGGTGATGTTCTTCTCCGTAGGAGGTTCACCATCTTAAGGTATTTATTTATATGATAGTGATATAAATATTAGAAGTTTTGGAAGTTGCCTTTAATATATTTTCATTTAATTGAATGAAATTGCCCAACACTTAATGATGCCTACATATTCTATATACTCACAAATAATATCTATTCAACATAAATTTAAGAAGATTATATATTTCTTATTATTTTTCATAATTTAAAATAAAATTATGTGTGACCGTGTCGGATTGATTAAGAGAAATATATAAATTTATGTTGGGTGTAATGATATTGGATTTGTAGTTCATGTTTTACAAATGTATAACCTATGAAATTATTATGGAATTGTATGGTTACGTTTCTGCGTAGTTGACTAACTATTAATATTTCATTATGGTTTATTTATTTCATTGAGGACATTATTGATTATATTCGAAGTTATTATAAAGTTGGATGGTTATGTTTCTACGTAGTAGACTAACCATTAGAATTTTATAATGATCTTTTGATAGAAATTATATAATCAATTGTGTTTGGAATATTTGTGGAGTTGGATGACTATGTATTCACGTAGTGAACTAGTTGTTAAGATTCCATAATATTCCTTGGATTATCAATGATTAAGGTTTTGAACTGCATTGAGGTAAAACTATACATGTGTTGTGTTGATCATCTGCCTAAGAGAGTCATCACTTGTGTAAGTCATCACTTGTGTAAGTTTTGTGAGCATTGAAGAAAAAAAAGAGTGATACTCATCTCCCAAAGAAGTTAATCACTTGTAGAAAAGTTTTAACACGTGTGTTATGGTCTTTGTCCAAAAGACAGATCATGATGTTGTATTGGATTTCTATGAAGGTTAAATCATTATTTATAATGATTATGGAAATCGGTATGAGCATGAATATACTCTGATTTAATTCATTTTAAACACCTCTACTAGTTTTAAATACATGTCATTAAGATATTGGCTGATGGACCTTTTTGGTGGATTAGATGAGACGCTCCAATTGGTTTTTACCTTAATGAGAATTAAATGATAAATAAAGTTTAGCGAACCCACTGTCGAAAGTTTGTTAAGGTCTAGTGCCTTATAAATATATGGAGATTAATCTATTATGGAGTTATGTCTTTTGTTTATCATTTTGATAAAGGTGATAGGGTACAAACACCATAGGAAGTAGTCTGGAAATTTTGACAATTCAACATAGCAAGTCAAAGAAAATGAATACTGAGGACATAAAATAATTTGCTATCGCAAGAAAATATACCTCTTAATTTATGTTTTGAATTATTTGATTAATTTTCAATTAAGCTCTTAGTGGGTTATTTCTTGTGATACATTTTATATTATAAATTGTTACAATGAACTCAGTATTTAATAGAGGCCAATTGGTTAAGAGGTTTTATTTGAATTCATATGAATTCATGATAAAATTTAGATTATCTTTAACCTCTAAAAGTTTTATTGGATGATACTTCCGAATTTGGTCATGTATAGCAAAGTACAATTTTCATAATAAGACTGAGAATTTAAATTAATATCTTGAAGCTTATTCAAGATAATAAATTCTTGCTTATGATTTCACCTAGCAATTTATATGGTGATTTCTGTAAATAATAATCTTTATGGGTCTTCGAACTCTTCTCGAATTCTAAATTCTACTTTTTTGGTTTTAGAATAGATTGATTATTGTTCTTGTAGTTTATATATAATTATTTTCAATTGCATGAGTAAATGTAGATTTGAGATAATTGATTCGTAGGACATTTTGATTATTTTAAATTCTCAGTTTTAAGTCTTTTGATTAACTGAATTAAAAGTGATCTCATAAAATATAAGGATAGGACTGCAAAGATTATAAACTATTGGGAATAGTTTATAAAACTTGTCTTATTTTATTTATGAGAATAATTGTATCTAGGCATTATACATTCTTAGGGGGAGAGAGTGATGTTGTTATGAATGTATAATTTAAAAGACTTGCGTTTAAGGAAGAAATCTTGTGCTTTGTGATATTTATATTGAATAAATATCATATTTGTTGAATTGCAATTTTGGACGTCATTGGAGTTAAGATTTTGACTTAGTTGTCAAATAGTTACAAACTAATTGGTTGAAAGTCATTGTTGACGGGAAATTTACTCGATATGAGAAATTCCAGTTAACACCCTCGAGACCACTACCACGAAAGCGGTGGCCGGGGTCAGTACCGTTGGTTCCCGACCTGTTTAAGAGGGAGAGACGAGTGGCAATAACAGTAAATGGGAGTTGCATTATTGATATATTGATTTAAGATACAAATAACTCTCTTGTTTGCTCACAATCTCTCGGAGGAGTAGGGTGGTGGCAACTCGGTGCCTATCGAATAGTGGAGACGAAGGTGATTGTGTTCTAAAATCAGAATTTAGGCCTTCTTTCTATGTGTATATCTGTTGTTTATTATTTTCTGTATGTCGCTCTATCTATCTCAGTTTTTCCCTTCCTTTTTCTATCTGTGTTCATCTATAAATATCATCCAAGTAGGTTTCAATTTCGTAAATACTTTGCCATGATCCCATGAATCAGTTCCATCCTTATCGGACGGGATTTGTTATTTGAATTTGAATTGTTTCCGGATTCGATGATATGGTTGACGAAGATAAGTTTGTTGCCTTATTTGAATTATACTCTTGAAGTGCATGTGAACATTTCGTAGACACGACCCCGTGTGCACTCGTGCCATGAATCTTCATGGAGGTCATCCTGCCAGCCGCCTATTGCCCTGTAAAGCGAGGTAGACCCCTGCTTTGGCTCTGTTCCTGGAAGCTTAAGATGGATTTTCCTTGACCCGTGGGGACCTGAGGTGTTCTTGTAGACCCTCTTGGAAGGTAGCTGGGGTAATACAGACTTAGGCGTGATTCCTCCTTTATGCCCAGCAAGGACAGCAGGCTTCTAGAGAGGTTGGCCGGCTTCTTTCAAATGTCTCTTGAGCTGGAAGACTTCCCCTAGCATTTACGGGGCTGTTGTGGAGCTCGACCTCAGAGCCGAGGTTCCCCGATAGATGGCCTGGAAAAGCCCGGGTTTCAGTGCTCTTATGGGGGCTCATCCCTATCGCGCTTGGCTTGTCTTTTGGTAACTTTGAAGCCAAACTGGCCTTCCCTGCTTCTGCGGGGTGGCTTTACGGTCTTTCCGGGCTTCATGAGTGTCGATTGTAGGTGAAAAATTTCTCTTTGCCTCTGGCCAAATTTCCGTATTAACAGAAGTCCCCTCTGACTTGAAGACCGGTGGTCGAGTTGGGGTTGGAGTCAGATTCCTTGTTTAATTGAAAAAGTTTTTCGCCATGAAGATAATAATGAGAGCAAAATTTCTTCATTAATTACCCAACATTTTGAATTTAAAACTTAGTGTTATTCGAAGAAAAACGACTGCAATACGGCGGTGATCTTCCCGAGGATATCGCCCATAGACCTCTATTTAAGCTCGGCATGCCCGTCACTTTCTTTATACTTCCTCAAATCTCAGAATTTCAAATTTCTTCTTCCCCGTTTTCTCTGCCGAAATCTTCCACTTGCTTTCTCACCTCTTTTTCCCATCAGTGTCGACTTCCACAGATAGTGTTGATGCCTTGGTAGAGGGATCTAGGGGCCCTAACCTAGCTCCTCTTAAGCAGGTGCGAGGGATTTCAAGTGACGAGGAATCCTCCCCTCTCCGCCAGCGCCGCCGTTCTAACAGGAATGCTTCTATCAGTTTTGGCTTTTCGAACCGGCCTGACAATCCTCTGAACCTAGTCGACGAAGACTCTGGCGTCGAGAAGAGGTTAGATACGGTTGGGAGGGCTCAAGTCACCGTGGCGGAGCTTCCTCCAGTGATAACCCTTCCTTTTGAACCCAGGATCATCATTGACTCTTCTGTCGACCCTCATTCGATCGGCCGTTTACGGGACAAGTATGGTATTCCTGATACCGTTTCTCTGTCTGTCCCCCACTAAAACTATGACATTTTTAGCCTGCCCAAAGGCGTGCTCCCTATCCACTTCGCGGTTTTTGAGAGCGGGGTGAGACTCCCTTTTCACCATCCTTCAGCAGGCTCTCAATGCTCTCAAGCTGGCTCCGCTTCAACTGACGTCTGGCTTCTAGAGGCATCTAATCGGCTTCCTGGTATTGTAGATGGAGCAATGTGAGCTGAACGATGTAACTAGGGAGCCAGGGGCTGAGAAGCTCGCCTTTCTTTTCCAGATTGGTAACCTGGGAGGAGTTCCACGAGGCCAATTTTATGCCAAGGCTAAGAATAGGCTCAATTTTATCGTCCTTAGCGCTTCAAAGAAGAACCCCGTTTGGAAGAAAGAGTAGGTACTGGCTGGAGGAGACAGGGGGAGCTCTGTCTTCGTCGGTGGGCATGAGCTCGAGGTTCCTACGGCTTTTAAGGACAAACCCACTTGGGGTCGGGATTCCTTGCCCAATGAGTCTAAAGTCGTGCTGAAGACCATCCTAGCTCGAAACTATTTGAATTTGAAGTTTCCGACCGCCGACTCCTTCAATCCTCGCTGGGTAAACAGGTACCTGCAGATCTCCGGTGCTACCCCTCGTAAGTATCTCGATCTATTCTTGTTTTTTCTTTTATTTTTGGGGGGTTTAGTTCTGATGATATTGACTCTTTTCTCCAATAGTGTCTGTTGTTACGCCAGCTTCTCGTGAAGCCCAACAAGCTGGGATACCTTCTCCTCCTTCCAGATCATCCCCGGGGGCTCTCTCGACTGTTTTAAAGAAGGGGGGGTTAACCACTAAGGTAGCTGCCCCGTTCGTTCCTTCCCCCTCTCCTTCCTAGATGAAGTCCAAGATGGATCTTTTAGCATCTCGAGCTGCAAAAGCTCTAAACTGAGGAGGGTCTGCTTCCCAAGTCGTCAATAAGTCTGTTCATGCCCCTCCTCCAAAAGTTTTTGCTCCACATGATGCCCTCCGAGTCCCGCTACCCCTTTCTGCAGATCCGGTTGTATCCCAGGTAGTCGAGGTTCCCAGGGAGCCCGATGCCTATTTTTTTGAGGTCACCTCTTCTCGTCTGTACCGGCAATCGAGCTCGGTGGGTCAGGACGAGGTCCTGAAGCAATTTGTCACATCTTGTCCAGGTGGCGGGCTTTCTAGGATGACTGCAATGCCCGTGGATATCTTGATCACCAAAGGGTCCATCTTTTTAGCTGAGGTAATTATCGCTTTTACTTCTTCTTTGATCTATTTGACTTGTCATTTTCTAACCTGATTTTCCTTTGCAGGCTTTCAAGTTTCAGGTGGCCATGGGGCATCAGGTAGCCTTCCTCTGTGATTGGGCAGCCAAGGCTGAGGCTGAAGCTGAACGAGCCATGGGGTTGCTTGTGCGGGCTCAAACTCTGGTCCAAGAGATGACATCCAGCCAACAAGGAATGGAGACGTAGCTAGCTGAGCTTCAATGCGATCATGAGACTCTCCGGTCGAAGCGGCGGGCTAGCTAGGGGGATGACTGGAGGGGAAAGGCGAAGGCCCTAAATGCTGAGAACCAAACCTTGCAGGCTCGAATTACCCAGCTCCAAGCCGAAATGGAAGCTTCTTCTAGTGAGAGGTACTTCTATGCCTCCTATCAGGTTGCAGAGGCTCTTCCCCCTCAATTCGATCTCTCTAGTATTGACGGCTGGGATAGAGCGGAGGTCATGTTGCGGGTTGCGGAGATGTCTCACCCCAAAACTGATGGAGCTGGTCCTTTCGGAGAGGGAGCTGAGAAGCAGTTGGAGGTGCCTAATCCGCCCCCTCTTGTTCCAGCTTTTCCAGCATCTGGTCCCGGTGAATCCTCGGAGGGGGTTCATAACGAGGAGCTAGAAAAAGGCCTCGCAGAAGCCTGAGATCTTCCCTCAGTGCTCTCAGAAATGGGGTCAACAGAAGGCAGGATCGTACCTGAGTCGGCGTCCAGCCTTCTTGATGCAGCTATTCCTCCTGAAGTTATGGCGGTAATTAATAAAATCATAGAGGATGATCCTGTTGACCCCGAGGCGGCCTGGGCTGATCCCTAGGATGAAGTGGCCGAAGCGATGGATGCAGCTGATCAGGATGAGCCGCGACTGGAGAGAGGAGCAGGGGGCGAGGTTCATTTTGTGGAGGAGGAAGCTGAAGGCCCTCAGGAAGACGAAGAAGCTTGAGTTCTCTTCCATGAGATTTATTTAGAATGCCCGGAAAAGGGAGTGGGCATCCCATCTTCAACTGTGTTTGATCTCTTATTATTTTTCCTTTGCAGCCCAGAACCAGGGATTGGGCCCCCCTTGCTTGTAGTAGCCTTGTTGGGGGATAGGCTCCCTTACTTGATAATAAAAGTTTAATCTCAGATCTAAATCTTGCTTCCATGTACTTGCTTGATCGTCCAGCTTTTATATCGAAGCGAGCTATAATTGGGAAAAATTAAGATAAGAAAAACAAGTTATTGGCATTGAGACCCTATACCAATGGAACTCCTAGCTGTTAGGGTTTATGCCCTGAATATGTAATTTGTAAATGGATTTATTAAATAAATAAAAGGAAAAGTTCAATACATTCTTGTTGTGTTGTTTATTATATAACTTGTGTATAAATTTAACATCCAAGATTGCCGGATGTAATCTTGAACTGTGTATATGAGTGTCATATACGGATGTATACAGTAAGAGACGTGCAATCTAAAGAGTCCATAGATAGCAAATAAAGCTGGGTACTTTATTTATGGTTAATCTATAGTTGTTGTCCATTCCGTAATGTACGGTGATTCTATCCTGAATCATTCATATAGAGATATGAAAATGGAGGCACCTTGTATGATATGATCATATAGGACTGGGTCATGATCTATATGAATCTCTCACCAAGATCCGTTTATCGATGAGATTCATATATATCAACTAATGATGGCTATATGTGGGTGATCTTAATCCCGAGTGACTTATCCACTCCTTCAGGTTAGATCGTGGTCTTTGATATACCATGAGTGAGGTCAGATGCATTTCCTTATCAATATACTCCGTATGTTAGGATTGAGGTTTCGCTTGTGGCCAAGAAGGTTTGTACACAATAGTGGAATGCACTCCTTCTTGTAAGAAGTAAATGGCAGTTCCCTTAAGGGTTGATTCGGAGCTTGGACAATATGAGCACTCTCCTAATTCCGTAAGGAAATATGATTTATTGTTCATTATAGAATTAACGGTGCTTAAAGGATATATGTAATTAGAGGGATATAATGGACATTATGACCCAGCTCTAACTATGAACTACTGTGGAGGATCACACCATGTGTAATAGTTATATCGATGGACATCGAGTTGTATCGGTCTGTGTAAAAGCGTATGCAGTTAATAGAGTGCAGCATCGGGTTTTTAGTGGAATAACACCAGAGTTAATAATCAAGAAATATTAATTAAAGAGTTTAATTAATGATTCCGATGATTATTGGAGCTCAAAATACTGTGGGTTCGTTAGGTCCCCTTGCTAGCCCGATCGATTTATGTGACAAGGGTCACGGTTAATTAATTGGATTGTCCAATTAATTGTGTTACAAAAGTGACATGTATATATTCGGAAATTAATTGAATAATGAGATTATTTAATTAATGAATGTTAATAGTTAAATTAATTAAATAATTAGATTATTTTATTATATTGTTAATTATGAATTATTAATTAACTATTAATTGGAGGGTGTTAGTTGATATATGAATTTAGGTGACTAAATCATTTATCTAAGTATTTGAATTTTAGTTTAAATTTAAAATACTTATTATCACTTTTAATATATTAGATATATTTGAAAAGAATAATTAAAATATATATATATCAATTAATAACACAAGAGATTGCATTGGACGCAAATTTGTATGTACATATGAAACATTAGACAAAAGAAGAATTTATATAAGATGTAAATACTTGAATACACAAGAGATATATATAAGAATGTTGTGCAGTGTATATATATAGATATATTTGTGATAAGCTGGCGATTGAGTTTATATATATATTTGTGAAAAAGAGCATGTGAAAAAGAAATATATGTGTGCAGGCGATTTTTCACTGATGCCTCAGCTGATTTTGTTTTTTAAAATATATCACGTTTTTTAAAATATATCACGCCTGCACATGTGTACGTAAAATATATCTATAGTGTGTATATCTGATACACGCGGAAAAAGAAAAAAAAAAAAATTTCTCGAATGAGATGCAATTCATGTGTACGTAAAATCAATACACCAAATTGAGAAGAAATAGTTTCTTCAAGTATTTCTCCACATTCTCCATTCAAATTCATGAGTCCGTGACGCGTCCACACGCAGTTACCAGATCCGGGAGGTAGTGAGGAAGATCGAGTGGTTCAGACAGAAGCATATCGAAAAGTGAAGGAGCCTCCAAACGTTAGTAAGATTTTCTTCTTCTGATTTTTGTTTATTACAATTTCCTGTGTTTACATATTGTATGTATTAGTTTCGAAAAATAATTACGATCAAAGTTCACTGGTCCCAGATACAGATATGATCTGTATAAAATTTTAAAACCTAGTTTCGCTGCGTGACCGGTGAACAGGGTTCCAACAATTGGTATCAGATGCTGGTTTATTTTCGGAACAGGAAATTGTTTTCGATGCTCCTGTAAGTATGAATTGTGTAGGCACAATTTAAATTGATTGTATGATGTTTTTTTTATGTATATTATTTTTTTTTTAATTTACAAAAACATGATTGATCATTAATTATATGGTACTGTGGATTTAGGGTTTATGAGTTGTATTTTTTTTTGTTTATATATATATATATATTTATATATATATATATGTGTGTGTGTAACCTATATTGAAGACCTGGAAAAATTGTGAAGATGGATTCATGGGATGAATCGGAATGACCTGAAGAGATTGGAAGATATCTGAAGTTACTAGAAGACCAAGGAATGCCTTGGGAAATTTTTGTATTTTTACTTTCCAATTTTTAGGTTAAATAATCCACAGTACTCGGTCAATTTATGTATGCTTTATATTATGTGATGATAAAAGCATTGTCATGCATACATATGTCATTTATATTAGATGTGCCTACACAAATATATTTGATATGTTATACATGCATCATAGTCTGATATTTTATGTATTTTTTTATGTGATTAAAATGGGCAATATAAATAATTGGCTATGAATAATGAGATTAGTTTTTTTAATGGTTAGAAAATTTAGTAATTCTCATTAATATTAATCTAGTTATTAAAGAGTTTAATAAGTTAGATTAATAGGGTCATTTACTGTAATTAGGATTAATATGGTTAATTACCTAATAATAAATGAACCGAATAAAGTGTTAGAGTTTTAATAGTTAAAACTTGGTAAACACTAACAAAATAATCTAACCCTAGTAAATAGTTTATAAAGGCTTAAATTATTCACTAATAGATTAGATTTTTAATTGTTAAAAATCATTAATAATTTATTAGTTAATTAGAATTTTGTTCTAATTAGTTAACGCGCTAGATAACTTGATTAAAATTAGTCGTTTAATCTGGTAGAGTCTAGGTGCATTAACGGTTAAAAGAAAACCCTAATTTTAAAATAGTGAGTGGGAGAGGGATATATGACATATATATCCCGCGGTCTCCCTCATTAGTTCAACACCGTGAGATCCGAGTGGGGCCTCGTGACGGCTTTGCTTTCGTCCTCCCTAAAGAGGGTTTCCACAAAGGTCAATACCAAGGTTGACTTCCTAACGGATAGGATTTCTGAGGGTATTTCGGGATTGACCGACCCTAAGGCGGCAATTCTCGAGTTAAGCTCTTGAGATCTGAAATGGTGGGTTACACTCACGAAGGTTTTGATAAAGTTTGTTAATTAAAAACCTGACTGAATGAACGATGGTTGAATGATATCGAATAAAAGTTATTCTAGAATATCATTTAATTGAGAATGTCTCGGTCCAACATGCAAAGACTTGACCGACCCTAATGCGGCACTTCTTTGTGGTATGTTGGATTGTCTTGGTATAGTAACTAGTTTTAGGGTAGTTCTAGTTCGTTAAATATGTGCATGCATCATGTTTAAATTTATGCCAAAGCACTCGCACTTGTTTTAAATAAATGACTGAATGAATGTTTTATTTATTTCAGCAATAATGTCTTCTGCAATACTTCAAATTCTCGCAAACGACAAATTAACTGGTGATAACTACACTAAGTGGAAACTTAACATTAATGCAATATTGGTCACCAAAGACTTCAAGTTTGTGCTTACGGAGGAATGTCCTCCAACGCCTGCTACCATTGCCACACGAACTATTCGTGAGGCATACGAGCGATGTGTCACGGCCCGCCCAATTTTGATCCAAGGAGCCCAAACAAAGCCCAAAGTTAGGCACAAGACCTTGGAAGATTCTAGAGTCTTCTCCACTCATCTAGCAAGGTCAACCTTGGAAGACTCTAGTAACATTCTAGAACTCTCTTGTAAATATCTAGGGTTATGAATACTTGTAGAGAAACCTAGATACATGTAGAACATTCTAGAGACTCAATCTCCTAGAGTAGTCTAGAACATTCATGGAGGAGGTGAACCACTATAAATAGGTAGCCCCTCTCATTTGTAAGGCATCCAAGCCAAGAATACTCAAAGCATTGTAAAGCTTTCTCATAGCAATACACTTTGCCTTATTTTCCTACAAAGCTCTTCTAGTCCTTCTCTAGTCTCTCTAGCCTTTGACAGTGATCAAGCAAGGCTTACTTAGCAATCTCGCCCAGAAATTGTCTAAGTGCCGCACGGGTTAGCTGCGAAAACTTTTACCCCGTGACAGTTGGTATCAGAGCCAGGTTACGAAGCAATGGCATCCGACAACAAAGTTGCTGCTAGAGCGAAAGAGCAAGGGCGTGGACGTGATGAGCAACGTTCCCACGCCAAACGGAGTAAGTCCAAGGGTCCATCCACGGATGCCTTGGAAAATCGGATTGTTGGCTTGGAAGAAGCTGTATCGGGGATGGAGTCTACCTTGAGCGACGTTGCCGACCGTCTTGATTGTGTGGAGACGGACTATGGTGAAATCACTCAAGCAACCAAGTCTACCATCCACGAGTTCCAAAAGAGCCTCAAAGAGGACCTCACACGTGAGTTCCGCAACATCCGCAGCTTTGTAGAACAAGAGTTGCGGGCTATACGCTCGGAAGTGTACGATGTTCGCACTGAATGGGCTACATACAAAACGAGCCCAACCGTTGGCTTTACTGCCACCTCTAGCACAAGCACATTGAGTGCCATTCAAGTGCCCAAGCCAGCAACATACCATGGTACTCGCAATGCCACAGAGGTCGAAAACTTCCTTTTTGGTCTTGAACAATATTTTGAGGCCAAGGGTGCTCGTGACGATGCTACCAAGATCGTAAACGTACCCACATTTCTTAGGGATGCCGCTCAACTATGGTGGAGACGTAAGCATGGAGACATAGGCAAAGGCATCAACCCCATCAATACTTGGGAGGAGTTCAAGAAGGAACTCAAAAGACAATTTTGTCCCACAAATGCGGAGAAAGAGGCCCGAGGCCGTCTTCGTCGATTGAAGCAAACGGGTAGCATTAGGGACTACGTCAAGGAGTTCACTACCCTTTCTCTTGAAATCGAAGACATGTCTGAGAAAGATTCGCTCTTCTACTTCATGGATGGTCTGAAAGATTGGGCAAGGGTGGAGCTAGAAAGGAGAAACGTGCAAGACCTAAACACCGCTATTGCCGACGCTGAAGCACTCACCGATTACTCCACCCAATCAAAAGAAAAGAAGGCCACCCAAGGCAAAAGTGGGGGAGACAGATCCGGGCAGAAGAACCAAGGCTGCAAGGATGAGGGACAACGAAAGTCTTTCAACTTGGACAGACGTAAGCCTAACGGAGGTAAGTCCGAAGCCCCTAAACCTAAGTCTCCTTGTTTCATTTGTGACGGACCGCATTGGGTGAAAGATTGCCCCAAGCGGAAAACCCTTAATGCCATAATGTCTTAACATGAAGAAAGCCAAGACGGAGGACACGAGACAGGTATGGGGTCACTCAGATAGCTTGATGCACTCAAGAGCAACAGTACCCCGTCAACTTCCACCAAGAAAGGGCTCATGTTCGTAAATGCCTCAATCAATGGCAAAGCTGTCAGTGCAATGCTAGATACGGGGGCAACTCATAACTTTGTCTCCATAGACGAGGCCAAGAAGCTAAGCCTCAATATCACCAGTGGAGGAGGCACGATCAAGGCTGTCAACTCACCGGTAAAACCAATCGCAGGCATTGCCAAGGTTATTCCAGTTGGCCTTGGAACCTGGAGTGGAAAACTTGATTTCTCTGTCGTACCCATGGACTACTTCCAAGTGGTGTTAGGCATGGAATTCTTCGATCAGGTGCATGCCTTCCCCTTCCCAGCCGGGAACTCCCTCAGCATCCTTGATGGGAGCAAGACTTGCATGGTCCCAGCGGAATGCACAACCAAGGCAGAGTCCAAAGCGTTGTCCGCTCTGCAGTTCAAGAGGGGATTGAAGAAGGATCCTAGCTTCCTAGCCACCCTCCGAGAGTTCAACGATGGAGAAGACCAAATCACTTCCCCAGATCCAATGCCGACCAAGGTAGAGACATTCTTGGAGAATACAAGGACGTTATGCCAACAGAGCTTCCGAAAAAGCTCCCACCTAGGCGAGAGATGGATCATCAGATTGAGTTGGAACCCGGTGCCAAGCCTCCCGCCATGGCGCCTTATCGCATGGCACCACCAGAATTGGAGGAGCTTCGTAATTAACTCCAAGACTTGCTCGACTCGGGCTACATTCGTGCCTCCAAAGCCCTATATGGTGCTCCGGTCCTATTTCAGAAAAAGAAAGATAGGACACTCCGCATGTGCATCGACTATCGGGCCCTGAACAAGATCACCATCAAGAACAAGTACCCGATACCTTTGATAGCCGATCTCTTTGACCAGCTAGGTAAGGCGTGCTACTTCTCCAAGCTGGATCTTCGATCAGGATACTATCAGATGCGCATCGCGGTCGGAGATGAACCCAAGACGGCATGTGTGACAAGATATGGTGCTTTCGAATTTCTAATCATGCCATTTGGCCTCACCAACGCACCAGCTACTTTCTGCACTCTTATGAACAAACTCTTCCATCCTTTCCTAGATTGGTTTGTGGTAGTGTACTTGGATGACATTGTGGTGTATAGCCAGACACTCGAGGAGCATGTCCAACACCTCAAGCAAGTCTTCCAAGTACTTCGAAAGAACGAGCTCTACGTCAAGTTGGAGAAATGCTCATTTGGCCAACGAGAGGTGGAGTTCCTTGGCCACCGGATACGGGATGGGAAGCTTATGATGGATGGTGCCAAGGTAAAGGCAGTGCAAGAGTGGGAACCACCCACCAAAGTACCGGGGTTGAGATCGTTCCTGGGGCTAGTCAACTATTATCGGTGGTTCATTCAAGGCTATTCAGCCAAAGCCGCCCCATTGACGGACATGCTCAAGAAGGATAAGGCATGGCAATGGTCTGACAAGTGCCAACTTGCGTTCGAAGAGTTGAAGAAGGCCATCTCAGAAGAACCAGTACTTGTCCTCCCTGACCACACCAAGGCATTTGAGGTGCATACAGATGCCTCAGACTTTGCTATTGGAGGTGTCCTTATGCAGGAAGGCCACCCAATTGCCTTTGAAAGCCGCAAGTTAAACAACACGGAGCTGCGATACACTGTCCAAGAAAAAGAGATGACTGCCATCATCCACTGCCTTAGAGTTTGGCGACAATACTTGCTTGGAGCCACCTTCGTCATAATGACTAACAATGTTGCAACAAGCTACTTTCAGACACAAAAGAAGCTTAACCCCAAGCAAGCACGATGGCAAGATTTCCTAGCAGAGTTCGACTATCGACTTGAGTACAAGCCAGGTAAGGCCAATGTTGTGGCCGATGCACTCAGTCGGAAAGCAGAGCTTGCAACATTGAGTGCAAGTCAACCACGAAGCACCCTTATCACCCGCATCAAGGAAGGTCTACAACAAGATCCTCTAGCCAGGAACCTGATCAAGCTAGCCAACGAAGGGAAGACAAGGCGATTTTGGCTAGACGACAGAGTCCTCCTCACTACTGGAGATCGAGTATATCTGTTGGCTTCTATGACAGACGTGCTTGTCACAAAGCATGAAGCAATGACTTCAGCATTCAAAATCATGGAGTCATTGCAAGCCATGTTCGGGCAGCCCTCCGAGCAAAAGCAACACAAACCCATTCGTTCTGCTATGCTCGCTCGCATGAAGGAAGGTACGTCAGTTCGGGAACATGTCCTGAGCATGATGTCCTACTTCAACACGGCAGAAGTCAATAGCGGGGCCATTGACATACCCAGTCAAGTGAGCATCATACTGATAACTCTTCCGAAGAGTTTCGATCAGTTTAAAAGCAACTATGGGATGAACAAGTTAAAGTTTAGTCTTACACAGTTGCTCAATGAGCTTGCTACCTTTGAGTCTTTAATTAAGGACAAAAAGGGAAAGACTGGTAAGGAAAATGTTGTTGAACCATCTTCCTCCTTAAATAATAAAAAGAGGAAGAGGTCTGTTGGGAAGGCGAAAGGTAAGCCCAAACCCAAGAAAGCTCAAAGCAAAAAAAAAAGGGTGCCTCCACCGACCAAGGCAAAGGAAAATATTTCTATTGCGATAAGGTCGGGCACTGGAAGAGGAATTGTCCTCTATACCTGGAGGAGGTAGCCAAGAAGAAAAAGATGAAAGGTAAATATGATTTACTTGTTCTTGAATCTTGTTTAGTGGAAGATGATTCTTCATCCTGTATAATTGATTCGAGAGCCACTAACCATGTTTGTTCTTCTTTGCAGTGGACTGATTCTTGGACACAGCTAGAGGAGGGAGCCTTCTCAATACATGTGGCGTCAGGGGATGTTGTGTCGGCAAAAGCAGTGGGAGCAATAAGATTGCAATTTTGTAATAATAATAGTTTTTTATTATTGAACAATGTTTTTTATATTCCTGGATTTACATGGAATTTGATTTCTGTTTCTAAATTGTTAGAACAATCGTATTCTATTTTTTTAATAATAAGTCTATTATTATTGGAAAGAATGGTATGAATATTTGTTCAGGAATTAATGAAAACAATTTGTATATGTTAAAATCGTTAATACATACTACACTGCTAAACACCGAAATGTTTAAGGTTGAAAAACTAAAAACCAAAAACTAAAAACCAAAAACTAAATGACATAAGATTTCTCTAGATAATGACACGTATCTCTGGCATCTAAGGCTTCGTTATATCAACCTTGACCGGATAGGCAGACTAGTAAAAAGTGGACCTTTAAGTGAGTTAAAGGTTGGCACCTTACCTGTTTGCGAATCTAGTCTGGAAGGTAAGATGACTAAGAGACCTATTACTAGAAAAGGGCTAAAAGCTAAAGAACCGCTAGAGCTTATACATACAGACGTCTGCGGACCAATGAATGTTAAAGCGAGGGGTAGTTATGAGTATTATGTCACCTTTATAGATGACTGCTCAAGATACGGATACGTCTACCTAATGCAACGAAAGTCGGAAACATTTTAAAAGTTTAAAGAATTCCAAGCTGAAGTTGAGAATCAATTAGGTAGGACTATCAAGCCACTACGAACGGATCGTGGAGGTGAGTACCTTCACCAAGAGTTTGAAGACTTCATGGTGGAGTATGGGATAGTTTCCTAACTCACAGTCCCCGGTACACCTCAACAAAATGGTGTAGCGGAGAGGAGAAATAGAACCCTAATGGAAATGGTGAGATCTATGATTAGTTTCTCATCATTACCAAATTATTTTTGGGTATATGCATTACAAACAGCGGTTTACATTTTGAATGTAGTGCCATCCAAATCTGTTCCTAAGACTCCCCTAGAGTTGTGGAATGGTCGTAAAGCTAGTTTAAGACATTTCCGCATATGGGGGTGTCCAGCACACATGCTGAAGAATAGAACTAGAAAGCTAGACTCCAAATCTGTTGTCTGCCTATTTGTAGGATACTCCAACGAGACCAGAGGTGGACACTTCTATAGTCCTGAAGATAACAAAGTATTTGTATCGACAAATGCAACGTTTCTTGAGAACAATTACATTAGTGACCATAAACCTCGTTCAAAGATTGTATTAAATGAGTTGGAGCCTGGTGAGACTAGTGTTTCATCAATAAGAGTTGTTGTTCCACAAACATCTGAGATTCAGATGGCTCCTGATCAGGATACACTACCACCTAGACGTAGTGAGAGGGTTGTGAGACAACCTGAACGCTATTTAGCTATAGGTGAGGGACAATGTGTTGTCTCTGCTGATAGTGTTGATGATCCATTGACATTTAAGAATGCAATGGAAGATCATGATAAAGAGGAATGGCTTAAAGCCATGAATCTCGAGATGGAGTCCATGTACTCTAACTCAGTATGGGATCTTGTAGACTTACCGGATGGGGTAAAACCCATAGGGTGTAAGTGGATCTACAAGAGAAAAAGAGGAGTTGGCAGGAAGGTAGAGACCTTCAAGGCAAGACCAGTGGCCAAGGGTTATACCCGGAAGGTAGCCATATTTAATTCTATTAGGATTCTCTTATCCATTGCTGCCTATTTCGATTACAAAATTTGGCAAATGGACAAGACTGCATTCTTGAATGGCAATCTTGATGAGAGCATCTATATGATGCAACCAGAGGGATTTGTGTCACCAGATCAAGAGCAAAAGGCTTGCAAGCTGCAAAGGTCCATTTACGGGCTTAAGCATGCATCTAGATCTTGGAACATCAGGTTTGATGATGTGATCAAAACCTATGGCTTCGAGCAGAATATCGATGAGCCTTATGTCTACAAGCGCATCATTGATAAGAAAGTAGTTTTCTTGGTCCTATACGTATATGATATCCTACTCATTGGGAATGATGTGGGAGTATTGTCTGATGTAAAGGGCTGGCTGGCTAGCCAATTCCAAATGAAAGATTTGGGAGAGGCGAGTTATGTTCTTGGGATCCAGCTTATAAGGAATCATAAGAACAAAATCATAGCACTGTCTCAGGCATCATATATCGACAAGATTCTTGTACGATTTTCTATGCAAAACTGCAAGAAAGGTAATTTACCTTCCAGGCATGGAGTTCACTTGTCTAAAGAACAGTTTCCTAAGACACCTCAAGAAGTTGAGGATATGAGACGTGTACCTTATGCATCGACAGTAGGTAGTCTCATGTATGCTATGTTATGCACGAGACTGGACATCTGCTATGCAGTGGGAGTAGTCAGCAGATACTAGTCCAACCCAGGATTGGATCATTGGGTTGCTGTCAAGACAATTCTCAAGTATATTCGGAGAACGAGAGACTATATGCTAGTGTATTCCGGGCAGGATTTGATCCCGTTAGGATACACGGATTCTGATTTTTAATCAGACAAGGATTCTAGGAAATCTACGTCTGGATCAGTATTTACCCTGGGTGGTGGAGCCATCGTGTGGAGAAGTATTAAGTAATCTTGCATTGCTGACTTCACCATGGAAGCGGAATATATAGCCGCTTGTGAAACTGCTAAAGAGGCTGTTTGGCTCCGTAAGTTCTTAAGTGATCTGGAAGTTGTTCCAGACCTGGATAAGCCTATCACACTTTATTGTGATAACAGTGGTGCTGTGGCTAATTCCAAAGAACCAAGAAGCCACAAAAGAGGGTAGAATATAGAGAGAAAGTATCATCTTATTAGAGAGACAGTGCAGAGAGGAGATGTGATCGTCACAAAGATAGTCTCACAAGACAATCATGTTGATCCATTTACGAAGACCTTACCGGCTAAAGTGTTTTCGGGTCACTTAAATGGTCTAGGGTTACGAGACATGCCTCACATGCTTTAGTGCAAGTGGAAGATTGTTGGGGTTTATGCCCTAAAGATGTAATTTGTATATGGATTTATTAAATAAATAAAAGGAAAAGTTTAATACATTCTTGTTGTGTTGTTTATTATATAACTTGTGCATAAATTTAACATCCAAGATTGCCAAATGTAATCTTGAACTATGTATATGAGTGTTATATACGGATGGATACAGTAAGAGACGTGCAAACTAAAGAGTCCATAGATAGCAAATAAAGCTGGGTATTTTATTTGTGGTTAATCTATAGTTGCAGTCCATTCCGTAATGTACGGTGATTCTATCCTGAATCATTCATATGGAGATATGAGAATGAAGGCACCTTGTATGATGTGATCATATAGGACTGGGCCATGATCTATATGAATCTCTCACCAAGATCCGTTTATCGATGAGATTCATATATATCAACTAATGATGGCTATATATGGGTGATCTTAATCCTGAGTGACTTATCGACTCATTCAGGTTAGATCGTGGTTTTTGATATACCATGGTTGAGGTCGGATGCAGTTCTCGATCAATATGCTCCGTATGTTGGGATTGCAATTTGGCTTGTGGCTAGGAAGATTTGTACACAATAGTGGAATCCACTCCTTCTTGTGAGAAATAGATTGTAGTTCCCTTAAGGGTTCATTCGGGGCTTGGACAATATGAGCGCTCTCCTAATTCCGTAAGAAAATAGAATTTATTGTTCATTATAGAATCAACGGTGCTTAAAGGATATATGTAATTAGAGGGGTATAATAGACATTATGACCCAGGTCTAATTATGAACTACTATGGAAGATCAAACCATGAGTAATAGCTATATCGATGGACACCGAGTTGTATTGGTCTGTGTAAAAGCGTCTGTAGTTGAGAGAGTGCAGCTTCGGGTTTTTAGTGGAATAACACCGGAGTTAATAATCAAGGAATATTAATTAAAGAGTTTAATTAATGATTCCGATGATTATTTGAGCTCAAAATACTGTGGGTCCATTAGGTCCCCTTGCTAGCCCGATCGATTTAGGTAACAAGGGTCACGGTTAATTAATTGGATTGTCCAATTAATTGTGTTATAAAAGTGACACGTATATATTCGGGAATTAATTGAATAATTAGTTTATTTAATTAATGAATGTTAATAGTTAAATTAATTAAATAATTAGATTATTTAATTATATTGATAATTATGAATTGTTCATTAACTATTAATAAGAGGGTGTTAGTTGATATATGGATTTAGGTTAAGATAAAATAATATGATTATTTTATTTTACTAAATCATTTATCTAAGTATTTGAATTTAAGTTTAAATTTAAAATACTTATTATCACTTTTGATATATTAGATATATTTGAAAAGGATAATTAAAATATATATATCAATTAATAACACAAAAGATTGCATTAGATGCAATTTGGTGTGTACACATAAAACATTAGACAAAAGAAGAATTTGTATAGGATGCAAATACTTGAATATATAAGAGATATATATAAGAATGTTGTGCAGTGTATATATATATATATATTTGTGAAAAAGAGCATGTGAAAAAGAAATATATGTGTGCCGGCGATTTTTCACTGATGCTTCAGTTGATTTTGTTTTTTAAAATATATCACGTTTTTTAAAATATATCACACCTGCACATGTTTTAATATTTTATGCCTTTAAATTGCATTTATATATCTATAGTGTGTATATCTGATACACGCGGAAAAAGAAAAAGAAAACATAATTTCTTGCATGAGATGCAATTCATGTGTACGTACAATCAATACACCAAATCGAGAAGAAAGAGTTTCTTCAAGTATTTCTCTACATACTCTATTCAAGTTCATGAGTCCGTGACCCGTCCACACGCAGTTACCAGATCCGGAAGGTAGAGAGGAAGATCGAGTGGTTCAGACAGGAGCATATCGAAAAGTGAAGGTGTCTCCAAATGTTGGTAAGATTTTCTTCTTCTGATTTTTTTATTACAATTTCCTGTGTTTACATATTGTATGTATTAGTCACGACAAAGTTTCCTGACTTTCTTCATTTATACGCCGGGCTTCCCTCCTTGAAGTCGTTGGGTGGAGGAGCTCTTTATGTCCCCGGGGAGGGACATCTACCGCAGATTTGACTTGTCGTGGTTGGTAGCATGGCAGCGTTTCGGGAACGTGGGGCATAGGCCCTAGCCTATCCCGGATCGAGGTCGGGAGCCCCGCTCTGTTACTAGTTGATTCCCGAGGGGCTGGCCCCAGGAGATCAAAGGCGGGTTACCTATCCCCAGGCCTACTTGATCCCCCTTGATTGCATATACCCGTTTGTTGGATAGCTATACATTCAGTGAGTAATCGAAGTTGGACGTTCTCTACAAAAGCCGCCGCTTGTTGGTCAAGCTCGACCTATCTTCCCAGAGGGGGATCCAGAGCCCGCACAAGAGCTGGCTGGGTGGGAATTTAGCTATGGAGTCAGGATTTTTCCCTTTTCCTCAGAACCTTTTGTGTCGATGTAACAGATGGTTGTCCCGAGGTGCCCTGCTGCCCTACTGCCCTTGTTAGGAGCGGAGCTTCATGATGACTTTGAAATAAAGAACTTTTTGAATGTAAAAAGATGGTGGTGTGAGGGGTTTCCCACAGACGGCGCCAGAAAGTGTTGACGGGAAATTTACTCGAGATGAGAAATTCCAGTTAACAGCCTTGAGACCACTACCACGAAAGCGGTTGCCGGGGTCGATACCATTGGTTCCTGACCTATTTAAGAGGGAGAGACGAGTGGCAATAACAGTAAATGGGAGATGTATTATTGATAAATTGCTTTAAGATACAAATAACTCTCTTGTTTGCTCACAATCTCTAGGAGGAGTAGGGTGGTGGCAACTCTGTGCCTGTCGAATAGTGGAGACGAAGGTGACTGTGTTCTGAAATCAGAATTTAGGCCTTCTTTCTATGTGTATATCTGCTGTTTATGATTTTCTGTATGTCGCTCGATCTATCTCAGTTGTTCCCTTCCTTTTATTGTCTGTGTTAATCTATAAATATCGTCCTAGTAGGTTTCAATTTCATAAATACTTTGTCGTGATCTCATGAATCCGTTCCCTTCTTATCGGGCGGGATTTGTTATTTGAATTTGAATTGTTTTCGGATTCGATGATATGGTTGACGAAGTTAAGTTTGTTGCCTTATTTGAATTATACTCTTGACGTGCATGTGAGACACGATCCAGTGTGCACTCGTGCCATGAATCATCATGGAGGTCATCCTGCCAGCGTCTTATCCCCCCGTAGAGAGAGGTAGACCCCTGCTCTGGCTCTGTTCATGGAAGCTTAAGATGGATTTTCCTTGACCCGTGGGGACCTAAGATGTTCTTGTAGACCCTCCTGGAAGGTAGCTGGGGTAATGCAGACTTAGGCGTGATTCCTCCTTTATGACCAGCAAGGATAGCGGGCTTCTGGAAAGGTTGGCGGGCTTCTTTCAAATGTCTCTTGAGCTGGGAGACTTCCCCTGGCATTTACAGGGCGGTTGTGGAGCTCGACCTCAGAGCAGAGGTTCCCCGATAGATGGCCTGGAGAAGCCCGGGTTCCAGTGCTCTTATAGGGGCTCGTCCCTGTCGCCCGTGGCTTATCTTCTGGTAACTTTGAAGCCAAACCGGCCTTCCTTGCTCCTGCGGGGTGGCTTTACTGTCTTTCCGGGCTTCATGAGTGTCGATTGTAGATGGAAAATTTCTCTTTAACCCCTGGCCAAATTTCCCTATTAACAGTCATATTGTCAGATTTATGGCTTGAAGGTTTTATTTAGAAAACGAGCATTAAGTTTGCATACTTTTAAGACTTCATTGGCATAGTTAATCAAGTTTCCAGACAATGGTGTTTAGTTTAATAAGTATTGGCATTTTTGACTTGGTTAAAAGTTTTATTATGCCTTTAAACATAGTCGAGGGTCAGTGGGAGTAAGTTTATTTTCATGTGCTCTGTGTTGTCATTTATGTGACATTAAAATTTTTATTTTTAGTATTACGAGGTGAAAAATCTCAAACAAACATATTTTGGTAATGCTATTGAGAAATATATTAATAGAGCACTTGAAGGGTTAGTATGATTACAAGTTTACTTGTTTGAGGTACCTCTTGGTAAAAGTGATAAACTTACATAAGTTTTTAATTTCTCAAGTAAATTGGAGCGTTCTCATATGAAAAAGGTCATGTATGTATCCGCAAATGATAGTTTGATGTACATTTAATATATATGTATTGATTATATTATTATATTAGTAGACTTTGTGGATTTCAAACTAATTTGACATGTATCAATAGATAGTGTTATAAAAACAATGGGGGGGGGGGGGGGGGGGGGGTAGGTTTCATAGTATTTGTAGAGGTTAATTGTTTCATGCTCACATGTGGCTTTATATATTGCAACTCTAAAGAATTTTGATTGTGAAATCATATTTTGAGATAGATTGTGATAATTTCACTGTATTTATCTTCTCTGAATATGCTAAGAGATCTCAGAGGTTTAACCATATGAATATTGTGGTGAGAGAAGATTTAAGAGTTGCGAGTTTCTAATAGCCATATGTAAAATAACTCTCGATACACTAACCAAGATATTTGACTCCAAAAGTTTTGTGAAGCATGTTGTATCCTGCATTGGATTGAATTTTTTGATGTGTTTTGTTAGTGGGAGTTGTCTTTAATTATATTAACTGCATTTATTCTATGCACGTTTGTTTCATATTCTCGAGAATGTATTGTATATGCATGTTAAGATGTTTGCCATACTTGTTATTGTGTGCACACAGATGGTTGGTTATGGCAAGAAATCTCAAGCTTTTAGTTTAAGGGGGCAATTCACTCATAAGATATAAAGTTTCCACTGATGAGTGAACAATACTTAAGACATAAAGTTTTTGCCCGTCTTAAAGGAGGTTTAACTCATAGTCAAAATGTTTGGCCAATGAGTGTAAGATGTTTAAGACATTAAGTTGCTCGTCTTAAGCTGCTTCGTATTATGCGAAGTGGGACCTATATGGAAATAGGCATGATGATCATATCTGCATGTAATTTCCATACACACATACATACCATTTTACCCGGGTAGGTAGAGCTAAAGGTATTTTGATTACATATGGTCTTATATTGACTAAAGATGTAATGATCTATGTAGTTGGATACTTGAGGTTCTATTGGACTAAGGGGAAGGAAGGTGTTACTCTCTTAAACATTCTTTGTGGCCACATAAAATTGTTTGTCAATTCGGAGAGTCGTTTTCTAAAATGAATTTTCAAATCTAAAATAATAATGTCTATGTAGCTCAAGTGAGAGAATGTAAGATTTTTACCACATGTGACATTATATTTTGAGTTTGTAAAAAACCGAATTGATTGGAATGTTTAAGTAACTGAGAGTTGACCGGATAAAGCCCGTTATTAATGTGATCAATATTTGTTGGGCTCGGTGCACCTTAGTTACATTAAATATATGTAGGATATTGTATGAGCTATTGTATATGTGTGGCTTAGTAGTCCTATTAGGGTTTTGAGAATCCTTTATGGGTTAGGATTCTATGAAGTTATACTATATATAAGGGGTCCCTACTCTCACTCACAATAAACATATAACAGAATTGTCTCCCATTAGACAATCTGAGGAAGGTGAGAGGAGAGTAGAAGACTCTCTATTGTTTTAATTGTTTTCCTTGTTTTATTTTCAGGTTATCGTATTATTATGGTTTCGGGATTAAGACTACGAATTGAATGTTTTCCGTTGCGCTTTCAGGTACGCGTTTATTCATACTTATACATACAATACGAGATCTAATTATATTCATATATATATTGCTTACATTTCATTCATATACTTTTAAAAAAATTCCATTTTATTTGAATTTTTGTAATGGATGCTTGTGATGTATATGGCAATTTAGTAGAATTTTCATTTAAGTAGAATTTATTTTCTTGGATTTGTTTCCTATTTTAATTCAACTTGTTTAGGTTGTTTATATTTATCTTATTATTTTAGGAAAGAAAGGAATATTTAGGTTGTTTTTTTTGTTGACGATTTGTTTTTATTATTATTATTATTAAGAATTCTACTTGAGTTAGAATTAGATTATTATTTTATTTTATTGGTAACTCTTTCATGTGGTTAGATCCCTAGTCCATGCTTTTGATGGAGCGATCGATCATTCTTGTTTTTGATATACCCTAATCTTTTCATTCCAAAAAAATATTTTAATAAATCATAGTTGATCCTCTAAATTCCAAGAAATCAATTAGATACTTTCGTTTCAAAAAAGAACCTTGACTGGGTAGAAATAAAGGTTGATTTTCTAAGGTTTGGTGTAGTGTAAACTTAATGCATGGAGTGATCGATCATTCTTGTTTTTGATAACCCTATTCTTTTCATTCCTAAAAATATTTTAATAAATCATAGTTGATCCTCTAAATTCTAAAAAATCAATTAGGTCTTTTTTTAAAAAAAGAACTTTAAACTTTGGTAAAAATAAAGATTGATTTTCTAGGGTTTGGTGTAGTGTAAACTTAATGCATGGAGTGTTAATTACTTGATGAATGTTAATGTTAATTTATGTTTGTACAGAGATGATGGAGCAGGGTAATTATACGACGTTGCATTTGGGTATTGGAGAGTGCTTTAATTAGGAGAAAGCTGTGTGCAACCATGGGTTTTTTATGATGGCTCCTAACAACTGTAATTCTTCTACCAAGTTTCTTCAACGTCCATTAAGACTTGCTGATTCAGTCACCTCTCTGCATGTTTCCATCTCACATGATCTTATCAATCAACATTCTCTTTTTATTCGTGTTTATCATGGAACGAAAACTCTCTCGCTACAAGACCAACAAGCCATCAAGGTTTATAGTACTACTTCATTAATTAATTAATTAATTACCTTGAAATTAACCACCTCTCTATATGTTTGCCTAATGCATGTAAATTTTAATTAACAGGATCAAGTTTCGAGAATGTTGAGAATAACAAAAAAAGATGAGGGAGACGTCAAGGAATTTCAAAAGTTACATGGAGAAGCAAAAGACAAGGGATTTGGTAGACTTTTATGCAATCCTTGTCTTTTTGAAGTTGTTATTGTAAAACGTATTTTATAAACAAATCTGACTGGTATCAATGAAAACAGAAAGTAACGTTAGAAAAGGAGTTTGATCCGAGACCCGTGTTTCACACGGTGTCCTTAAGACAATTTCGCCGGACAACACCGTATGTGTATTAGGCGATTGTCTCCCAGGATACAACGGTTCAACAGTGGTAGGCCTAAGCACTATCCACTACCAGCGAACTCAAATCGAGTTTTGAACTTACCAAAAAAACAGAGAGAAGAAACGAATTCGGCTATTGAAAACAAACTTGTGTAATTTTTCTATATGTGTTGAACAGAATATAAGAGGGATTAAATACCCAAACCGAGACACTAGGGCTTTGGGATTAATTCGGGATTATAATTGGAAAATTCGTTTTGATTTAATAAGGAAATAATTTAATTAGATAATATTCTCCAAAGAGATTTATTTCTAATTAAAACTCGATTCTATATTCTTAGTGATCAAGTAAAAAATCAGAATCCAAACAATTAAAGCTTTCCTTATTCATCACAATCAAAAACGTTGACTTAGGGAAGTGGCAAAAGGTCAACTGTACTCTCACGGTCCAATCGGAGCGGCATTCGTGTCCGCAGGTCGCGCTCACACACGAGTCGTACATTCGAAGGTTCGAGGTCCATGATTTGCACCCCCCCTGCGCGCGAGAGAGAGAGCCTCTATGCCACACACATGTTGAAAGCTCATATCACACATTCACTTATAAACTACTTATAAATGATTTCCCTAAGCAATGTGGGATTCCTTTTAATCCCTACACAATGGGTCCACTTTGAGATTCAATTTCTCATTCACCCATTAACCATTTTGTGAATTTGAGTATACCATTTCGAAGTTCTCACGGAGGAAAATTCGAATCCACTTTAATCTTCCATTTCTATGGAATTTATCATACTCAATTTTTGCCCTCAACATGAGAGATTATCTCAAAATTTCCAACAATCCCCCACATGAATGAAATTGACCTAGGAGACACAAAGAAGATGTTTGGTAAGTTCAAACGGTCGAAGCCTACATAGGATAGGTAGGTGTTACCCTTTGAACCTTCCCTTATAAATGTATGCTTACTTTACTGGCTGATCAGTAGATGTGATATCCTTGAACTGTTCTGTCGTTTTGTGTAAACGATCACACACCTTACACAGGTATCTTCTAGACCCGATTTGGTTCTCATTTTTATGTTCGTTTTGGCCATGAACATGCGCCTGGTTCTGTGAGAGTCTCTGGAGAATATAACCCTTCACTATTCTCTTTTAGAAGCGGCCCCACTTCTTTCTCACATAGGTGATTTCTTAATTAAGAGTAACCCGCTTTACTCTGCTCAGATTTCCATAGCTAGGAATTTCGACGCATAAGAATCATTAAAAACCACAGTTTCACCTTTTCCCTACGGGCATCACTGTTTCATCATAGGAATAGACTTGAGGGTAACCCCCACAGTGATCCAACTGAGTCTTACAACTTGGTTGTCCCATTGAATCTAGATCTTGGGATCTCCATTCAACTAGGTTGGGTGTCCATTGTATCAACCTTTTATCTAATGGGCTTTAGTCTCATTCCTCTCGATGATGTCTCAACTAGTTCTCTGTTTAACCCTTTAGTTAGCGGATCCGCAATGTTATCTTTTGACCTTACATAGTCAATAGTGATAACCCCAGTTGAGATTAGCTGTCTAATGGTATTATGTCTTCGACGTATATGTCTAGACTTCCCATTATACATACTGCTCTGTGCTCTTCCTATTGCTGATTGACTATCACAGTGAATGCAAATCGTCGACACAGGCTTTGGCCATCTTGGGATATCTTCTAAGAATTGGCGTAGCCATTTAGCCTCCTCTCCACATTTATATAATGCTATAAACTCAGATTCCATGGTGGATCTGGCTATACATGTTTGTTTGGAGGATTTCCAAGATACCGCCGTACCACCCAGTGTGAACACATACCCACTAGTGGATTTTGAATCCTTCATATCAGATATTCAGTTAGCATCAGTGTATCCTTCTAGGACAACTGGATATCTAATATAATGCAGTCCATGATTACGAGTGAATCGTAAGTACTTCAGTGCTCTTACTATTCCTTTCCAGTTATCGGCTCCTGGATTACTCGTATATCTGCTTAATTTACTGACTGCATTCGCTATGTCTGGTCTTGTACAACTGGTTAAGTACATCGGACTTCCTATCACTCGAGAATATTCTAGTTGATAGATGCTCTCACCCTTATTCTTGGATAGATATAGATTTGTATCTACTGGTGTTCTAGAAATTCCAGAATTATTTTTGTTGAATTTCTCAAGAATCATGTCAATATAGTGTGATTGACTTAGTATGAGTCCGTTAGATATCCTTGAGATTTTCATTCCCAATATTACATCAGTCGGTCCCATATCTTTCATATCAAATCTTGATTTCAACATATCCTTGGTAGATTTGACTATCTTATCATCACTACCAACAATGAGCATGTCATCAACGTAAAAGCACACAATGACATAACCATTTTCCGTGTCCTTGACATAAACACATTTGTCACATTCGTTGATCTTAAATCCGTTTGACATTATAGCATTGTCAAATTTCTCATGCCATTGTTTTAGTGCTTGCTTTAAACCATATAAAAACTTCACCAATTTACAGACTTTCTTTTCTTATCCTGGAGCGGAAAAACCCTCAGGTTGTTCCATGTAAATTTCTTCATCTAAATCTCCATTTAAGAAAGCCGTTTTCACATCCATTTGATGTACTTCAAGATTTCGCAAAGCTGCGATTGCAAGTATCATTCTAATGGAGGTTATTCTCGTCACAGAAGAATATGTATCAAAGTAGTCTATGCCTTCTCGCTGATTGTAACCTTTAATTACAAGTCTGGCCTTATACTTATCAATTGTTCCATCTGCTTTCTTCTTTCTTTTGAAAATCCATTTGGATCCTAGCGGTTTACATCCTAGAGGAAGATCCACTAATTCCCAAGTATGATTTTGAAGGATGGAATCAATTTCGCTCTTGATTGCCTCTTTCCACAAGAGTCCTTCAGAAGAGCTTACCGCTTCTTTGAAGGTTCGAGGTTTACCTTCCAGCAAATAGGTCATAAAATCTGGACCAAAAGACGTTTCCGTCCTTGCTCTTTTGCTACGTCTAGGTTCATCCTCTACTTCATTTCCTTGTTCTGGGTCCTCACAACTATCATCATGTGTTCGTTTTGACGAACTTGCTTCATCATTGGATTTATATGGAAAAACATATTCAAAGAACATCGCGTTTCTAGATTCCATTATCGTGTTTTTATGTATATCTGATATGTCAGATTCATAGACCAAGAATCGATGAGCACTACTGTTTTGTGCATATCCAATGAAAATGCAGTCAACAGTTTTAGGACCTATTTTCACCTTCTTAGGTATAGGTACTGCTACTTTGTCAAGACACCCCCACATTCTTAAGAATTTATAGGAAGGCTTTCTTCCTTTCCATAGTTCATATGGTGTCTTGTCTTCTTTCTTTCTTTCGTGGTACCTTGTTTAAAACGTAATTGCTAGACAACATAGCGTCACCCCACATGTTCTGAGGCACTCCAGAACTTATCAGCATTGCATTCATCATTTCTTTCAAGGTACGATTTTTACGTTCTGCAATATACCGTTTTGTTGAGGGGAATATGGTGCAGTAGTTTGATGTATGATTCCGTGTTGAGCACAGAATTCACCAAACGGTGCTACATATTCACCACCTCGGTCACTTCTCAGTACCTTGATTTTCTTATTGAGTTGATTCTCAACTTCAGTTTTATAGAGACTAAACTTCTCTATAACTTCATCCTTGTTTTTCAACAAATATACATAGTAGTATTTGGTGCTATCATCTATAAATGTGATGAAATATTTGTTGCCACCTCTTGTTTGAACAAATTTTAAATCACATATATCTGTGTGAATTAAATCAAGAGGTTCAGATTTCCTTTCAATTGTTTGAAATGATGACCTTGTTAGTTTTGCTTCAATGCAAACTTCGCACTTATGTTTAGGATCAATATTGAATACGGGAATGTGATTTAAGTTAATTAATCTACGCAGAGTATCATAATTAACGTATCCTAGTCTACCTTGCCATAAATTGGAAGACTCAAGCAAATAAACTGAAGAATTATCTTTATTGATTGTTCTTTTGACAATAGATACATTAAGCTTAAACAGCTCTTCAGTTACATATCCCCTACCCACATAAGTTCCCTGCTTGGTTAAAACCACTTTGTCTGATTCAATCACCATCTTGAACCCATGCTGATTGAGCAACGAACCGGAAACCAAGTTCTTGTGTATATCAGGTACATACAATACATTGTTCAAGCTCAGGGTTATACCAGAGGTCATCTTGAGAATGACTTGACCACGTCCCTTCACGTCAGATGTGGTTGAGTTTCCCATATACAGCTTTTCTTAATTCTTCATTTCTTCAAATATATTGAACATCTCCCTGTCAGAGCATTTATGACTAGTGGCCTCAGTATCCAACCACCACTCCCTTGGGTTTGACCCAATAAGGTTTGCTTCTATCACAACTGCAGAGAGATTGATCTCAGATACATCTCTTGAGATCCCAGCAACCACGTTTGCCTCGTGGTTTTTCTTCTTCTTTGGCAACCTGCACTCAGCAGATTTGTGACCCAGCTTGTCACAGTTGAAGCACTTCCCTTGGAATTTTGGCTTCTTAGAGACTCCTCCCTTAGGACCCAATTTGGATCCTTTCACAGGCTTGTTCTTCTTTGGTTTAGAACTTTGCCCATGCTCAACCACATTGATCTTCGCTTCAGGCGTATTGCCATCTTTCTTGTCATACTTCATGTGATCTTCCTGAATACGAAGCATGAGAATTAGATCCTCGATCTTCATCTCCTTTCGCTTGTGTTTGAGATAGTTTTTGAACTCTTTCCATGAAGGAGGAATCTTCTCAATGATTGCAGCCACCTGGAAAGTTTCACTCAAGGTCATCCCTTCGGTATGTATCTCATGCAGAATCATCTGTAGCTCTTGGACTTGACTCATAACTGTCTTGGAATCCCCCATCTTGTAATAAAGAAACCGGCCGACAATAAACTTCTTGGAACCAGCATCCTCAGTTTTGTATTTGCGGTCTAATGATTCCCACAGTTCCTTGGCTATTTTCTTTGAAGAATAAATACTATATAGCAAATCTGACAGCCCGTTCAGTATGTAATTACGGTACAGGAAATCCGAGTGATTCCATGCATCAATTGCATTCCATACCTGAACATCTCGCTCTTCACCATTATTAGGTTTAAGAGCATCTTCAGTCAAGAATCTGCCAAGGTTCAGTGTGGTCAGATAAAACAACATCTTTGGCTGCCATCGTTTAAAATTTGGTCCACTAAACTTATCAGGCTTCTCCATATGATTCATCGGCAAAGGTACCAAATTCATGTAGGGATTTGCCATTGGAACATTCCCTTGACTCATTTACTGGCTTATCACCGGATCATGCATGTTTCTCACAAAGGAGTTGATGGCCGGAGTCGTTGTAGCTACAGTAGGTACTACAACTGGTACCTGGCCCACAAGCACAGAGTTCACGACTGAAGTATCTAATCCCATACTTGGATTAACTTCTGGAGTCTCTAGTGGAACACTAGAGTTCACATTCGTTTTGTTTGCCATAATATCTGAAACAAAAACAAAATCGTTTTAGTATCACCAGAAATAATAGCACAAATATCAGTTGATATCAAATCAGATTTCACGATGGAAATCAGAATCAGTGTCTGATATTGCAGACCCGATAACACAATTAAGTCGCAATTGAATTCGAAATCAGTCTAATAATAGACCAAATTTCCACAGATTAATATATATGTTTCAAATTGAAATCAGTGTTCCAAAGAACCCGATTTCCACAGGTTATATACAATTGAAATCAGTGTTCCAAAGAACCCGATTTCCAAATTGAATCAGTGTTCCAGAGGAATCCGATTACCACAGTTTTCCGAGCTGATTCATTTTTCAAGTCTGCTACAATCTGAACCAGAAATCTGATACCAGAAAGTTTGAATAAGCAAACGTTGTTTGGAAAAAAAACAAAAAAGAAAAGCGAAAATTGTTTTAAGATTGTAAAACGTATTTTGCAAACAAACCAGACTGGTATCAATGAAAACAGAAAGTAACGTTAGAAAAGGAGTTTGATCTGAGGCCCGTATTTCACATGGTGTCCTTAAGACAATTTCGTCGGACAACACCGTATGTGTATTAGGCGATTGTCTCCCAGGATACAACAGTTCAACAGTGGTAGGCCTAAGCACAATCCACTACCAGCGAACTCAAACCGAGTTTTGAACTTACCAAGAAAACAGAGAGAATAAGCGAATTCGGCTGCTCAAAAGAAACTTGAATTATTTTTCTATATGTGTTGAACAGAATATAAGAGGGATTAAATACCCAAACCGAAACACTAGGGTTTTGGGATTAATTCAGGATTATAATTGGAAAATTCGTTTTGATTTAATAAGGAAATAATTTAATTAGATAATATTCTCCAAAGAGATTTATTTCTAATTAAAATTCGATTCTATATTCTTAGTGATCAAGTAAGAAATCAGAATCCAAACAATTAAAGCTTTCCTTATTCATCACAATAAAAAACGTTGACTTAGGGAAGTGGCAAAAGGTCAAATGTACTATCACGGTCCAATCAGAGCGGCATTTGTGTCCGTAGGTCATGCCCACACACGAGTTGTGCATTCGATGGTTCGGAGTCCATGATTTGCACCCCCCCTGCACGCGCGAGAGAGAACCTCTATGCCACACACATGTTGAAAGCTCATGTCACACATTCACTTATAAACTACTTATAAATGATTTCCCTAAGCAATGTGGGATTCCTTTTTATCCCTACACAATGGGTCCACTTTGAGATTCAATTTCTCATTCACCCATTAACCATTTTGTGAATTTGAGTATACCATTTCGAAGTTCTCATGGAGGAGAATTCGAATCCACTTTAATCTTCCATTTCTATGGAATTTATCATATTCAATTTTTTTACCCTCAACATGAGAGATTATCACAAAATTTCCAACAATTATCAAGTGGGGACTGGCTATGGTGCGCGGTGAAATCAGTTGGTATCATACCAATCATTTCAGCATCGAGTCTCAAGCGTTGGATGATGAAAAATATGATCGAACGATTGAAAAATAGGGACACTTTAATAAATGAATGGAATGGCAACCTATTTAACCGCTGTTTGTCCAAACCCATTAAAAAAGAAAAATGTCTTCTTTTCACCCCCTCACTGCAAAGCTCTGTTTATGCTTTCTTTCATTGTATTCGATCCCATTCAATCTCAAGATTTATTTGCATTAAAAAAAGAAAAATGTCTTTTTTTTTCACCCCCTCACTACAGAGCTCTCTTTATGCTTTGGATCTATGGATTTTGTATGCCGAAAGTTGCAGGCCAAGGTAGAGGATGAATATCAAAAAAAGTTGAAGTATCCACAGATCCAAACTCTGGATTCTGGTTGGAGTTTGGATCTTGATTGGAGGCGTACCCGGTTTGCTATAGGAGACGATGAGGGCTCTGGAGGCCACCGTCTTTGACATCGAGGCCCTCGTATCCGCCCTCTGTGACGAATAGAAACCGTTATTGTTCGATGGTCACGCCATCGCAAATCACAAATCCGTCAATGGAGATGAGCAGCGGGAATGATGGAGATCGAAGGCGACGGTCTAGAATGATGGAAACCAAATCAATTTTTCAATTTTTTTTTGTTCGGGAATAGATTGAAAAAGGGATTTTGATTTATGAAGGTGTGTTTGAATCAAGAATTTTTTTTCCCAGATTTATTTATTCTTTCCATTATTGGAGTTGATTGAAGAAGAATACATGATTTGTTCGTGAATATGTGTTTGGATCTTGAATTTTTACAGATTATTTTGGATAAAATTTGTGGATTTTGTTTTAAGGACTATTGATTTGTGAATTTTGTTTAGGGATTATTGATTTGTGATTTTCTTTTGGAATTGATTGAAGAAGAGAGAAGAAGATAAAATTAATGGATGAGATTTGTGGATTTTGTTAATGGATTGTTTTGTGTTTTTTTTTTTGGAATTCGATTGGATCTTCTATCTGTATAAGTATTATTATTTAAAAAAAAGATATATTTGAAGATATTGGTTTAAATAATGAAATTAATGATTGTATATAATATGTGATTTATTCTAATTAAAATAATTTGTTATTTTCTGGTAAATTTTTATTAAAGTAATTTTGTAATTAAAAATTATAATAACAAATTTTCTTATTATAAAATTTATATCAAATTGTAAGCGGAATTATTAATACTAAATATTTAATCTCAAACTCTTGAAGATAAATGAGTATAAAAATTTGAGGTTCCCATAATTATTGATATTTATTGTATAAGTGATAATTATTGTATAATAAAAGATTTTCAATCTAGCATTTTTTTGTATATAAAATTATATTACAAAAAATTCATTGATATTGACCAGTTTTTTAAAAAATATTTTGTTTATTGATAGAGTTTATGACATAAAAGAAAGGTAAGAAAGAGTAAATCAATAAATTTGTATGTTCAGAGTTTTTTGAATTGTATATTAATCCATTTTACATTGGCACTCGTATTAAATATCAATCCATTTTTTAACAAATTGTGCAGCATGATAAATGCAGACTAAGGATATTTAGACTAAATTAGATTTAAATTCATTATTCTCATGTTTGAGTCGTATGATGGTATAAGGTGTTAAAATATATTTGGTTCTACATTATTTGGGATATAATTCTTTTATCAAATTATTATTTAAATTATAATAATATGAAAAAAAAGAGCTAAAATATTTCTTAAACTTTTGTCATTGAATTTTACATCCATAAAAAGAAATCAACATCCAAGTTCAGAAGCCAACATGTTTAGACATAAAAACATTTATTTTTTACTTTAATTACCATCAATTATTCAAAGGATAAAGAAAAAAGTATCAGATATAAAACTTTTCGAACCCATTTTATATTCTAAGAGAAATCTTAGGTAGAAAACTTATCGAACTCATTTCATCTCTATTTCTCGTTATAAACCGGTTTCTTTTCCATGTTCTGATATTATTTATAAAATCAATTGTTTTCATATACAATTAACACAAAATGTGAATTAAAAATAAAATTCATAAAGTAAAAATAAAATGCTCAAACATAATTACTGTTGACAGTGATTGATCACGCGTCTAACATATTTTTGTAGATTGTTGAAGATGTTATGGAGAAGATAGAAAAGTAAGAAGAAAAACATGCACACATAAGTTTACATGGTAAAACCCCAAGGTGGAGAAACATCCACGGTTGCTGGTGACGACGAGAAGAATCAATTATAATATAATGATTACACACTCAATCTCTCTATAACAATTACAAAGCAACAATTTGACAACTTACAAATCTAATTCTAAAAGCAAGATGCTAAAAATGAAACGTTATATGGATTGTATTTATCCATCTTCAATACGTATATATAATAGAAAAATAGAACCTGAAAAAAAGGGGAGACAAATATATTAAATATACTATTACATAAGGGTGAGTGTAAGAAATTTGAGTTGATATACCCTGACGGCTTGACCCTATTAATAATTAATAAGAATTTAACTACAATTGGTTTGAAAAAAAAATTGTACTCTCTTTTCTCTTTAAAATATTGTTGTCCTCGTCCAAACTATTCTAATGGAATATTACGGGTGAAAATCAGATATCGTCTACCCACTCAAACGTCCTTTGAAAGTATTCAGTTACACGTCTTTACGTTGAAATGTGTACACGCTGAAATATAAACATGATTACACGTCCTTTGAAAATGATTATGTAAAGGTAAAATTAGAATGTAAAGAGAAAATCTCTAGATTTATAAGTCTTATAAAATAAGATCATGTAAATAGTAGATTGATAGTTTATTACAATACAAATATTAAATGGATCCGGATATTGTCATCCATAAAATAAATTAGTACACATATTTTTATAAGTATATACATATCTGTAATTTAAAAAATAAATATTACTATAAGCATCCATCCTTATACCAATAGTATCCGAAATAAATATATTCATTTTAATATATTTTATTTGTAAACCACCTTAAATTATTAAGACATCCAATATTAAATGGGTACATATATTACCATCTATAAAACTGAATATATTTATCCTAATGTCAATAGTACCTTTTAAAAAAAATGAATATATTAATTTTAATACATTTTATTTATAAACCCTCTTAAATTATTACCACACCTAATTTATAAAAGAATCATATTGTTATGTAAAAAAATCATTATAGGGAATTTGGGATTGTTTTAATTAATCTTCAATGCATATATATATATATATATATATTGTAAAGTCATCAATTGTTGATTGGCTTATTTCGTGAACAAATCACATTTTTGTGGTATTATATAAGGGTAGCTTAAGCTCTCAAGACCTCAAGAGGAGAAGCACCAAAGGTAAAAATTCTTGTGCTTACTTACTTTGAAGAGATAGTTGCACACACTCACATATTCATGCATAACTCTTATTCATATATGTTGTGTGTTTACTTGTGTGCATTTTGGTTTATATGACTCTTGATTGGTTTATTTGCATTTTGTAATTAAAGTTTTATATCATGCTAGGCATTAGAATAAGATGCACTTTCATCACTCTTGAACTTGTTGATTTGGTGTGTTTGAGTGTTGAAAGATTAGACTTTGCGCTGGTGGTGCGCTACTCGACCAGTGCACCTCACCAACGCAACATTCCAGTGGATCGTCGCATGTGTTGCACCACTGAGCTGCACTGTTACACCCGCGCACAGTTGAAAAAAAGTGGGAGTGCACTGGTGGTACGCTACTCGACTAGCGCAGCCTCACCAGTGTAAACATTCCAGGGAATTTATGCATGTGTTGTGCCTATTGTAAAATTAGGTTGTACGCTGGTGGTGCGTTACTTGACCAGCGCACATCACCAGCGCACACAGAGGAAACTGGAACATTTTTTTCCAAAACGACCTCACTTTGTTTGGATCTCATATATATATATAACTCATTGCTTTAAGGTCGTGCAAGAGTTCAGAACATCACATATTTTCCTTAGAACACATTTCAAAGGAAAAACACTTCCATGAACTCATTTTTAATCACTCAAAGCATTCCCATGTGCATAAGAACTTCATCTTGCATCATCTAAGTTCATTTAGAGTGCATCAATGGATAGGGTTGCTTCATCATATCTTGTTTGGTAAGTTCTTCACTCTCTTCTTACAAGTTAAGTGTTTTACTTGATAAGCCTTCTCTTTAATTATTTATATACTCTTAGAACATTTTCTAGATACATATTAGAGATTGTTGTGATGCCATGATTGAGTGTTTTATTGTGATAGCTTCATAGATTTTTTTGATCTATGTTTGCTAAGCTTCTTGAACATGTCATTTAGCTCTTGATATCTAGGATTGCATTAATTGTCATCTCATTATCCTAGAAAAGCATATAGGGTTTCCTAGCCTTGTTTTTTCATTGAATATCATCATATATTCACTTAGGACATTTTATCTCTTCATTGAGAAGTAAGACTTGTGTTGCTTCCGGGAGTAGGTAGCTTAAATCGCAAGCAAGATAGACTAGGTTCACTTATACCGGGATTAGGTAGTGGTAGTGGATTAAACCGGGATTATGTTGTAATTCCTTTACCATTAGTGGATTCGAGGTTCTAGTGTGGCATACTCATAAGCCTGTGGTTTTTTCCCATTTAGAGGGTTTCCACGTATATCTCAAGTGTCTTTAATATTTCTGCAATCCTACACTTGTGATTTTGTTGTAATTAGCTAGGGGCATTTTCGTAATCTTGACCTTTAACGAAAATTGGGTAAATTTATTTAAAATCTATTCACCCCCCCCCCCCTCTAGATTAATATTATACACACCATAATATTTGTTTCATATATATATATATATATATATATATATATATATATATATTAGGGATTGTTTTAGTGGTTTTAAGGAACAACTCTAATGTTGGTTAGAACGTGAAAGTGAATTCCAACAACGTTGAAGTTGTTCTCAACAAGAAGTTATTCCCGGAAACAACTTTGAAGTTTTAGATAATGTTAGAGTGGTTTCCAAATTATAAAAGTTGTTACATTTGTTAACGTTGAGTGGTTCCCGGGAACAACTCCAACGTTGGTTACAAAGTGAAAGTAGTTTCCAAGAACGTTGAAGTTGTTCCAAACGAAAAGTGGTTCCCGGGAACGACTTTGACATTATAGATAACGTTAGAGTGGTTTCCAAAATATAAAAGTTGTTCCCTTTGTTAACGTTAACTGGTTCCTGGGAACAACTCTAATGTTGGTTAGAACGTAAAAGTGGTTTCCAACAACGTTGAAGTTGTTCCCAATGAGAAGTTGTTCCCGGGAGCAACTTTCACATTATACATAACGTTAGAGTGGTTTCAAAAAAAAAAGTTATTCCCTTTGTTAACGTTGACTGGTTCCCGAGAGCAACTCTAACGTTGTTTAGAATGTAAAAGTGGTTTCCAACAATGTTGAAGTTGTTCCCAGGAGCAACTTTCACGTTATACATAACGTTAAAGTGGTTTCAAAAAAAAAATTGTTCCCTTTGTTAATGTTGACTGGTTTCCGGGAGCAACTCTAGCGTTGGTTAGAACGTAAAAGTGGTTTCCAACAACGTTGAAGTTGTTCCCAATGAGAAGTTGTTCCCGAGAGCAACTTTCACGTTATACATAACGTTAGAGTGGTTTCAAAAAAAAAAAGTTATTCCCTTTGTTAACGTTGACTGGTTCCCGGGAGCAACTCTAACGTTGGTTAGAACGTAAAAATGGTTTTCAACTACGTTGAAGTTGTTCTCAGGAGAAACTTTCACGTTATACATAACGTTAGAGTGGTTTCCAAAAAATAAAGTTATTCCCTCTGTTAACGTTGAATGGTTCTTGGGAGCAACTCTAACATTAGTTAGAATGTAAAAGTGGTTTCCAACAACGTTGAAGTTGCTCCCAATGAGAAGTTGTTCCCGGAAGCAACTGTCACGTTATACATAACGTTAGAGTGGTTTCCAAAAAAAAAAGTTATACCCTTTGTTAACGTTGACTGGTTCCCGGGAGCAACTCTAACGTTGATTAGAACGTAAAAGTGGCTTTCAACAACGTTGAAGTTGCTCCGAACGTGAAGTTGTTCCCAGGAGCAACTTTCACATTATAGATAACGTTAGAGGGGTTTCTAAAAAAAAGGTTGCTCCCTTTGTTAACGTTTACTGGCTCCCGGGAGCAATTCTAATGTTCATTACAAAGTAAAAGTGGTTTCCAACAACGTTGAAGTTGTTACCAACGAGAAGTTGCTCCCGGGAGCAACTTTCACGTTATAGACAACGTTATAACGGTTTCCAAAAAATAAGTTGCTCCCCTTTGTTAACATTGACTGGTTCCCGGGAGCAACTCTAACGTTCGTTACAACGTAAAAGTAGTTTTCAACAACGTCGAAGTTATTCCCAACGAGAAGTTACTCACGGGAGCAACTTTCACGTTATAGATAACATTAGAGTGGTTTCTAAAAAAAAAAGTTGCTCCCTTTTTAAACGTTGATTGGTTCCCAGGAGCAATTCTAACGTTCGTTACAACTTAAAAGTGGTTTCCAACAACGTCGAAGTTGTTCCCAACTAGAAGTTGCTCCCCGAAGCAACTTTCACGTTATAGATAATGTTAGAGTGGTTTCCAAAAAAAAAAATGTTGCTCCCTTTGTTAACGTTGACTGGTTTTCGAGAACAACTTTAACGTTCATTACAACGTAAAAGTGGTTTTCAACATCGTCGAAGTTGTTCCCAACGAAGTTGCTCACTTTGTTAACATTGACTGGTTCCCGGAGGCAACTCTAACATTCGTTATAACATAAAAGTGGTTTCCAACAATGTCGAAGTTATTCCCAACGAGAAGTTGCTCCCGGGAGAAACTCTCAAGTTATAAATAACGTTAGAGTGGTATCCAAAAAAAAAGTTTCTCCTTTTGTTAACGTTGACTGGTTCCCGGGAACAACTATAACGTTCGTTACAACGTAAAAGTGGTTTCCAACAACGTCGAAGATGTTCCCAACGAGAAGTTGTTCCCAACGAGAAGTTGCTCCCGGGAGTAACTTTCACTTTATAGATAACGTTAGCGTGGTTTCAAAAAAAAAAAGTTGCTCCCTTTGTTATTGTTGACTAGTTCCCGGGAGCAACTCTAACGTTCGTGACAACGTAAAAGTGGTTTCCAACAACGTTGAAGTTGTTCCCAATGAGAAGTTGCTCCCGGGAGCAACTTTCACGTTATAGATAACGTTAGAGTGGTTTCAAAAAAAAAAAAAGTTGCTCCCTTTGTTATTGTTGACTGGTTCCCGAGAGCAACTCTAACGTTTGTTACAATGTAAAAGTAGTTTCCAACAATGTTGAAGTTGTTCCCAACGAGAAGTTGTTCCCAATGAGAAGTTGCTCCCTGGAGCAACTTTCACGTTATAGATAACGTTAGAGTGGTTTCCAAAAAAAAAAGTTACTCCCTTTTTTAACGTGGACTGGTTTCCGGGAGCAACTCTAATGTTCGTTACAACGTAAAAGTGGTTTTCAACAACGTCAAAGTTATTCCCAACGAGAAGTTGCTCCCTAGAGCAACTTTCACGTTATAGATAACGTTAGAGTGGTTTCCAAAAAAAAAATTGCTCCCTTTGTTAACGTTGACTGGTTCATGGGAACAACTCTAACGTTTGTTACAACGTAAAAGTGGTTTCCAATAACGTCGAAGTTGTTCCCAACGAGAAGTTGCTCCGGGGAGCAACTTTCACGTTATAGATAACGTTTAAGTGGTTTCCAAAAAGAAAAAGTTGCTCCCTTTGTTAACGTTGACTGGTTCCCCGGGAGCAACTCTAACGTTCGTTACAACCTAAAAGTAGTTTCCAACAACGTCAAAGTTGTTCCCAAAGAGAAGTTGCTCCCGGGAGCAACTTTAACGTTTTAGATAACGTTAGAGTGGTTTCTAAAAAAAAAAAGTTGCTTCCTTTGTTAACGTTGACTGGTTCCCGAGAGCAACTCTAGCTTTTGTTACAACGTCAAAGTAGTTCCGAGGAATATTAAAGTTGTTCCTAGATTTTTTTTTTATAAATACTTTTTATTTTTACTTCTCAATCAAATATAAACAATTATATATATTTACACTCTAAAGTGTATTCTTATTTTTTATACTTAAATTAATATATACATTTTCAAAATGTTTGCAATTTATTAATATATTACAATTATTTACTTATTTTCACAATTTTAATCTTATTATTTATTATAAATTTAATTTTATTGTACATTGGTAACAATTTAGTTTTATTTTCAAAATTTTGAAATTACAAATGTAATCATATTTTTTATTAAAATTATTCTACAAATATTTACAATTCTATATTTTAATATAATTTTATTATCAATTTTTCTATATTTAATATAGTTTTATTAATTGGGGTGAAACCGGTTGCAACCGGTTGTCCCAACCCTAAAAAATATTGCCATGATACCTACCACCTTTAGGTGAGGTATACTAGCCAAGTCCTATCAAGTGTATTCTTCTCTGCAACATCACGTAAGAAGTAATGATTACAAAGGTTACTATTATTTTTCCCCACTCTTTTGAGATATTGATCATTTTACACCCTATGTTGACCGTAATTGTAATATGCCCACTGCCATTACTATTCGATCTGTTAAAAAAATTGAATATTCTCTTATAATGGTAACTTCACATGGAAAAATAAAAATAAAAATAAAAATAAAAATATAAAATAAACAAATCATTTAATAAAAAACTCATATAAACTAATTAAAATAATAATAAATTATATAGACTAATTGAAATAAACCATCCATTTTGAAATGGATGGTGGAGAACATTCCCTCTTAAAAAACATCAACGTGTTTTGATTAAATTATAAAATTGTTAGATTTTTTTTTCTGTTAAATAAGAAGGGTAAAATTGTTTTTCTGTTTAGTATGTTAACAGAAGGTGTAAAATGGTCGGTCTTGAAATTAGAGGGTTCAAAATTACTAAAAACTCAAAAATCAAGGTAAAAATAATTATATCATTTAATTCAAAGATATATATACGAAAATTTTCAAATACAGAAAATTCCGTACAGAATCATCGACAACTACCGGTAACTGTTAGATTGCTACCGTTTGTAATCTAATAAATATCGGTAGTAATCCAATAAGTATTTTCTACATCGGGAAATTACTCTCCCTATATATTTATTTATTTATTTATTTATATTAATTACGATTAATAGGTGGAAGAATACATTGTCCATGGCTCAAGCTCTTTGTGAGCTTCAAGCAGAGTTGGTGAGAACTACAAGTAAATTAGTGAGGAACAAGTGTGGAAATTTTCCAAGCTCAAGGGAATTAGCCAACATGAGCCAGAAAAAGTTAAAGCTTCGCTGCAATGTTGGGTATAGAGCAAAATATATTCAACAATTTGCTAAAAATGTAGAGAGTGGAAACATCGATCTTAACAAATTTGAACAACAAGGTTACTCATATGATCAATTGTACCAAGAATTAACAAAGAACAAAGGCTTTGGTAATTTTACATGTGCCAACGTTTTGATGTGTATTGGATTTTATCACATTATCCCTACCGATTCTGAAACTCTCAAACTTCTGCTAAAGGTTCAATTCATTATTCATTCTATATTTCAATTCATTATTCATTCTATATATAAAATATTTTATATTCAGGTATATTTTATATATTTCTATACCAAGGTTTTAGAGAATTATTCTCTATACATATTTCTATACTAAGTATCTACAATTCTTAATTTCTACTGTTTATTGTTTGATTACAGGTATATTCAAGTGAAAGTGTTGAAGATGTTGCTAAAGAAATATATGATAAATATGCACCATTTCAATGTCTAGCATATTGGTACTTAATTTCTGCTATATATTACTGTTAACTTCTTTTTTTTTTAATAGCTTGAGCTAAATAATTTTGCTATCGGTGAATTATATATATGTTTTCAGGTTAGAGCTGATCAATCGTTACGAAAAGAAAGTGGAAAGGCTTTGCGAGTTGGATAAATCTAAATATGATACTGTGACATTGAGTGAGAAAATTGGAGATGCTTATGATCATCATGAAAAGAAACTTAAAAGGTTTTCTTCTAAGTTATATCTTCAAAACAAGAATAAAAGGAAACGTAAAATTTAGGAAATAAAAAATGGTTGTTTAATTTATATACTGAATAAGATAATTAATTTTTTATTAGTGAATTCTATTTCTATGGTGATGGTGGGTTAATTATAAGGATTAATTAATTGTTTATGGCTACTTTCATGGGTTTTCTGTATTTTTTTTTGTTTTCAGATAGGAAAATTTTACAATATCTACTTTAACCTTACTTGTCTTTCTTCTGTTTTGTGATGAAATCTGCCAAGCAGGTGCTGCCTGCTATATAACACACACACATACAAACACACACACACACACACATATATATATATATATATATATAATGATTCTCTGATAAGAGATCCCTTATTTTAATTTTGGTAAGGACTTTGATGAAATCACTTTGGTTGTTATAAATTTTGATTTGATTTTTTTTTTATAGATGATAAGTTTAATGAAATCTATCTAGAGATAAAATTTATAAATTTTTCAAGCACTGAAACTATTTATCTCGATTTTATTAAAAAACACATTATAAAATTATGTGAAATATAAGAAAATTTAATAAAAATAGTTTCAGCGTCTGAAAACTTCTCAAATTTTATAGGTAAGTAGATTTCAATTAATCTATCATCCACAAAAAAAAAAATCAGACCAAAATTCATAAAAATCGATTTAATTTCGTCAAGGTCCTTACCGAAATGAAAATACGGGATCCTTCATGAGAGACTCACTCATATATATATATATATATATATATATATATATATATATATATATATATATTTAAACCCCTGTAAATTAATCTCCTTTAAATTATTAGCCACTCTAAATTAATAATAAATTTCGGTTCCGACTTGGGCCATTGTAAAAAATTAATAAACCCCTTTATCGTAATAATTAACAATTTCATTTTGAAACCTAGTGTAAAATTTCGGTCCCTATTACTGCATAAATTAATAATTGCATAAAAGTATAAACTATATTTGTTATAGAGGGAATTCCATTAAATAGCCTGTAAATTAAACCTAAATTCAAGAATATGCACTTTCAATAAATTGATTGTTTTTATCCACTATTATATGTGACTTAACGAAAATACCATTTTTTAATTTAATAAAAAATATTTTTTCAATTTAATGAAAATACATTTTCAAATTATATCTCTCAGACACACATTAATAATATGCTTATCTTTCATCAATATTTGTCTCTCTCTATCAACATTCTATCTCTGCCTTAAACTGCTCTCTATCTCTCAATCCAACATTCTCTCTCATCAACTTTCTCTCTCTAAAATACAGAAAACGATTACATATGACTCTTTTGTTCTTTAAATCTACTTGTAATGCAGATCTATATTGTCCACAAATCAGTTGTCTCACAACTTCACCGTAACTGTTTTGTAATCGAAGGTATATTGCTTTTGTTTTTGTTTTTGTTTTCGTTTTGAAGCTCTTATATGAACGTATGTTGTTGTTTTCTTGTAATTAGGAAGGATATGAAATCGATTTTAAATGTTTTGCGAACTGTATTTTTGTTAACCCAGAATCATTGGACGATGAAATTTTTTATCGTGTAAAGATGTGTATATTTAATCGTGTAATCATATTTACATGTCTCCGTGTAATGAAATATATATTAAATAGTGTAATAATATATTATTTTGCCATGCTGTTTTTGTAAAGTAATGGGAGAGTTACGATTGCCTATTTCATACGGTGGCCAGTGGTTTGGTCAGAAATATGAGGGTGTTGATTTAGAAATTGTATTTGTACCTCGTGATTTAACATACGATGGCTTAATGAATACAATTGAAGATATTGTGAGGATTGATTCATCTAGTTGCAACATTGAATTAATGGCCTGTTATGACTACTAGTGCGATGTGTGCCATACCAAGAATTAAAAATGGCAGAGATGTGGCATTTTTGATATCTGATAAGACGGTTAATCCAGAAGATTAGGATTCCATCAACCAGAGAGTATCGTGGAAAGAAATCTAGAACATGTTCAAGGTGCAAACTGTCTGGCCAGCCCAACATGTAGGGAAAAAAAGATTTAGAAACGCAGCGGAAGCGTGTTAAAAAATGAAATTAGGGTTTACGTATATATAAAAAATTTCCCTTTTATGCAACAAGAACCTTAACCCTAGATTAATTGATGTATATAAAAGTATCGTACCTTTTTCGCGTGACGAATGAACAAGCGCTGAATCAATTCCGCAAGATCTTCCAATCCAATCACGAACGTGAATCACCTAGGAGTGTGAGCTCCCTTTCTTTAAATTGTATTCCTGAGGATGGAGACAAAGCAAATATCTTTTCTTTGTTAGTTACAAATATCCTCCAAGAGAAAAAATCCAAGAACGTCTGGTCACTTGTGAATTATCAATCAATTTAATTGTAACTCGCGTGAACCTTGATTCAATGTTGTACACAAAACCCTTTTTGATGTAAAGGATATTAGTATACCATCGAATGCAAAAACGTTCCCCCTTTTCTCTACTTGGCCGAATTCACACACCATTGCTTAGAGAAGATTGAATTTTGTCTAGAGTAAAATCAGATTTTTCTCCCTCAAAATTCTATGATAGCCGAATTTTTCACTAAGAAAAATATGGCTTGGCCGAAATTCCTCTCTAATGCCTTAGGGCTGGCCGAATTTATCATCCACATATATATAGGTTCAGAAATTCTTTCCTAAGAAGGATTCACTTGGTTGGCATGAATCTTTTCCTTAGGTGAATTTATTTGGTAGTTAGAATCCTTATCTTAGAAGAAAACTAACTACTTCTTTAACTATATATTGTGTTGGCTGAATTTCCCTTGTTTGAAGTAGATTAGGAGTGTTTAATCTTTCCTAAGAAAGATTACTTGATGGACAAGAATCCTATCCTTAGGTAGATTAACTTGGTGGTTATGAATCCTTTTCAAATAAGAATTCTACCACTAAGTAGTTTTACTTGGTGACCAAGAATCCTTTTCCAAAAAGAATTCTTTCCTATACCAAGACTGCTAATCCTACTCAATAGTGTGTTTGTAACCATATTAAAGACTTCTTAATTTGATTAGATAAATAACTCTTTTTATTTATCTACTTATCAAATATAGTCTTTAACATTAACTATACTACCAACAATAGTATAGTTTTAGGAGACCATCTCCTAATAGGAAAAGATTTTGACTTTTAATTAAATAATTAATTAATCAATAAATTAATTAATTTCCATTTAATTAAATAATAATAAAATAAAAATAATATATCAAAGCTATTCACCATAGCCTTTGCCGCCCATACCTAGTATAAAGGCTATATATTATTTTTCTCATTTTATTAAATCCATTGGACCTTAATAAAAAGTCCACATGCGAACTAGACCTATTCTTACAAAAAGAAACAAGTTCACATGCCTTATTACAATTCTAGATGGACCCCTATTGGTCCGGTAGAATATATTAAGTGATCTATGCAAGTTCGTGTGGATTGGGGATCTTGGCGGGCTATCTAAATTTAAGCTCCAATAGACACAACCCAATCAAAATTAACAAATGATTCACTTAGGTCCAATCTATTTAATTTTAGTTCATTCCACTAAAGAACTAAAATTGAACTCTTAAATAAAGATAGAATAAGTTGATATTACTCATTCGTACCCTAGACAACCTTATTGGAGAAAGTGTATCCTCGTGAAGAATACCAGTAATCGCCAAGAACTCATAGACTACCTGTAGCTCTCCAAGTTACCATATTTACTCATATGACCACATTTTGAACTTGGATATTTTGACTTGTCCAGAAGCCATGTTTCAATAGACACTATTGAAAACTTAACGTTAAGATTTAATATCCAATACCTCAAAACATCCATATGATGGTATTCTATTCTCATTCAATAAATGGAGCCACGATGTCCATATCTATAAATGAAGTCCTTTATCGATTAACAAATGAATACCATCAAACTATCGAGGATAGACTATGCTACATAATCGTACTCATTGATAGCTCAAATGATAACATTTGCAACCATAAGTCCATCATTTATCTTAGGATTAAGATAGACTCTCCGATTGTCTTCAAATGAAAACTTTTATCTATTGACGGTTCTAGATAAAGTATTTCATTTTGATCCTATTCAATGCACCCAGTACACTAGATTCTTTTGCCTAAAGACACCACACTTTGATGATTTTAGACTCATCATAACACATTTGATCCCACTCAAATGCTAGCAAAAGAATCTACAACTTTGACAAGATTAAGGCGCCCAACCTTCTATCTTAAGTTGTGAATATTATACAAGACTAACTAAAGAATTGTGTCTACCTCATACATATCTAGATGTATGAACAATTCTTCTTTTCTCATAGTCTTTTGACCTTATGATTATTTACTTTTGACAATTATAATAATTAAACTATAAATGCTATAAGATTTGTTAAACTAGAAATCACTTTATTCATATGAAAAGATTGTTAATTACAATATTACACTCTTGCTATCGAGCATAATCCTAACACAACACTCCAACACCCATCGGATTCACATCGTCAATACAACCGAGACACAGCCTACTAAAATACGTAAGCAACGTAAATGTGGTGGTTATGGCGGTCAAGGCCATAACAAATGAACATTCCCCCACGGGTAGACTAGCACAAGAGATTTGGGGCATGATGAAGATGTTACTGGTGTTTGAACCTTTTCTATTTGTTGATTTCAAAACTTGTAGCTGAACTTAAATATTTTATATTTTATTTAAACTTAAATTAATATTTTATTATTATTGTTTTATTACTATAAAAGTTAAACTTTATTATTATTATTATTATGTTAAATTATGCTAATTTATTTATCACTGTGAATTAATGTACCAGGTACCAGATACATTGTTGCAGATATCGAAAAAAATATTTTAAAAACAGGTACCACATATAGAAAACATTACATAATGTGAAATTTAGAAAACATTACATGATGAAATTTAGAAAACATTACACGATAAAGACCAAAATTAACTTCACAAGTACAATAATTCTGTTAACCTGTAAAATCATGAACATGCTACCAACAAGTATGTAATCAGAATGACAATATAAACAATCACATCACGCATGTAATCTGAACATGTTTTACAAATTCATAAAATAATTAAAATACGCTACAGTTAACCTTATATAGTTCATTAAATTACTAAATATTTCAAAAGCAGTCTCTAAACAAAATATTTCAAAGTTGACCACACTACAGTTAACCTAATCTTCATCCATTGAATTGCTAAATATTTCAAATCAATCTTTACACAAAATATTCTACAGTTAACCACGCTACATTTAACCTAATCTTCGTCCATTGAATTGCCGCGATCACCCAACACACTTTTACTCTGACGTATGAACTTATGTTTGCAGTGAGGGTTTATCATTTTGTTATATGACCATGTATCCCTTGGATATACCAAATACTGATCCAGGTCTTCATCTTCATTAATAACCACTTGCATTCAAACAGTTTGCAATATACTGTTAAAAATTATTTTCAGAATGATTACACGATGTAATATAAAATACATTACACGATGTATTATAAAATACATTGCACGATAAAATTATAAACAATAAACTCAAGCTAATACCAGATGCAATTTTACAATTTTAACACATCTTCGATCATCACAACAAATCATTTCCCAACCTAGAAAATCAATCAATAATTATATGCATATATGTATATATCCCTTGATCAAATTTTTAGCACAACTGTAAGCTGCAACTCCCATGGTAAATGAGCACACCACGGAACAACAAAAATTCTCAGCCTTATTTACAAGGCATAACCTATAAAACAAAAATGGTAATAACATGACTGTCCCACACTCAATACTAAAGTCAAATCTACAAATTGGTATGCCTCTTAGCCTTTGTGTTACATTCAAGCCACACATATCCACTTGCCAATTTGAGTATATTGTTTTTTGTCCATTTACTAATTGAACAAAGATTGTAGAAATTCAAGATCGAATGAATTGTCCCTCAATTAAAATATATGTGTAATCCCCTTTTAGACATGTACATTTACATTAATATATTTATCTTCGCATTACGCATGAGACACATGTTAGCGTATTACCGTAAATCTCAGGTTTTACATACTATCAATAGACACACATGGGCACAGAAAATTTTCATAGAATTTCCAAGCAAATTTGGGTTGTCATTAGAATTGAAGAAACAGTAACTAATATAATCACCTAATTAAATATATAAGAATCTAGTTGAAGCTAGCATAGACCACAGAGCACTTGTATTGTGTGACTATGTGACTGCAGTTGTGAGTGTGTGTGATGCTTTGTTGTAGTTGACGTAGGTCCGGACTCAAAAGAACGATTTTGATAATGCCTATTTTTTTTTAACAAATAACATAAATTTTCAATTCAAGAAAAGTATGGGTTAACATAAACTAATGTTGACCCTACACAATAAGCATTCATTCAACCTTAAATCTTAAAACACGTATTTTCGAAGCAAACATTGTGACCCAAGTTTTTCTAATTATTATTATTTTCTTAAATTATTTGTTTAAACTCATCTAAACCAAACCAAAATGTCATCATGTTCATGTCAAAGCTTATCGCTAGAAGAAATTAACAGTTCAAGACAAATTAAAATAACACCAATTGGAATACACACAAACCTATTTCAAATCAGAAAAGAAAAATCATCTTTGGAAAACCTAATTTCACAAATCAATCCGTAAAACCCAAACAGATTTAAATCTTATTTTGGATCCAAGAACATACCTTCATTGATTTTTGATGAAAGCTTCGTCTTCGTCAAGCTTTGTCTTCTTCAACGATAGGTTCTTCTACTTCGTCAAGATTCATCTTCATCTTTAAACTCTCCAAAATCACTTTCTCTCTCTACAAAACCCCCCGTTCTATCTCTATGTAAATAACACCCTCTGTTTTTTTACGGTTTTACACTTTTAATTTAACAATTTATTAATTTAATAGTTTTCTTTTAAATTTTTTAAAACAAATAAAAATATCTGACACATCATTTTCCACTGAGGGCATTAATGTCTAAAAAAGTTTTCTCTTGGATAAAAACAATCAACTTATTGAACATAGATATTATTGAATAAAGGCTTGATTTTATGGCTATTTAAGAAAAGCCCCCTTTGTTATATCTGAATTTTGTCCGAATGACATGTCATTGCCACATCGGAAAAGTCATATCAAAATTCATAAAAATAGATGTAATTTCATCAAGATCCTTACCAAAATTAAAATAAATGATCCGTTTTGAGAGACTCACTATACCAAAATTACTTGAATCGTCGAGTTAGGCACTAGCAACCTTTTAAATAAAGGGAAAAATAGCGATCGTTGAGCTCTAGAGGGGGGTTGTCCCAGTGAGAGACTCTCTGACGCTCAAGTTAGAATATTGTAGGAGATGAGATCAAGTAAATAAAGGATAAGTAACAACAAATCGTGAGATCGAAGTTGTAAAGTTCTCATTTATTGATTGGCTTATTTCGTGAACAAACCACATTTTAGGAAATTGGCATTTTGGGGAGATTGCATATTGAGGGGGAGTAACCTTTGAGGGGGAGCATTGCATTCACATATATTGTATGATGTTGTACTCATATTCTTAGATACAAAATGCTTTTGTTTTATTTTCACTTGATCACCTCACATACACTTGATTTGGAAAGTGTAGTTGTTTTTATTTTGAAGGGTTGATAGTTCTAAAAGAGATTGCAGATTGAAGATCTGAAGTTTTTTTTATATACATATCTCTTTGTAATGTAGAATATCTTCCCTTCAATTTTTTATTTTTGTGAGGATCAATGTGAGTGGTGGTTTTGTCACGAACTAGCCAAATGGGGAGATTGTAAAGTCCTCATTTATTGATTGACTTATTTCGTGAACAAACCACATTTTAGGGTTTTATGTAAAGATAACTTAGGTTTTTCAAGACCTCAAGAGAAGAAGCACCAAAGGTAAATTTCTAAGTGCTTGCTTGTTTTGAAGAGATAGTTGCACACACCCACAACTCATGCATAATTCTTATTTGTATATGTTGTGTGTGTTTATATTTGTGTGAATTCTTAATAAATATTCTTGATTGATTGCATCTTGTGAGTAAAATGACATGTCATGTTTGGCATTAGGATGCATTCTCTTCACCTTTTCCCCTTGCAAACATTATGTGTGAAAGTGAAGGAAATGTGCAGTGCGCTGCTCATAACCCAAGACATATGTGACTTTAGAAGTGTCTTCCATCCAAGTTGCATTGCAAGTCACTTTTAGACACCCTGACCTGAGACATATGCGACTTTGGAAGTGACTTCCACCCAAGTCGCATTGCAAGTCGCTTTTTGACGCAAGAAATCTTTGTTTTCTTCTCCAAAACGAATGCACCTTGTTTAATTCATATATATATATATGTCCCTATGTTTTTAGGTCATATAGAGAACTCTAAATTTCCTTATCTTAGTGAGAGAAAGAGTTCCCATTGAGAGAGAAAGCATAAAGCTTGCTTCTTTAACTCTCCAAACCCAAAACCCATCTCCATCTTGCATCATTCTTCATCATATGAGCATGGGTGTTCTTGGTTTCATGAATAGGTAAGTAAGAACTTCATTGAACATCTTTTATTGTTCTTCTTACTCTAGATTATGTGTTTATTGCATGATTAAATACCTAGACTCTTGTTTATTACATATATTTTCGAGTCTTGATAACATGATTGGGTTTGTTTGTTGATAGCTTGAATTTATGACATATTTTACCTTATTGCTAAGGCTCTATGCATTGCATATAGACATTGTTGATTAAGACTCATTAATTGCATTTAGTGATTGCATTATAATCCTTGCCATGCTTAATGACAACATGTGTTGATATGATTTTTATGACAGCTTTATAGGATTGCTTGTTCTATGTTTAGCTAAGCTTTATGACATGTCATTTAGCTCTTGATATCTAGGATTGCATTAATTGCCATCTCATAATCCTAGATAAGCATATAAGGTACCCTAGCCTTATTTGTTGTTTGCATATCATTTTTATATTCACATAGGGTGTATTATCTCTTCACTGATGAGAAGTAAGTCTTGTGTTGCATCCGGGAGTAGGTTGCTTCAAGTGTAAGCAAATTGGACTAGGTCCACTTAATACCGAGATTAGGTAGTGGTAGTGGATTATATACCGAGAGTAGGTTGTAACATCTCTATCATCAGTGGATTCGTTGTTCGAGTGTGGCACACTTAATAGCCCGTGGTTTTTTCCATTTGGAGGGTTTCCACGTATATCTCAAGTGTCTTTATTATTTATACATTTATTACACTTGTTTTATTACTGTGACTAGTTAGGGGTATTTTTGTCTAATTGGCCATTGAAACAAAAATTGGGGAAATTTGATTAAAACCTATTCACCCCCCTTTAGGTTAATATTAAACACACCATAATTTGTTTCAATTGGTTTTCGAGCGGGTTCCTAGACATACATAGGTGATCCTTGCTCATTTTGGTGTGTTTTGCATTTTGTGTGATTTTTGGTCATTTATACATTTGCATTCATTTGCACTCATATAACCCAAAACACCATGTGTGATTTTGAGAGACTAGAGGGTGCATTGATCTTTAAACCACCTATGCTCACCAAGGATAACTACTCCTCTTGGAAAGTGAGGATGGAAGTCTTTTTGTATGACCTTGATGAGCATGCTTAGATGTGTGTGGAAGAAGAATACTCACCTCCCATAGAGACACAAGAGAATGGCGCTTCTATGCTTAAACCCAAGTTCAAGTGGACTGATGAAGAACTAGAGGCTGCTGAATGGAACTCAAAGGTCCTCTGTGCCTTACATCGTGCAGTGGGTAAGAGTTAAGCAAAGCTCATCCAATCCACTTAAAATGTTCGAAAAGCTTGGAAGATTCTAAGAGTCACCCATGAAGGTACCACGAAAGAAGAAGACAAGAAGTTGGGTACCTTAAAGGTAAAGCTTCAATGTTGTGATTATGGTGGCTATGGGCACATCTCCACAGACTGTGGAAAATAGAAAAGCAAGAGTTGGAGATTCAAATCAAAGGCCTACTCTTGTAGTGAAACAGAAGAATGCTCTTCGGGTTCTGAGGGATATGAAAGGAATCACATAGCCATGTACGCTTTACATGATGACAACTCTAAAATGACCACAAGACATCCATCACTCAAGGTCAACATTGAAGAAGATAGCTTAGATAATGATTGCCACTAGAGCACAAGTGGTAGAAGCTTTGATAAAGAAAGTTCAAGCTCTAAGAACTTGAGTGATGAAGGGTTTGATTATGAAAACTTCTTCAAAAGTCTTCAAAGGTCCTTGATGAAGAAAAATGCAAAAATCAAGAAGTTGAAAAAGGAAAACCTTTAACTAAAGACCAAGTTAGATGACTCCTTGAAGATGGACATAGTTGATGTGTCCAAATATGAGAAGGAGATTGATGATTTCCATCAAAGGATGAAGGCAATGAAAGATGAACTTGCTAACAAAGACAATTCCTTGAAGATCTTCAAGAAAAAAGAGATGAGGTGTCTTGTAGAATTGAAGAAGGCCAAGGTCATACAACCTGAAGCTCAAGGCAAGAGAAGAGCTTCACCTTCACGTCATCCTAGGAGGAAGATTGATCTTAGAGAGACATTCAAGATTGGCCAATTGAAGGTGCCAATGAAGAATGGAGCTAAACCTTAACAATCAAATGCTCAACTTCCAAGCCTTCCACAACCAAGAAGGCATGATCAACTGGCTCATCCACCTCAACAAGCTAGACCATAAAGGTGTCAAAAATTGGCTCAAGCTCTAAGGAGAAGCCAACCGGTTCCTCACCAAAGACAACCTCATCGATATGGTGATGCCTTGAAGAGATCATAATGCAATGGTATAATTTCTTCCTTTGTACCTAATTGTCATTTTTGTGGTATGATTGGTCATTTAAGACTAAATTGCTTTAAATACATTAAAAGGTGTAGATTAGAGAGCAAGAAAGAAAAACGGTTGAAAAAAAGGGCAAGTATGCATGAACCTAGGATTTTTAGAAATATATGTATGACCACTACAAATGAAAAAGTGGAACCTTGGTGGGTTAGAAAAAATGAATCAGTTTGCCTTAGTGCCCATGAGATACCCATAGATGCAACTAGTTCTTTTGGACTTGGTAAGTCTGTAGGAGCTCATGTCTCCAAATGACATGGTTGAATTTGACCCCATATAGGGAACTCAAGCAAAGAGAGCTATTGTATACTAGTTGCATGAAACAATTTGGAAACGTTTATGCTCCTTTATTGATTGCTTGAGTAGCTTGGTTGCACTTATATTATATTATATTTTCTTCAATAAGTGTGAAATTTGCTTTGATTACAATCTATGTCATATTTATGTTCAAACATGAATTTACGGACTAGGAGATCTACATAGGAAGTACTTGTTGAATGACCTATAATTATCTCCATGACATGATGATTCTTTAATGACATGCTAATGAAAATTGAAAAAGCACGAATTGATGATTGCAATTGTTAAATGCAAACCAATGTGTGAAAATGCTAGTTAGACTCAAATGTTTAATCAATGTCTCTATTTTTTTATTAGTTGAACATGGCTACTATCATATGGGTATTTTACTCAAAAAAATCAAATAGGGTGCAAAGTCACTCATGCCATGTTTCGCTTATAAAGTTGGATATAGTGCTCTTAAAACTTGACATCTATGAAAACTCTATATCCTTGCTTCTCTCATGAAATTGGTTTGAATTCCATTGGAAACCTTTGTCATTTGCTTTACCAAATACCATTGTTTTTAGACTTGAATGCAACATGTCTTGTATGCAAAATATTTTTTATTCTCACATTTTCTTAAAATATATTTCCTTGTTTCTCTTCTATTAATTGAGTTGCATAAATGTGGCTTATTTGATTACGTAAATATCTTGTATGCTCATTTCTCTCTTTGCGTTGAGTGACCCTGTTGGGGACTACTCCTTTGCCTATATCATGACAAAAAGGGGGAGTAAAATATGGTAAGGGGGAGTTGGGGAGTTGGCGTGTTAGGGAGATCGAATATTGAGGGGGAGAAACCCTTTGAGGGGGAGCATTGCATTCACATATATTGTATGATGTTGTACTCATATTCTTAAATGCAAAATGCTTTTGTTTTATTTTCACTTGATCACCTCACATACACTTGATTTGGAAAGTGTAACTGTTTTTGTTTTAATTGGTTGATAGTTCTACAAGAGGTTGAAGATCGAAGATGTGAAGTTTTTTTTATATATATATACATATCTCTTTGTAATGTAGAATATCTTCCCGGTGCTTCAATTTTCTATTTTTGTGAGGATCAATGTGAGTGGTGGTTTTGTCACGAAATAGCCAATGGGGGAAATTGTAAAGTCCTCATTTATTGAATGATTTATTTCGTGAGCAAACCACATTTTGGGGTTTTATGTAAGGGTAGCTTAGGCTTTCAAGACCTTAAGAAAATAAGCACCAAAGGTAAATTTCTAAGTGCTTGCTTGCTTTGAAGAGATAGTTGCACACACCTACAGCTCATGCATAATTCTTATTTGTATATGTTGTGTGTGTTTATATTTTTATGCATTCTAGTTTTAATAACTCTTCTTGATTGATTGTATCTTGTGAGTAAAATGTCATGACATGTTAGGCATTAGGATGCATTCTCTTCACCTTTTCCTCTTGCAAAATTTATGTGTGCGAGTGAAGGAAATGTGCAGTGCGCTGGTCATAACCAGAGAAATATGTGACTTTAGAAGTGTCTTCCATCCAAGTTGCAATGCAAGTCACTTTTAGACACCCTGACCTAAGACATATGCGACTTTGGAAGTGACTTCCACCCAAGTCGCACTGAAAGTCGCTTTTTGGCACGAGAAATCTTTGTTTTCTTCTCCAAAATGACTTCACCTTGTTTAAGTCATCTATATATATGTCTTTATGTTTTCAGGTCATATAGAGAACTCCAAATTTCCAGATCTTAGTGAGAGAAAGAGTTCCCATTGAAAGAGAAAACACCAAGCTTGCTTCTTTAACTCTCCAAATCCAAAACCCATCTCTATCTTGCATCATTCTTACTCCGGATTAGGTGTTTATTGCATGATTAAATACCTAGACTCTAGATTATTGCATATATTTATGAGTCTTGATAACAGGATTGGGTTTGTTTGTTGATAGCTTGAATTTATGACATATTTTCCCTTCTTGTTAAGGCTTTATGCATTGCATTTAGACATTGTTGATCAGGGCTCATTAATTGCATTTAGTGATTGCATTATAGTCTTTGCCATGTTTAATGACAACATGTGTTGATATGATTTTTGTGACAGCTTCAAAGGATTGCTTGTTCTATGTTTAGCTAAGATTTGTGACATGTCATTTAGCTATTGATATCTATGATTGCATTAATTGTCATCTCATAATCCTAGATAAGCATATAAGGTACCCTAGCCTTGTTTGTTTTTTGAATATCGTTATGTCGTATGTAAATTTTATCAGATGTACACGTCATTGACAAAGAGGATAAAATTGCTAGGTGGACATCCGAATAGTCATTCAGAAAATATCCTACAAGACATCACCAAATAAGAGAAGCCCGAATAAACAAGTATTGAACAAGACCTGCTCGGGGTCAACTGACGCCATACACCACTCGGGGTCAGTTAAACAAACTCGGGGCTAGTTGGTGACATTTTCTACTCGGGATCAGATGATGTCACTCGGGACTAGCTGATATCGTTTCCTACTCGGGATAAATATGAAGAAAAATAAAAAGCCCAGCTCCTAGCTCACACGAATCGAGTCATTAAGATTCACGAAGATATCCATATCAAAGAGGAATTTCAAGAAGAGCAAAACTATCAAGCAGAGGGTTCCTAATCAAGCAACAATTTTACTTCTTCAAAAAGACTACGTACAAGTCTCCGAAATTGGAAAGAAGACAAACTACTTCGAACAAGTAAACAATCATAATTAAATACAAAGATCTTTTATTACTTGTACAAAGAAGATTAGGGTTCTATGGACATATAAATAGATCCATAATCTCGTCACATAAAGATATACAACAATCATAGAAAAATACAGAGAGAAGAAAGAGAGATCGAGAATTGTAATAATTATTTTATTCATAGTTGATTTTGGCTTGGTTGATCATTTAAACACCCATGGACGTTTCTCCGGTCATCGGAGTTTTACCACGTAAAAACTTAAGTTCGATTACTTTCTCCTTCTCTTTATCTTTGAAATCACAGCTAAAATCCACTCATTGTTGGCTTTTCTCATACATCCAGAAATCGACGTCAACAATTGGCGCTAGAAGGAGGTGGTTGAACCTCCGATTTAATTAAAGATAATGGCAAGAAGCAGAAGCAATTCTGGGGATGTTCAAAAATCTCCAGATAACTTCCATGTTGGTAGTAGCTCGTAAGATCTTGCTGCAACCACAGAGAACAAACCTACATTCCTGACAGGAATCCAGTAAGTTCCTCCGACTAGCAGAGACCTGACATAACGCTTCCAAGAGGCGTTGCAACAACTGGTGGCAGATGCAGCAAAGGAAGGAGTTGATCTACTGGCTGTAGCAGAAGTATAAACTTCTAACCTCCCACCTTTGAGGCTTCGTTTAGTTGTAGTAGGGCTAGAACTAAATGCACCAAAAACCGAAAGGAACTCTACTTCAATCAATCAGGCTGGACGTGAAACACCTAAAGAGGAACGACCATGCCAGAAGCATAACCAAGATCAGACAGTCTGTGCTAGACACCGCAAACATGACCGGCACAGGGATCGGTCGTCATCAGAAGATAACTATCAACACCATCGCAAGTGTCATCACGGAATCATATGTGAAACCTGGCATCAAAATGAAGAGCCAGAAAGAGGAACAACAATTACCTAGTGGTTCAACCATCAGGGAAGTCTGGTGGGAGACAGAGATGTCATAATCCAGAGCCTAACTCAAGAAGTCGAGAACAATAGGCATCAAATGGACGCACTGGTCAGACGATAAGGGTACAACGATTTATCTGACGAAGATTCTGACAGCCTGTTCACTAGGGATATCCTGTGGACTTCATTCCCATAAAGATTCAGGATGCCACACGTGGAGCAGTTCAAAAGGATACAGACCCAAAAGAACATGTCAAACGCTAGAAAAGTGCTATGGCTCAGTATACCCATAGCGATCCCTTACTATGCCTCAACTTTCCATAAAATTTAGGAGACATGGGCTCAAGATGGTTCGGGAGATTGCCCCTAGCAAGCATCGAAAGTTTTAGTGAACTGACCAGGAGTTTCTCAAGGCAATTTCTGAGCAATGTTCACAGGAAAAAATCAATGGCTTACCTTTCTCAAATAAAACAAAGGAAAGATGAGTCGTTGAAGAAATACCTTAGGAAATTCGGCCAAGCGGTATTAGAAATCGGTAGTGCAAACGATGAAGTGATAATTGCTGCATTCATCAACAACCTACAGAATGGATGGTTGTCTTTTGACCTGAGAAGAGCCCGCCTGACCAGATACGCAGATATGATGGATATGGCGGGAGGATATGCACTAGCCAAAGAAGAAGAGTTAGCCACTGAAGGATGCTACATGCATGGAGGAAAACCCAAAAAAGACGCTGAGTCCAAAGTGCAAAACCAAAAGGGAAAACAAAAAAGAAACAACAAAGAAAAGAGCAAGGATAGGGGAAACAGACGTAATGCCGAACAGACCACTGAAAAATATCGAGGTAGATATACCAACTACACCCCTCTTCGAAAAAAGCAAGAGGAAATTCTAGCTATACTGGAAGCAAAAAATCTGGTACAAGAGCCACATCGTCAATCTCAGTTTGCTCAGCGAGATACAACCAAATACTGTAGGTTCCACAAGGAAACCGGTCATGAGACTTCCAAGTGTTACCAGCTCAGAGATGACATAGAAACCCTCATTCGGGAAGGACATCTACAGGATGTAATCTTGAAAAAAGAATGAGAAATCAGAAACAAAGAAAGAGATCAGGGTCGATCATAGCTTTGGTCGAAATGAAAGGGCCAGTTCAGAGGCCAATGAAGTAATACATACAATCTTTGGAGGACCATCCACTAGGAGAAGTAACCGAGAGTGAACACATGAAATCAGAGAAGCAGTAGAAGCAAGACATAACTTTGACGTGAACTCGGTGGAGCCAGACCCGAAAAGGCTAAAGGAAGGATGGGACCTAATAATATTCACAGAAGCAGACTCGCATTGGGTCGATGTTCGGCCAAATGAAGCCCTAGTCATAAGTGCTCAGATTGGTCACTAGAAAGTTAGGAGAATCTTGATAGATAATGGAAGTTCGACAGACATTCTCAATGTAGCCGTCTACGATCAACTCAGGTTGGACTGAAAGGATCTACAACCTTTCCATACTCTACTCAGAGGATTTGAGGGAATTGTAGTCAGGTCACTCGGGACAGTAAAGCTATCCGTAAAGATCGGAGTGGCACCTTGTCAGAGAACTGTATTGCTCAACTTCGTGGTAGTAGACTTAGACAATTGGCTGTATAATACGTTGTTGGGTCGGCCCTTCTTAAATAAAACTAAGGCCGTAACAGCCACTTATTCCTTAATGATCAAGTTCCCGACCGAACAGGGTGTCGGTGTAGTCAAGGGTTCCCAAGAGATGGCCCGAAGAGCTAACTTGTTAGTATACAAAGACAAGAATGATGAACATGTTTGCACTATAAGATAGTCGAGTCAGAATAAAGAGCCACTGTCATTCGAATTCGATCCAAGGGAAGAGCCGAATGAATCCAAAACTGAACCAGTTGAAGAAATTATCTTGAAAGAAAATGAACCAGATAAAAGGATCAAGATCGGGGCCAACTTGGAGGGAAAAGTCAAACAAAGCCTCATTGATCTGCTCAAAGAATACAGGGATGTGTTCGCTTGGAGTCATGAAGACATGGTTGGGATAGATGCCCGAATAATATTTCACCATCTCACAGTAGACCCGAATGCAAAACCAGTGATACAAAAGGGAAGATCATTCAATCTCGAGAGAAGTCAGGCAATCAAACAGGAAGTAGAGAAGCTACTCGTTGTAGGGTCGATTAGAGAGGTCAACTACCCTCAATGGGTAGCTAATATAGTCCTTTTCCAAAAGAAGAATGGAAAATGGTGAATGTGCATAGATTTCACAGATTTGAACAAGGCATGCCCAATAGACATTTTTCCACTTCCGAGGATAAATCAGTTGGTGGACGCTACATCAAGCCATGAATTGCTCAGTTTCATGGACGCCTATTCGGGATATAATCAAATCCGGATGAACAAGGCTGACGAAAAAAAAATAGCATTCACAACTGATCAGGGTTTGTACTGTTACACAATAATGCCCTTCGGGTTAAAAAATGTAAGGGCAACATATCAAACGCTGGTCAACAGAATCTTCGCATGCCAAATAGGAAGGAACATAGAAGTATACATTGATGACATGCTGACCAAGAGCATCACGACAGACAAGCATAATTCAGACTTGCGAGAGACATTTGACGTCTTGAGGAGATACCAAATGAAGCTAAATCCAAACAAGTGTTTATTCGAAGTTTCTTTAGGTAGATTCCTGGGTTTTCTAGTTCACCAAAGAGGAATCGAAGTCAACCCTGAGAAGATCCAGGCTCTGCAGAAAATGACTTCAACAAGGACACTAAAAAAAGTACAACGCCTAACAGGATGCTTAGCTTCTTTGGGTAGATTCATCTCAAAGGCCACGGACAGATGCGCACCCTTTTTCAAAGTAATTAAAAAAGGAAGAGGACTCAAATGGAATGAAGAGTGAGAACAGGCTTTTTTAAAAATCAAGGAATACCTAGGGCAGACTCCCATCCTTTGAAAGCCACAGATGGGAGAGACAATCCATTTGTACTTATCAATTACAGAACTAGCAGCAAGCTTAGTCCTAGTTAGAACAGAAGATGGAGTATAGAAGCCAGTGTACTATACCAGTAAGGCACTGCTACCAGCCTAGACATTGTATTCACAGGCAGAGAAAATGACCCTAGCATTGGTTTCAGCAGCAAGGAAGCTAATGCCAATTTTTCAGGCTCATACAATACGGGTTCTCACTGACAGCCCATTAAAGCAAATTCTACAGAAGCCAGAGATTTTAGAAAGACTGATCAAATGGGCTATCGAGCTAAGTGAATTCGATATCCATTACGTCCCCAGGACATCTCTCAAAGGGCAAGCAATGGCAGATTTTATAACAGAGTTCACAGAGCAAAACTTGGAAGCAAAAAGGATGTTGGGAGTTTTTTTTCAATGGAAATTGTAAGTTGATGGCTCTTCAGACACTCATGGCAGTGGGGCAGGGATCGTAGTATGCACTCCAGAAGGAGATGATGTCGAATGTGCCATGAGGTTTGATTTCAAAGCAACCAACAATCAAGCCGAGTACGAGGCGCTACTAGCTGGACTCAGAGTCTGCATAGCTCTCGGGGTAGATGAAGTCGAGAAATTCAGTGATTCACAGGTAGTTGTCAACCAAGTCCTGGACGAGTTCCAAGCCAAGAATGAAGGCATGATAGCCTACCGTGACATTGCAAAACGGTTCCTCAAGAAATTCAAAGAATATAAGATTGCCCAGATCCCAGGAAAGAGAATGAAAAGGCAGATGCATTGTCCAAACTAGCGTTAACAACAACCACAATCAGGCCAAAGACTATTCCGGTTGCACATCTCCTCAAACCGAGCACAGTAGAACCAAGAAACTTAGAAATTTTAGAAATTCGAACACTGCCAGACGGTTGGATGACTCAGCTAAAAAGGTTCCTGGAAGAAGGCGTGCTCCCTAAAGATCCCTTACAAGTAAAACGTATCAGGTATAGATCAACAATGTACACATTGGTTGGAGGAGAACTAAACAGAAAGGGGTATTCTCGAACACTCCAAAGATGTGTGTCAGTGAAGGATACATATCGGATATTACAGGAAATCCATGGAGGAGTTTAAGGAAACCACACTGAAGGTAAAAGTTTAGCACACATGGTACTCATGCAAGGTTATTATTGGCCTACTCTATTCTCAGATGCACAGCGATGTTCGGAGAGTTGCAATACTTGCCAAACAATTACTAATGATATCCGACAACCCCTTGAACAGCTCAGAAGCCTCATATCCCCATGGCCATTCGCCATGTGGGGTTTGGATTTAATCAGCCCAATGTCAGTCGGGACAGGGGTGGAGCGAAGTATGCCATAGTAACCGTTGACTACTTCACGAAGTGGGCAGAAGCTGAAGCATTGGTGCATATCACAGAAGCAAACACCAAAAATTTCATGAAAAAGAATATACTTTATAGGTTTGGAGTCCCAAACACTATAATCACTAACAACGGCACCTAGTTCGATAACCTGAAATTCAGACAGATGTGCAAAGAGTACCGGATTGCCAATTACTATGCCACACCTGCCCACCCTCAAACAAATGGACAGATTGAAGCAGTGAACAAAATCATCAAGCACACAATCAAAGCAAAGCTAGATGCCAAGAAAGGAAGCTAGGTTGAAAAGCTTCTAGAAGTATTATGGGCATATCGGACAACAGCAAGAACATCAACATGAGAGACTCCATTCACTTTAGCGTTTGGAATAGAAGCTGTTATCCCTATAGAAACGTTATATGCATCACCTCGGGTCAAGCTATATGATGAAGAACAGAATGTTGATATGCTATTACAAAGCCTAGATGAGCTAGAAGAGAAAAAGGAGAAGTCCCAAATTCAAAATATAGCATATCAGTAAAAAGTAGCTCGCCACTACAACTCTTATGTTCGAGTCAGAAAATTCCAACTAGGAGACCTGGTACTCAGAAAGGTGTCATTGAACATAAAAAATAAAGCTGCAGGTTCCCTGACTGATAAGTGGGAAGGCCCGTACAAAGTCGAAGGAATAGCTGGCCATGGAGCAAATTGGATTGCAAAACCCAATGGAGGGGTTTTACCCTGACCATACAATGCCTAATATCTAAAGATTTTCTATCCTTAAATTATTTTTTTGTTCTTTTTTTTTTAGTCAGGACAATTTTAGTTAGGTCAGATATTAGCTGTGGAATTTAAATCTTTTTTGATTTTGTAGTTATAAATAAAAATCAAACTTGGGATTTCTAAAAGATAAAGCATATGACAATAAGAACTTATGGAAGACAAGCATGATAATAAGAACATGCAAATAGAATACTTGGGACCATTGATTCCCGAATGGCCGGAGAAGCTCGAATGAGCATGCTAGCCGAGCAAGGTTAATTGACCTTAGCAAAAAGGCAAACCCAATGCACTAGATTTTGGAGAAAGGCTCGGGACGCTATCGGAAAATTTCGGTGAAATGCGTAGCTGTGTTAAGCGATTCAAAAAGCTTAACGATTCGGCAAACCCTTGCGCATAAAAACTGGGGAGACGTCCTCGGTAATGTGTAAGGACTCGAACATATGATCATGGTGAGCCTTGATGTAATGTCCGGGTAGCAACCGTGTATGAAACACAAGTATAAACCTACTTGCCTGTTTTAAGATGACTCGGTTAATAATACTAGTCAGTTTAATAAGATACTTGGCATGAAGATCATAAGAGCCAGTTTAATAAGATACTTGGCATAAAGATTGCAAGATCAGTTTAATAAGATACTTGGCATTATAATTATTCGGGTGACAACCAGTTTAATAAGATACTTGGTGAAGTTACCCGAACATCAGAGTTAGCCAGTTTAATAAGATACTTGGCATGAAGATTACAACAACCAGTTTAATAAGATACTTGTTGTTAAAAATTATTCAGGGAACGAAATCGGTTTAATAAGATACTCGGTTAAGTTACCCGAACAGATAGCTGGTTTAATAAGATACTCGACAACAATAGAGTCAAGTTAAAGGTGAAATTCCTTGAAGCAATAAATCAGATCAAGACCACTCGGTTAAGAAAAGCCAAACTCGGGATTTTATTAAATCTCTCCAAAGAATCATTACAAAAAATTGTTACAAAGAATTCTTTACAAAAGAATTATTACAAAGAATTGTTACAAAGAATTTCTACAAAAAAAAACTTATTCTACAAAAAATCAAGGTTGTGAGGATTTTGAACTCTTGCCAATACTCGGGTCGGGCACCATCGTACTCGCGGAGCAGACTTTCATTGGAAGGCCAAGCAATCATGTCGACCAAATCGTCCATCCACTGGTTATAATCTTCTCCTGGGATCGGTCCGACATCAGGGACCACACCCTCCACGACCGAATCCTGACTGGCATACAAACTCGAGAGGGAGTGCTCGGATGGAACCTCCAAATGCATAGGATGAGGCTCTTTACCTTGGCTACGGCAGCAAGCTCTCTACTCCTTCATCTGAGTTCGAAGAGATTCCAAGGACCGATCCACATGATTCTTGATCGACAGCTCCCAGTTGGTTCGGGTTTTCTCAGTTGCCTGATTCTTAACCTTGAAGAACTCGCCAGCTGAAACCAACCCACGCTGAAACTCCCGAAGAAAGAGGGCATCATAGGCAGAGGATCTCTTGAAATGATATACCCCTTGCACTTTGAGTTCCAGCCTGGCCTCCCTAGATAGAGACTCGACCGTCAGAGCCTGGCGTTCCAAGTCTTTGATTTTCTGCTCATACGCCGACTTAGACTGCGCTGCTTCTTGCTCAGCCCTAAGCATTGATTCTTGGGCAGAAGACAATAAATTTTAAAGTGACTCAGCTTTCTCTTCTGCCAAAGAAGCCCTTTCCTCAGCCTCCACCTGCTTCGCCAAATAGTGGTCGACCAACACTTGGGCAGAGCCCACCTCCTTTTCATAAGCCGTCTCAACCCGAGCACGGCTATCCTCACTTTCCTTCAGCCGAGCCTCGAGACACCTTGTTTTATCAGCTTGATGTTGCTGCATCTGAAACAACTCAGCAAACTCGGCCACCATCAATAAATAAGTTTAATTAAAAATCTAGCAAGCAAAACGAGCAAAACAATTGAAGAAATTAAGGATAACTTATATAAGATGCACTGTTAAAAATGTTTTGAAGACGGTCTGTCAGGGTGCCATCCCGTAAACAACTCCAGCGGTCTTCCCTGATGAAAGCCTAACCGGAAGACATCTCCCATAGCATATCCTGGGGAGAAGGATATGAAGGAACCCTTGAGGGTTCAGCCCTTTGATCTTCAACCTCGGGGGGAGGGGAACCCCTGTTCGGCTCCGAAGTCTCTGCATCCGTCGATGCTCTAACATCAACGCTTGGGGGAATCTCAGCCACAAGATCTTCATCACTGGAGTCAATGAATGAGACCACCTGAGGGACCTTGAGAGGGCGAGTAGAAGAGCTGACTGCCTTCCGCTTCTCATCCCGAGAACGGTGGAAGCTGAGATCAGCTGCGGGATCTTCTTGAGCATAATCTCGAAAAGATTCAAAACATTTACGATCTAAAGGTACTTGTCTTGCTGAGGTATTACCTCTATCACCAGCATCTGACCGCACAACAAGTCCACCAAGACCCTCACTTTGCCTCTCCCCATCATCAGGCAGTTGAGTATCTGTCAGGCCATTCGGACCACTAGTCTCCCCAGCGGTCGGCTGAACAATATCCTCGGGGATATATTTAGGGATTTGTCCTCTGCTACATCGGTTTCCTCGTCAGACTCAGACGGGGCAATACCATCATCGCTCTGACGAGAAGCATCTTTTCAGCTCGCCTGAAGAATCGACTTCACTTGTCGAGCTTGAAGGTCGCAGACGATGTCCGTGTCAAACACTTAGAAAAAAATAGGGACCGCATCAGAATACGAAAAGCAAAAAATAACTAAAAAAAGGGTTACAAAGATCACTTACATCGCCTGCGGTAAGCTAAAATCTGACTGAAGAAGCCAAATTCTATCATTTTCGTCTCGTTGAAAAGATAAGACATACTCCTCTTTTCCAACGTGCGAACTGATGCCCGAGCAAGTCTGATCAGCTTAGCATCGCTAAATTCAAGCTTCTTGTTGTTCCATACCTCGGGAGAACAGAAGAAGCGGGGAACTTCCAGCACTCTTCGAGTTTCCCCAGCCGAGAGGGTGACTTCACGACCGAGATTTCCTTAAGCAAAAAACCACCTGTTCTTCCAAAACTTGTTGGATGAAGGGAATACCCATACAAACCCTCTCTTTTTAGGGTCGTCAGAGGTATCGAAGTATCGATTCACCTTTGTTCCCTCAGGGGCCCAGCAGTCCGACGGATTAGACATAAGGAAATAGGTCTCTGTCTTACCAGACTGCCTCAGTGTGAACAAGTGCTTGATTTCACTCGGGGATGGTGGCGACAAGTTCATCTGGCTGTACATGTGCCATATGCACATCAGGATCTTGTAGTTGTTCAAGGCCAGTTGAGCTGGGGCAATCCCTGCTTCAACTAAAAACCAGGCAATGAAAGGCTGAAGGGGAAGTGTGACGCCGCAGTAGAGCATGGATCCATAGATTTCCACAATGCCCGAGGGAGGATTCCACGCAGCTCTATCACCAGCGGGAACTAGAATAACAGAGTTATCCAAATCAAATCGGGCATGATACTTCCCGATCTCTTTTACCCCGATCACATTTGGTTCGGTGTCAAACCCACTCGGGGAAATCAGCAGAGAAGGTGAGGCGAGATGCTCTGAATGCATCTTCAACATCGTTCTCGTTAACAGTCTGCTCCTTGGTCTGAACGTTGCCTGAGCCATGCTTATGGACTTCACTTCTGCTTTGATGTTTTCCCATCCTTCGCAGAGGTACCATGAGATTAGAAACGTCAGATTCATAACTAGATGAAGAATTAGAACTGGATACAGAAAATTGGACGTCAGGGTGAAGCCCAGAAGCGTCGACTTCTAAATATAGAGGCTCGTCTTAGGGAATTTCCCCTAATAATCTTCAAGCACAAGAAACCAGCTGGAAATCCCCACGATCGAGGGCTTCGAAAGCAATGGTAAAAAGCCGATGGCGGGAAGATGGATTCATTGAAACTAACCTTGAATGAAAACTGATACAGAATCTTCAACGGAGAATGGTGATTATCTGCGCAGAGAAACCTGTGCTGGAATTGTTTTTCTGGTTTTCGAGTTTTTTGAATGAACTAGTGTAACCCTTCAGTTAAGAATTTAAATGGATGATAGCATGAAACCCTAGGGTCTCAAGGCGGGAAAAATCTATGAAGAGATTTTGATGAGGTAGGCTGCACACAGAGAGATGTGAATGTCGTTTCTCATAAATGAAATTGAAAAACTAAGCAGTATAGGACACATGTCAAGAAGAGAACAGGCTTTCGCCGTCAGAATTCCAAAACGTCGCCATCATTGAAGATCTTGCGAGAAGAGGCAAATAGAATTTACAGGGTCACCATTAAGACATGCCATTATGATAAGATATTTTCTCTGGCACAGAAATAAAAATTGAATTGATTAAAATACTTTTGCCCGAAATGAAATTCTATTCGGCAAAAATATTTTAAGGGGGTATTATCGTATGTAAATTTTATCAGATGTACACGTCACTGACAGAGAGGATAAAATTGCCAGGTGGACATCCGAATAGGCATTCAAAAAATTTCCTACAAGACATCACCAAAGAAGAGAAGCCCGAATAAACAAGTATTGAACAAGACCTTCTCAGGGTCAACTGATGCCATATACCACTCGGGGTCAGTTAAACATACTTGGGGCTAGTTGGTGATTTTTTCTATTTGGGATCAGATGATGTCACTCTGGACCAGCTGATATCGTTTCATACTAGGGACAAACATGAAGAAAAATAAAAAGCCCAGCGCGTAGCTCACACGAATCGAGTCATTAAAATTCATGAAGATATCCATATCAAAGAGGAATTTCAAGAAGAGCATAATTATCAAGCAAAGGGTTCCTAATCAGGCAACAATTTTACTTCTTCAAAAAGACTACGCTCTTATAAGGAAATAAGTTCTAATTGGACTATATTACTAGAGTTCCATTCGATCTTAATAAAAGTCTCCGAAATAGGAAAGAAGACAAACTACTTCGAACAAGTAAACAATCATAATTAAATACAAAGATCTTTTATTACTTGTACAAAGAAGATTAGGGTTCTATGGACATATAAATAGACCCATAATCTCGTCACACAAAGATATACAACAATCATAGAAAAATACAGAGAGAAGAAAGAGAGAGCGAGAATTGTAATAATTATTTTATTCATAGTGGATTTTAGCTTGGTTGATCATTCAACCACCCATGGACATTTCTCCGGTCATCAGAGTTTTACCACGTAAAAACTTGTGTCCGATTACTTTCTCCTTCTCTTTCTCTTTGAAATCACAGCTAAAATCCAATCCTTATTGGTTTTTCTCATACATCCAGAAATTGACGTCAACACATAATATATTCACATAGGGTGTATTATCTCTTCATTGAACAGAAGTAAGTCTTGTGTTGCATCCAGGAATCGGTTGCTTAAAGTTTAAGCAAATTGGACTAGGTCCACTTATTACCGGGATTAGGTAGTGGTAGTGGGTTATATACTGACAGTAGGTTGTAACTCCTTTATCATCAGTGGATTCATTGTTCGAGTGTGACACACTTAACAGCCCGTGGTTTTTCCCATTTGGAGGGTTTCCACGTATATCTCAAGCGTCTTTATTATTTTCGTATTTATTACACTTGTTTTATTATTGTGACTAGTTAGGGGTATTTTCATCTAATTAGCTATTGAAATAAAAATTGGGTAAATTTGATTAAAATCTATTCCCCCCCCCCCCCCCCCCCCCCCCCCCTCTAGATTAGTATTAAACACACCATAATTTGATTCAGAAGTGTAATATCGAAAAGATTGGTTGAGCGAAAAAGAGTGTCGAGGGACTCATCTCGTGAATGATACAAAGACCTATACAATGGTGTCTAGGGTTTTCCCAAACTAGGTTCTACTATGTCCAGTGTACGAGTAGGTCGGGACACTAGTTATCGAGGTAGAAACACTAAATAGACTTTTGAGCTTGACGAAGAAAAACAGAACTTTCATGTGAGAGTTGTTAAAAGAATGACCCCTATCTCTAAGAAGGAGTCTGATATTTATAGTGAAGATTTCGAGCCTTCAACGACTAGCCTATTTTTGTAAGGGCGTGAATCTCGTGTTAGCAATTATGCCATAAAGCAAGGTGTTAGCTAGAAATTGGCTCAAAGTGAATAATCCTAATTAACACCCTCAGAACCGCTACCTGGTAGGTCGCGGTCGGGGTAGGTACCTCGTACCTGGATGATTGAGTGAAATGGGAGGTGAGAGAGAGGTATAAGTGAGAAATAATGAGAATGCAAATGTGAGGTTGTTTTATTAACAATTCGAGTAACCCAAGTACAATGGGAAACAAAATTGGAAACGACGATTTTGAGCTTATACCACTATTATATCTCTCATTCTCTCTACCTCACATACGTAACTGGAGATAATGAGTTCGTGCGTGTCGATAAGTGGCTAATTCCTCTATGGAGAAACAATGGCAAAGATGCTCTGCTCTTTCTCTCTTAAATTTTTTATTATTATTCCTGCCTTTCCCTAAACAGGGATGCTATATTTTTACCCTCACTTTCTTGCAACTGAATCCCCATAATTTAGACTAATTGATTAGCTGAATTATTGGAATTGATTGATGATAATGGAGGGTATCAAACTACGTGGGAATTACTCCCGTTGATTAAGTCACATTTTTGTTTAAGATTAAATAGTGAATTTTTTGACCTATTTGGTATCTTTATGGTGCTTTAATGGCATAAAGGTAAACCCTACGGCTTGGCGGTGAATCCTGGCCTATTTTTCTAGTGGCGTGGTACCCTGAAGTACCGGTCTGTTATTGTGGCACTTGTTCTTCCACGCTGGTACTTTCCCTGGTGGTGTCCTTCTTGCTTGGCAGGCTGGATATGTACCTTGGAGAGGTTATGAGACAGCGCCGAGGTACTTGGGAATCATTTCGACATCCTAGAATCAAAGCTCCTTGTAGCAGGTATACCCCGAATGGTTACAAACTAGTGTTGGGATATTTATACCCTATGCAGGTTCCTTGGTACCTAGTTTCTTCTTGGAGTGTGGTAGAATTGGTGAGTTAGCGCTATCTTTTTCTAGGATTACGGTATCGAGGTACGTAGGTAGTAAGGTGACCGACCTTGATGCTGACTTTACGGGGTAGGTTCTACAAGGCTTCAACTGGTATGTCCTAACATGTACCAGATAGGTGGAAAATTCCACTTTGGTCCCTCTTCAGAAATATCTAATAATAGAAGTCCCTATAACTTTAACACCTGTGATTGGTTAAGGTTGGGGTTGGGGTTGGAGTTGGGGTTGGAGTTGGGCTTTTTAGAATGTTTGGGGAATTTTCCATCTTCAACCGGTTACCAGAATTTGGGAAATGTCTTTACATTAAATGTGTGGTCCACGTGTAACACTAGGGAGTATTTACCCATAAAAGCGAAAAGATTTTGGCGTCGCGCATATACCAAGACTGCTTTTCCTGCTAGCCAAAAATCTTGTCCCTCAAATAACGCTTCTGTCATCAGTTACTGTTCCATTCTTTTTATTTAAACACACGTCCTCCTTCATCTTCTTAACACTTTAAAATTCCTCTTTTAATTTTCAAACACAAAAACCTAGCTTGCACAACCCTCTTCATCTTCGTCTACGTCTCAAACCTCTTGTATTCAATCTCTCTTCAAACTTCAACTGCTACCGTGTCTTCTTTAGAGAACGACAATATCGATAGGATCATTGAGGGTGACTACTCCAACCTTTCTTAGGGGAAGAGGGTTCACAAATAAGACATAGTGGTAGCGATGCTTCCCAACTCTAGCGTCGCCGCTTAAACCAAAATGTTGCTATAAGGGCCGGTTTCTCGAACAACCCTGATACCCTACTGGAGATAGTTAAGAGGGATTCAGGGGAGGAATCCAGTGATGCTAGAGCTGGCAGAGTTGAGAGGGGTAGACTAGAGGCAAGTCTTATAGGACCGGGTCTGATGACAATGTCCCTGGTAACAAAATGGCCAAGATAGTTGAGGGATCTTCTGCCCCCGAGGCCATCGGTAAAAGGGGGGAGGTTACAAGTGATACCGATCTATTGTAATCTCGGTAAGGGGTTGACCCTATTTTTTGGATGAAGAAGATGAGGATGACCAGGGGGACCTTAACTGAATTGATTTTAAGGGAGAGACGGTCAAGGAAAAAGGGTGATCGAGTGGTTCTGACATCTTCTGTTGTCCCGTCTGAACTAACTAAGGCCACTGAAGCAGCAATACCTCCTACTTGTCCCCCATCTTCTCAGATTCAACCCGATCATTCTCCTACCAGGCTTCTAGTACATCATCCATGGAGTTTTTGGTTAAATGCCAGATAATTTTCATAATCACAGACTCCGTTGACAGGGAGCGCAACTTGGAGGAGATATTTATTGACGGTGATTTGTTGGAAGTCATGGAGGATCAAATTCTTGAACCAGTGCAGAAGTCAAGGACTGGTGTTGCAGTTAAACTAGCTGAAGATGTTCAAGCAACCCAGTATGGGGGCACTCCCACTCTTACACCACCTTGATCCCTGCGTAACAACGGTGTCATTGAAGGTTAAGTTCCTAGGGGGCAGAGTTACGAAGCTCTTATGGTTGCCCCTTAGGCTGGTGAGAGTATTGCAGTTTTGCAGACGCCAAACAATGTTGTCTTGACCCTTCCTATAGTGCTTCAAACTACCTTAGCTTTAGACCAACCCACCCCATCGGTGATTCCCGATGCTCTAGCTTCCTGGTCCTCTCACTCGGGCAATTTTCAAGCTGACCCCCTCTCCATGCTTTGATCCATGTCAGCCGGTGAAGGGTATATTGGTGACGGTTACTAGAAGGGGGCCAGGGCTGCTAGCCCATCTGAGCAGGTTCACAAGATTTTCAACAATGGAATTTTTGTAAGTGCCTTCCAGATAATCTTTTACTCGCCTACTTTTTGATTTTCCTAACCCTTACTCTTTTTTCAGGCTGTGGAGGAGCTGACCTGGGCTTTGGCTGATTAAAAGAGGTAGGTTGCTTTGATATCTCTGCTAAAGAATGCCCTTGCATAGAAAGATGATGCCTTCAAGTCTTCCACTGTTAGCATCTCCACAGTCAAGTAGTATGAGGAGTAGCTGAAGACCCATGTTGTGACTGAGCTTGCCCTGAGAAAGACCATATCGAACATCTAGGGTAGGGCCTCAGCGTCCGAGGCAACTCTCGGGCAGCTTACCATGAGGAATGCTGAGCTAGAGACGAGGGTTGCCAAATCTGAATTGCTACATGCCCAACTTGAGTCGAGGGCCATCCTGGCTGAGACAAATGTAAAGAAAGCCCGAGATGAAACTTGGCTTGCCTAAGACACCTTTACTTCTGCCGATAATTCATGCTTGAAACGCAACAGACATATGAGGAGGCTTGGATTCATTACGAACTGTTAGCCAAGGACTTAGAGCAACAACAAGTTAGCATGGAGGTGCTTTCTTAGGAGGCCAGGTAAACTCTTAAAGTCCAAAATGTAGACCGATATAAAAGATCCCCAACTTTTGATGCCGTCATGCTGACGGAATTCAAGAGGGGACTAACCACTGCTCGGGCTTTTTTCGGGTTCAGGGAGAGATCTTCAGAGGAGGCCCACCATAAATGGGAAAAGGGCTATCAAGAAACACAAGAATGAATCCTATGAGGCTATAAAGAATAAGAGGATTCGTTATAGGGCTCACTATCGATCCATTAGGAGAGACCCTCATCCCATGCATTTGAAGCTTCCTTCATCGTCTTCTCTAGTGGATTTTCATGCTAGTAAAGAAAGCAGTGACTTAACCAAGGGACCTAATGTTGGTCCTTTGTTGGGTACATATTACTCTTCTTTTATGACTGACGAGCCCAAAGATAATATTACTTGACCAGATTTTAGAGATTCAAGTCAAGACCATGGTAGTGATGTTCCTCCTAGTGATTCTGGGCCCGGAGGTCCTTTTAGCATCTCGAATACTTATAAGTTTCTTTTAAATACCGTTTTGTTATCATACACTCCATTAATAAAATTAAATTTATTTTCTTTGTTGTTTCGGAATGCTGTACGATTAACTGTAACCGCTTATTAACTTGAACTTTGTGCATTGAGCCACATCTAAGTTAATCGTTTCGGTTGTGAGTCTCTAGCCTGATCTTTCTGACTTGACCAGGGTATTTTATTAACCCAAGCTTTAATAAGTCTATGGTCTTGACTTTGGTCAAATAACTTCATATGTCAGAGTCTTTAATAGCCCTTACATAGGCAGAGTTGGGGAGCCATTTTAGCCGAACAGTTACTAAAGTCCCCGACCATCTTGTTGCTTTCATGATAAGAAGTGTTCGTTTATAACCCATTCACATGGTATCTAGCTTATAGACTCTTATCTTTAATCTGTCAACCAAGTCATTGGGATGTCTCCTAATAGTTTGTTCATCAAGATTCGTTGCAACAGGGCATCTTGTGTTTTACTAACTAAGCAGGTGCCTTGATCGCACCTGTTTTTTTGAAGTAAAAATACTTATCCCTTGTTCAACTCTTGGCGCATCCCATCATGTGCTTATGAATTGAAGGCGCCCTAGCAGTGCTTAATTGCATCAAGTTAGTCTCATTGAGTGTATATTGTCTTTACGACACATGTTTTTGGCCCCCTCACTGATCCTCTTGGGCGCCCCTACCCAACACTGAGCGATTTCTAGGTGCCCCGAGATTGTTTTTGTTTATGAAACAAGGTTTTTTAACACTATTCTTGATTTCTGAAATTGTTCACTCAAAGGGGCTTTTATTGAATGCTAATTGGAAATACAAAATAATCAGATAACAAAATAAAATCAATCTAAAAATAAAAATCAAACAAGAACTAAGGAGTGCCTAAGGGTATAACATTTTTAGGTATTGAGCATTGCATGGTCTGGGAAACTCGCTTGCTTCTGACCGAGCAAGGTTGCATGCCCCATGCCCGGCCAACCCAACCACGTTGTATGGACCTTCCCATTTATTCGCCAAAGTCCCTACTGACTTATCTCTTGTATTGGTGGACACCCTTCTTAAAACTAGATCTCCAAGTTTGAATCTCCTGATTCGGACATGTGAGTTATAGTATCTAGCGACCCTTTGTTGATAGGCCGCGATCCTTATTCTCGATATATCTCGTATTTCCTCCAACTCGTCTAAGTTCTGGTTCATCATTTCAGCATTCAACTCTGGATAAAAGAGATACACCCTAGGTGAATTATGAACTACTTCGGCCGGGATTACTACCTCCATCCCGAACGCTAATGAATAAGGGGTTTCTCCTTTCGAGGTCGTTTCTATGGTTCGATAAGCCCATAGGACCTCATGTAATTTGCCTGTCCAGTTCCCTTTCCTAGTGTTTAGCTTTGCCTTCAAGGTATGCTTGATTATCTTTTTTAGAATTTCTGTCTGGGAGTTGGTCTGAAGGTGAGCTGGTGTGGCATAAATTTTTTTTATGTCGAAATCTTGACACAAGTTACTGAAAATTTCACTGTCAAACTGAGTTCCATTGTCTGTAATTATCATGTCTGGGATTTCGAATAAGTAGATAATGTTCTTCCTAATGAAGCTCGTCGTGTTGCCCTCGGTTATATGCACCCGTGCTTTTTCCTCAACCCATTTGGTGAAGTAATCCACGACCACAACAGCATGCTTTGCCCCACCTTTTGTTGTAGCTGGCATCAGGACGATCAAGTCTATAGTATAATATTATGAGACCTTCTCTTACTAGATTTTTTTTTGACTTTTGATGAAATAATTAATTAATTACCAAATTAATTAATTTCCATTTAATTAAGTGATAAAATAAAAATAATATAATTAAGCTAAACTATATAGCTTTGCCGCCCAACATCATATATGGGCCATTATATTATTTTTTTCTATTTTATTAAATCCGTTGGACATTAATAAAAAGTCCACATGTGAACTAGACCCATTCTTACAAAAAGAAACAAGCCCACATGCCTCAGTACAATTCTAGATGGACCTTGAAATTGGTCTAGTAAAATATATCAAGTGATACATGTAAGTCCGTGTGGATTGAGGATCTTGGCGAGCTATCTAAATTTAAGTTCCAATAGACACAACCCAATCATAATCAACAAATGATTCACTTAGGTCCGATCTATTAATTTTAGTTCATTCCACTAAAGAACTAAAATTGCACTCCTAAATAAAGATAGAATAAGTTAATATTTCTTACTCATACCCTAGATAACCTTATTGGAGCAAGTGTATCCTCGTAAAGAATATTAGTAATCGCCAAGAGCTCATAGACCGCTATAGCTCTCCAAGTTACCATATTTACTCATATGACCACATTTTGAACTTGGATATATTGACTTGTCTAGAAGCCATGTTTCAATAGACATTATTGAAAACTTAACGTTAAGATTTAATATCCAATACTTCAAAACATCCATATGATGGTATTCTACTCTCATTTAATAAATAGAGCCACGATGTCCATATCTACAAATGAAGTCCTCTATCGATTAACAGATGAATACCACCAAACTATTGATGATAGACTATGCATATAATCGTACTCATTGATAGCTCAAATGATAACACTTTCGACCATAAGTCCATTTATTTCAGGATTGAGATATATTGTCCGATTTTCTTCAAGTGAAAACTTTTAGCCATTGACGGTTCTAGATAAAGTATTTCATTGTGATCCAATTCAATAGACCCAGTGCACTAGATTCTTTTGCCCAAAGACACCTCACTTTGATGATTTTAGACTCATCGTAACACATTTGATCCCACTCAAATGCTAGCAAAAGAATCTACAACTTTGGCAAGATAAAGGTGCCTAACATTTATCTTATGTTATGAATATTATTCAAGACTAACTAAAGAATTGTGTCTACCTCATACATATCTAGATGTATGAACAATTCTTCTTTTCTCCTAGTCCTTTGACCTTATGATTATTTACTTTTAACAGTTATAATAATTAAACTATAAATGCTATAAGATTTGTTAAACTAGAAATCACTTTATTAATATGAAAAGATTGTCAAATACATTATTATACTCTAGTTATCAAGCATAATCCCAACAGCAGACACATCTTTTATTTAGATGAAAAGATTGTCAAATACATTACTATACCCTTGCTATCGAGCATCATCCCAAAAATCTCCCACTTGCTTTATAGCAAATGTGTCATATCTTTCATCCCCATGTTCTCCAGATACTTATAAAAACTCTTTTGTGGAAGAGCCTTTGTAAAAGGGATTCACTAGATTATCTTCTAAAGCAATCTTGGTAATTGTCACGTCACCTCTATGCACAATTTCCCTCAGAAGGTGATACTTTCTTTCATTGTGTTTCCCTCTCTTATGACTTCTTAGTTCTCTCGAATTAGCCACTGCTCCACTATTGTCACAATAGATAGTGATCTGCTTATTCGTATCAGGAACCACTTCCAAGTCAATCAAGAATTGTCAGAGCTAGACAGCCTCTTTAACAGCCTCGCATGTGACAACATACTCGTCTTCCTTGGTGGTATCGACAATACAAGATTGGTTGATGCTCCTCCATATGAATGCCCCTCCTCCAATAGTAAACACAGATAATGATGTTGATCTTCTGGTGTTAGAATCTGACTGAAAATCAGAATCTGTATACCCAACGAGAATTAAATCCCTTCCAGAGTATACAAGAATATAATCTCTTGTTCTCCTAAGATACTTGAAAATATGCTTGACTGCCATCCAGTAATCAGGACCAGGCTTCGATTGAAACCTGGTAACTGTGCCCATATCAAAACAAATATCTGGTTTAGTACAGAGCATTGCATACATGAGACTTCCAACTGCCGATGCATATGGAACCCTACTCATTAATTGCTTTTCATGCTCATTCTTAGGAACTTGTTCCTTAGAAAGTTTGATTCCCTGTCTGAAAGGTAACATACCTTTCTTGGAATATTGCATGGAGAACCTAGACAATATTTTATCTATGTATGAAGCTTGGGATAATGCAATCATTCTATTCTTTCTATCCCTTATAACTTGGATACCAAGAATATAACTTGCTTCTCCTAAGTCTTTCATATCAAATTGTTTTGCTAACCATTCTTTTTCTGATGTCAAGACACCCACATCATTTCCGATGAGTAGTATATCATCAATATAAAGAACTAGGAAAACAAACTTGTCACCTTTAATCCTTTTATATACACATGGTTCATCAAGGTTTTGAATAAATCCAAATTTTTTCACGGCTTGATCGAACCTTTTGTTCCATGATCTGGATGCTTGCTTCAATCCATATATGGATCTTTGAAACTTGCACACCCTTTCCTCTTGGCCTTTTTTCAATGAATCCTTCTGGTTGCATCATATAGATGCTTTCGTCAAGACTTTCGATAAGGAAAGCTGTCTTGACATCCATTTGCCAAATCTCTAAGTCTACCGCAATGAATAAGAGTATCCTAATTTATTTAAGCATGGCCATAGAAGAGAAGGTTTCTTTATAATCAATACTTTCATTTTGTGTATAACCTTTAGCTACTAATCTAGCTTTAAAGGTTTCCACCTTTCCATCCATTCATCTTTTCCTCTTGTATACTCACTTGCACCCGATGGGTTTTATCCCTTTAGGCAAGTCTACAAGAGACCAGACTTTGTTTTTGAACATATATTCAATTTTGGATTGCTTTGCCTTTTGCCAATGGCAACAATCAAGATCTGAAGGACTATAGAAATAATATCCTTTTGTTCCTTTTGGATATCCTACAAATATGCATGTTTCTGAACGGGATTTCATCTTTTCTATTTTTCCTTTTAACACAGTCGCAGAACATCCAAATATCTCTAAGTGTTGTAGGCTTTCTCCCGGTCCATAACTCAAGCGGTGTTTTAGGAACGTTCTTTGACGGTACATCATTTATAATGTACATAGCAGTTTGTAAAGCATATCCCCAAAAAGAATTAGGAAGTGTTGAATAACTCAACATAGACCTAACCATATCTAAAAGAGTTATATTTCTCCTTTCTGCCACCCCATTTTGTTGAGGTGTACCTGGTGCAGAAAACTGAGAAATTATCCCATTATCAATAATATTTTGCTAAAACTCACCAGATAGATATTCTCCACCACGATCAGAGCTCAAGATTTTTATACGTTTCTCAAACTGATTTTCTACTTCAGCTTTAAATGCTTTAAACATGTCAAAAGCATCCGACTTATATCTCATGAGATACACATAGCCAAATCTTGAGTGATCATCCATGAAAGTGATGAAGTACTCAATTCCACCTCTAGCTTGAATGCTCATAGGTCCACACATATCAGTGTGTATCAATCCTAAACATTCAATGGCTCTTGTGCCTTTGGTCGTAAATGACCTTTTGGTTATTTTAGCTTCCAAACAAGATTCACAAGCTGGTAGATCTTCAATCTTTAAGTCACTTAAAGGTCCGTCACTAACCAATCTTTTAATCCTATTAAAATTAATATGACATAGGCGCATATGCCATAGGTAGGTTTCATCTTTTGATAATTTTACTCTTTTATGATTAGGTTCTATTAATTCTGTGTCTAACAAGTGAGAGATACTTCTATGCAAATAGAATAAACCATTTTCCAATGTACCTTTGCAAATAATTTTGTCATTCTTACTAATAATAAAAGCTTTATTAAAAGTAACCGAATAATCAAATTTATTTAAACAAGAAACTGAAATTAAATTCCTCTTGAATTGAGGTACATAATAAACGTCTATTAAATCTAAATGCCTATAAGAATCTAAAGTAATTCTAATATCTCCCACTAAACTAGCAGACACCAACGCTCCATTGCCTAAATGCAAGTTGAATTCATTCTCATTAAGCCTTCGCCTTTCCTTGAACCCTTGTAAGGAAAAGTAAACATGATTAGTGGCTTCGGAGTCTATGATCCAAGAATCCATAGAATCCACCAAAAAATATGTTTCAAGATTATTAATATTACCTTCTTCCTTCTTGTCCTGAGACTTTGGGCAATTTCTTTTCCAATGTCCCTTTTCACCACAAAGGAAACACTTCCATTTGATCTTGGTTACTTTCTTTGTCTCCTTCTTAGTAGGTCCTAGTTACTTTTTCTTCTGTTGTTTCTTGACCTTCTTACGGGTCTTAACAGTAGCAAATGTACCTTCGGTATGAATCTCTTGACCCTTGCCTTTCACAAGGATTTTTTCGGTGCTTTGAATATCTTATGTCAGGCATTGCAAGGTGTATTCCTTATTATTCAAGGTGTAGTCCAACTTGAATTGATCAAAGGAATCTGATAATGAGTTGACAATCATGTCAATTTTCATCTCACCATCTATCTCAGCACCATTTAGTTCAGTAATGTTGAGATGTGCTATGAATTTCATCATCTGATCTTTCATAGCCTGTCCAGGTTTCATCCTTAGATTCATGAAAGCAGACACTAAATCTCTCTTAGTCATCCTAGACCTCATAGCAAACATCTTCTCTAGAGATATCATTATATCGGCAGCAGTCTTCATTCCTTCACATTGCTGTTGTAACACGTCGGAGAAGGTGGCCATAATGTAACATTTAGCCATCTTATCTGAAGACTCCTACTACTGATACTCATCTCTTTGCTCATGAGTAGATTCATTAGTAGAAGTAGATGGTTTAGGAGTGGATGTAATGAACTTATGCTTTTCGGATTGCAACAAAAGCTCAATTTTCCTTTTCCATGTGACATAATTATCACCAGTTAAAGCGTTGTTTTTTAGGATGTTGGTTAGGGATAGGGTCATGATTTCTGAACAATAACAAAAATTATATAAGTAAATAATCATGATAAAACACTTTTGAATATTTATCTTGAATTATATATAAAATAATTCAATCGTAAAATTCAACGGTGATCTAACACCCGTAAATGTCACGCCTTATTTGGGAGTTCACACCATTCATTAGTTGGACTATCTCCCACCTAACTGTTAACATAACAACCAATGTTTTCAATTTTAGCATTGCAATTTTATTAACAAGAACTCTTGGGAGGATATTAAGAAAATTACAATGAGTTTGTTACAAAGTTATCGACCTTCAATATAATCCCTCACGAATATCCCTCCTTTGGGAGTAGATATCGTGTGGGCTAATTGTATAGTCTATCCTTGTAAGGAAGTATCTTGTTAAATTCTATTCATGAATACCTCTTGGGAGGTTATTACATGAAATATAAAGCTCAACTAAACTTGGAGGCCATAGGTGTTCCAAAACACCTTCTTCCACTCAATTGTTTAAGGAGTGTGATCGAATTCCATAGAATGATTTACCAAGTTGTCTAGATGTCAATTAGATACCTAAATCATTCAATGCATGTTCATACCAAAAGAGATATATATGAGTGACACTTCTATTCTATATGACATGTTATCAAACAATGACAAACATCGCAATATTTACAAAATATAAATAGCTACAATTTTGGTCCATCATAGAAAAGCAAGTAAATTACATATGTCTTGGAATACAAAAAACTCATTTCTTGGCAAACAAGTCTTCACGCGACCTTCGTCGTTTTGACTCCCTCGGCTGCCTCCCATGGGCGTGCGCACCCTTAGCCCTTTCCATGGGCGTGCTCATGCCACAACCCCATAAAGAGCTGCCATGCACACCTCGTGGCTTCCATAGGGATGCAGTGAGCAGTCCATGCCACAAAAAACGTGGCCCCATTCTCTTCGTACGCACGTTTATTGCTACGGTTTGCACGGTCCCAAACTTGTTCTGGTTGCTTCCAGTTCTTCAAACCTTTGAATCTTCTGTACTTGAATGTATTGCAAAAGAATTATAAACAAAAAAAAATATTGCTGTTTATTTTATTATAATATAGTGCAGTTTTTTTTTATTACAAAAAAAAAAAAACTTAACGACTACCAAGAAGGAAATTATGGCGATGATAGGCCACCCTTCTTATTACAATCCCAAAACAAAATTACATTGAAATTTTAGGACCAAAATTGAGCAATAACAAACCACATATAAAACATATACATACATATATATATATATATATATATATATATATATCCATACATTCCAATACATGCATATATACAATAAAAAGAAAAATGTAAGTTCCTCGGTGTTTGATTGACTCATTTCGTTGACAACCACATTTTGGGATCAATATGTAAGGGTAGCTTAAGTCATCATTGCTCAAGTCCTCTTTCAAGCATCAAAGGTAAAATCACTTACTTAACTTCATTGAAGATATTTAGTGCACACACTCACTATAATGCATATTTTTGATCACTTTGCATTTGTGCTTAATTGTCTTGATTGTGTGCCTAATGTTGTTATCTCTTGCTTGTTTGAATTGATTGCATCTTGTGATTAAAATGTCATGTCATGTTAGGCATTAGGATGCATTCCCTTCACCTCTTTTCTCTTGCATGAATTGTGTGTGTGTGAAGGTGGTGAGTAGTGCGCTACTCGAGCAGCGCCCTTACTAGCAACAACACCAGCGCAACTTTCCAGTGGTGTGTCGCTGGTGGTGCGCTGGTCGTCATGCAAACCTCACCAGCGCAACTTGTCCGGTGGTTTGTCGCTGGTCGTACGCTACTCGACCAGCGCACAGACACCAGCACACATTGCGTCTTTTAGTCAGTTTTTACCAAAATGACGTAGCTACACTTTAGGCTTCATATAAATATACTATCTTCTTCTCAACTCGTTTTTAGAGCTTCCTAACCTATTTTTGAGAGAGAGATAAGGTTCTTTAGTGAGAGAAGCTCCAAGAAGCCATTTTTACTCAACCGTCCTTAAAATCCAAATCATCAAGTATCTTTCAAGCATGAGTGGTCATGACTAGGTATTCTCTATATGTTCTAAACTTTATGTTTTCATTACAAAGACATGTATACCTAGGGTTTTAGTCTTTATTGCATATTAATTGCTTGATTGAATGTTTAATTGCTTCTATGACATGCTTGTGTATTTATTTTTGGTTGAGATGCATTAATTTATGATAGCTAGCATTTAGGACGATTTTACCCTTCTAGCTAATTCTACTTGTCTTTGCATTTAGAACATTGATATCTAGGATTTGCTTTAATTGTCATTATTAATCCTAAATAAGCATGAATGTCTTGACCTAGCATTTTTGCATATTGAATATTCTTGCATATTCACTTAGGTTGCCATTATCTCTTTATTGTTGATTTAGCTTGTGGCTAAGTGGTTAGTGCATAAGGCTAGTGATCCAAAATCACTATTAAGGCTCGTTGGGTAGAGTGAAAACTGGAGGGTTAGATGGGAGGTCAACCTAGGTTGTAAATCTTTACTCAATAGTGGATTTTGAGGATCAAGGGTGGCGCTCTAAACAGCCCATGGTTTTTCCCATTTGGAGGGTTTCCACGTATATATTGCGTGTTGTTATTGTTTTATGTTTGTTGTCTTTTATTTGGACATTGGGGTAGAATTGTCAATATTGATTAATTCGCAAAATTGGTAATCTATCGAATTAAAACCTATTCACCCCCCTCTAGGTTATAGACACACACTTTCTAGGGAATTTCAATTGGAATCAGAGCCGGTGCCTAGATATACATAGGTGATCCGTGCATTGTGTGTGTCTTACCTTGTGCATTTTGGTTGTTTGCATTTTGTGAGTTGCATTACATTTGCATCTTTATATCATTTATTACCCACAAACACAATGAGTGGAAACAGAAATATTTATGAGGGAGCCTCAAGCATAAGACCCCCTTTGCTCAATGGGGTGAATTACACTTCTTGGAAGGGCAAGATGGAAGCCTATCTTTACCAAATAGATGACCGTGCTTGGATGGCTATTGAAGACGGCTATACTCCTTCAATAATGACCATTGACGATGGTATAGAAGCTCTTAAGCCCAAGTCTAATTGGAGTACTCAAGAGTTTGAAGCATCCAAGTGGAACAACAAGGCTATGCATGCCATTCTTTATGCCGTGGACGATAATCAGTATAAGCTGGTCCAAAACACTAGGATTGCACAGAAGGCTTGAGATATTCTTCAAACGGCATATGAGGGAACCGAGGTAGTCAAGGACTTAAAGCTTCAAGTTCTCCAAATGCAATTTGAAATGATTAGGATGGAGGATCATGAATGCTTCAATGACTTGCAAGTGAAGTTGATGGATATTGTCAACCAAAGCCATCAACTTGGTGACCACTATTCAGATAATAGAGTCAAGCAAAAAATTATGAGGTCACTTCCATCAAGGTTCGAATCAAAGGTGACGGCACTTGAAGAGAATAGTGAGTGCAATAATATGAAGCCAAGTGAAGTTATTGGAAGACTTCTAGCTTATGAGTCAAGATGGAACACCTCACCCACACCTCCGAAGAAGAAAAAGAGCATTCCTTGAAGACCACTAAGTTTGACGAAGAGGACGAGGACTCAGATGAAGAAATGGGCCTTATGGTTATAAGATTCAAGAAATTTATGAAGTTTGAGAGGAAAGGATTTGGGTCCAAGGGAAAGGAAGGAAAAAAAAACTCCTTTCAAGAAGATGGAAAAGTCTCAAGAAAGTGACTCCAAGAAGGGCATTCAATGCTATGAATGCAGTGATTTTGGTCACATCGCTCCAGAATGTACAAATTTGAAGAAGAAGAAGAAGAAGAAGAGGAAGGCAATGGTGGCTACTTCGAGTGATAGTGAAGACTTAGAAGAGGAAGAAAAGTCTTCGGATGATGAAGATAGGGTTGCCAACTTCATTGCCTTCACAACATCTGATAATTGCAAGGAAGTTGTGAGTGATAAAGAAGAAATAAGTGACTCTAGTGATGAGAGTACCTTTTCCAACTCTAGATTTGATATTGATGAGGAAACGGACTATGTAGACTTTATGAAGTTTTTTAAAAAGTCTAGATTGAAAAAGAAGAAGGAGAACCTAGAGTTTACTTTCAAGATTACTCACTTGAGTGAGAAAGTAAAGAGTGGAAAAGAGTTAGAAGAGACTTTAAAGTTGGAGCTTGTGATCACTAAGAAGAGTGAAGAAAACTTGAAGATTGAGGTTAAGGAAGTGAAAGAATTGGTTGCCAAGATGACATACGGAACCGAGAGACTTGACAAGATGCTATCGTGTGGGAAGAGTCCTAGTGATAAAATGGGCCTAGGATATGTGGAAGGCAAGGATGCCACTTCCTTGAAGAAGACCATCTTTGTCAAGAGTCAAGAGGACAAAGAGGTTCAAGAGTCACACCAATAAATGAGATCAAATGAGGTTGGTGAATCATCAAAGCAAGCTCGAACAAAGTCTCAAGTTAAAACACATTCACCAAAAGCTAGAGCTCATCAAACAAGACCACAACCTCCAAGGAGCTCTCAAAGTCAACAAAGGATCTTTCATCCACAACAAAAAGGGAGAATTAATTTGGTTCAATCACAAAGGTTTCTTCAAGGAAGAGGTTCGACTCAACATCAAAGGAAAACTCAAAGGAAAGGGAAGTCTTCCATGCTTTCACAAGGATATGGTATGAATTCTTACTTTACTCCCATTTGTCATTATTGTGGTGTTTAAGGTCACATAAGGCCGAATTGTTTTAAATTTATTAAGTTGTGTCATTTTGAAAGCATGATTGAGAAGAATATGCTTAGAATAGCCAAAATGCATGCACCTAGGAATTTGAGAGCCAATGAACCTAAGGCTCCTAGAAATGACAATGTTGCTACTAGGTGGACTAGAACAAATGAGTATGTTTGCCATGTGGCCCAAGTGGCATTGAAGGCGAAAGCCTCTAACACTTGTTACCTTGATAGTGGATGTTCTAGGCATATGACCGGAAACAAGAGTTATTTGAAACTCTTGTGATGAAGGATGGTGGATTTGTCACCTTTGGTGATGGTTCAAGTAAGAAGGTTCTAGGAAAAGGAAACATTTCCATCCCCGGTTTTTCCTCCTTGCCTAATGCTCTTTATGTAGATGGCTTGCAAGCCAATCTCATTAGCATATCACATTTAAGTGATGAAGGGCTTTCGGTTTTGTTTGGAAAAGTTGATTGCTCTATTCTAAGAGAAGATGGACAAGTTCTATTGAAAGGCAAGAGATCAAGTGACAATTGTTATTGTCTTGATTCTAATGGCATCTCTTGCAATTTGTCTAGCTTTGATCAAGTTGAATTATGGCATCAAAGGGTAGGTCATACGAATTTCAAAGACTTGAAAGTTCTTGAGAGGTTGAAAGTTGTGAGAGGCCTTCCTAAGTTTGGAAATAGGATTGAGGATGTTTGTGGACCTTGTCAACAAGGAAAGCAAACTAAGAGTGTGCATAAGAAGGGTAAGTATCTTGCGACTAAGGAACCATTAGAGCTTCTTCATATGGACCTTATAGGTCTCATGCAAACCGAGAGTCTCGGTGGCAAGAGGTACATTTTTATGTCTATGGATGATTTTTCTAGATTTACTTGGACTTACTTTCTTAGAGAAAAATCTGAAACGTTTGAAACTTTTAAAATGCTTTGCACTAAAATTCAAAATGAGAAGGATTCTCACATAAAATGCATCAAGATAATTAGGAGTGATCATGGGAGAGAATTTGAAAATGTTAGCTTTAAAAACTTTTGTGATAGTCTTGGCATTTCCCATGAGTTCTCAACTCCTCGAACTCCTCAACAAAATGGGGTAGTAGAGAGGAAGAATAGAGTCCTCCAAGAGATGGCCCATGTGATGTTGCATAGCAACAACGTGTCTATGAATTTTTGGGCTGAAGCTGTCAATACGGCTTGTTATATAGGCAATAGGGTTTTTCTTAGGCCCAGAACTAGGCAAACCTCCTATGAATTATGGAAGGGTAGGAAGCCAAATGTTAGCTACTTCCACTCATTTTGAAGCAATTGCTACATCCTAAATGACGGTGATCAACTTGGCAAGTTTGATGTTAAGAGTGATGAGGGGATTTTCATTGGCTATGCCCTAAATAGTAAGGCCTATAGAGTTTTTAATTTAAAGACACGAAGTGTAATGGAATCATCTAATGTGGTCATAGATGATTGTAGGCCTAAGGTTAGTAACCATGATGAGGAGATTAGTGTGGTTGATGATTCTACCTTGGTGAATATTGATGAGATTTCTAGTGATGAAAAATCAAAGCTTGAAAAAGAGGTCACTCAGTCTCTTGATAGAGATCATACTTTGGACTCTAAGGAACATGCTCCTTGGGTTAGGCATCTCCATAACAAGAGTGACATTCTTGGAAATGTGAATGAGGGTGTGAGGACTAGACATCAATTAGCAAATCAAATTAGTTATACTTGTTACACCTCTAAAATAGAACCCCAAAAAGTTGATGAAGCTTTAAGTGATGAGTTTTGGGTTCTTGCTATGCAAGAAGAGCTAAACCAATTTGAAAGAAATAAGGTTTGGACTCTAGTTCCTAGGCCTAAGAACACCAATGTGATAGGCATCAAGTGGATTTATAGGAACAAATCTGATGAGGATGGCAACATTGTACGGAACAAAGCTAGACTTGTAGCACAAGGATACTCTCAAATTGAGGGTATCGACTTTGAGGAGACTTTCACTCTCATTGCCTGATTAGAGTCCATTAGGCTTCTCTTATCTATTTCTTATGTGCACAAGTTTAAATTACATCAAATGGATATTAAGAGTGCCTTCCTCAATGGCTTCTTGCAAGAGGAAGTGTTTGTTGAGCAACCTAAGGGGTTTGTGGATCCACACCACCCCAATCATGTTTATCACCTCAAGAATGTGCTATATGGGTTTAAACAAGCACCGAGTGCTTAGTATGAGCACCTCACTCTTTATCTTGTTGACAATGGCTATTCCAGAGGTAGTGTTGATAAGACTTTGTTCATCAAGTGCACTAAAGATGAGCTATTAATAACACAAATTTATGTTGATAACATCATTTTTTGTTCCACCAACAACTTGAAAGTTCAACAATTTGTTGATGTCATGACTCATGAGTTTGAAATGAGCATGGTTGGTGCACTCAATTACTTCATAGGCTTCCAAATCAAGCAAATGCATGCTAGGATCTTCATATCCCAAGCTAAGTATGCCAAGAACCTAGTGAAAAAGTTTGGCCTTGAGAGTGACAAGCATTGTGACACACCAATGAGTACCACTTTGAAACTTAGCAAGGATGCTAGTGGAAAAAGTGTGGATCAAAGTCTATATCGTGGCATGATATGGAGCTTGCTATACTTGACTGCTAGTAGACCCGATATAGCCTTTAGTGTTGGTGTGTGTTCTAGGTATCAAGCCAATCCCAAGGAATCCCATCTCTCCTCCGTAAAGAGAATCATTTGATATGTGAATGGGACATCCAACTATGGGATATGGTACTTTTTTGACACTAATGCTAGTTTAGTTGGCTTTAGTGATGCAGATTGGACAGGTAATTATGATGATAGGAAGAGTACATCGGGCGGTTGCTTATTCCTAAGGAACAATCTTGTGTCTTGGTTTTGCAAGAAGCAAAATTCCATCTCATTATCCACAGCCGAGGCAGAGTATATAGCCATTAGGAGTGCTTGCACACAACTCCTTTGGATGAAGCAAATGCTTGTGGATTATGGCTTTGAGCAAGGTACTCTAACTCTTTATAGTGATAACATGAGTGCCATCAATATTTCAAAAAATCTTGTCCAATATTCTAGAACCAAGCATATTGACATTAGACATCATTTCATTAGGGAGCTAGTTGAGAGCAAATGCATTGCACTTGAACATGTGGGCACAAATTATCAACTAGCGGATTTATTTACTAAACCATTAGATTCAACTAAGTTTAAATCTCTTAGTAGGTCTATTGGGATTTGTCATATGCATTGATAGGTTTTGGTGGTTGACCCCATATGGGGAGCTCAAGCAAAGAGAGCGAACTTGCATCTTAATAAGCAAATAATTGTTCAATTTTATGCTCTTTAATTAATTGCTTGAGTATCTTGGATGCATATATTATTATATGTCTTTTTATTCAATAAGTGTGTTATTGCCTTATTTGAAATGCATGTCTCATTTGTGTTCAAACATGTATTTTTGGACTAGGAAATTTGATTGACCCGAAGTTTATCTCCATGTTTATGAAGACTTGATCTTGACATGATTAAAGTATTATGCATGATGAATTTATTGAATGCTTTCAAAATGGTTGCAGATATGTGTGCTAGTGACTTTTGAGACTTCATTCAATAAGAATATTGTATCTATTTCAAGGATTTTCACATTCCTATAGTCTCTCTCTCTTTACTTATTGAACAAGGCTACTATCATACTGGCATATTGCCCGAAAAAATCTAATAGGGCGCAATAGTCGCTCATGTCTTGTTCAACTTGTAAAGTTTGATAGTTGCTCTTATTTTTTTTTGGTTAATCTATATCTTGTTTTCCATTGACAATTTGGTGCAAATTGGTTTGACTTCTCTTGGAACCTCATGTGTTATTTTCCTTTGCCAAATACCATGCTTTTGGAAGTTGATGTTGCATGTATTTCATTCAAGGCAATCTTTCACACATTTTCCAATCAATAAAAAAACTTCTATGAATTTCTCTCTCTTTTAATTAACCTGCATAAAGTTTTTGTATATGATTGTGTATTTACATTGCAACTATCTCTCTTTGCTAAAGCGTCCCGATTGGGGAATACTCATTTGCCTATCTTGTGACAAAAAGGGGGAGTAGTATTAGATTTAATGGGAGTTTATATTGGCATGATGTTTAAGGGGAGATTGACCTATTGAGAAGGAGTGGATCTATTTAGGGGGAGCGTTTGCTATGTGCATTGTTGATTACATGTTACTTGTTTCTAATTCATGCAAATTGCGCTTGTTTTTTATTTATCTTGATCCCTCTCATACACTTGTCTTGGAAAGTATAGTTCTTTGTTTTGTAGGGATGATCATTCTACAAGAGATGAAACAATTGAAGATTTAGCTTTAGGTATCTCTTGTAATATAAATGGGTTTTTGTCGACCTCTTGTTGTTTCTTGTTATTTGTTGTGAGGATACTTTGTGAGTGAGTGGTTTTGTCACGAAATAGCCAAAGGGGGAGATTGTAAGTTCCTCGGTTTTCGATTGGCTCATTTCGTTGACAACCATATTTTGGGATCAATATGTAAGGTTAGTTTAAGTCATCATTGCTCAAGTCCTCTTTCAAGCATCAAAGATAAAATCACTTACTTAACTTCATTGAAGAGATTTAGTGCACACACTCACTCTCATGCATGTTTTTGATCACTTTGCATTTGTGCTTAATTGTCTTTATTGTGTGCCTAATGTTGTTATCTTTTGCTTGTTTGAATTGATTGCATCTTGTGATTAAAATGTCATGTCATTTTAGGCATTAGGATGCATTCCCTTCACCTCTTTTCTCTTGCATGAATTGTGTGTGTGTGTGAAGGTGGTGAGCAGTGCGCTACTCGAGCAACGCCCTCACTAGCAACAACACCAGCGCAGTTTTCCAGTGGTGTGTCGCTGGTGGTACGCTGGTCGTCATGCGCGCCAACACCAGCGTAACTTTCCAGTGGTTTGTCGCTGGTGGTGCGCTGGTCGCCATGCGTACCTCACCATCACAACTTGTCCAGTGGTTTGTCGCTGGTCGTGCGCTACTCAACCAGCGCACATTGCGTCTTTTGGTCAGTTTTTGCCAAAACGACGTAGCTTCACTTTAAGCTTCATATAAATATACTATCTTCTTCCCAACTCATTTTTAGAGCTTCCTAACCTATTTCTGAGAGAGAGATAAGGTTCTTTAGTGAGAGAAGCCCCAAGAAGCCATTTTTACTCAACCATCCTTAAAATCCAAATCATCAAGCATCTTTCAAGCATGAGTTTCTTGTGTGTTCATGACTAGGTATTCTCTATATGTTCTAAACTTTATGTTTTCATTACTAAGACATGTATACCTAGGGTTTTAGTCTTTACTGCATATTAATTGCTTGCTTGTATGTTTATTTGCTTTTATGACGTGCTTGTGTATTGATTGTTGGTTGAGATGCATTAATTTGTGATAGCTAGCATTTAGGACGATTTTACTCTTCTAGCTAATTCTACTTGCCTTTGTGTTTTGAACATTGATATCTAGGATTTGCTTTAATTGTCATTATTTATCCTAGATAAGCATGAATGTCTTGACCTAGCATTTTTGCATATTGAATATTCTTGCATATTCACTTAGGTTGCCATTATCTCTTCATTGTTGATTTAACTTGTGGCTAAGTGGTTAGTGCACAAGGCTAGTGATCTAAAATCACTATTAAGGCCCATTGGGTAGAGTGAAAAGGTTAGTAACTGGAGGGTTAGACGGGAGGTCAACCTAGGTTGTAAACTTTTACTCAATAGTGGATTTTGAGGATCAAGGGTGGCACTCTAAACAACCCGTGGTTTTTCTCATTTGGAGGGTTTCCACGTATATATTGCGTGTTGCTATTGTTTTATGTTTGTTGTCTTTTATTTGGACATTTGGGTAGAATTGTTAATATTGATTAATTCGTAAAATTGGTAATCTATCGAATTAAAACATGTTCACCCCCCTCTAGGTTATTGACACACTTTCTAGGGAATTTCAAAAAAGATTCACGTACACATACATCAATTAATCAAGGGTACAACCAGGCTTTGATACCAATCATAGGGAAAATCGAGCAAAGAAGTGTGAAAAATTAATAAATTAGGGTTTGGTATAAATAAAATTTTCCCTTTTTAATAACAAGAACCTTAACCCTAGATTAATTGATATATATAAAAAGTGTCGTACCTTTTTCTCGTGGCGATTGAACTAGCGCCGAATTGAATCCGTAAGATCTTCCAATCCAATCACAAACATGAATCACCTATGAGTGTGGGCTCCCTTACTTTAAATTGTATACCTGAGGATGGAAACAAACAAAATCTTTTTCTTTGTTAGTCACAATTATCCTCCAAGAAGAAAACAAAGAGCATTAGGTCACTTGTGAATTGTCAATCAATTTGATTAAAGCTCCCGTGAACCTTGATTCGATGTTGTACACAAAACCTTTTAATGTAAAGGATACTAGTGTACTATCGAAAACTAAACGTTCCTTTTCTTCTTTGCCAATTCTCACACTATTTCTTAGATTTGATCGAATTTTGTCTAGAGTATAACAAATTTCTCTCTCAAAATTTTTATGGTGGCCGAATTCTTTCCAAGTAGAATTCTTAGGTTGGCCAAAATCTTCTCTTTAAAATTCCTAGGGCCGGCCGAAATTCTCTCTTAGAATATCACTAGGGCTGGCCAAATTTAAGATATATATATATATATATATATATATATATATATATATATATATTGGATCACAGATCCTTTCCTAAGAAGGATTTACTTAGTGGGTAAGAATCTTATCCTTAGGTGGATTTATTTGGTGACCAAGAATCCTTTTCCAAAAAGAATTCTTTCCTACACCAAGACTCCGAATCCAACTCAATAGTGTATTTGTAACAATATTAAAGATTTCCTAATTTGACTAGATAAATAATTCCTTTTATTTATCTGCTTATCAAATATAATCTTTAATAATAATTATACTACCAACAATATTATAATATTAGGAGACTTTCTCCTACTAGAAAAAAGATTTTGACTTTTAATTAAATAATTAATTGGGTAAATATCATTTTCGTCCCTGTGGTTTATCATATTTTCCATTTCGATCATCGTCGTTTCAGTATTAGCCGTGCAGGTCCCTGTCGTTTCAATTAATCTCAATTTTGGTCCCTACCGTCAAATTTCGTTTGGGTTTTTCAGAATTTCGTTAGGTCAACAAGGGTAAGACGGTAATTCAACGTTAGAGTTTTTAAAAGTTCATATAATGAAAGGGCATAATGGTAGTCTTAAAATTAATTAAATAAAAAATGAAAAAAATAATAAAACCAATTAAATTTAAAAATAAGACTAATTAAATTTATAATTAATTAAATTTAAAAATAAAACTTATTAAATTTAAAAATAAAACTAATTTAACTAATCAAAACCCATCCCAATCATCTCACCAAACACCTCTCACCATCATTCACCAACACCTCTCACCACCTCTCACTACCCATAAACAACATCACCTTTCACTGCCTTCACACTATATTCACAAACCAACAAAAAAAAATTGAGTTCAAAAAAAAAAAAAATTGATTTGTTCGTGATCCAGACAAATCCAATTAAGAAAAAAAAAATAAACTTTCAACACCAAATCCATATCATCAAATTCACCCAAACCCTCTGACTTCCACCAAATCAAAAAGAAAAAAAAAATAACAATTGGATTTGTTCGTGATCCAGACATATCCAATTAAGAAAAAAAAATTCAAAACCAAATCCAGATAATCAAATTCACCCAAACCCTTTGAGTTCTACAAACCCAGATCATCAAATGCACTCAAACCCTCTGACTTCTCTTCTCTCTCCCCAAATTTCTTCACCAAACCAATACATTCAACACCACCATTCACACATTCAGGAATCTCTCTCTCACCAAACCCAATTTCTCTAACTCTAGTAAATCACTCTCTATTTCTCTAAACCCTCTCACGAATCTCCATCTCATAAAAGTCAAGTTTAAGGGCTGTCGAAAAGGTCATCATTGACCGCTGCAACTACTGAGAAGAGGCTCCGGCTTGTTCGAGTTGAAGAGGATCTGACTGAAACAGTTATAAAATGACCCAATATGAGAAAGAAGAGGCTTGGCTACCGAAAAACGACCTAGGATAGGTCGAACAGCACCGACTAGGTCTATTGGACATGCAATGGTGGCCGAACTTCAGCAGGAGAAAGATCTGGCCAGATCTGGTGAAAAACAGTTGTACTCTGTGGTTGATGGGTTTGGGCTGGAAGTTGAGGGTTTGGTTTTAGAGGTTGGTAATGATGATCAAATGGCTATTGGGTGGTGGTTGTGGATTTAAGAAAAAAATATATTTAGGTTTGGTGAAATGAATATTGTTTTAGTGGAGAAATGTTTTTTTTTAAGGGTGGTAGACCGGTAGTGGTGTAGATGATGAAGAAATGGTCATATGGGTTGTGGTGAATCGGGTGTTTAATTTTTGAACTTTTTTTAAATAGATGGTGTTATTTTAAAATATATAAATAATTATTAGAATTTAAATTTAAAGGGTAGTTTGGATATTTTGGTCATTGGAGGGCTAAATTGTCTGTGCAAACCCTTCATACATTTTAAGGGATAAAATGGTCATTTTGCTTTCTGAACATATCAGATGACCTGTATTTAATGAAAAACTTAACAGAAGGACTAAACGGGCCAATACTGAAACGACGAGGATCAAAATGGATAATATGGTAAACCATAGGGACGAAAATGATATTTACCCTAATTAAATAATTACCAAATTAAATGATTTCCATTTAATTAAAAGATAAAATAAAAATAATATAATTAAGCTAAACTATATAGCTTTGCCGCCCAACACAATATATGGGCCATTATATTATTTTTCTATTTTATTAAATTCATTGGACCTTAATAAAAAGTTCACATGTGAACTAGACCCATTCTTACAAAAAGAAACAAGCCCACATGCCTCAGTACAATTCTAGATGGACCCTGAAATTGGTCTAGTAGAATATATCAAGTGATCCATGAAAGTCCATGTGGATTGAGGATCTTAGCGAGCTATCTAAATTTAAGTTCCAATAGACACAACCCAATCACAATCAACAAATGATTCACTTAGGTCCGATCTATTAATTTTAGTTTATTCCACTAAAGAACTAAAATTGCACTCCTAAATAAAGATAGAATAAGTTAATATTTCTTACTCATACCCTAGATAACCTTATTGGAGCAAGTGTATCCTCTTAAAGAATATTAGTAATCGCTAAGAGCTCATAGACCGCTATAGCTCTCCAAGTTACCATATTTACTCATATGACCACATTTTGAACTTGGATATTTTGACTTGTCTAGAAGCCATGTTTCAATAGAAATTATTGAAAAATTAACGTTAAGATTTAATATCCAAAACTTCAAAACATCCATATGATGATATTCTACTCTCATTTAATAAATAGAGCCACGATGTCCATATCTACAAATGAAGTCCTCTATTGATTAACAAATGAATACCACCAAACTATTGAGGATAGACTATGCATATAATCGTACTCATTGATAGCTCAAATGATAACACTTTCGACCATAAGTCTTTCATTTCTCTCAGGATTGAGATAGACTCTCCGATTGTCTTCAAGTGAAAACTTTTAGACATTGACGGTTCTAGATAAAGTATTTCACTGTGATCCAATTTAATAGACCCAGTGCACTAGATTCTTTTTCCCAAAGACACCACACTTTGATGATTTTAGACTCATCATAACACATTTGATCCCACTCAAATGCTAGCAAAAGAATCTACAACTTTGACAAGATTAAGGCGCCTAACCTTTATCTTATGTTATGAATATTATTCAAGACTAACTAAAGAATTGTGTCTACCTCATATATATCTAGATGTATGAACAATTCTTCTTTTCTCGTAGTCTTTTGACCTTAAGATTATTTACTTTTTACAATTATAATAATCAAACTATAAATGCTATAAGATTTGTTAAACTAGAAATCACTTTATTAATATGAAAAGATTGTCAAATACATTATTATACTCTTGCTATCGAGCATAATCCCAACAACAGGCACATCTTTGCAAGTCTTTCTAGAATCCTCTCCTATATAACTCTCTCTCGAACATTGAGTATCTTGTAGATCTATACCTGAGGCATTTTGCTTCAGTTACTTTTGTTGGCAGTGTTCCATTTTCCAGGTAGTCCCCGATTGGGGTCAACCAATTGAATTGATTTCCTTCAATAGCACCTATCTCCAATATCTCTTATTGGTCCTCGATGCTTGGCCTTTTAAGGTAGGTGACTGGGATGGCCTTTGATTGTACACTGATAGTAGCAGACACTAATTTTGACAAAGTGTATGCCTTTTCATTCTTCTCCCTCGGAATCTGGGAGATCCTGTACGGTTTGAATCTTTCTAGCAGCGTTTAGGCCACCCCTAAATAAGCGACCATGTTGTTATCCTTGACTTGATATTCATCCAAAATTTGGTTTACAACCACTTACGGGTCACTGAATATATCTACTCATATGCCTTTAAAGATGTGCAAACTCTGAGCCCTGCCAAAAGTGCCTCACACTCGGCCATTTTATTAGTGGCTTTGAAATCAAACCACAGGGCATATTCTACCTGATCACCTTCTGGGGTATATATGACTATCCCGGCCCCGCTGTCGTGCGTGTTTGACGACCCATTTACATGTAGTTTCCACACAAACTCGTCATTCTCTTTCAACATCCTGATCACCTCGCTATTTGGTTTAGTGAATTCTGTGATCATATCAGCCACAACTTGCACATTTATTACGGCCATCAATAGTGACCCACTTAGTTAATCTCCCGACCATTTCGGGTTTCGACAGGATTTGCTTCAACGGACAATCCGTAATGACCTCAATCATGTGGGCTTAGAAATATGGCCTTAGCTTCCTTACTGCATTTACAAGGGCCATTGCCATATGTTCAGTCAGTGAATACCTTGTCTCGGCTGGTAACAAAGCTTTGCTCGTATAATACACTGGCTTTTGTACCCTTTTATCAAGTCTGTCCAGAACTGAACCTGTTGCTACAAGCGTTATGGACAGGTACAAGTAAAACAATTCTCCTTTAAGGTGTTTGGATAAAATCAGGGCTTTTCCTAGATATTCCTTGATCTTTTCGAAGGCTTGCTTGTACTCGGCATTCCATTCCACCCCCTTACCTTTCTTAATTGCCTTAAAAAGGGGTGACATTTGTCAATTGACTTGCTTATGTATTGATTCAGGGATGCCAAGCAACCCGTTAGCCTCTAGATTTCCTTTAATATTTGTGGGGACCAAATTTCCTCTAACGCCTTTATTTTTTTTACGTTAACTTCAATACCCCTCTGGTGGACTTGGAACAGTAGGAATCTTCCCGAAGGCACTCTAAAGACATACTTTTTTGGTTGAGCTTCATTTCGAATCTTCGTAGCACTCTGAATGTTTCCCTGAGATCCCCTGCATATTCCTCCAACGTTATGCTCTTTGTGAGCATATCATCCACATATACTTCCATGTTTCTACCAATCTATTGAGCGAACATCTTATTCACCAATCTCTGGTACGTTGCCCCGACAATTTTGAGAACAAAGGGAATGACTTTGTAGCAATATAGCCCCTAGTCGGTGGAAAGAGCGTCTTGTCCTCGTCTGGTTCGAACATCCGATTTTGGTTATACCCCGAGTATGCTTCCATGAAGCTCAACAACTCACGACCAGCTGTTGTATCCAATAACTAGTCAAAGCGAGGCAGGGGGAAGCTATCCTTCGGAAATGCTTTGCTGAGGTCGGTGAAATCCACGCACATCCTCCACTGACCATTATTCTTTTTGACCAGTATCATGTTGGCCACCCATTATGGGTACTTTACTTCCCTTATAGATCCTAGTGCCAGTAGATTCTCTATTTCTTCTTTGATCGCTTTTCTTCTCTCCAGGTTAAACAGTCTTCTTTTCTGAAAAATCGGCTTACGGTCGAGGTCGGCTGTTAAATAGTGTAAGATTATCTTTGGATCGATTCCTGGTATATATTCATGTTTTCTTGCAAACAGGTCCTTATATTCCATCAGTAGTTAAATCATCTCATCATGCACTTGCTTCATCAGTCAAGCCCCGAGCCTTACAGTCTTTTTAAGATTATGGTCATCAATTGTAACCTCTATGGTCGGTTCATCTTCCTGGCTTTTCCCATCTTCCAGAGGTGTCTCCCTCTGGTCCAGGTCCAGGTCCAACTGGGTGGGAGTTTCTGCTTCGACTTTCATGTCATTTATCCTCTAGTCTTCACACTCCTCAAGAGTGTACAATTACATTACCTCTGATTCTGCTTTCTCTATGTACATAGCCATTTTCCTTTCTTGCCCACTCGTGTGAGCTTTTCATAATTCCTACTCCTGGTTCCATAGAAAACCTTATCTTTAGTGCATAGGTGGTCGTCACGGCTTTTGTTTTGTTTCAGAAAGGCCAACCAAGTAAGGCATTGTGTGGCCAATTCTCTACATTCACGAACATAAAATCTAGTAACACTGTCTTGGTACACGGAAAGCTACTGATATCCACAAGCAGCTTCACCATTCTTAGCGACCTTACTCCGCTCCTCCGAAGCCCCTAAGTGGGACTTTAAGTTGTTGGAGGTCCCTTCTTTGCAACCCGAGTTGGTCGAACAAATCCACACTTAGAATATCCGCTTAGCTTCAATTTTCTATCAGTACCCTTCTTAATTCCATATGGCCTACGCGAACCGACACTACAATCACATTGTTCGTCCTTACTTCCAACGTATATGCATCTGCTTCGATGAAAATTATAGGGTCCCAACCTTGATTGGATTTCTTTTGATTGGGCCCTAACAGGTTCATCTCTAGGTTTCTCTAACCGTCTATAGCTTCTCTAACTTCAAACATCCTCTCTCGGCTATTACTTCTTGTGTATGGTCTACCAAAGATGGTATTGACTGCAATATTACTCGGATCCCTTCTTGGACTCTTTCGACTTCTATCTCGCTCCTCCATTATGGTGTTTTTACACAGGTCATCCCCACTTTGGAGGATCTTATCTTTGAGGTGTCCTTCTCTGATAAGCTTTTTGATGTAGTCCCTCACGCCTGACCGCTGAGGTTGGCTCTCTATGTCTTCTAAGGGCTATTTCACAATCACTTGAATGGGAGCGGGACCTTTTCCACTGGTCATCAGCCATTCGAGGTAGGTTTTTACTTCATTGTACTTTTCCACATCTTTCTACGAACTAGACTCTCGGTGTTCCCTAACTACCCAAGCTTCTTAGCCACCTATCATGTGCGAATGCCCCCTCTTTTCATAATGTCTTGGCTTATCTCTTCTAGGTTTCTGGAGTGCTTCTGAAGTGACCGCTACTATCTCGGAGCGCACCTTAGGATCATGGGCTATGATTGACGTGGAAAGTTGGTACGGCGAACTCAAGTTAGTTGTTGTTAATATGCTGATTCTCTGCTTAGCGGCATCTTTGATAACTTTTTACAAGGACTCTTGGACCTTCTTGAACGCTTCTAGGGAGATACCGATAGTCGCACCTGTGGATATAACAATGTTAGGTTTAGAGGACAGCGGGGTCGCTAATGATGGATCTTCTCCTGTAGCAGCGACATCCACAGGATTTGGGACATTTGCATCGCGTGTTGCATCAACATTGCGAGGAGGTGGACTTCTGTCCCTACCATTGTCCATGATGTCGCCTTTAGCTAACTTCTTTAAAAATTAATCACGTAAACTAATACTGCTGAAGGTTCAACCCCTTATTCTAGCACCAGTTATTGATGGTAATTTCTAGACTAATTTCCCGTCACACAATTAAAGCAAAGTAGCAACTAATTGTAAACAAATAGTAATGAGAAAATAAATAAGACACAGCGTTTTACGTGGTAAAACCCCAATGTGGGGAAACGTCCACGGTTTCCAATTGCAGCAACAAGAATTCACTATGTTGGAAAAACATTACACACTCAATAACACTCGTGCTCTTGCTAATCAAAATTGAGTTCATGTTGGGGTTTATGCCCTAAAGTTGTAATTTGTAAATGGATTTATAAAATAAACAAAATGAAAAGTTCAATTCATTCTTGTTGTGTTGTTTATTTTTAACTTATGCAAATACAAATGGATACAGTAAGAGACATGCAATATAAAGAGTCCATAGATAGCAAATAAAGTTGGGCACTTTATTTTTGGTAAATCTATATATGTGGTCCATTCCGTAATGTATGGTGATTCTATTCTAAATCATTCATATGCGATATAGGAATGGAGGCACCTTGTATGATTTGATCATATAGGATTGGGCTATGATCTATATGAATCTCACACCAAGATCCGTTTTCTGATGAGATTCATATATATCAACAAATTATGGCTATTTGTGGGTGATCTTAATCCTGAGTGTCTTATCGACTCCTTCAGGTTAGATCGTAGTCTTTGATATACCATGGGTGAGGTCAGATGCATTTCCTGATCAATATACTCCGTATGTTGGGATTGCGATTTGGCTTATGGCTGGGAAGGTTTGTACACATTAGTGGAATCCACTCCTTCTTGTGAGAAGTAGATGGTAGCTCTCTTAAGAGTTGATTCAGGGCTTGGACAATATGAGCACTCTCCTAATTCAGTGAGGAAATAGGATTTATTGTCCATTAGAGAATCAATGGTACTTAAGATATATGTAATTAGAGGGGTATAACGAACATTATGACCCAGCTTTAATTATGAACTACTGTAGAGGATCACACCATGTATAATAGCCATATCAATGGACACCGAGTTGTATCGGTCTGTATAAAAGCGTCTGCCTGAGATAGTTCAGCTTCGAGTTTTTAGTGGAATAAAACCGGAGTTAATAATATAGAAATATTAATTAAAGAGTTTAATTAATCATTCCTAGGATTATTGGAGCTCAAAATACTGTGGGTCCATTAGGTTCCCTTGCTAGCCCGATTGATTTAGGTAACAAGGGTCACGGTTAATTAATTGAACTGTTCAATTTATTGTGTTACGAAAGTGACATGTATTTATTCAGGAATTAATTGAATAATGAGATTATTTAATTAATCACTAAATGGAGGGTGTTAGTTGGTATTTGAATTTGAATAGAATAAGATAATATGATTATTTTATTTTATTTTATTAATTATTTAAAATTGAATTAAAAATGTTTTTATTCAAAAATAAATATTAAAATTATATTTAAAATAAAAGATAAGAGATATCATTTAAAATATTTTATAATCAAATAGATATTATTAGCTTTTAAAAGATATAAGATATATATTTTGATATATACATTCTCTGGATAAATGAAACAACACACCTTAGTATTTGCATATGATGCAAATTGAGGGTTTGTAAAACTATATCAAACAAAACATGATATCAACTAATATTTCAGTGTTTGACTTTGAAACAAAAAAGACACCTACGCTTTTGTGCAATGGGTGTGCGTGAATCAAACATGAAAGTGAGAGAGATCTGGTAAGACCGGTTTTTTTCTTTGGCTTTTAATGCAAATCGTGCACACTGCATAGTTACACGAAAAAAAAAATTACTTTTAATTAGAATTATTCTAGATAGTTTTACTTGGAAGAAATAGTTTCTTCTTCTTCTCTCCACATCCTCGAGTTGTTCCTAAGATCGTGATTCGCCCACACGCAGTTACCTGTCCCGGGAGATAGCGAGAAAGATCAAGTGGTTCAGACAGGAGCTCATCGTAAAGTGAAGAAGCCTCCAAACATTGGTAAGATTTGTTCATACAGGAGCATATCGTAAAGTGAAGGAGCATCAAAACATTGATAAGATATTCTTCTTCTGCTTTATAATGATTACAATTTTCGTGTTTACATATTTATTTATTACTGTAATAATTAATATGTATTAGTTCCGAAAGTAATTACAATCCCAAGTTCACTGGTTTCAGATACAGATTATGAACTGTATATAAAAAATTTAAAACTTACTTCCGCTATGTGACCGGTGAACAGGATTCCAACAATTAGTAACAGAGCCAATTTGTTTTTCAGAATAAGAAATTGTTTTCGATGCTCCTGTATGTATGAATGTGTATGCACCATCTTTATGATTGTATGGATGTTTATAATTAAATTGTTTAATTTAAACATTGTTGATCGTAATTTTTTAGGGTACTGTGGATTTAGGGTTTATGGGTTGTATAATTTTTATTTTATTTATTTTTACTGTTATTGTTTTGTAAATAAATATAATTGTAACCTGTAAACGAAGAACTGAAAACGCACGCGACGACGATACTGTTCACCGGTACTGTTGAACACTGTTACTGGGTACTATTCATGCGGTACTGTTAACCGGGTGCTGTTCACACGGTACTATTCACGGCACCGTTCAAATTGTCTTGCACAGTTCTGTTGGCAAGTGTTGTCTAATGCGTTCTGTGCAGATTTTCTGTTTCGGATTCATGAGTTGAATCGGAGTGACCTGAAGAGATTGGAAGATATCTGAAGTTACTAGAAGACCATGGAATACCTTGGGGGTATTTTTTGTAATTTATATTCCAATTTTTTAGGTTAAATAATCCACAGTACTAGGTCAATTCATGTATGCTTTATATTATGTGATGATAAAAGCATTGTCATGCATACGTATGTCATTTAGATCAGATATGCCTATACAAATATATTTGATATGTCATACATGCATCATAGCCTGTTTTTTATGTATTTTTTTAATGTGATTAAAATATGCAATATACATAAATTGCTATGAATAATGAGAATGGTTTTTTAATGGTTAAAAAACTTGGTAATTCTCATTAATGTTAATCTAGTTATAAAAGAGTTTAATAAGTTAGATTAATAGAGTCATTTATTGTAATTAGTATTAATATGATTAATTACCTAGTAATAAATGAACCGAATAAATTGCTAGAGTTTTAATAGTTAAAACTTGATAAACACTATTATAATAATCCGACCTTAGTAAGTAGTTTACAAAGGCTTAGATTATTCACTAATAGATTAGATTTTTAATTGATAAAAATCATTAATAATTTATTAGTTAATTAGAATTTGTTTCTAATAATTAATTAGTTAATGCACTAGATAACTTGATCAAATTTAGTCGTTTAATCCTGCAGAGTCTAGGTGCATTAACGGTTAATAGAAAACCCTATTTAAAAAAAAAAAATAGTGAGTGGGAGAGGGATATATGACCTATATCTTGCGGTCTCTATTATTAGTTCAATACCATGAGATCCGAGTAGGGCCTAGTGACGGCTTTGCTCTAATCCTCCCTAAAGAGGGTTTCCGCAAAGGTCAATACCAATGTTGACTTCCTAATGGATGGGATTTTAGAGGATATTTTGGGATTGACCGACCCTAAGGCGGCAATTCTCGAGTTAAGCTCGTGAGATCTTAAATGGTGGGTTACACTCATGAAGGTTTTGATTAAGTTTGTTAATTAAAAACCTGACTTAGTAAATGATGATTGAATGATATGGAATAAGAGTTACTCTAGAATATCATTTGATTGAGAATGTCTCGGTCCAACATGCAAAGACTTGACCGACCCTAAGGTGCACTTCTTTATAGTATGTTGGATTGCCGTGGTATAGTAACAAGTTTTAGGGCAGTTCTAGTTCGTTAAACATGTTCATGCATCATGTTTAAATTTATGCCAAAGCACTTGCACTTGTTTTAAATAAATGACTGAATAAATGTTTTATTTGTTTCAGCAAATTATGTCTTCTGCATTACTAAAAATTCTTGCAAATAACAAATTAACTGGTGATAACTACATTAAGTGGAAACTTAAAATTAATGTGATATTGGTCACCAAAGAACTCAAGTTTGTGCTTATGGTGGAATTTCCTCCAGTGCCTTCTACCAATACTGCACAAACTATTCGTGAGGCATACCAGCGATGGGTCTCATCTAATAAGAAGGCCCAAACATATCTGTTGGCTTCTATGATAAACGTACTTGTCACAAAGAAAGAAGTAATGACTTCAGCAATCGAAATCATAGAGTCATTGCAAGCTATGTTCTGGCAGCCCTCCGAGCAAAAGCGACATGAAGCTGTTCGTTCTGCTATGCTCACTCGCAAGAAGAAAAGTACGTCAGTTCAGGAACATGTCCTGAGCATGATATCCTACTTCAACACAACAGAAGTCAATGGCGGGGCCAATGACAAACCCAGTCAAGTGAGCATCATACTGACAACTCTTCCAAAGAGTTTCGATTAGATTAAAAGTAACTACGAGATGAACTAGTTAAGGTTCAGTCTCACATAGTTGCTTAATGAGTTCACTGCCATTGAGTCCTTGACTAAGGACTGCAAGGGCAAGACCGGTGAGGCAAATGTTATCAAACCATCTTCTTCCAACAATAAGAAGATGAAGATGTCTATTGGGAAGGCGAAGGGTAAACACCCAAAAAAAGAAGAAGTCCAAGAAAGGTAAATATGATTTACTTGTTCTTGAGTCATGTTTAGTGGAAGGTGAAAATTCACCCTGGATAGTTGATTCGGGAGCCACTAACCATGTTTCTTCTTCTTTGCAACGGACTAATTCTTAGACACAGCTAGAGGAGGAAGCCTACTCAATGTATGTGGGGCAAGGGGATGTCGTGTCGGCACGAGCAGTGGGCGTAATTAGATTAAATTTTTGTAATAATTAGATATTGTTGGACAATGTATTTTATTTTCCTTAATTTACACGAAATTTGAATTCAGTTTCTAAGTTATTTGAACAAAAATATTCTGTTTCTTTTAATAATAAGTCTGTTATTATTGGAAAGAATGGTCTGAATTTTTGTTCAAGAATTAATGAAAACAATTTGTATGTGTTAAGACCGTTAACACATACTACACTGCTCAATACCAAAATGTTTAACGTTGAACAACCGAAAACTAAACAACATCAGATTTCTCTAGATAATGACACGTATCTCTAGTATCTAAGGCTTGGTCATATCAACCTTGACAAGATAGACAGACTAGTAAAAAATGGACCTTTAAGTTAGTTAAAGGTTGGCATCTTAACTGTTTGTGAATCTTGTCTAGAATGTAAGATGACTAAGAGACCTTTTACTGGAAAAGAGCTTAGAGTTAAAGAACCGCTAGAGTTTATACATAAAGACGTACAGACCAATGAATGTTAAAGCTAGGGGTGATTATGAGTATTATGTCACCTTTATAGATGACTACTCAAGATACAGATACATCTACCTAATGCAACAGAAGTCAGAAACAATTGAAAAGTTCAAAGAACTCCGAGATGAAGTTGAGAATCAATTAGGTAGGACTATCAAGTCACTACAATCAGATTATAGAGGTGAGTACTTTGACCAAGAGTTTAAAGACTTCATGGTTGATCATGGGATAGTTTCCCAACTCACAGCTCCCGACACACCTCAACAAAATGGTGTAGCGGAAAGGAGAAATAAAACCCTAATGGAAATGGTGAGATCTATGATTAGTTTCTTATCATTGCCAAATTCCTTCTGAGGTTATACATTACAAATAGTAGCATACATTTTAAATGTAGTGCAATCCAAATCTGTTCCTAAGACTCCCCTAGAGTGGTATAATGGTCGTAAAGCTAGTTTATAACATTTTCACATATGGGGGTGTCCAGCACACGTGCTGAAGAACAGAAGTGAAAAGCTAGATTCCATGTCTGTTGTCTGCCTATTTGTAGGATACTCCAAGGAGACCAGAGGTGGACACTTCTATAGTCTCGAACATAACAAAGTATTTGTATCGACAAATGCAACGTTTCTTGAGGACAATTATATTAGTGACCATAAACCTCATTCTAAGATTGTATTAAATGAGTTGGAGCCTGATCAGACTAGTGCTTCATCAACAAGAGTTGTTGATCCATAAACATCTGAGAGTCAGATGGTTCCTAATTTGGATACACTACCACCTAGACGTAGTAAGAAGGTTGTGAGATAACCTGAACCCTATTTAGGTATAAGTGAGTGACAAGGTGTTTTCTCTGCTGTTAGTGTGGATGATCCATTATCATTTAAGTGATAAAGAGGAATGGCTTAAAGCCATGAATCTCGAGATAGAGTCCATGTACTTAACTCAGTCTGGGATCTTGTAGACTTATCGGATGGGGTAAAACCCATAGGGTGTAAGTAGATCTACAAGAGAAAGAGAGGAGTAGACAGGAAGGTAGAGACCTTCAAGTCAATGCTAGTGGCCAAGGGTTATACCTAGAAAGATGAGGGTGATTATGAAGAGACTTTCTCGTCAATAGCCATGTTTAAGTCTATTAGGATTCTCTTATCCATTGTTACCTATTTTGATTATGAAATTTGGCAAATGGACATCAAGACTGCATTATTCAATGAAGATCTTGAGGAGAGCATTTATTTGATGCAACCAGAGGGATTGTGTCTCCAAATAAAGAGCAAAAGGTTTACAAGTTGCAAAGGTCCATCTATGGACTTAAGCAAGCATCTAGATCTTGGAACATCAGGTTTGATGGTGTGATCAAAACCTATGGCTTCGAGTAGAACATCAATGAGCCTTGTGTCTACAAGCGCATCATCAATAAAAAGTTAGTTTTCTTAGTCCTATACGTAGATGATATCCTACTCATTAGGAATGATGTGGGAGTGTTGTTTGATGTAAAGGGCTGACTGGCTAGCCAATTCCAAATGAAAGCGAGTTATGTTCTAGGGTTCCGGCTTATAAGGGATCGTAAGAATAAACTTATAACATTGTCTCAGACATCATATATCGACAAGATTCTTGTATGATTTTTGAGGCAGAACACAAAGAAAGGTAATTTACCTTCCAGGCATGGAGTTCACTTGTCTAAGGATCAGTGTCCTAAGACATCTTAAGAAGTTGAGGATATGAGACGTGTACCATATGCATCAGTAATAAGTAGTCTCATGTATGCTATGTTATGCACGAGACCGGACATCTGGTATGTAGTAGGAGTAGTCAGCAAATACCATTCCAACCTAGAATTGGATCATTGGGTTGCTGTCAAGAGAATTCTTAAGTATCTTTGGAGAACGAGAGACTACATGCTAGTGTATTCCAGACAGGATTTGATCCCGTTAGGATACATATATTTTGATTTTTAGTCATACAGGGATTCTGGGAAATCCACGTCTAGATCAGTATTCACCCTAGGTGGTGGAGCCATTGTGTGGAGAAGTATCAAACAATCTTACATTGCTGACTCCACCATGGAAGCCGAATATGTAGCCACTTGTGAAGTTGCTAAAGAGGTTGTTTGGCTCTACAAGTTCCTAAGTGATCTGGAAGTTATTCCAGATATGGATAAGCCCATCACACTTTGTTGTGATAACAGTGGTGTTGTGGCTAATTCCAAAGAACCAAGAGGCCACAAAAGAGGGAAACATATAGAAAGAAAGTATCCAAAGGTAGCCTCACAAGACAATCATGTTGATCCACTCACGAAGACCTTACCGACTAAAGTGTTTTCGAGTCACCTAGATTGTCTAGGGTTACGAGACATACCTCACATACTTTAGTGCAAGTGGGAGATTGTTGGAATTTATCCCTAAAGATGTAATTTGTAAATGGATTTATGAAATGAATAAAAGGAAAAGTTCAATTCATTATTGTTGTGTTGTTTATTTTATAACTTGTGCATATATTTAACATCTAAGATTGTCTGATGTAATATCGAACTGTGTATATTAGTGTCATATATGGATGGATACAGTAAGAGACGTACAATCTAAAGAGTCCATAGATAGCAAATAAAGCAGGGTACTTAATTTGTGGTCAATCTCGCGGTCCATTACCTAATGTACGGTGATTCTATCCTGAATCATTCATATAAGATATGGGAATAGAGGAACCTTGTATGATGTGATCATATAGGACTGGCCATGATCCATATGAATCTCACACAAAGATCTGTTTACCGATGAGAGTCATATATATCAACTAATGATGGCTATATGTGGGTGATTTTAATCCTTCAGGATAGATCGTAGTCTTTGATATACCATGGGTGAGGTCGGATGCATTTTCTGATCAATATATGGTGATTAAATAAATTAAATAATGAGATTATTTAATTAACCACTAAATGGAGGGTTTTAGGTTGTATTTGATTTTGAATTAAATAAGATAATATGATTAAATTCAATATTAAATATTTAATTATCTTTTATAATAAAAGATATGAGATATCGTTTAAAAGATTTTAAAATCAAATAGATATTATTAGTTTTTGAAAGATATAAGATATATATTTTGATATTCTTTTGATAAACGAAACAACACACCTTAGTATTTTCAGAGGATGCAAATTGAGGGTGTGTGAAACTATATCAAACAAAATCACTAAAACATGGTATAAACTAACATTTTAGTGTTTGACTTTGAAACAAAAAGACACCTATGCTTTTGCTCAATGGGTGTGCGTGAATCAAACATGAAAGTGAGAGAGATCAAGTAAAACAAATTTCTTTGCTTTTTAATGCAAATAGTGCACACTGCACAGTTACACGAAAAAAATATTTTTTTTTAACTAGAATTGTTATAGATAGTTTTACTTGAAAAAATAGTTTCTTCTTCTTCTCTCCCTATCCTCCAGTGGTTCCTAAGATCGTGATGCGTCCACACACAGTTACCAGTCCCGGGAGATAGCGAGGAAGAGCGAGTGGTTCAGACAGAAGCATATCGTAAAGTGAAGAAGCCTCCAAACGTTGGTAAGAAATTCTTCTTCTGCTTTATATTGATTACAATTTCCATGTTTACATATTTATTTGTTATTATAATAATTAATATGTATTAGTTTTGAAAATAATTACGATCCCAAGTTCACCGATTTCAGCTACAAATTATGATCTGCATATAAAAGTTTTAAAACCTACTTCCGTTGTGTGACTGGTGGACGGGGTTCCAACAGTTCACTTCTTTAAGTGTATTATTAGAGTCTATTTAAACATGCATTAAACCCTAATTCTTCATGTACAAGTAAGGAAGTTCCCATAATTAAATAAAACTCTAACTTATTGGAGTCGTGTGTTCCTTTCTTTCTTATATCTCATTGATTGTGTTTTGATTGTATTAGATCTCTTGCCTAATCCAGACTCTAATATCTGTATGGAAGTTTGTTTCCTTGTCAAAGTATACTTCCAAAAACCTTGTCCGTGTCAGACTCTTTTTCCATGTATTTGAGTCGTGACTTCGTTAAGTCTGAACGTTTTCCACGTGTCACGCAACCGACCATTTGCTAAGCTTGACCAAGATCGATTTTCCGGACCGATGATCTTACCCCGATCGTAATATTTACCCCAACCATCTCTACAACCCCGATCGGGTCTTCTTACCCGATCATTTGTGTTGTCTTGGTCAGGGGGGGGGGGAGGGGTGCTTTGGTCAACTTAGGTTGGCTCATTCGACTTAGGGGCTTTGATCGACTTCCAGTATCATGGCACCTCGACCCTAGTCTTTTGGTGACGTGTCGCATCATCTAGAATTTACCAATAACAAATGTCATATTGCGTGAGCTCGAGGGCCTACAACACCACCCTTTCTTACACATTCGGTCTCTATAGAAATTGACGGAGAGGTTGATCAGTGACCACTGCAATTGTGTGTGACTGGAAGTAAATGTAGAGCTTTCTTGCTAAGGTTACCAGGGGGAAGATGAGGTTTTGTAGGAGAGTATAGTTCCTTTCTATCTTGGTTAAGGTACGGTTCACATAGTAGATGTGCCGCTGGACCCCATCTCTACATTCCTTAAGTAGGGCCTCGTTAATCGCTGTCTCTGACATGGCAAGGTATATTTACAATTCTTCCCCGGATACTGGTTTGACCAGAAGCAAGGGGTTAGCTAGGTACTCCTTGAAGGACTGGAAAGCCTGCTCACAGTCCTTGTCCTATTTTATGTTTCTCCCTAGCTTGATAGCTCGGAAGAAAGGGAGACACTTATCGGTGGACCGTGATATGAAGCGGTTGAGAACAACTATCTGACCGGTTAATTCTTGTGCCAGCTTGAGAGAGTTAGGAGACTAGAGATACATGATTGCTTGGATTTTCTCTGGGTTGGCTTCTATTCCTCTTTCGTGGACCATAAATCCAAGGAATTTCCCTGCTACTTTCCTAAAGGTGCATTTAGCAAGGTTCAACCGTATCTGGTTCTCATTTACTATCTAGAAGGTCCGATAGAGGTGGTTCTGGTGTTACTCAGTCACCTGAGACATGGTAATCACGTAGTCGATATAGACCTCCATCATCTTTCTGATCTCCTGCTTGAACAAACGATTTACCAAATGCTGATAGGTGGCACATGTATTCTTGAGACCAAAAGGCATTACCTTGTAACAATAGAGGCCTTGCCCGGTAATGAAGCTGGTCTTGTCCTAGTCAGAGGAGTGCATCATGATTTGATTATCCCCCGAGAATGAATCCATGAATCTAAGGAGTTTGTTACCCACAGTTGAGTCCACCAGCTGATCAGTTTTTGGTATTGGTAAGCTATCCATCGGGCAAGCGCGGTTGAGATACGTGTAGTCAACGTACATGTGCCACTTCCCATTGGCTTTCATGACCATTACAACATTTATGATCCATTTAGGGTATCAGGATTCAAAAGGCACCAGTGCACACGTGGCATGCTATCGGTAAGGCACTAACACGCTTGGCGTGCCACACCTAGGCAGTAGCGTACACGCGCTTTCCCTTAACATGGTACCAGTGTGTACGGGGTGCAATCAGTAAGGCAATAGCATGCTTGGCGTGCCACACCAAGGCACCATGCGTACACACTTTCCGTTGTCAAAGCACCAAACCGGCACATTTGGCTTGCCACCACACACCCGCTAAGGCACACCGGTGTGGCCGTTGTGAAGGGGGCACCCATGGAATCACTCGATAGTGGGGCCCATTGAATAAGACCTAGCACCTCCACCATAAAGTGGTTTTGAAGCACTTTCAGGAGTGCCATGAGGGAAAACAGACAGTGCTTGAGTTGTCACCCCTCTCTAAAAACTTGAATTGTTGGAATTTTTGGGCTATTTTTTGCACGGATGCTAAGGATAATGTAATTGACATGCACAAAAGATTGTAAAAATTTTGTGGAGGAAAAATATATGTTTTTATTTTTTCAAAGTACAATAATTAAAATAATCCAAAAGATAGCAAAACGTTGAGTGACGAATGCCATTTTGTATATATATAAAATAATTCATCAAACAAAATTTATAATGCCAAATTGCACTCAAAGCTTATAAACAATATAGTGGCAAATATGAGTATTGTCCACAGAGATCATGATATGCTTATATGATCAAATTAAGCTCTAAGGTTAACGCTAGAAAAGTAAATTGAATGGTTGAAGATTGAAGGAAAATAACAATTTAATCTAAACTAATTTAAACTACTAAAAATGCACATGTAATGGATATAAGATATATGATGTGGATCCTAGGGCAATGATGGATTCATTAGGCAAATTATGGGCAAGTTAAACTTACACTTTAATGACCAATAGGCAAAGGTAACCAAGCTAGATGTATCGACTTGATTGTATATCAATCATGAGTGTCCTATCTAGATGTATAACATTGGCAACTCACAACTGATTTTCCATGAATGAGCATCTATCAATTAAGGGATTGATCTCTTAATAAAGTCATCAACCTAAATGTATAGAATCGATGCTTAACCTATTTTGAGCAAGCAAACTAGATGTATAGACTTGATTACCGATTCAAGAATAGAATAAAAGAGAGATAATGAAAATCGGATTTCACTAGAGGATGTGCTCTTGCTTAACCCTTCCATTCAAATGAGCTAATTAAGATCAAGAAGATGTATACCCAATCAAAACACTTGAATAACTTCTCAAACAAATTACTAATGAAAGGATGTAACAATCAAGAGCAATTCATTATTGAAATGAATTAATGCAATGAATAGAAAAAAATTGATAGATTGATATAAAAAAATGTTAGAGGTTCATTACAAGCCCACAATTAAACTAAGAGTCACATCATTTCCCTAGGAAGTGATTAGCTACTCATGTCGCCTACAAGAAAATAGGCAAAGGGAAAAGAATAGAAGTAAACCCATGGATGAATACCCCTTATTGAAGCTCCAAAATGATCTTCTTGCCTTCATTTGATGAGTAGATGAAATGGATGAAAATGAATTCCTAGATCTAGAGAGAGAAAATCTGTTGTTGATGGATGTGTGTGTGCCGCTCATAACAGAATGAATTCAATTTATAAGTTCCTTCAAAATGGCTAAAAACTGCTGATGTGGCAACCGTATCTCGAGAAATGCAAGGGTTGTGCATTGGTTGAGACCCGCCTATGACTAGCGTAAATACCTGGTGCTCTGATTTTCCTCTCCCAGTTTAAGTGCATTGTGCGGACACTTGCGCAATGGTGCACGAGTGTTGACCTGCGTATTACCTTGATGCTTCAGTTCCAGCTCCTAATTTTACAGAAATGCGTTGACACTTGCGCTATGGTGTACGGGTGTTGACCCACGTAATGGCCTGGCTTCTACTTTCTTTATAGTGCGTGGGTTATGTGCTGGTTGGAACCCGCACAAGACCAGTGCATAACCCTGATGCTGCTTCATCAAAATTTTTGATCTTTATCCGTGCAAAAATTGTATTTTTTAGCCAATTATCCAGAATGTACCTAATCACTCAATAGGGTCTTTTTTCCCCGCTGATTCTGCCTAGCCCATTCCCTTGGCTGTGGTTTTGCTAGATAGTGGACAAGGATAGTGGGAACCTCATTAATCCATTCATGTTTGTCACTAATTAGCTGACGAGGCATTTGACTACCTTAAGAGAGTCACATTTACTCCCACCATTTACCCGTGCGTTGTTGAATTTCTCCACTTTGACATTTAGAGAACAAGGTAGAAATCACATTGCATAAGCATCTGCAGGGACCATCGTAATGCTTTGTGTAGACCAAAAATTTGCTCAGGTAAGAAATTTTGATCAACACCTTTAGCCCGCTACCCGGTAGAAAGCGGGGGGTAGGTACCTCGTACCTTGATGCTTTTGTATGAATAAAGAAGAAGAAAAGTCTTCTCACCCATTAGGCTTTGTGCATATGAAGGAAATATGGAGCTTAATGTTCCTCTGCTGGAAAGGTGGGCAGCTGCTGGTCTCTGGTCTTGGTACCCTAGTCCTGGCACTCGGTCTCTTCTTTAGGTGACCTCGATCCAAATAGGATGCAAAGTGGTAGGATCGCTACTCCTCTGTAGTTTCCTAACCAATATAGCAATAAAGAAGTAATGATTGGTGCACCTGATTGATATAGCTATGTTCGTGAAAGATAGGACCACCCGTTAGCGACTCATTGCCTCTAGATACTTTCGGCCGGGGTCGATACCTGTCTTGGTTCTCCTAACTTCTTAAGAATGGTAACTCGACATGCAGATAGGTGGCTATGACCAACGGGGTCAGAGACTAACTCACATTCATACACACATGCATAATAAAGGAGCACTACAAGAAAAGGGTTGTCTCCGAGAGCCAAAAGCCGTCAAAAAAGTTATAATGTCCTCAGAAATGATCAATTCCAATGGGAAAAGGTCGTCGGTCTCCATCGAAAATATTATCGTGGGAAATAACCTTTTTATGAGGGAAAAATTCATTGGAGATGGAGGAAAGAGGTTATTAGAAATGTTACAAAAACTAAATCAGGAGAACATTTTCAATAGCCTTTGCCCATGGAAATAATGCATGTCATGGTCAAAATAAAAAAAAAATCGACAAACATCATGGTCTTTATTAATGATAAATGTGATGGTCAAAAATAAAAAATCACAGAGGAATGATTTTGGATCGAAAATAATTTATTTTTTCTTGTTGAATAATGCTATCATAATGTTTTTGTTTATTACCCAAAAAATTGCTCAAATTATAATTTATACTAATTGCAATGTACATAAAATTGAACTAGAAAATCAAAACGGAAAAAAATAAATAGACATCTATAAATATTTGTTAAGGAATATAATTGAAGTATAATATAAATTAAGAGTGAATTGAAATACAGTCTCAAAACTGTCAACTTAGAACATAAGAATACACGCTAATAATTTGTTAGCATCTCTCATTCTCTTGCCATTAAATTTTTTGTTGTAGTAGGTTATTGTGAGTCCAATTTTTACTGCAATGGAATAAAACAATAAATAAATAAATGTTTCCCCAATAAATAAATAAATACATATATAGCATTATCATATAATTGAAAATATAAAAATTATCAAAAAATAAAATTGAAAATATAAATATTTTAAACCAATAAACATAAGAAAACTTACATGAATTTCCATGGTGTTTTTCACTAGGCCAACTTCCATCCTCCATTGTATGAAAATTTTGAAACTCAGTACCACAATAAATATAAAACACCTAAAACAGTAAAAAAAAAAATTGTTGAAAAAAATGAACAAGAATGTGAAAAACAAATTACATGAATATCTATTTAATTTTACTTCACAATTAAACTATATTCGAATACAAGATTTATAATATTATAAAAAAATTATCCCCTTTGGAAATATTAAATTTATAAACAAATCCAAAATCCAAGTTCTTCATAGGCATTTTATTGAACATGTTATATGCAATCACTATATCATCATAGAAAACATATAGCAAAACAAAGAGTACCAAATAATGAAAATTAATCAAGAAACATTAACATCCAAATAATAAACCAACATAATAAAAAATATTTTCTCCTCAATTTCTTGTAATTTTTACTGTAAAAGACTTACCAAATGAGTGATCTGTATCATAAGAGTCTTCAATAAAAAAAAATGGTTTCTTCTAAGAGATTTAGTTGTAAGTTTTAGAGAAATTATAAAAGATTGGAAAAATAAGGAGTCAATAATTAGGGTTGGAGTAAAAAGAGAAAAACTAGAAAAACAAACATGGTAGGAGATAGGCAGCTTGGTGGAGATAAGTAGGGTTAGAGAGAAAATAAAATAGGGAATGAAAAGTGGAGAAAGAAAAAAAATGGTAAAAAAAAAAATTGACAGGAGAGAAACTCGGCTAGGTAAATAGGGTTAAAAGAAAAAAATGGAAATGAGTAAAAAGTAGAGTAAAAGTTTTAAGTGGGAAAAGAAAATTATAGGAAAGAAAATATATCAGTTAAAATAAAATGAATAAGTATATAAAATTGTAAAAATAAATGATAGGAAAAAAAGTAATATATTGAATAGAATATATATATATATATATATATATATATATATATATATATATATATATAATGCCATGTTTATCAAAATACTTAAAATTTAACATGATAATAGTATATTTCATTTTAATTTTTTATCTTAACATTTAAGAAATAATAATTCAAAATTTTATGCATTAACAATAAGTGTCTTGCATAATACAATAAATCGTACCCATATAATGTTGTACTTCCAAGCACTAGATACTTGTGGTCGGAAAAATCTATTGTATTTCAGAGGGGTAGGTACCTGTGGTCGAAAAAATCTATTGTATTTCCGAGGGATAGGTACCTATGGTCGAAAAATCTATTGTATTTCCGAGGAGTAAGTATACGCGGTCGGAAATAGTATTGGCGCCTAAACTTGGTGTCATTTTCACAATATTTTTGACGAATTTCGATATTATTTGTGCGGGCATTTTTGTTGTCGGAAAAGATATGGAATATTTTTATCCTTTTTTAACGACATGATTTTTACGGCCAGAAAAACAATCATTTTTGACTAAATTTTGGATATGTCGGAAATGTTTAGTCAGAAAAGGCCATTTTTCTTATAGTGGAGATAGATGGGAGAAAGATAAGTCTTATGTAGAGGTGGATTGACCAAGGGGAAAAAAGCATCATGAATGATCATATGCTGAAAAACCCTAATGTAGTATCTAGAGGAAGGAGAAACAACATTCCTTGTATATATATATCAAGTGGTGCTTCTAGGAGCTTACAAAAGCGGTGAAGTAGTATAACAGGGACGCTTCAGAGAGCTTACAATAGCGATCAAATGTTAACCGATACCTGTATGTTCCTAGTAAAGGTAAATACAAGTAAATGAGATGACACCATAATGATGATATCATAGAGAATTAGGCAAGATACCTTTTACTGTGTTGACGAGACATTTCTGGTGAGAATCATGATGTGTAGTAGATGGCGTCATTAGGCCGAACATCGACGCCATGGGAATCTGCCTCTGTAAAGACTATCGGGTCCCATCCTTCCTTTACCCTTTTCAAGTCTGGCTCAACCGAGTTTATGTCAAAGTTATTCTTTGTTTCTATTGCTTCTTTGATTTCCTGAGTTCATTCTCAGTTGCTTTTCCCGGTAGAGGGTCCTCCGTAAATCGTATGTATTACCTGATTGGCATCGGGACTGGACCATTGATTTCGTCCAGAGTGATCTGCCTTAACTTTTTTCTTAGTTTCTGATTTCTCATCTTTTTTTAAGATTACATCCCGCAAGTACCTTTCCCGAATAAGAGTCTCTATGTAATCTCTGAGCTAGAAACACTTTGAAGTCTCGTGCCCGGTTTCCTTGTGAAATCTACAACACTTGGTTGTATCTCTCCGGGCGAATTGAGATTGTCACCGCGGTTCTTGCACCATATTATTCTCTTCCAAGATGGCTAAAATTTCTTCTTGTTTTTTATAAGAGGGATGTAATTGGTATATCTGCCTCGGTATTTTTCTGTGGACCGTTCAACATTAAGCCCATTACCCCCATCCTTGTTTTTCTCCTTGCCGTTCCATTTTAGCTTTCCCTTCAGATTCTGCCATTTGGTTTCAACATCTTTCTGTTCGGGCCTTCCTCCGTGCATATAGCTCCCCCCTGTAGCTAATTCTTCTTCTTCGGCCAGTGCGTGTCCTCCTGCCATATCCATCATGTCAGCATATCTAGTCAGCCGTGCTCTTCTCAAATCAAAGGATAGCTGTCCAATCTGTAAATTATTGATGAATGCAGCGATTATGGCTTCATCGTTTGCACTGCCAATCTCTGATACTCCTTGACCGAATCTCCTTAGATATTTCTTTAGTGACTCATCTTTCCCTTGTTTTATTTGAGCAAGGTGATCCACTGACTTTTTCTGTGAACGTTACTCAGGAATTGCCTTAAGAAGCTCCTGCTTAGTTCACTGAAACTTTTGATGCTTGCTGAAGATAACCTTCCGAACCACCTCGACCCCATATCTCCAAGAGTTTGTGGGAAGTTGAGACATAATAAGGGATCGCTGTGGGCATACTGGGCCATGGCGCTTTTATAGCGTCTCACGTGTTCTTTCGGGTCCGTGTCTTTCTTAAACTGCTCTACGTGCGACATCCTGAACCTTTCTGGGAAAGGGGTCCGCAAGATTTCCTTGGTAAATGGGCTGTCTGAGTCGTCGTCAGATAAATCATTATAGCCATAACGTCTGACCAATGCATCCATCTGATGCCTATTGATCTCGACTTCTTGAGTTAGGCTCTAGATCATGACATCTCTGTCCCCCACCGGGCTTCCTCGACGGTTGAACCGTTGGGTAATTGTCATTCTTTCTGGCTCTTCACTTTGATGCCAAGTTTCTCGCATGACTCTGTAATGACGTTTACGATGAGGCCGATTGCTATCTTTTGATGATGACTGATCCCTGTGCCGGTCATATTTACGGTGTCTAGTGCGGACTGTCTGATCTTGGTACTGCTTTTGGCGTGGTCGCTCTTCAGGCGTCTTGAGTCATGTCTGGTTGATTGGGGTAGAGTTCCTTTCGAATTTTGGCATAGTTATTCCTGGCCCTACTACTACTGAGCGAAGCCTTGTAGGTGCAGGATCAAGAGTCTGCACTTCTGCAGTCATTAGATCAACAGTCTGTGCTTCTGTAGCAAAAAGATCAACCCCTTCCCTTACTGCATTTGCCACCAATTGCTGTAACGCCTCTAGGAAACGCAGCGTCAGGTCTCCACTGGTTGGGGGAACCTGCTGGATCCCTACCAGGTGTGCGGGCTGGTTTTCTGTGTTTGCTGCAGGATCTCGTGACGTGTTGCCAACATGGAAATCACCTGGTGATTTTTGGCCATTCCATGAACTACTTCTTCTTCCTGCCATTGCTTTTAACAAGGTCGGAGGTTTAAGCCCCTCCTTCTAGCGCCAATTGTTGACGTCGATTTCTTGATTGTATCAGAAAAGCCAACAAGGATTGGATTTCGACTATTAATTCAAAGAGAAAGAGATTCAGAGAGTGATGAAGACACAAGTTTTACTTGGTAAAACTCCGATGACCTGAGAAACGTCCACGGGTGGTTGAAGGATCAACCAAGCCAAAATCCATTATGAAAATATGATGTTTATAAGCTCTCGATCTCTCTTTCTTCTCTCTATATTTTTCCGCTTGCTTGTTGTGTATGCTATATTGCCTATATATTTTCTGGACGAGATTATGAGTCTATTTATATGTTTATAGAACCCTAATCTGCTTTGTATAAGTAAAACAGGATCTTTGGATTTAATTGTGATTTGGTTACTTGCTTGAGGTTGATTCGTCTTCTTTCCTGTTTCGGAGTCTCTTATGGAAATCAAGTGAGATTCTAGTAGTGCAGTTTTATTTGGACTTGTTTCCTTATAAGAATGTAGTCTGTAGCGAAATCAAGTTGTTTCCTGATTGAGGATTCTTCTAGCTCAGTATTTTGTTCTCTTTGAGATTCCTTCCTGATGGCTATCTTCGTGTATTCAATGACTTAATCCATAAAAACTAAGAACTAAGTTTTATTATTCGGTTTTTATTTATCCCGAGTAAGAATAAAACTTGTCGGTCTCGACTGGCACTGTTTAAGCCCGAGTAGAAGATGATTTCTTGTCTACCTTGAGTACTTTTAATTGATTTGGAGTAATTTAGTTGATCCCGAATAGGTCTTGCTATGCTACTGGTTTACTCAGGTTTTCATCTCTTTAATGATGCCTCGTAGGATGTTTCCTGAGTGCCTATTTGGGTGTCCACTTGGTAATTTTCTCCTTCCTGTCGATGACATGTATGCTTGGTAAAATTCACATACGACACAAGGCATAGGCGCACACATACACAATTCATATATTTTTGTCCCTGCATTGTAGCGCATCATTTGGTATAACACTTTCACACACTTGAAGTTGAATGCTCATGCATTGGTATGAAAGTAATATGTTTTGGAAAATGCATGATTGGAGACTATCTTTATGTAGTTTGCATTCTTGTGTGAAATGTGTTTGTTTGTTTATGTGTTTGTATAACATAGATATTGAACTTGATTTTAGTCTTAGATTATTCATGATTGAGTTCCGGTCATTTCGGTTACTCATACTATTGATTTCGAGTTCTAATTCAAAAGATACTACACTTTCAACTCATGTTGCATACATTGTCTTCGTCTTCATATATCGAGTCAAATTATTTTTTTCTGGGTTGAGTATCTTATATTTCCATGTCCATGAGGGAGTCCTGATTTGTAATCTTCAAACGGATTCGATTTCGGAGTTCGGAGGCTAAAGAACAGTGGAAGAACGCGAGAGGAGCACAAGGGAAGAGGTGCGATGGCTCAAGCCATCACCTTGTACCATCCCGAGATGGTGCGTGGCCATCTCGGCCCCAAAGGTGTTCTGCCCCGAGATGCTCATGTGCCATCTCGGGGAGGCACTAAATAATGGGGGAAATTTGGTCATTTGGTTGTTCTCTCTTTAAAACCTCTCATTCCCTCTCATTCATTACAAGTTGAGAAAAACGAATTTGAAGAACAAGTGCAGAATTTTTCTCTCAACATTTTGATTTTTGTTTTTGTGATAACTTCTTCATTTCAACTCCGAATCACTTGATTCAAAAACCGATTTCGAGTGTCTTGAAGATTTCTACAAACCCAAATCATTTACAGAACCAAAGGATGTCTATATATTTTGTTGTTATCAGATCTTCAGTTCGTGATTTTCATCCTTGTTTGTAAAATCATCATCTTCTTAGTTTTCTTCTTAGATCTTCTTATTGATTGATGCCTTTTGATTAAGAAGCATGACTAAGATGATTTTGATATCATTTTGTGGTTTTTTGATTTGATTTTCAGGTTTAGCTAGATTTGTGATAAGTTGATTGATTTGTGCTAAACTTGATAAACATGAAATTGTTTCTAGAAATCTTTTGTTCTTATGCTTGATTGACTATTTCTGGTTTTAATTTCATTTTCTAAGAACTATGTCTACATCAATTGGTATATTCATTTCATTGATTTGGTTCTTAGTTGATAACATGCTTAGGTTGCCTAGTTATATTTGTGATTGTTCTTTGAAAGCATAATCTAGCTATCTAGTTGCATGTCCATAGAATTTGTTGATCATCATTTTCTATGTTGAGTGCTTGTTTGTGTTTTGCATTCATGATCACTTAAATGGCTTGTGAAGAGGTAGAAAGTCTCATATCTTAGAGTGATTCTTTGATTTGAGCAAATAGAAGTCTTAGCTAGAGTCGGGAGGAATTGGATAGCTAAGCAAGTGGAAGTCTCGACAAGAGGTGTGAGACGTCGGATTGTTGAGCAAGGAAGTCTTAACTAGAGTCGGGAGGACTCGGATAGTTGAGCAAGAAGTCTTGCCTAGGGTCAGGAGGATCCGAATAGGTGAGCAAGGAATCTTCCTAGAGACAGGAGGTCTTGGATAGGAAGTCGGCTTAGTAGATCACTAGGTTCAAGGGTAGAGTAAGAGTGATAGCTTGGAGTGCATGTGTTGATTGCTTGAGTGTGTAACTCTTATTTGAAATAGTGGATTTGCTTTTTCCGGTGGTTGTGGTATCAACCCATGGATGTTTCCTCTTAGGAGGTTTTACCACGTAAATATCTTGTGTTGATTTTTAGCATATTTAATTTCTTCACTTAGTTGATTTGTGTCGCTTGAACATTTGCTTTGTTATATATCATTTTGGATATTGTATTAAGTGTTGTATAAGATTGCTTGTGTTTTTAAAGAAGATTAAAATTTAAGCATATACCTATTCACCCCCCCCCCCCCCCCCTCTAGGTATATTTTACACTATAATTGGTTAAGGGAATTTACAGTACAGAGACAAACACTATCAGGAATGATGTACTTGGCCTTCAAATGATTAATCGACCTCTGGTCAGTGGTAGAATTCGGGATGACCTTAAAGTCGTAGGGAGGAATTTCCTCCAGAAGAGTACCAACGACCATATCTTGATCCCCACCAGCAGCATCAACCTTAAATTCTTTAGCCGAATCCTTATCAACTAAGTTCAAAGGTTTGTCCAGTCTGTTCAATAAACCGATCCTGATTGAAACGTTTATATTCGAGTGGTGACATTATGGGTTTGAAGGGGAATCCTCACTATCAAATTTTTTTTGTGCTCGCTTCTTATGAGCCAGACTGGAGACCTCTTCACCCTCTAACATGAGGTCAACTGTATCACGACTGGATTTCGACATGGTGATGATAAATTTTGAGTTTGATGAAAGAAAGATTGAGGTGTTGCTCGAGAAGGCGAAGAAAGAAAGGATTTTTTAAAAGCTTGAAATCTGAAGGAATAAGAAGCATGAGAAGGAACACGACATGACCGGGTTTAAATAGGGATGAATGGCATAGTAACCAGAAACTTTGATGATGGAAGCAAGAGGGATGGTGAGATCTTAGGTGAAGATTACCTCAATTCTAGGGGACTAACGTAATGTATCCGGATTATTTTGAAAAAAATACACTGTCCCTTGCTCGCCACATTTCACTTGCATTTAATGAGAGGATTCTTTCCTGGATTCTGATGACTAAAAGAGAGGGAAAATTTCCCAAATCAGTTAGGGAATCCCCAACTCAATCACTGGTGTTCAAGTCATAGGAGACTTCTGTTAATAGCCAAATTTGGCTAGGGACCAAAGGTAAATTTTCCACTCTTCTAGCCAGAGTCCCAATCCGGGATTACACAGCAGAGAAACGAGGTTCCCGGGGTCGAGCTACTATACGATCCTGTATAAGCAAGGCAAGGTCGTCACACCCTAGGAACACCTCAAGTGAAGCCCGGCGTGATCAAATCAAACTCCTTACATCGAAATAATAACCTGAGGCAAGATCAATAGGGGAGACCTGAACTCCCTAAGGTCGAGATATCTCGCGACCTCCCTAGAAACATCTACCACTTCCACTTATACGAAGAGACCCTCAGGACGTCAAATTTATCCTACAATGACTCTCTGTTTCACCTAGGGAAGAACCAAATCTATCCAAGCAGGTAGAAGAAAGCTCGCACAGCTCCATTACCACTAAAGAGCGCCAATGCAATCATGTAAAGCTCCAAAAGGGATCCGGAAAGGTCAGACCAAGCTCTTAGTACAAAGACTGGAACATAGATGTACCTCACCATTCAAGATAGTCAACGCCATATTTGATGACCTCCATGATGCATCTCACCAGGGCAGTATAAATGATCACCTTCACTCTCCAAGTTGCATTAAAATGCTACGTTCATGGCATCTCGAATTCGTTTTCTAGCCAAATTCAGTTACATTTAAATAAAATATCCCACACGTAGTTGCCACCCCCATTGTACCCAAGAGAGATTGAGAGTTTTTCGAGAGTTTTTTGAGTGATTTTTATATATAATATTTGATTTGTTTAACAGTAATAGAACAATACCATTTTCCTTTAGATATCTTTAACACATCGTGTTTTCACCCATCTACATCTTCACCATCACTCGCAATTACCAGGTACCTAAGGTACCACTCTGACCACGACCTCTGAGGTTGTGGTCTCAAGGGTGCTAGCTGAAATTCCTCATCCCGAGTGAATTTTCCGTTAACAAAATTAAATATTTAATTTTTGAATTTGAATAGTTTAAATTCAAAATAGATGATATCTTTTAGTAAAAATAAAACAAAGATTTGTTTTAAATAAAAAGATATCATGAGGTTTTTAAAAGAGGAAATATAAATTTGATATATTTATTCTTTGAAAACCGATCAAAACAAGATATCAATCAAAAGGAATATATATATATATATATTCTTTAAAAGAAAAGGAAAATGTCGGCTATTTCTTAAGATATCAATGCATACGCGCATCAGCGAATTGGATTTGCATAAGTCATATACGCATATTGTTTTGTTCACAAAAGGCAAGATAGTGGATATATATGTATTCGATATATATATGTTCTTGATTTAGTTGGCTTGGCTTTTGTGTGAAAGGGTGTGTGTCGTGCAATGTGAATAAAACAAAAGAGAAAAATATATTGTTAATATTTTTAATGTGAATTGTTCTAGTTTGTTTTGACTTTAAGGAAAGAGTTTCTTCACTCATTTTTCTCCACATCCTCCATTTAAGTTCTTGAGACGGTGGCATTGCCATACACAGTTACCAGTTTCGGGATATAGCGGGGAAGATCCAGTGGTTCAGAAAGGAGCATATCGTAAAGTGAAGGTGCCTCCAAACGTTGGTAAGATTTTCTTCTTCTCTTTTTATTGATTAATATTTCCGTGTATACATATTTATTTATTATTGTAATATTTTATATGTATAAGTTCTGAAAAAGAATTATGATCTCAAGTTCACTGGTCCCAGATCGTTTACGATCTGTACAAAAAATTTATAAACCTACTTTCGCTACGTTACTAGCTAACTGGGTCCCAACAAATGGTATTAGAGCCAATTTGTTTTTCGGAATAGAAAATTGTTTCAATGCTCCTGTATGTATGACTGTGTAACCACTGTTTAAATTGATTGTATGATGTTTTTGTATGTATATTTTTTTTTTTAAATTTACCAAAAAAAATCATGATTGATCGTTAATTATATGGTACTGTGGATTTAGGGTTCATGGGTTGTATAATATATTATTATTTTTTTACTGTTTTTGTATTGTAAGAAAAAAAATTGTAACCTATATTGAAGACACGGAAAAATCGTGAAGAAGGATTCAAGAGATGAATCGAAGTAACCTGAAGAGACTGGAGGACTCGGAAATTACAAGAAGACCAAGGAATGCCTTGAGGGTATTTTCATATTTTTAGATTTCAATTTTTTAGGTTAAATAATCCATAGTACCCAGTCAATTCATGTATGCTTTATATTATGTGATGATAAAAGTATTGTCATGCAAACATATATCATTTATATTAGATGTGCTTACACAAATATATTTGATATGTCATGCATACATCATAGCCTAATATTTTATGTATTTCTTTTTAATATGATTTAAATGGGCAATATACATAATTGGCTATGCAAATGAGATTAGTTTTTTAATTCTCAGAAAATGAGATTATTCCATTAATTCTCATTAATATTAATCTAGTTATTAAAGTGTTTAATAAGTTATATTAATAGGGTCATTTATTATAGTTAGGATTAATATAACTAATTACCTTCTAATAAATAAACCAAATAAAGTGTTAGAGTTTTAATAGTTAAAACTTGGTAAACACTATCATAATAATATGACCATAGTAAATAGTTTTCAAAGGCTTAAATTATTCACTAATAGATTAGATTTTTAATTGATAAAAATCATTAATAATTTATTAGTTAATTAGAATTTGTTTCTAATAATGAATTAGTTAATGCACTATATAACTTGATTAAAGTTAGCCGTTTGATCTTGTAGAGTCTAGATTCATTAACAGATAATAGAAAACCGTATTTATAAAATAGTGAATGGGAGAGGGATATATATCCCGCAGTCTCCATCATTAGTTCAACACCGTGAGATCCGAGTGAGGCCTCGTGATGGCTTTGCTTTCGTCCTCCCTAAGGAGTGTTTCCACAAAGGTCAATATCAAGGTTGACTTCCTAACGGATAGGATTTCTGAGGGTATTTTGGGATTAACCGACCCAAAGGCAGCAATTCTCGAGTTAAGCTCGTGAGATTTGGTGGGTTACACTCATGAAGGTTTTGATTAAGTTTTTTAATTAAAAACCTGACTGAATAAACGATGGTTGAATGATATGGAATAAGAGTTATTCTAGAATATCATTTGATTAAGAATGTCTCAGTCTAACATGCAAAGACTTGGCCGACCTTAAGGCGGCACTTTATTGTGGTATGTTAGATTGTCGTGGTATAGTAACTAGTTTTAGGGTAGTTATAGTTCGTTAAACATGTTCATACTTCATGTTTAAATTTATACCAAAGCATTCACACTTGTTTTAAATAAATGGCTGAATGAATGTTTTATTTATTTCAGCAATAATGTCTTTTACATTACTTCAAATTCTCGCAAACGACAAATTAAATGGTGATAACTACACTAAGTGGAAACTTAACATTAATGCAATATTGGTCACTAAAGACCTCAAGTTTGTGCTTACAGAGGAATGTCCTCCAGCGCTTGCTACCAATGCCGTACGAACTGTTCGTGAGGCATACCAGGGATGGGTCTCATCTAATGAGAAGACTCGAACATATATGTTGGCTTCAATAACAATCAAGCTTGTCATAAAGCACGAAGCAATGACTTCAGCATTCAAAATCTTGGAGTCATTACAAGCTATGTTAGGGTAGCCCTCCGAGCAAAAGCGACACGAAGCTATTCATTTTGCTATGCTCGCTCGCATGAATATGTCAGTTCAAAAATATGTCCTGAGCATGATGTCCTACTTCTATACAACATAAGTCAATTGTGGGGCCATTGAAGAACCCAGTCAAGTAAGCATTATACTGATGACTCTTCCGAAGAGTTTCGATCAGTTTAAAAGCAACTACGAGATGAACAAGTTAAAGTTCAGTCTTACACAGTTGCTTTTTGAGCTTACTACCTTTAAGTCCTTGACTAAGGATAACAAGGGTAAGACCAGTAAGGCAAATGTTTCCGAGCCATCTTCCTCCTCTAATAATAAAAAGAGGAAGAGGTCTGCTCGGAAGGAAAAGGTAAGCCCAAACCCAAGAAAGACCAAAGCAAAAAGAAGGGCGCCTCCACTGACCAAGGTAAGGGAAAGTATTTCCGTTGCGATAAGGTCGAGCACTGGAAGAGGAAATATCCTCAACATCTGGAGGAGGCAGTCAAGAAGAATAAAATGAAAGGTAAATATGATTTACTTGTGCTTGAATCTTATTTAGTGGAAGATGATTCCTCACCCTGGATAGTTGATTCAGGGGCCACTAACCATGTTTATTCTTCTTTGCAGTGGACCGATTCTTAGACACAGCTAGAGAAGGGAGCCATCTCAATGCATGTGGGGTTGGGGGATGTCATATCGGCCAAAGCAATGAGTGCAATAAGATTGCAATTTTGTAATAATAATATTTTTTATTGTTGAACAATGTTTTTAATATTCCTAGATTTACAAGGAATTTGATTTCCGTTTTTAAATTGTTAGAACAATTGTATTCTATTTCTTTTACTAATAAGTATGTTATTTTTGGAAAGAATGATCTAAATATTTGTTCAGGAATTAATGATAACAATTTGTATGTATTAAGACTATTAATACATACTACACTGCTCAACTCCGAAATTTTTAAGGTTGAAAAAAAAAAACTAAATGACATAAAATTTCTCCAAATAATGGCATGTATATTTGGCATCTAAGGCTTGGTCATGTCAACCTTTACCGGAGAGACAGACTAATAAAAAACGGACCTTTAAGTGAGTTAAAGGTTGGCACTTTACCTGTCTGCGAATCTTTTCTAGAAGGTAAGATGACTAAGAGACCTTTTACTGGAAAAGGGCTTAGACCCAAAGAACCACTAGAGCTTATACATATAGATGTCTACAGACCGATGAATGATAAAGCTATGGGTGGTTATGAGTATTATGTCACCTTTATAGATGACTACTCAAGATACAGATACGTCTACCTAATGCAACGGAAGTTGGAAACATTTGAAAAGTTCAAAAAATTTTGAGCTGAAGTTGAGAATCAATTAGGTAGGACTATCAAGTTACTACGATCAGATCGTAGAGGTGAGTACCTTGACCAAGAGTTTGAAGACTTCATAGTCGAGCATGGGATAGTTTCCAACTCACGGCTCCCAGTACACTTAAGCAAAATGGTGTAGCCAAAAAGAGAAGTAGAACCTTGATGGAAATGGTGAGATCTATGATTAGTCTCTCATTATTGTCAAATTCCTTCTGGGGATATGCGTTACAAACAGCGGCATACATTTTGAATGTAGTGCCATCCAAATATGTTCCTAAGACTCCCCTAGAGTTGTGGAATGGTCGTAAAGCCAGTTTGCGACATTTTCACATATGGGGGTGCCCAACATACGTGCAAAAGAACAGAAATGGAAAGCTAGACTCCAAGTCTGTGGTCTACCTATTGGTAGGATACTCCAAGGAGACCAGAGGTGGACACTTTTATAGTCTCGAAGAAAACAAAGTATTTGTTTTGACAAACACAATGTTTCTTGAGGACAATTATATTAGTAACCATAAACCTCATTCTAAGTTTGTATTGAATAAGTTAGAGCCTGGTAAGACTAATGCTTTATCAATAAGAGTTATTGATCCACAAAAATCTAAGAGTCAAATGGTTCCTAATCAGGATACACTACCACTTAGACGTAGTGAGAGGGTTGTGAGACAACCTGCACACTTTTTAGGTATAGGTGAGGGACAAGGTGTTATCTCTGCTGATAGTGTGGATGATCCACTGACATTCAAGAATGCAATGAAGGATCTTGATAAAGAGGAATGGCTTAAAGCCATGAATCTTGAGATTGATTCCATGTACTCTAACTCAGTTTGGTATCTTATAGACTTACTGGATAGGGTAAAACCCATAGGATGTAAGTGGATCTACAAGAGAAAGAGGAGAGTATACGAAAAGGTAAAAACCTTCAAGGCAAGGCTAATGACTAAGGGTTATACCTAGAAAAAAGGGGTTGATTATGAAGAGACCTTCTCGCCAGTAGCCATGTTTAAGTCTATTAGGATTCTCTTATCTATTGCTGCCTATTTCAATTATGAAATTTAGCAAATGGACGTCAAGACTGCATTCTTAAATGGAAATCTTGACGAGAGCGTCTATATGATACAACCAGAGGGATTCCTGTCTCCAGATCAAAAGCAAAAGGTTTACAAGCTGTAAAGGTCCATCTATGGACTCAAGCAATCATCTAGATCCTGGAACATCAGGTTTGATGATATTATAAAAACCTATGGCTTTGAACATCAGATCGATGAGTCTTGTGTCTACAAGCTCATTATTGACAAAAATGCAGTTTTGTTTATCCTATACAAGGATGAAATCCTACTCAATAGGAATGATGTGGCTGTGTTATCTGATGTAAAGGGATGAATGACTAGCAAATTCTAAATGAAAGATTTGGGAGAGGCGAGTTACGTTATAGGGATCCAACTCATAGTACTATATTAAGAACAAACTCGTAGTAATGTCTGAGGCATCATATCGATAGGATTCTTGTGCGATTTTCATTGTAGAACTCTAAGAAAGGTAATTTACCTTCCAAGCATAAAGTTTACTTGTCTAAGGAACAGTGTCCTAAGACACCTCAAGAAGTTAAGGATATGAGATGTGTACCATATGCTCAGCAGTAGGTAGTCTCATGTATGCTATGTTATGTACGAGATCGGACATCTGCTATGTAGTGGAAGTAATCAGCAGATTCCAATCCAACTCAGGATTGGATCATTGGGTTGTAGTCAAGACTATTCACAAGCATCTTCGGAGAACGAAAAACTACATGCTAGTGTATTCCAGATAGGATTTGATCCCGTTAGGATACACTGATTCTGATTTTTAGTCAGACAGAGATTCTAGGAAATCCATATTTGGATCAGTATTAACCTGGGTGGTGGAGCCATTGTATGGAGAAGTATCAAGCAATCTTGCATTGCTGACTCTACCATGGAAGCTGAATATGTAGGCGCTTGTGAAGCTACTAAAGAGGTTGTTTGGCACCATAAGTTATTGAGTCATCTAGAGGTTGTTCCAGATATGGATAAGCCCATTACACTTTATTGTGATAACAGTGGTGCTGTGGCTAATTCCTAAGAACCAAGAAGCCACAAGAGAGGGAAGCATATAGAGAGAGAGTATCATCTCATCAGAGAGATAGGGCAGAGAGGAGATGTGAACATCACTAAGATAGCCTCACAAGACAATCATGTTAATCCATTTATGAATACCTTACTGGCTAAAGTGTTTCCGGGTCACCTAGATGGTATGGTGTTACGAGACATGTCTCACATGCTTTAGTGCAAGTGGGAGATTGTTGGGGTTTATGCCCTAAATATGTAATTTGTAAAAGGATTTATGAAATAAATAAAAGGAAAAGTTCAATTCATTCTTGTAGTGTTGTTTATTTTATAACTTGTTCATATATTTAACATCCAAAACTGACAGATGAAATCTCGAAATGTGTATATGAGTATCATATACAGATGGATACAAAATGAGGCATGCAATCTAAAGAGTTCGTAGATATCAAATAAATTTTGGTACTTTATTTGTGGTAAATCTATAACTACGATCCATTCCATAATGTACGGTGATTCTATCTTAAATCATTCATATGAGATATGGCAATGGAGACACCTTGTATGATGTGATCATATAGGACTGGGCTATGATCTATAAGAATCTCTCACCAAGATCCATTTACCGAAGAGATTCATATATATCAACTAATGATGGTTATATGTGGGTGATCTTAATCCTGAGTGTCTTATCGACTCCTTTAGGTTAGATCGTGGTCTTTGATATACCATAGGTGGGGTAAGATGTATTTCCTGATCAATATACTCTGTATGTTAGGATTACGGTTTGGCTTGTAGCTGGGAAGGTTTGTACAAAATAGTGGAATCCACTCCTTCTTGCGAGAAGTAGGTGGTAGTTCCCTTAAGGGTTGATTCCGGGCTTGGATAATATGAGCGCTCTCCTAATTCTGTGAGGAAATAGGATTTATTGTCCATTAGAGAATCAATGGTACTTAAAGGATATATGTAATTAGAAGGGTATAACGGACATTATGACCTAACTCTAATTATGAACTATTGTGGAGGATCACACCGTATGTAATAGCTATATCGATGGACACCGAGTTGCATCATTCTGTGTAAAAACATCTGCAGTTGAGAGAGTACAACTTCGGGTTTTTAGTGGAATAACACTGAAGTTAATAATCAAGAAATATTAATTAAAGAATTTAATTAATGATTCTGAGGATTCGATCGATTTAGGTATCAAGGGTCAGGGTAAATTAATTTGATTGTTCAATTAATTGTGTTACGAAAATGACATGTATTTATTCGTGAATTAATTGAATAATGAGATTATTTGATTAATGAATAATGGTGATTAAATATATTAAATAATAAGATTATTTAATTATGTTATTAATCAGTAAATAGAGGGTGTTTTTTTGATATTTGTTTTTAAATAAAATAAGATAATTGGATTATATAATAAAATTAAATATTTAATTTTTTAATTTGAATAGTTTATATTCCAAATATATGGTATCTTTTAATAAAAATAAAATAAAGATTTTGTTTTAAATAAAAAGATATAATGAAGTTTTTAAAAGATTAAATATATATTTGATATATATATATTCTTTAAATGAACAGGAAAAGGTCAACTATTTTTAAGATATCAATGCATACACACATCAACAAATTGGATTTACATAAGTCATATACGTATATTGTTTTGTTCACAAAAGACAAGAAAGTGGAAATATTTTGTATATATGTATGTATATTCTCAATTTAGTTGACTTGTTTTTATGTGAAAGGGTGTGTGTCGTGCAATGTGAATAAAACAAAAGTGAAAAATATATTGTTAATATTTTTAATTAGAATTGTTCTAGTTGGTTTTGACTTTAAAGAAAAAGTATCTTCATTCGTTTTTATCCACATTATCCATTTAATTTTATGAGACCGTGACGTACCCATACGTAGTTACCAATTCCGGGATATAGCGAGGAATATCAAATAATTCAGACAGGAGCATATCTTAAAGTGAAGGAGTTTCCAAAAGTTGGTAAGATTTTTTTTTCTCTTATTATTGATTGCAATTTCTGTGTATACATATTTATTTATTATTGTAATATTTTATATGTATAAGTTCCGAAAAATAATTATGATCTCAAGTTCACTGGTCCCAGATTGTTTACGATCTGTATAAAAAATTTAAAAACCTACTTCCGTTGCGTTACCAGTGAATCGGGTCCCAACAAATATATATTTTTCCTTTTTAATATTTAAAAGATAAAAAAGGAGTTACACAAAGATTTTTCAAGTTCTCTCATAATTCTTCAACAATTGCAAAGATATCATCATACTCATAAACAAAGTGTGTTTGTGAGAGATATGCTTCAAATATATATCAAGAAGTAGTTTGATAATCAACATGCAAACAATTTCCAACAACTATTCATCTTAAGCTTTTTCCATAAAAAGTCAAACCGATTATCATCCGGAATTTTTGCTATTAAGAGAATAGATTTCAACATATGAGCGTTTGTGTGCTTGTGGCTCGTCATCCCATTTCTGTTTTTCAACCCGAGCTCATTTGATTTTTAACTGAACTCCTTTTTAAGCCTTCCTCCTTTTCTTTTTAGGCTTTGAATCAAAGATTTTTTTATGAATTCCTTTCAACACTTCTTCGATTTTTCCATTTTTTTTACATAAACAAAAATTCACTTCATGACGGCTTTCACTCATCACAATAGTGTAGCTCTTTCCAGCATTGGGTAGCTTTCACAACCAAGGTGTGTAGCCCTTTTCATGAAGGTGCTCGTTGAGTTCTATATAATTGTCGAAGCAAAATGGATACAAACCATAGGTCATTTTAAATGTACCTAAGCACAAAAACTTCAAGGTGTATCCAGTGTTTACATATTAGTAAACTCAACCTACTAGCAAAACATATAAGAGAAGCAAGGTGCAATTTTAGAAAACCAAGATTTTATGGCTCATAAGCACATGATCTAAGAGCAATAAGTAGAGACTTATTCAAGATCATTACTTCTCTAATGAGTAGCTTTCAAAGAATATGAAGCTCATATTTTCAAAAGTAATATCACTCAATATACTATACATAAACAATCATCAAAGTTAAGATCAATGTGAACAATATCACTATTAGATCCTAAAATAGTAAATGTCAATGAGAACCATATGTAAGCTATACAAAATTCTCTAATATGACATGCTATGAAATTTGTAACAAAAATTGAGTCAAAAGATGAATATCTAAGCGAACATGCATTAGAGTATAGAGATACCTTTTTGCATATTATATTCACCAAATATCATACTTCCACCCTTTTTATAATCACTCTTACCTTGAATGTCCTCATGACACCAAGTTGACAATGTTTCACAACGAGAGTATAAAAAGCATAATATCTCAACTTAATCAACACATATAACAAAAGAACTTCTTCAAAGTTAATCAAGAAATTTTGACCATCATAACAAACATGATGTGAGATAACCAAGTTCATATCAATACATGGAGTATTCAAAGCTAGTAAGCAAGAATTATCAACACAATTGATATATAGCCTCAAAGCTATCTCACATGTGCTTCTTATATTAGTGATAAGAGCACTCAGCCTTGAACCACTTGTTCTTGGGTGTACCTACACAAACATTTCCAATATCATCCTTGACAACAATGTTAAATCTAGAGTAAAGTTCTTCAATGACTTGATTAAGAAGAATATCATTAACACACTTTTCTTTAACATTATCAACACAAGCTTTGTCAAGTTGAACAAGATTAGAATTCTTTCTACTCCATAACTTCTTTTCATGTTTAGCAAACTTATCATGTTTTTCATCTTTCAAATCCTTGGCATGTTCAAGTTGAAGTTTAATCTCCTTATCCCTAGATTCATTTCCTAATTTGTATTTTTTAATATATTTATAACACCTAGGCTTAATGTGACCTATTATGTTGCAATAATGGAAAATTGGGATAAAAGATAAGATTGTACCTTTTGGAGTTGAACTAGCTTCACTAGGAGTTTGCAAAGATACCTTGTTCACCAATTTTTTCTTGGCTTTTGATCTTCTCTTCTTGTGTGATTTCATCAATCATGACTTCATCAAAGTGTGTAGGAAGTGGTGCTTCCAAGAGCTCCTCTTCAACTACCAAGTCATCTTCACCACAATGATAGTTAACAAGATTCCTAACACTAGACACACTAACTGAATCATTCACTAAGTCTTTGATAACCTCCTTAGACGTGTCTATCTATTCCATCAATTCTTGTTCTCTCTTCTTCAAAGATGATATCACATTATCTTTCTCAAGGTTTATCTTTTCAAGTTCTCTAAACTTCTTCATAATATCACCTTTCTCACCAAGAAGTCTACGAGTAACAACCACAAACTCATCTAGTTGCTTCTTGATCAAATCATCCTTCTTAACTACTTCTCTTTGAGCATTATCTCTAGCTTCTTCAAGCTTTTCTATCTTTTTCAACAACTCAAGATTAGTAGGAATGGAACTAGAGCTTCCTTGATGATTTGCATCAAAGTTCTTGTTCAAAGATATTGTACCATCAACATCTAGTGGAGAATGAGAAGCCGTTAGAGCTACAAAGTTGCTCACCAACTCTTTATCACTTGAAAACTCACTACTATAGCTCTCATTGTCACTAGAGTTATTATCACTCCAAGTAGCCGCCAATACTTTGCCTTTCTTGTCTTTCTTAGATGGCTTCTTGGTACACTCACTAGCAAAGTGACCAAAACCATGACAGTTATAGCATTGAACCTCTTTCTTGTTCATGGCTTGACTATTTTTCTCAATCCTTGGAGACGATGTTCTCTTGACTCTTTTTTTCCTTAGAATACTTTCCTCTAGGATTGGCATTCTTCTTTAGAAACTTCTTGAACCTTTTAACCAAAAGTGCCATCTCTTCATTTTCATCATCAGTCTCCTCCTCAATAGCATTGAGAGCGATTCCCTTACTTTTCATCTTTGGCTTCAAGCACATCTCATAAGTTTGGAGAGACCCAAGCAACTCATCGATATTCATACTATCCACATCCTTGCTTTCCTCAATGGTTGCCACCTTTGATTTGAATCTCTTAGAAAGAGACCTAAGGATTTTCCAATTTAAACGCTCTTTTGAGATAGGTACTCCAAGTGCTTGACATTGGTTAGCTATGTTAAGAAGCCGGAATTGGAAGTTTTCAAACTTTTCTTCTTCACTTATACTTAAACCTTCAAATTGTGATGCCAACATTTGAAGCCTCAATTTCTTCACCGTCAAGGTTCCTTCATTAGTAACTTAGAGAGTATCCTAAGCTTCCTTTGCGGATTCAAGATTTAGAATGTAGGAGAATTGATGCCCATCAACTCCTCCAAAGATGACATTCATAGCACGATGATGCCATTTAGCAAAATCAAACTCATTCATTGTCCATTCACTTCTTGGCTTGAGTATCATGGTTCCATCCTCTTGAACCTTGGTAGGAGGACTATAACCTTCTTCCACTACCATCCAAGCCCTTTCATTAGTAGAGCGGATGTAGGCTTTCATCCTCAACTTCCAATACCCATAGTTAGTACCACAAAGTAATGGTGGCCCAGTATTTGAGACTCCTTTCGCCATTACATCATCTTGTAAACCCATGACATCAAACGCCTTGCAAAAACCGTGAATGTATCACTCTGGACTCACACTAAGTGCAACCTAGTGTCCTGCTCTGATACAAATTGAAAATACAATCACAGTTAAATGCTCAAGGCTAACCTAGAGGAGGGGTGGGTAAATAGGTTAGACACCTTTTTCGACTCTCTTAGAAACAAACAAAAGTTTGTTCCTCTAGATTGCTTGTATCAAAATATATATATTAATTAAAGACAATTGATCAATATATAAACACAAGTAAAGTGTGATACAAATAAGTAATTGTAACACATACACAATCTATATTATAGAAAGGAAGTCAACATGTATAAAGAGTTCTATCCACAATATAAATATTAGAGAGATAGAGATAGAGAAAAGTTGACACAAGATATAATGTGGTAAACCACCGAAGAGGAAACATCCATGGGCTAAAAGACACTGGCAAACAAAACCACTAGTAGACAAGACAAGTACAATCTCTCAAGTGACCTCTTCACCTAGAAACTACCCTCATATCCTACTCTAGAAGTTGTCGCCCTATGCTCAACAATCTGAGGCCTCACAACACTTGTCAAGACTTCCTCACTCACCTTATCCGGATCCTTATGACCCAAGGCAAGACTTCTTGCTCAACTAAGTCCTCGCGACTCTAGTCAAGACTTCCACGCTCACCTATCCGAGTTATCCCAACTATAGGCAAGACTTCTTGCTCGACTATCCGGATCCTCACGACCCTAGCCAAGACTTCCTTGCCCGACAATCCAAGGCCTCACGCCTCTTGCCAAGACTTCTTGCTCAACACCATAGGTCTCACACCTATTGTCAAGAATTCTTTCTCACAAGGCATCTAGGTGATCATGAATGCAAAACGCAAAAAAGCACGCAACATAGAATGCTATTATCAACACATCCTACGGAAAATACTAGACATGAGCATGAATGCACAAATCACATATAGTCTAGTTAATCATGCATGTGTAATCAATCTAGATTATGTAAGATATGTTTAATATTAATCACAACCTAGATACATGCATAGATCTAAACTTGAATCACAAGATATGTTCAATAAATCACAAGATCTAGTTTAAGTCACATAAACCTAAAACATGCTAAAATCATATGACAAAGTCAATTAGATTTAAGCTAAAGTTCTAGAGCATATTCCTAATCATAGATTCAATCATAACACACGAATAGCTCAAAAGAACATAAGCACATGTATTATGTGATAAATTTGGCCAAGAGAGCCTAATACACGTGAGGAACTATTTTTCACAAAATCAATCAATCAAAGATCATAAAATAGTCCTAGAATCAAAGCTAGCACAATCCAATCCCAAACATGTGAAACATAGGTAAAAATCAAAACCTAACTCAACATGTATGATTTCAATTGAAATTCAATCTAGCTTTGAAAGTGTTCAAAACACAAATCAAAACACTCACAATATACAAATATATGTTGAAGAAGAAAACTCAAGGCAATTGACCAAGTTTTAAAAGAAAACTTTAAGAGAAAATCAATACCTTAGTTGATTTAGGTGCAGTCCCGTTTTTGTATGATTAGACACCAAAAAAAGCAGCAAAACTTACTCAAACCTTCAGAGAAAAAATGGAGGATGAATAGATGAACACTCTCAACTTTGAATCACTCAAATCAGAGTTCAAATAAAGAAGTTATGGTGTTTGGAAGGTGAGAAAATTTAGAGAGAAATTTTTTACACACTTGTTTTAAATTTCTTCTTAAAATGAAATGTGAGAGGGAAAGAGTTTATAAAGAAGTGGGAAAGAAGAAAGCAAGAATGACCATTTTGCCCTCATTTGGTATTTCTCCCCCGAGATGGTGTGTGGGCATCTCAGGGCAGCAAGGTTGTGCGGTTGAGATGGCCACGCGCCATCTCGGGCTTGCACACCTCCATGGCCTTCGGCCATGGTGCAATCCCCTCGTGCCTCCCTTGCGTTCTTCATCCGTTCTCTAGCCTTCAAACTCGAAATTTGAATCTGTTTCTGGATTACGAACCGTAACTCTCATACAGACATGGAAATATAAGATACTCAACCCAGAAAATAATTATTCGACTCGATGTACGAATACGAAGACAATGTATACAACATGAGTTGAAAGTGTAGTATCTTTTGACTTTGAACTTGAAATAAATAGTATGAGTAACCGAAATGACTGGAAATCAATCAAGAATGACTTAAGACTAAATCCAAGTTCAATATCCATGTTATGCAAACATATACACCCATAAACACAATTCACACTAGAAGGCAAACTACATAGAGATAGTCTCCAATCATGCATGAGCATTCATCTTCAAGTGTGTGAATGTGTTATACATGGTGCACAACGATGCAAGAACACATATGGATGAATTGTATGTGTGTGCCTATAAAGGTGCCCAATGATGTAGGGACACATATGAATGAATTGTGTGTGTGTGTGTGCCTATAAAGGTGCACAACGATGCAGGGACACAAATGAATGAATTGTGTGTGTGTGCCTATAAAGGTGCACAACAATGCAGGGACACATATGAATGAATTGTGTGTGTGTGCCTAAGCCTTGTAAGAGAAAGATAAGGTCTTAGTATACCTTTGTAGAATCAAATTGCATTATTTCTCTTTGAAGACTTAGAACTTGCTTTGACTTGTTATTTCTTCTTCCTTGAAGCTTGAATCATCATGAATCTAAACAACTAAATTATTACAGGTAAACATCATTTTGATATGCAATTAATGCCAACACAAACTAAAACCTAACACATATCTCGAGACAGGTTGCCATATCAACAATTTTCAGCCATTTTGAAGGAACCTATAAATTGGATCCATTCTGTTAGGATCCATACACCCACACACCCATTCATAACCATTTTCTCTCTCTATATCTAGGAATTCTTTCCTCTCCAAAACCCATTCAATTTTCACAGCATCCATATCATCTACTCAACAAAAGGAATCAAGGAGATCATTTTGGAGCGTTAAGAATGAGGAATCATCTATGGGTTTACTTTTATCCTTTTTTCCTTATTTCATTCTTGTAATATACATGAGTAGCTAAACATCACACTAGGGATTGATGTGATTCATTTGTGATCATGGGTTTGTAATTGAATTCTATGCTTATCAATTAATCCATCAAGTTTATTTCATTCATTGGTTGTTAGTGATTTAAAGGATAATTTGCATTTGATTGTACCCTCCTTTCTTTGCAAGTTATCTAAGAATCGATTCGAGTAGAGAATTGAGTATACCCTCTATTTAATTCTATTAGCTCATTTGAATGGAAGAATTGAATCAGTGTACCCTCCTCTAGTACTCTAATTCAATCCGGACTTATTAATCTCTATCCTTATCTAATCTCAATTGAGTGACCAATTCTATACCCTCTAGATTGGTTGCTTGAGAGAGATTAAGCACCAACTCTATACCCTCTAGGTTGGTGAATTTATTAAGATATTAGTCCTTATTTGATAGATATGCATTTTAATGAGTAATCACTTGTGGGTAATCAATATTATACCCTCTGAATTGAATACTCACAAGGGATATACAACCAAGCTATACCCTCTAGATTGGTTACTTTGGATTAATGAGCATTAATGAGAATTCATACATAACCATGGCTACATGTTGAATCCATCATTCTCTTAGTCCCTTTGTCATTCATCTTCGTTTATTATTTGGTGCATTTCTAATTAGTAGACTTGTTTTGTGTTTTAATCATAATTGATTCGAAACGTCATTTCTACTGTTCTTCTTGCATATTAGCTTAGAGTATAGTTTAATCATTTAAGGCATAACATGATCTTTGTGGACGATACCTATACTTGCTACTATATTGTTATCATATCTGAGTGCAAATAGGGTTTTCTAAATTTGTTTGAGAAGCTATTTTACATATACAAAATGGCATTTATCAGTGCCATGAAGAAACACACCTTTGACAATGTCTGTTGTATGTAAATTTTACCAAGCGTACACGTCATTGACAGGAAGGAAAAAATAGCCAGGTGGACGCCCAAATATGCATTCGGGCGATATCCTACAAGGCATCATTAAAGAGAAGAAAGCCCGAGTAAGCATATATTGAATAAAACCTACTCGGGATCAGTTAACAGCACTCGGGACTGGTTAAACAACTCTTCCACTCGGGCTTAAACGGTGCTACTCGGGACCATCAGGTATTACTCTTACTCAGGAATAAATACGACTCGAGTAAGAGCTTGGTGCTTATTTCATACGGATTAAGTCATTAAATACGCGACGATATCTATCAGGAAGGAATCCCAAATAAAATAGAGCATTAAACTAGAAGAGTCCCCAATCAGGAAATAACTTGATTTCTTTGCAAAGGGTACATTCTTATAAGGAAACAAGTAAAAATTTAACTGCACTACTAGAATCTCGCTCAATTTCCATAAGAGACTCCAAAACAGGAAAGAAGACAAATCGACCTCAAGAAAGTAACAGAATCACAATTAAATACAAAGATCCTGTATTACTTGTATAAGACAAATTAGGGTTCTATAAACATATAAATAGACCCGTAATCTCATCCAGAAAAGGGACAGACAATATAGCATACAACAGATATAGTAAACACAGAAAGGAAAAAGAGAGATCGAGAGCTTGTAAACATCTTATTCTCTTAGTGGATTTTGGCTTGGTTGATCCTTCAACCACCCGTGGATGTTTCTCCGGCCATCAGAGTTTTACCACGTAAAACTTTTCTTTGTTACTCTCTCTGTATCTCTTTCTCTTTGATTCAATAGCCGAAATCCAATTCTTGTTGGCTTTTCTGGTATAATCCAGAAATCGACGTCAATAATTGGCGCTAGAAGAAGGGGTTGAACCTCCGAACTTGTTAAAAGCGATGGCAGGAAGTAAAAGTAGTTCAGGGAATGGCCAAAAATCACCAGGCGATTTCTATGTTGGCAACACATCACAAAATCCTGCAGCAAACACAAAAAACCAGCCTGCGCACCTGGCGGGGATTCAGCAAGTTCCTCTAACCAGCAGAGATCTTACGCTGCGTTTCCAAAAGGCCTTGCAGCAATTGGTGATGGACACAGCAAGGGAAGGGATTGATCTACTGGCTGTAGGAGCACATACTCCCAATCCTTCACCCGTAAGGCTCCGTTCGAAGGTGGTGGGGCCAGGAATAACTATGCCAGAAATCAGAAGGAACTCTTCCCCAATCAATCCAGCTGGACAGAAAACACTAGAAAAGGAAAATCACCAGAGGCTGGATCACAATCAAACAATACGTGCCAGACATCGTAAATACGATCGGCGCAGAGGACGGTCATCATCAGAAGACAGTGATCAACACCATCTCAAACGTCATCATGGAGTCACACGAGAGGTACGGCATCAGAGTGAAGAGTCTTAGGAAAGAATGACAGTTACCCAACGGTTCAACCTTCAAGGAAGCCCGGTGGGGGATAGAGATGTCACAATCCAGAGCCTAACTCGAGAAGTAGAGAATAACAGGCGACAGATGGAGGCACTAGTCAGACGTTATGGCTGTAACGATCTATCCGACGATGACTCCGACAGTACATTCACCAGGGAGATTTTGTGTACCCCTTTCCCAGAAAGATTCAGGATGCCTCATGTGGAGCAATTCAAAAAAGATATAGATCCAAAGGAGCACGTTAGACGCTATAAAAGTGCCATGGCTCAATATGCCTCCAGTGACCGCCTATTGTGTCTCAACATTTCGCAAACACTGGGGGACACAGACTCCAGATGGTTCGGAAGACTACCCCCGGCAAGCATCGAAAATTTCAGCGAGTTGAGCAGGAGCATCTTCAGGCAATTCCTGAGCAACGTTCACAGGAAGAAGTTGGTGGCCTACCTCTCTCAAATAAAACAGGGGAAGGACTAGTCATTAAAAAAGCACTTGGGACGGTTCGGCCAAGCAGTATCAGAAATTGGCAGCGCTAATGATGAAGCAATTATTGCTTCCTTCACCAATAACTTGCAGAATGGAAGACTATCCTTCGATTTGAGAAGAGCACGGCTGACTAGGTATGCCGACATGATGGATATGGCGGGAGGATACGCTCTGGCCGAGGAAGAAGAGTTAGCTACAGGAGGAAGCTATATGCATGGAGGAAAGCCCGAACAGAAGAATACCGAATCCAAGGGGCAGAATCAAAAGGAAAAACGAAAAGGGAATGGCAAGGAGAAAAAATAGGATGGGGGTAATGGCCTCAACGCCGAACGGTCCACAGAGAAATACCAAGGCAGATACACCAATTACACCCCTCTTCGGAAGAAACAAGAAGAAATTCTATCCATCCTGGAAGAAAACAATATGGTGCAAAAACCACGGCGACAATCACAGTTCGCCTGGAGAGATACAACCAAGTATTGCAGGTTTCATAAAGAAACCGGGCATGAGATTTCAAAGTGTTTTCTTCTCAGATATTACATAGAGACTCTTATTCGAGAAGGGCACCTGCGGGATGTAATCTTGAAAAAAGACGAGAGACCAGAAACCAAGAAAGTCAAAGTTGATCACAACCCTGGTCAAAACCAAAGAACCAGCCCCGAAGCCAATCAAGTAAGACATACAATTTTCGGAGGATCTTCTACTAGGAGAAGCAACCGAGAACGAACTCAGGAAATCAGAGAAGCAATAGAAGTAAGGAATAACTTTGACGTAAACTCGGTTGAACCAGACCCAAACAGGCTAAAGGAAGGATGGGACCCAATAGTCTTTACAGAGGTAGATTCCCATGGCATCGATGTTCGACCTAATGACGCTTTGGTTATAAGTGCCCGGATTGGCCATAGGGAAGTCCAGAGAATTTTAATAGATAATTGGAGTTCAGCAGACATCCTAAGTGTGGCCGTATACGACCAGCTAAGACTAGACCGAAAAGATTTACAGCCTTTCCATACTCCATTAAGAGGATTTGGGGGAATAGAGGTCAGGTCACTCGGGACGGTAAAACTACCCGTGAAGATCGGAACGACACCATGCCAGAGGACTGTCCTGCTCGACTTCGTGGTAGTTGACTTGGATAATTGGCCGTATAATGCATTATTGGGCCAGCCATTCCTGAATAAAACAAGGGCCGTGACGGCCACTTATGCATTAATGATCAAGTTCCCAACAGAACAAGGGGTTAGGATAATCAAGGGATCTCAAGAGATGGCCCGAAGAGCAAATCTGTCAGTATACAGAGACAAGCATGATGCTGAACAAGTGTGCACCATAATGCAGCCAAATCAGTGTCAAGAATCCTTTTCATTCGAACTGGATCCAAGGGAGGGCTTGAATGAATTCAAAACAGAATTGGTTGAAGTAGTACTTGAAGAAGACAAACTGGACAAGAAAATCAAGATCGAGGCCAACTTGGATGGAAAAGTCGAGCAAGACTTAACCAATCTGCTTAGAGAATACAAAGATGTATTCGCCTGGAGTCACGAAGATATGATCGGGATAGATGCCCGAGTAATATCCCACCACCTCGCAGTAAGCCCGAATGCAAAACCAGTAATACAAAAGAGAAGATCGTTCAATCCTGAAAGAAGTCAAGCAATCAAACAAGAGGTGGAAAAGTTACTAGCGACTGGATCAATTAAAGAAGTCAGCTACCCTCAGTGGGTCGCTAACGTAGTCCTCATTCAGAAGAAAAATGGACAATGGAGGAAGTGCGTAGATTTCACGGATCTAAACAAGGCATGTCCAAAGGATAGCTTCCCACTTCCAAGGATAGATCAGCTGGTGGATGCCACAGCAGGTCATGAATTGCTCAGCTTCATGGACGCTTACTCAGGATATAATCAGATCCGAATGAACAAAGCTGATGAAGAAAAAACAGCTTTCACAACGGATCAGGGTTTATATTGCTACACAGTAATGCCCTTCGGTTTAAAAAATACAGGAGCTACGTATCAAAGGTTCGTCAACAAAATCTTCACTCGGCAAATAGGAAGGAACATGGAAGTGTACATTGATGACATGTTGACTAAAAGCATCTCAGCAGATGAGCATGCCCGGGACCTCCGAGAGACATTTGATGTTTTGAGAAGATACCAGATGAAATTAAACCCAAACAAATGTTTATTTGGAGTCCATTCGGGAAGATTCTTGGGTTTTCAAGTCCATCAAAGAGGAATCGAAGTTAATCCCGAGAAGATCCAGGCTTTGCAAGAAATGGCCTCACTGAAAGCATTGAAAGAGGTACAGCGCTTAACAGGGTGTTTAGCCTCCTTGGGAAGATTCAACTCAAAGGATACAGACAGATGCGCACCTTTCTTCAAGATAATCAAAAAAGGGAAAGGCCTGGAGTGGAATAAAGAGTGTGAGCAGGCATTCTTAAAAATAAAAGAGTACTTGGGACAAGCTCCCATCCTCTCAAAACCGTAAAAAGGGGAAATACTTCAGCTGTATCTGTCAATATCCGAGCTTGTAGCAAGTTCAGTCTTAGTCAGAACAGAAGATGGAGTTTAGAAACTAGTGTATTATACCAGGAAGGCACTCCTACCGACCGAGACCAGGTACTTACAGGCAAAGAAGATGGCCTTAGCATTGGTTTCAGCAGCAAAAAAGCTGAGACCATATTTTCAGGTCCATACGATCCAGGTTCTCACCAATTGCCCATTAAGACAAATCTTACAAAAGCCAGAGATATCAGGAAGACTTACTAAATGGACAATCGAGTTGAGCAAATTTGATATTCATTATGTCCCCAGAACCTCTCTCAAAGGACAAGCGGTGGCAGACTTCATAGCCGAGTTCACATAACCAAACATGGAAGCAAAAAGACTGTTGGATAAAAGTTTCCCATGGAAACTACATGTTGATGGTTCTTCAAACACTCATGGCAGCGGGGCAGGGATTGTAGTTCGCACCCCAGAAGGAGATGATGTTGAATGTGCCATGAGATTTGATTTCAAAGCAACCAATAATCAAGCCGAGTACGAGGCATTTTTAGCTGGACTCAGAGTCTGTATAGATCTTGGGGCAGATGAAATTGAGATATTCAGTGATTCACAGGTAGTTGTCAACCAGGTTATGGACGAGTACCAGGCCAAAGATGAAGGAATGATTGCCTACCGTGACATCGCAAAACAGCTCCTCCAAAAATTTAAAGAATACAAGATCGCTCAGATCCACAGAGAAGAAAATGAAAAGGCAGACGCTTTATCTAAATTAGTGTTAGCAACAACCTCAATCAGACCAAAAACCACTCCAGTTGCACACCTCCTTAAACCGAGTATAGTTGAACCTAAGCATTTGGAAATTTTAGAAATCCGAACACCGTAAGACGGTTGGATGGTCCAGCTGAGAAGGTTCCTAGAAGAAGGCATGCTCCCAAAAGATCTGGTATTAGCAAAGCGCATCAGGTATCGATCGGTTAGGTATACCATGATCGGAGGAGAATTATACAGAAGGGGGTTTTCCCGAGCTCTCCAGAGATGTATACCGGAAGAAGATGCACATCGAATACTTCATGAGATCCACGGAGGAGTTTGCGGGAACCACAATGGGGGTAGGAGTCTGGCGCATAAGGTACTCAGGCAAGGCTATTATTGGCTTACATTTTTCTCAGATGCACAACAATTGTCGGAAAGTTGCAATACTTGTCAAGGAATTGCCAACGATATCCGACAACCCCCAGAAAAGCTCAGAAATCTCACTGGCCCATGGCCATTCACCATGTGGGGCCTAGACCTGATCGGGCCAATGCCAGCTGGGACAGGGGGTGGTGCAAAGCACGCCATAGTAGCTATCGATTATTTCACAAAATGGGTAGAAGCTGAAGCGCTGGTGCATATCACGGAAGCCAACACCATAAATTAAATATACTTTACAGGTTTGGAGTTCCGGACACTATAATCACCGATAGTGTCACTCAGTTTGATAACCAAAAGTTCAGACAATTGTGCGAAAAGTATCATAATGCTAACTATTATGCGACACCAGCTCATCCACAAACAAACGGGCAAGTAGAAACAGTAAATAAAATTATCAAGCACACCATTAAAGCAAACTTAGATGACAAAAAAGGAAGCTGGGTTGAAAAGCTTCCTGAAGTATTATGGGCATATCGAACGACAGCAAGGACTTGAACAGGAGAAACTCTGTTCACCTTAGCGTTCGGAACAGAAGCTGTCATCCCCGTAGAAATATAGTATACGTCCCCCCGGGTCAGGCTATATGATGAAGAACAGAATGTTGATACACTACAACAAAGTTTGGATGAGCTAGAAGAAAAAAGGGAAAAGTCCCGAATAAGAAATACAGCATATCAATAAATAGTGGCTCGCCACTACAACTCTCGTGTTCGGATCAGGAAATTCCAGCTAGGAGACCTGGTGCTCAGGAAGGTGTCGTTGAACACAAAAAATAGAGCCACAGGATCCCTGGCTGACAAATGGGAAGGTCCATACAAGTTCGAGGGGATAGCTGGCCATGGAGCTTATTGGATTGCTCGACCCAATGGAGGGGTGTTACCCCGACCATGCAATGCCCAATATCTGAAGATTTTCAATCCTTAATATATATATATATATATTTATATTGAATATTTTATTCTTTTATTGGTAGGATAAGTATTAAACTGTAATTTAAATCTGTCGATTTTTTGCAGTAATAAATAAAATTACTCGGAATTTCCGAAAGGATAACATCTAGTTCGGGATTTCAAACAAAAAGGCATATGATAATAAGAACATATGGAAGCAGAGCATGATAATAAGAACATGCAAATAGAATTCTTGGGACCATCAAATCCCGAATGGGCGGAGAAGCTCGTAGGAGCATGCCAGCCTAGCAGGGTCAAAATGACCTTCGTAAAAAGGCAAACCCGATGCACCAGACTTCAGAAAAATGCTCGGGACGCTATCGGGAGAAATTCAGGTGAAATACGTAGTTGTGTTGAAGCAACTTTTTTATATAAAAAAAAATGCTTAACGATTCGGCAAACCCTCACATATAAAAACTGGGGAGACGTCCATGGTATTACGCTCCAAATCTTCAATTTTTTGGCATACGCCGACTTCGCCTGCTCCGCCTCCTGCTCAGCCTTAAGCATGGATTCTTCAGTAGAAGAAAGAAGATTTGGAAGCGATGCAACCTTCTCCTCTGCCAGAGATGCCTTGTCCTTAGCGTTAACCTACTTTGCCAGGCAGTGGTCGGTAAATATGTGTACAGAGCCGACCTTCTGCTGATAAGCCTGCTCAGCTCGAGCACGACCCTCCTCACTCGCCTTCAGCTGAGCCTCTAGACGCCTTATCCGATCGGCTTGACATTGCTGCGTCTGAACAAGCTCAGCAAATTTGGCCACCATCTGTAAAGGAATACACTTAGAAATCCGACAGAAGCAAAACAATAAAGGAGTCAGAATTATCTAAGTCAGATTTGACTTACATAAGATGCACCGTTGAAAACGTTTTGGAGACATTCGATCAGTGAACCATCTCTAAAACTGCTCATGCGGTCCTTCCCGATATAAGCCCGACTAGAGGACATCTCCTGTAGCATATCCTGGGAAGAAAGGAATAAAGGAACCCCCGAGGGTTCAACTCCAAGATTTCATAACTCGGGGGCAAGAGAAGCCCTTTTCGGCTCTAAGGTGGAGAAGTAACCCCCGAAGGTTCAGCCCCCATATCTCCAATTTCGGGGGTAGAAGAAGCCCTGTTCGGTTCTGAAGTGGGTGCATCTACTGATACTCCAACACCAACACTTGGGACAATCTCATCCGCAACATCTTCGTTGCTGGAGTCAATGAATGAGACTACCCGAGGAACTTTGAGAGGACGAGACGGTGAACTAACTGCCTTTCGTTTCTCACCCTAAGAACGGTGGAAGTTAAGATCAACAGCAGGATCTTCCTGCGGATCATGCCGAAAAGACTCAAAGAATTCGGCACCAGTAGGCGCTTGATCCGTAGAGATGTTACCACCATCACCAGCTTCAAACCGTCCAACAGGCTCTTCACCTGGACCCTCATACTGCCTCTCCCTATTTTCAGGCCGTTGGGTGTCAGTCGACTCACCTTAACCACTTGGACCAGCGAAATCTTGAGTACAAGGCTGAGCACCCCGATCAAAACACTCGGGAATTTGCTCAGTAATATCAGTTTCCTCATCAGTCTCGGGTGGAGCAATACCCTCATCGCCCTGATGGGAAGCTTCCTTTCTACTCGCTTGTAGAATCGCCTTCACCTGGCGAGCCTGAAGATCGCTGACAATGTCCGTATCGAACATTAAAAAAAAAAATTAGAAAAGAAAATGGAAAAACAGAGAAATACAACAAGAAGGGTGTCGGGTTACTTACAACGCCTGCGATGGCCCGAAATCTGTTTGAAGAAGCCGAGCTTTATCATGTCATCCTCTTTGAAAAGATAGCTTTTGCTCCTCTTTTCCAGAGTACGAACACCTGCCAGAGTCAGCCTCTTCAGCTCTGAATCACTATAGTCAATTGTTTTTTTGTTCCACACTTTAGGGGAACAGAATAAACGGGGAAAATTCAGCGCTGTTTGGGAATCCCCAGATCGAACGGTGACGTCGAGTCCGAGAGTCCCTCCAGCAAAAAACCAACTGTTCTTCCAGAACTTATTGGATGTGGGGAATCCCCATATAAAGCCCTTCTTTTTTGGGTCATCAGAAGCATCGACCCCCTGATTCACCTTTGCTTCTTTGGGGACCCAACCGTCTGAAGGAGTAGACGTAAGAAAATAGGTGCCCGTTCTGCTAACCTGCCTCAGCTAAAGAAATGCATGATTTCATTCGGGGAAGGTGGCGAAAGGTTCATTCGACTAAACATGTGCCACATGCACATCAAGACTTTGTAACTATTCGGGGCCAACTGAGCCGGGGCTATCCCTACTTCAGCCAAAAACTAGGCAATAAAAGGCTGAAGGGGAAGTGTGACGCAGCAGCAAAACATCGATCCATAAACCGCGACCATGCCCTCAGAAGGATTCCATACGGCTCTATCCCCCGCAGGAACCAAAGTGACTTAGTCGGGCAAGTCGAATCGGGAGTGATACTTTTCTATCTCAACTGGCCCAGCCACTTTCTGCTCAGTATCAAAGCCACTCGGGCGAGTGTCAGAAAACGAAAGACGAGACACCCTATACACTTCATCAACGTCACCCTCGTTAACAGTCTGTTCCCTGGTCTGAACGCTGCTCGAGCCATGCTTGTATACCTAACTTGTTCTCTGATGTTTACCCATCCTTCGAGAAGATACCCTGTGATCAGAAATATCAAAATAAGAACTAGATGGAGAACTCGATACAGGGATGAAAGTGACGTCAGGGTGAAGCCCAGAAACACCAACCTCTAAAAATGGAGGTTCATCTATTGGGATATCCCCCAGTAATCGTTTAATGCAAGATACTAACTGGAAATCCCCACGCTCTAATGCATCAAAAGTGATTTTGAAGAGACGATGGCGGGAAGATGACCCCATTAAAACTAACCTTAAATTGAGACTGATGCTTGATCTTCAAGCAGAGAATCGCGAACTTCTGGATAAAGAAATCTGAGTTTAAAGAGATTTCTGCTGAATTTTTGAGAATAAACCAACAATGTCTCTCAGCGAAGAATTAAAAGATGAGACAGTACGAAACCCTAGAATGTCAAAGCGGGAAAAAATTTATGACAAAACTCGATGACGTAGGCGGCGCTTGGAGAAACGCAAAAATCATTTTTCATAAATGATATCGAAAAACGAAGAGACGAAGGACGCGTGTCAAAACAGGAAGTAACACTCAACCGTCAGAGCTTCAAAACGTCGCTATCATTTAAGATCTCTCGTGATGAAGCGAATCGAAATTACAGAGTCACCATTAAGACACGCCATTATGACAAGACAGCCATTCTGACGAGAGAAAATTAAGATGATTAAAATACTCTTGCCCGAAATAAAATTTTCTCAGTAAAAATATTTTAAGGGGGTATTGTCGTATGTAAATTTTACCAAGAGTACACGTCATTGACAGGAAGGAAAAAATTGTCAGGTGGACGCCCAAATGTGCATTCGAGAGATATCCTACAAGGCATCATTAAAGAGAAGAAAGCCCGAGTAAGCATATATTGAATAAAACCTACTCGGGATCAGTTAACAGCACTCGGAACTGGTTAACCAACCCTTCCACTCAAGCTCAAATGGTGCTACTCGGGACAATCAGGTATTACTCTTACTCGTGAATAAATACGACTCGAGTAAGAGCTTGGTGCTTATTTCATACGGATTAAGTCATTAAATACGCGACGATATCCATCAGGAAGGAATCCTAAATAAAATAGAGCATTAAACTAGAAGAGTCCCTAATCAGGAAATAACTTGATTTCTTTGCAAAGGCTACATTCTTGTAAGGAAACAAGTCCAAATTGAACTGCACTACTAGAATCTCGCTCAATTTCCATAAGAGACTCCGAAACAGGAAAGAAGACAAATCGACCTCAAGAAAGTAACCGAATCATAATTAAATACAAAGATCCAGTATTACTTGTACAAGGCAGATTAGGGTTCTATAAACATATAAATAGACCCGTAATCTCGTCCAGAAAAGGGACAGGAAATATGGCATACAACATATATAGTAAACACAGAGAGAAAAAAGAGAGATCGAGAGCTTGTAAACATCTTATTCTCTTAGTGGATTTTGGCTTGGTTGATCCTTCAACCACCCATGGATGTTTCTCCGGCCATCGGAGTTTTACCACGTAAAACTTGTCTTTGTTACTCTCTCTGCATCTCTTTCTCTTCGATTCAATAGCCGAAATCCAATTCTTGTTGGCTTTTCTGGCATAATCCAGAAATCGACGTCAACAATGTCCTTAAAATGTGAAAACAAGTATAATGACAAGCAAGGGTATCATCCATATGGAAAGGGAAATCGAATGGCTAAAACTAGTTAACTATTATTAAACTAAAACTATACATGAAAAGGTAAAGAAAAATGGTTTTGGTTTTGAAATTTTAATTAACTGCAATGCAACCACAATTAGGCTAGTTAATCTAGCATGCAATTAGTGTTAATAAGAATGAGTGTTAAAATATGATGGTTAGGGCTAAGGAATTGATGGATCACATAAGCAAACAATGTGCGTATTGGTAATTAACATAAATGAACATTAATCTATTGTAACCAATCTAGAGGGTATAGCATTGGTTGAATACCCCTTATGGGTTTCCAATCTAAAGTGTATAGTATTGGCTACCCACAAGTGATTGTTCATTAAAATGCACATATATCAAATTAAGGGACTAATCTCTTTATAAATTCACCAACCTATAGGGTATAGACTTGGTGCTTAATCTCTTACAAGCAACCAACTTAGAGGGTATAGCATTGGACACCCATTTGAAATTAGTTAGAGATTGAGATTAAAATGTCCAGATTTCACTTTAGGAGGGTACCCTGGTTCAATCCTTTTATTCAAATAAACTTAAGAGAATCGAATAGAGGTATACCCAATTCTCTACTCAAATAATTTCTCAAACAATTTACAAACAAAAAAGGGTACAATCTAAGACAAACTATTCTTGAAATCGACTAAAATAATGAATGAAACATATTCAATAGATTTTATAAAGTAAATGAAATCAAATACAAGCCTAAGGTTTATAAATGAATCACATCAATCCCCTAGTGGGATGATTAGCTACTCATGACAAATACATAAAAATAACTAGGAGATAAGAGATAGAGAAGACCCATGTAGAGATTCTCCTTCCTTCAAGCTCAAATCCAATCTCCAAGTGTCCTTGAGTAGATGATGATGAACGATGGTTAGATTTTGAGGGGAATGTTAGTGTTTGGGAGAGAGAAGAGTGGAAAAGTTGTGGAAGGAGTTGAAGAGTGAGCTTTCAATAGGAAAATGGTGTATTTATTGGCTTAGGGAGGCTAGGGCATGATTTAAGCATGAAAGGACACATTTTCCCCTCTAAAAGTGGCTGATTTTTGTCCCAAGAGCTGATCCTATCAGATTCACAACTCTTAGTGCGCGGACAAATGCGCATGTTGTTACCCGCGCAGGACCCGTGCATCTCTGTGTAGCAGTCACTAAAATATGCATATTTCCCTCTATAAATCTCGGAATCGTAATCCGTAAAAATTAACTTTAACTAGACTTCTGGGGGTTTTTGAATATATGTTATTCGACATGTGGTTTGATCTTAGAAGGGTGATATGACTTCGAAGTTTGATGACTTGCATGACCCTTTTACAATTTCAGCTCATTTTGCTTCCAAATCTCACTCTTTGCTAATTTTTGCCTCCCAAACTTACTTTAAGCTTAAACACCATATGGAGGGAATATAACCTTTGTTCTTTTTGACTCGTTTTATGTCCCATACTATGACTAGATTGCCTATGATCTGCTTCCGGGTCTTGGTATTTGCGCGGGTCCAGACCCACATATTGACCTGATGCTTTGTCGGTTGGAACCCCGTTCACCAGTCACTCAGCGGAAATGGGTTTTAATTTTTTGTATACATATTGTAATCTATATTTGGGACCAATGAACTTTTGATCATAATTATTTTTGGAACATATACATATAAAAATTATTACACCAATAAAATATATATGTAAATACAGGAAATTGTATCGAATAAAAAAAATAGAACCATACCAACGTTTGGAGGCTCCTTCACTTTTAGATTTGCTCCTGGTCTATACCACTGATATTCCTTGCTATGTCCCGGGACTGGTAACTGCGTGTGGGCGCGTCACAGCCTCAGGAACTTAGAATGGAGGATGTAGGAAAACTAAGAAACTCTTTCTTAATTTTCACTATGCAACACTTGCATTGTTTGCATCTCATGCACTTAAAACTTTTCTCTCTTTGATTTCATGTACACAAGCACGTTCAAAGACAAGAGACCAATTGTTAAAAAAATCTGTACAAGTTCACGCACCCTTTTTGTAAAAAAAAAAACAAAAGTCAAGCAATACCTTTATTTTTTTTTAAGAATCACAAAAAAAAAAACACACAGCACTTGCATTGTACCTTATATATAAATAAAAGTGTTGTGCGTGAACTCACACACCTAGGGATGCACGTTTGGGGATTGGGGATGGATATAGGTCCCCCCATCCCCACCCCCCACCCCAATTTCCTCATTCGGGGAAAATGGGGATGGGGGTGTTTAGGGGGAGGAATATCCATCCTCATCCCCAAATCCTCATTTTCCCCGTATCACCCGGTCCCCCATTCCCCCATTCCCCCATTTAACCAAAAATTATAAATTAAGCTAAAAAAACAAATATTTCATTACAAATAAAAAATAAGAATGCATTACAAATTCAACATAAAATTTTCAAATAATTTAAAGTTTCGAATCAAGAGAACTTCATAAAATGAAAAATCTCCGTTCTCCAATCTCCACCCAATTCACTTAAGCCTTTGTTGCGCCACTACAATCCACAGCCTACAAACAATAGTACAAATGTACAATATAAGAAGATGATTAAATGAAGTGAACACATGATGACATGAATTTCTAAACAAGAATCTATTATCTACCTCATTCACTTCATTTTCATTGTCATCATCAACATCATTGTCACCAACACCATCAATAGTATTACCTAAATAACAAAATAAAAGATGAAACAATTAAAAGTAATACACTAATACAGTTATACAATTACAAAATTAAATTAAATGCAATGTTTGATGTTTACCATACCTTTTTTCCCGGCCCATAGCCAATTTTGGGTACATATAATTGCCTCCAAAGTTGATGGTAGAAGTCTGTTACGATGTGCACTTACAATCCTACCACTAGTACTGAATGAGGACTCTGAAGCAATAGTCGAAATTGGAATAGCTAATATGTCTCTAGCAATCTCAGACATTATAGGATATTTAATCCCATTAAGCTTCCACCAACTCAAAACATCAAATTCACGACTCCCAGGTAAAGTTTTTTCTTCCAAGTAACAATCAAGTTCAGATTTTTCAATAGCATCAGTACTTTCAAAGTTCCAAGAAAAGAAAATATCCAATGAATCCATCTCATCAACATGATTAAATTCTGAATTACAAATAGTCTTAATCTCTTTAGAACGTTTTTCACCAACCTTTACTTGATACTCTAGAAATATTTCTTCACAAAGATTGCGCACTTTTTTAACCTCAACTAAACCTTTATCTTCTTCATAAATGAGAGGAAAGAAATATTGAGGGATTTTTAATTTAAATCTAGGATCCAAAAGGCTTGCCATAGCTAGCACCCCATGTACATCATTCTAATATCTCTCAAACTTTTCCACCATATTTGATGCCATGCTACTTATCTCAACACAACTAGAAGTTTCCCACTTTCTCAATGATATTTTGATCTCACAAATTTTATGAAAGATGACATTGCTTGTGGGATATTTTGTTCCGAAAAACATTTTCGTTACACTATAAAATATTTTCAATTTATCACACATTTCTTTAGCCAACTCCCAATCACTCTCTTCAATCCTAGTTTTATATTGAGACTCACGTTGGTTTAAACGATAAAACACTTCTTTATAATTCAAAGCAACACTAAGCATCAAATAAGTTGAGTTCCAATGGGTTTTACAATCAAACATTAACCTTTTCTCATAGCCAATATTCAAAAAATTTACAGCCTCCTCAAATTTCTCCAACCTTTTTGGGGTTGCCGTTCAAAAAGCAACACTATCATGAATTCTTTCAATCCCAAATTCAATAACATCCAACCCACATTCCACAATCAAATTTAATATATGTGCAGCACATCGCATGTGAAACAAACGTCCATTCATGATCAATGAACTAGGAGACAATCTACCTAACAATATATCAATCATGCTATTGTTTGTGGAACAGTTGTCTAGATTCAATTTAGATAACTTCCTATCAACATTCCAATCCAACAAACTATTCATTAATGCAGTCGAAAGGTTTTCAACATTGTGAGGGCATGTCACATACATAAACCTAACAAAGTAGATTTTAAATAAATTAAGATCTAAAAAACAAACACATCAAACAAATATAACATATAAAATAACCTCAAGTTTTATTACCTCAAAAGTCGACTCTGTAGTTGCCATGAACTGTCAATGAAGTGTGACGTGACAGTAATGTAACCTCTCTTTTGATTGCTAGTTGTCCACATATCTGAAGTAATGGCAATCCTACCCGGAATCCTCCCCAACATAGTCAATAAACTTGCCCTCTCTATCTCATACATACTCATAATATCCCTTCTAGCAGTAGTTCTACTTATGGCCTTAAATAATGGCAGCAGTGATCTAGTATAATCTCTAAACCCCTCATGCTCAACCATTTTAAGAGGATAGTCATGCATCAAGATCACCTAGACAACTCAATCCTAGATACTTCATAATCAAAGTGTTGAGCTGCTAAGGTAAGACAAGAACTCCCACCATTCCCTATTGCCCTTTTTCCTGACAAAGACTTTGGTTTTGATATACCTCTATCGATCTTTGCCCAAACCTCATCTTACAAGTTTTTTGATGATCAATTAAACCCTTTGTACTTGACTCAACAACATATGCATGTTTGCAATACTTGCAAATAGCTTTTTCCTTACCATTTACACAACCAAAATCATAATGTTCCCAAGCAGTAGACCTAAACTTTCATTTTCGTTCAGTTACCTGGTCGGTAGAGCGAATTTGAGTGCTGCTTTCTTCAACATTAACCACATTGTCCACGTTATTTGAGTTCAATTCTGGCTAAGAAGAAACTGAAAAAAAAATATAGAAACAAAAACAAATAAGGCAATAAACAATAGAGAACAATAGAGAACAATAGAGAATGTAAGAATGTTGTCAAGTTTGAATTCAGATGTTGGATTTTATATTTAAGATTAATTTATATAACCCCACTAAATTAATATTAAAAATCCATGACTGAACTAGTTGATAGTTTTGAAAAATCAGACCCTCAAATGAAATCAAACGAGCAAAATAAAAAAAAATGAAATCTCTACCTTGTTTTTGTTTTTGTTTGCTTTGAGACATGATGTGGAGATCAGAGAAAAGTAGCAGTTGGTGTCGTCGGAGAAGAAATGGTCGTTGAATGGAGCAACGTTTGGTGAAGATCTGAACTGAAACTGATATGGAGGGAATCGGCAGCTGGTCTCATCGGAAAAGAAGTGGTCGTCGAACGGAGCAACAGTTGGTGAAGATCTGACTGAAACTGATGTAGCGAGAAGCAGCAGCTGGTGTCGTCGGAGAAGAAATGGTCGTCGAACGGAGCAACAGTTGGGGAAGATCTGAACTGAAACAGATCTAGAGGGAAGCGGTAGCTGGTCTCGTCAGAAAAGAAGTGGTCGTCGAATGGAGAAACAGTAGGTGAAGATCTGAACTGAAAATGATGTAGAGAGAAGCATCAGTTGGTGTCGTCGGAGAATGAGTGATCGAAACAGAGAAGCAACTGGTCTCGTCGGACGGAGAAGCAGCCAGTGAAGGAGTGGTCAACTGGTCCCCTACTTGTCTTTGGTTGATGGTGTGTGTTCAAACTGAATGAGACTAATTAGGTTTTAGGTTTTAAAGGTTAAAAGATTCTTTATATATGTAGGATTTGAAAGAATAAATAAATAAATAATATATATATATATATTATAATTATATTTATATAATTTTAGGGAAAATGGGGAAATGGGGATCCCCATCCCTATCCCCATCCTCATCCCCATTTCAAATGTGGGGGAAGTGGGGATGGGGGGACCCCTCCCCATCCCCATCCCCATCCCCATCCCCATTTTAATTTGGGGATGATTTTCATCCCCATCCCCCCCCCCCCCCCTCCCTCATTTCCCCATTATCCCCAAAAACAAATCCCCAAATGGGGATAGGGGTGCAGGAATTTAGGGCCCGGGGAATTTTTGTGCATCCCTACACACACCTTTCTTTCTTTTTTTTTTCTTTTTTTTTTTAAATCTAATCAAATCTAATTTGATTTTTTTTAAAAAAAATCAAATAAAATATCCCATATCTTTTATTTGATTTTAATTTTTGAATTCAAACTAATTAAATTCAAAAATAAAATATTTAATTTTAAAAAATAAAATAATCACATTATCTTATTTTATTCAAAAATAAATATCAACATACACCCTCCATTTGGTGATTAATAACATAATTAAATAATCTCATTATTTAAGTTATTTAATCACCATTATCCATTAATTAAATAATCTCATTATTCAACTAATTCCGGAATAAATACATGTCACTTTCGTAACACAATTAATTGGACAATCCTATTAATTAACTGTGACCCTTGTTACCTAAATCGATCTGGCTAGCAATGGGACCTAATGGACCCACAGTATTTTGAGCTCCAATAATCCTCGGAATCATTAATTAAACTCTTTAATTAATATTCCTTGATTATTAACTCCGGTGTTATTCCACTAAAAACCCGAAGCTACACTCTCTCAACTGCAGATGTTTTTACACAGACCGATACAACTCGGTGTCCATCGATATAGCTATTACATATGGTGTGAACCTCCACAGTAGTTCATAATTAGAGTTGGGTCATAATGTCCGTTATACCCCTCTAATTACATATATCCTTTAAGTACCATTGATTCTCTAATGGATAATAAATCCTATTTCCTTACGGAATTAGGAGAGCACTCATATTGTCCAAGCCCCGAATCAACCCTTAAGGGAACTACCATCTGCTTCTCACAAGAAGGAGTGGATTCCACTATTGTGTACAAATTTTCCCAGCCATAAGCCAAATCACAATCCCAACATACGGAGTATATTGATAAGGAAATACATCTGGCATCACCCATGGTATATCAAAGACCACGATCTAACCTGAAGGAGTCGATAAGACACTCAGGATTAAGATCACCCATATATAGCCATCATTAGTTGATATATATGAATCTCATCGGTAAACAAATCTTGTTGTGAGATTCATATAGATCATGGCCCAGTCCTATATGATAACATCATACAAAGGGCCTCTATTCTCATATCTCATATGAATGATTCAGGATAGAATCACTGTTTATTACGGAATGGACCGCAGCTATAGATTAACCACAAATAAATTACCCAGCTTTATTTGCTATCTATGGACTTTTTAGATTGCACGTCTCTTACTATATCCATCTGTATATGACACTCATATACACAGTTCTAGATTACATCCGGCAATCCAGGATGTTAATATGTACACAAGTTTATAAAATAAATAACATAACAAGAATGAATTGAACCTTTCTTTTTATTTACTTCATAAATCCATTTACAAATTACATGTTTAGGGCATAAACCTCAACAATCTCCCACTTGCACTAAAGCATGTGAGGCATGTCTCATAACCCTAGACCATCTAGGTGACCCGAAAACACTTTAGCCTGTAAGGACTTCGTAAATGGATCAATATGATTATCTTGTGAGGCTATCTTGGTGAAGATCATATCTACTCTCTACATTATCTCTCTGATGAGATGATACTTTCTCTCTATATGCTTCCCTCTCTTGTGGCTTCTTGGTTCTTTGGAATTAGCCACAGCACCACTGTTATCACAATAAAGTGTGATGGGCTAATCCAGGTCTGGAACAACTTCTAGATCACTCAAGAACTTACGGAGCCAAACAGCCTCTTTAGCAGTTTTACAAGCAGCTACATATTCAGCTTCCATGGTGGAGTCAGCAATGCAAGATTGCTTGATACTTCTCCACACAATGGATCTACCACCTAGGGTGAATAATGATCCAGACGTGGATTTTCTAGAATCCTTGTCTGACTGAAAATCAAAATCCGTGTATCCTAACTGGATCAAATCCTATCCGGAATACACTAGCATATAATTTCTCATTCTCTGAAGATACTTGAGAATAGTCTTGACAGCAACCTAATGATCCAGTCCTGGGTTGGACTGGTATCTGCTGACTACTCCCACTGCTTAGCAGATGTCCGGTCTCGTGCATAACATAGCATACATGAGACTACCTATTGTTGATGCATAGGGAACACGTCTTTTATCCTTAACTTCTTTAGGTGTTTTAGAACACTGTTCCTTAGACAAGTAAACTCCATGTTAGGAAGGTAAATTACCTTTCTTGGAGTTCTGCGTCGAAAATCACACAAGAATCTTGTCGATATATGATACCTGAGACAGTGCTATAAGATCCCTTATAAGTTGGATCCCTAGAACATAACTTGCCTCTCCCAAATCTTTCATTTGGAATTGGCTAGGCAGCCTGCCCTTTACATCAGACAACACTGCCATATATTCCCAATTAGTAGGATATCATCTACGCATAAGACCAAGAAAACTATTTTTTTTTTTATCAATGATGCACTTGTAGACATAAGGCTCATCGACTTTCTGCTTGAAGCCATAGGTTTTGATCACATCATCAAACCTAATGTTCCAAGATCTAGATGCTTGCATAAGTCCATAGATGGACCTTTGCAGCTTGCAAACCTTTTGCTCTTGATCTGGAGACACGAATCCCTCTGGTTGCATCATATAGATGCTCTCATCAAGATTGCCATTAAAGAATGCAGTCTTGACGTCCATTTACCAAATTTCATAATCAAAATAGGTAGCAATGGATAAAAGAATCCTATTAGACTTAAACATGGCTACTGGCGAGAAGGTCTTTTCATAATAGACCCCCTCTTTCTAGATATAACCCTTGGCCACTAGCCTTGCCTTGAAGGTCTCTACCTTCTCATCTACTCCTCTTTTTCTTTTGTAGATCTACTTACACCTAATGGGTTTTACCCCATCCTGTAAGTCTATAAGATCCCAGACTGAGTTGGAGTACATGGACTCCATCTCAAGATTCATGGCTTGAAGCCATTCCTCTTTATCAAGATCTTCCATTGCATTTGTAAATATCAATGGATCATCCACACTATCAGCAGAGATAACACATTATCCTTCACCTATAGCTAAATAGCGTTCAGGTTGTCTCACAACCCTCTCACTACATCTAGGTGGTAGTGTATCCTGATCAGGAACCATCTGGCTCTCAGATGTTTGTGGATCAACAACTCTTGTTGATGAAGCACTAGTCTCACCAGGCTCCAACTCATTTAATACAATCTTGGAATGAGGTTTATGGTCACTAATATAATTGTCCTCAAGAAACATTGCATTTGTCGATACAAATATTTTGTTATCTTCGAGACTATAGAAGTGTCCACCTCTGGTCTCCTTGGAGTATCCTACAAATAGGCAGACAACAGACTTAGAGTCTAGCTTTCCAATTCTGTTCTTCAACACGTGTGCTGGACACCCCCGTATGCAAAAATGTTGTAAACTAGCTTTACAACTATTTCACAACTCTAAGGGAGTCTTAGGAACAGATTTGGATGGCACTACATTCAAAATGTATGCCGCTGTTTGTAACGCATATCCCCAGAAGGAATTTGGTAATGATGAGAATCTAATCATAGATCTCACCATTTCCATTAGGGTTCTATTTTTCCTCTCCGCTACACCATTTTGCTGAGGTGTACCGGGATCTGTGAGTTGGGAAACTATCCCATGCTCGACCATGAAGTCTTCAAACTCTTGGTCAAGGTAGTCACCTCCATGATTCGATCATAGTTACTTGATAGTCCTACCTAATTAAGTCTTAACTTCAGCTCGGAATTCTTTGAACTTTTCAAATGTTTTCGACTTTCGTTGCATCAGGTAGACGTATCCGTATCCGTATCTTGAGCAGTCATCTATAAAGGTGACATAATACTCATAACCACCTCTAGCTTTAACATTCACCGGTCCGCAGACGTCTGTATGTATAAGCTCTAGCGGTTCTTTAGCTCTAAGCTCTTTTCCAGTAAAAGGTCTCTTAGTCATCTTACCTTCCAGACAAGATTTGCAAACATGTAAGATGCCAACCTTTAACTCCCTTAAAGGTCCACTTTTTACTAATCTGTCTATCCGGTCAAGGTTGATATAACCAAGCCTTAGATGCTAGAGATACGTGTCATTATCTGGAGAAATCTTATGTCGTTTAGTTTTTGGTTTTTCAACCTTAAACATTTCGGTGTTGAGCAGTTTAATATGTATTAAAGGTCTTAACACATACAAATTGTTTTCATTAATTCCTGAACAAATATTTAGACCATTCTTTCCAATAATAACAGACTTATTATTAAAAGAAACGGAATATTTTTGTTCTAACAACTTGGAACGGAAATCAAAACATTGTTTAATAATAAAAAACTACTATTATTATAAAATTTCAATCTTATTGCTCCCACTGCTTTGGCCGATACGACATCCCCCGACCACACATGCATTGAGAAGGCTCCCTCATCTAGCTGTGTCCAAGAATCAGTCCACTGCAAAGAAGAACAAACATGATTAGTGGCCCCCGAATCAACTATCCAGGGTGAAGAATCATCTTCCACTAAACAAGATTCAAGAACAAGTAAATCATATTTACCTTTCATCTTTTTCTACCTGGCTACCTCCTCCAGATACGTAGGACAGTTCCTCTTCCAGTGCCTGACCTTGTTACAATGGAAAAAATTTCCTTTGTCTTGGTCAGTGGAGGTGCCCTTCTTTTTGCTTTGGGCTTTCCTTTTGCCTTCCAAGCGAACCTTTTCCTCTTCTTATTATTAGAGGAAGATGGTTCGGTAACATTTGTCTCACCGGTCTTGCCTTTGTTGTCCTTAATCAAGGACTCAAAGGTAGCGAGCTCATTAAGCAAATGTGTAAGACTGAACTTTAACTTGTTCATCCAGTAGTTGCTTTTAAACTGATCGAAACTCTTCGGAAGAGTCGTTAGTATGATGCTCACCTGACTGGGTTCGTTAATGGCACCGCCATTGACTTCTGCCGCATTGAAGTAGGACATTATACTCAGGACATGTTCCCGAACTAATGTTCCTTCCTTCATGCAAGCGAGCATAGCGGAACGAACAGCTTCATGTCGCTTTTGCTCGGAGGGCTGCCTGAACATAGCTTGTAATGACTCCATGATTTTGAATGCTGAAGTCATTGCTTCGTGCTTTATGGCAAGCACGTCTGTCATAGATGCCAACAGATATGTTCGGGCCTTCTCATCAGATGAGACCCATCGCTGGTATTCCTCACAAACAGTTCGTGTGGCATTGGCAGTAGGCGCTGGAGGACATTCCTTTATAAGCACAAACTTGAGGTCTTTGGTGACAAAAATTGCATTAATATTAAGTTTCCACTTTGTGTAGTTATCACTAGTTAATTTGTCGTTTGCGAGAATTTGAAGTAATACAGAAGACATTTATGAAATAAGTAAAATATTTATTCAGTCATTTATTTAAAACAAGTGCGGGTGCTTTGGTATAAATCTAAACATGATGCATGAACATGTTTAACGAACTAGAACTACCCTAAAAAAAAGTTACTATACCACAACAATCCAACATACCACAAAAAAGGTCAGTCAAATCTTTGCATGTTGGACCGAGACATTCTCAATCAAATGATATTTTAGAATAACTCTTATTCCATATCATTCAACCATCGTTTATTCAGTCAGGTTTTTAATTAACAAACTTAATCAAAACCTTCGTGAGTGTAACCCACCATTTCAGATCTCACAAGCTTAATTAATTGCTTGAGTATCTTGGGTGCATATATTGTCATATGACTTTTTATTCAATAAGTGTGCCCTTGCCTTATTCGAAATGCATTCCTCATTTGTGTTCAAACATGCATTTTTTGACTAGAAAAATTGATTGGGAAGTACATTTGATTGACCCAAAGTTTATCTCCATGTTCATGTGAACTTGTTTGTGACATGCCTATATATTATGCATGAATTATGTGTGTGAAATTTTGTGGAAAAGCAATTGACAAGGATAAGTCATATAAGGACCTTGTGTCCATTCAATTAATAAGGATGTCTCATCCAACTTAGTCTTGTCTTTCTTCCTAATGGTTAAACAAGACAACAACCAATAAGGATTTCATATCCAATCAATCAATAAGGATTTTATATCCATGTCTTGGTTGATCATTAAGGATTAAAAGAAAAAAATTGGTTATGTGTGCTTAAAATGTTTCTAAAAGCTATATCTTGTTTTTAATGACAAAAGGGTGTAAATTGGTTTGACTTCTTTTGGAACCCCTTTTGCTATTTTCCTTTGCCAAATACCATGCTTTTGGAAGTTGATGTTGCATGTATTTCATTCAAGGCAATTATTCCACGCATGTTTTTTAAAAATCAAACTCATTTGCTCTTCTCTCTCACTTAATTAAATTGCATAAAGTTGTTGTATATGATTATGCATTTACATTGCAAATATCTTTCTTTGCAAAAGTGACCCAGTTAGGGAATACACCTTTGTCTATCTTGTGACAAAAAAGGGGAGTAGCTTTGGATTTAGGGGGATTTGAGAGTGGCATGACTTAAGGGGGAGTTAACCTAATTAGGGGGAGTTTACCTTTTAGGGGGAGCGTTTGCATTTGCATTGTTGATGCATTTTACTTGCTTTTGTGTTTATTTCTTTGATCATCTCACATACACTTGTCTTGGAAAGTTAAGTTACTTTGTTTTGTAAAGATGTTGATTCTACAACAGATGGATGACTTGAAGATCACGTTTATTAGGCATCTCTTTGTAATGTAGAAAAACTTGTTGACCCCTGTCTTTTGTTTTGTTTTTTTTTTTGTGAGGATGAATTGTGAGAGTTTAACCTTGTTTAAATCACCTGTTTAACCTTGTTTAAAGAGTTTTTGGTACACACACACTCTCATGCATGTTTTTGATCATCTTGCATGCTTGCTTATATTTTAATTTGTGTCTTTTTGCCATAACTCTTGCTTGGGTGTTTGATGCGTTTAGTTTGCCCTTAGAAGAGAATTTTCCTCTTGACAGCGGTTGGGACCGCTCCCGGTGCATTGCCTCCACCGCGGTAAGCACAACAGTGTTCTCCAGGTGTTGCACACTGCTTCTACCGCGGACTATACACGTTGCATACACAGCGATCTGCCAAGCGAAGGTTCTCAGGCGTGTACCGCGGTCTAGACCACTTTTGGTGCACATGCCTAGCCAATGACCTAGGCAGCGGTAATGTCCAGCCGTGCCATACTGTATAGGACTGCGGTCTGAACACTTTCCTAAGTTGTGACATGCACAATGATCATGACAGGAATTAGTTACCCTTTGTCCAAAATGATACAGTTTCGTGTAGGGTACATATATATATATATATATATATGTTCTCTTCTCTTCTCTTTGGCTTTGGGGGAGTCTAAGAAGCCATTTTTGTTGTCCAAGTTTTTCTTTGAGAGTGAAATTGACTCTAATAGAGAGAGAGCTCCCAAGAACCCCATTTTGACTCAACCAAACTCCAATCCATGAGCATCTAGCATCTTCCAAGCATGGATTTTCTTGTTTGTCTTTGACTAGGTAATCTCTACATGACCTAGAATCTCTTGTTCCGTTCTTATGACATGTATGCCTAGGTTTAGTAATTGTTGATTAAATGCATGTCTTTGAGTTTAATTGCATATATAACATGCTTGGATTGTTGACTGTTTGTTGAGATTTAAGTTTTGTGATAGCTAGGACTTGTGACCATTTTACCCTTCTAGCTAAATCTTTATGCTTTGCATTTAGATATTATTTAGGTTTAATTGATTGCATTTGTTGATTGCATTGATTGTTCTTTGCCATGTTTTATGACAACTTGTGTTGATTGGCTTTTTGTGATAACTAGATATTAGACTTTCATATTTATATTTAGTTAGGTCTTATGAGCATTCATATAGACATTAATATCTATGAATTGCTTTTATTGACATCCTTGAATTCCTAGATAAGCATTTAGTGTTGCCTAGAATTATTTGCACGTTTTAATATTTTATCATATTCATTTAGGTTGTTTTGTCTCTTCATTGAGGTTAAGTCTTGTGACTAAGTGGTTAGTGCACAAGCATGTTGATCAAGAATCACTATTAAGGTCCATGGGTAGAGTGAAAGGGTTAGTAACTAGAGGATGTGACGGGAGGTCAACCTAGGTTGTAAACTTTCATTCAATAGTGGTTGTAAGGATCGAGTGTGGTGCACATATCAGCCCGTGGTTTTTCCCATTTGGAGGGTTTCCACTTAAATATTGTGTGTTGTTATTTGTTTAAGCATAATTAGTTTTATTGAATGCTTGTTTATTTGGGGTAATTTGTTATAGTATTGATTAATCTAAAAATAGGTTTTAATTGATTCAATTAAAACCTATTCACCCCCCCCCCCCCCCTCTAGGTTTACAGACACACACCTTTTTAAGGAACTTTCAATGACCCCATCCCTAATCAACATCCTAAAAGATAATACTTTAACTGGTGATAATTATGTCACATGGAAAAGGAAAATTGGGCTTTTGTTGCAATCCGAAAAGCATAAGTTCATTTTGTGCACTCGTAAACACCTAATCCTACTAATGAATCTACTCAGGAGTAAAGAGATGAGTATTAGTAGTGGGAGTCTTCAATTGAGATGGCTAAATGTTATATTATGGTCGCCATCTCCGACGTGTTACAACAGAAATATGAATGAATGGAGACTGCTGCCGATATAATGATGTCTCTAGAGGAGATGATTGCTATGAGGTCTAGGACGACTAAGAATGAGGCTTTGACTGCCTTCATGAATCTTAGGATGAAACCTAGACAGGCTATGAAAGATCAGATGATGAAAGTCATAGCACATCTCAACATTGTTGAACTGAATGTTGCTGAGATAAATGGTGCGACGAAAATTGACATGATTGTCAACTCACTATCTGATTCCTTTTATCAATTCAAGTTGGACTACACTTTGAATAATAAGGAATACACTTTGCAAGGCCTGATGCAAGATGTTAAAAGTGCCGAAAAAATCCTTGTGAAAGGCAAGGGTCAAGAGATTCATACCGTAGGTAAAATTGCTACTGTTAAGACCGTAAGAAGGTTAAGAAACAACAGAAGAAAAATCAACTAGGATTTACTAAGATGGATACAAAGAAAGTAATCAAGATCAAAAGGAAGTGTTTCCTTTGTGGTGAAAAGGGATATTGGAAAAGAAATTGCCCCAAGTCTCAGGACAAGAAGGAAGAAGGTAATATTAATTATCTTTAAACATGTTTTTTGGCGGATTCAATGGATTCTTGGATCATAGACTCCGGAGCCACTAATCATGTTTGTTTTTCCTTACAGGGGTTCAAGAAATGGAGAAGGCTTAATGAGAATGAATTCAACTTACGTTTAGGCAATGGAGCGTTTGTGTCTGCTAGTGCAATGGGAGATATTAGAATTAGTTTAGATTCTTATAGGCAGTTAGATTTAATAGACGTTTATTATGTACCTCAATTCAAGAGGAATTTAATTTCAGTTTCTTGTTTAAATAAATTTGGTTATTCAATTACTTTTAATAAAGCTTTTATTATTAGTAAGAATGACAAAATTATTTGCAAAGGTACATTGGAAAACGGTTTATTCTATTTGCATAGAAATATCTCTCACTTGTTAGACACAGAACCTAATCATAAAATAGTAAAATTATCAAAAGATGAAACCTATCTATGGTATTTACGCCTAGGTCATATTAACCTTAATAGGATTAAAAGATTGGTTAGTGACGGACCTTTAAGTGACTTAAAGGTTGATGATCTACCAACATGTGAATCTTATTTGGAAGGTAATATGACCAAAAGGTTATTCACGACCAAAGGCATAAGAGCCATCGAATGTTTAGGATTGATACACACTGATGTGTGTGGTCCTATAAGCATTCAAGCTAGAGGTGGATATGAGTACTTCATCACTTTCACGGATGATTACTCAAGATTTGGCTATGTGTATCTCATGAGACATAAGTCGGATGCTTTTGACTTGTTCAAAGCATTTAAAGCTGAAGTAGAAAATCAGCTTGAGAAACGCATAAAAATCTTGAGGTCTGATCATGGTGGAGAATATCAATCTGGTGAGTTTCAACAATATCTTATTGATAATGGGATAATTTCTTAATTTTCTACACCAGGTACACCTCAACAAAATGGGGTAGCAAAAAGAAGAAATGAAACTCTTTTGGACATGGTTAGGCCTATGTTGAGTTATTCAACGCTTCCTAATTATTTTTATGGATATGCTTTACTAACTGCCATGTACATTCTAAACGATGTACCATCGAAGTCGGTTCCTAAAACACCATATGAGTTGTGGACCGGGTGAAAGCCTAGTTTACAACACTTAAGGATATTTGGATGTCCTACGCATGTGTTAAAAGGAAAGACAGAAAAGATGGAGTCCCATTCAGAAATATACATATTTGTAGGATATCCAAAAGGAACAGAAGGATATTATTTTTATAATCCTTCAGATCTTAAAGTATTTGTTTCAACAAATGCTATATTTATAGAAAAGGACTATATGAATAATTTTGTGCCTAAAAGTAGAATTGTCCTGAATGAGCATTCAGGAGATACAATTCCACAAGAAGTTCCACATCCTAGCCCAATTGTAAGTTTCGCAACAACAAAAGATCAACAATCTACCATACCTCATCGTACTGGGAGGGTTAGTAGACAACCCGAGAGATATATCAGTCTAGGAGAATCTCCCAGACGATGATGATCCCTATACGTACAAGGAAGCAATGAAAGATATTGATTGTCGCCATTGGCAAAAGGCAATGAATCCGAAATTGAATCTATGTTCAAAAATAAAGTCTGGTCTCTTGTAGACTTGCCTAAAGGGATAAAAACCCATAAGGTGCAAGTGGGTATACAAGAGGAAAAGAGGAATGGATGGAAAGGTGGAAACCTTTAAAGCTAGATTGGTAGCTAAAGTTTATACATAGAAAGAAGGTATCGATTATGAAGAAACCTTCCTTCATGTTGACATGCTTAAATCCGTTAGGAAGCTGTTAGGTTTTAGATTTGTGTTGGCTTGATTCCACAACAAAACGCTCTTTATTTGTATTCATTAGTTGCTTCAGTGGTCCATGATTAGATCGGTCTTCAATGATGGAAAGCTACTTCGCATGCAAAGTTTGTCTTCAAGAGGATATATGCTTACTTGGATTCTAAGGTATCAAGATTCTTCCTCCTTTTGCAAGGCGTAGGCGCACACACACACAATTCATTCATGTGTGTCTCTACTAAGTTATGCCTTATAAAATGTGCACATACACAAAATTCACATATTTGTGTCCCTGCATCATAGCGCATCATTTGGTATAACACTTTCACTCACTTGAAGTTGAATGCTCATGCATTGGTATGAAAGTAACATGTTTTGGAAAATGCATGATTGGAGACTATCTCTATGTAGTTTGCATTCTTGTGTGAAATGTGTTTGTTTGTTTATATGTTTGTATAACATAGATTTTGGACTTGATTTTAGTCTTATATTGTTCATGATTGAGTTCCGGTCATTTCAGTTACTCATACTATTGATTTCGAGTTCTAAATCAAAAGATACTACACTTTCAACTCATGTTGCATATATTGTCTTCGTCTTCGTATATCGATTCGAATTCTTATTTTCTGGGTTGAGTATCTTATATTTCCATGTCTATGAGGGAGTCCTGGTTTGTAATCTTTAAACAGATTTGAATTCAGAGTTTGGAGGCCAAAGAACATTCGAAGAACGCGAGAGAAGCGCAAGGGAAGAGGTGCGATGGCTCAAGCCATCTCCTTGCACCATCCCGAGATGGCGCATGGCCATCCCGGCCCCAAAGGTGCTCTACCCCGAGATGCCCATGTGCCATCTCGGATAGGCACTAAAGATTGGGGGCAAAAGGTCATTTGGTTGTTCTCTCTTTAAAACCTCTCCTTCCCTCTCATTCTATAACAAGTTGAGAAAAACGATTTTGAAGAACAAGTGCAGAAATTTTCTCTCAACATTTTGATTTTTGTTTTTGTGATAACTTCTTCATTTCTACTCCGAATCACTTGATTCAAAAACCGATTTCGAGTGTCTTGAAGATTTCTACAAACACCAAGCATTTTCAGAACCAAAGTATGTCTATATATTTCATTGTGATCAGATCTTCAGTTCGTGATTTTCATCCTTGTTGGTAAAATCATCTTCTTCTTAGTTTTCTTCTTAGATCTTCTTATTGATTGATGCCTTTTGATTAAAGAGCATGACTAAGATGATTTTGATATCAGTTGATTGATCTGTGCTAAACTTGATAAACATGAACTTGTTTCTAGAAATCTTTTGTTCTTATGCTTGATTAACTATTCCTAGATTTAATTTCATTTTCTAAGAACTAGGTCTATATCAATTGGTATATTCATTTTATTGATTTGGTTTTTAGTTGATAACATGCGTAGGTTGCCTAGATACATTTGTGATTGTTCCTTGAAAGCATAATCTAGCTATCTAGTTGCATGTCCATAGAGTTTGTTGATCATCATTTTCTATGTTGAGTGATTGTTTGCGTTTTGCATTCATGATCACTTAGATGCCTTGTGAAGAGGTAAAAAGTCTCATATCTTAGAGTGATTCTTTGATTTGAGCAATTGGAAGTCTTAGCTTGAGTCGGGAGGACTTCGATAGCTAAGCAAGTGGAAGTCTCGACAAGAGGTGTGAGACCTCGGATTGTTGAGCAAAGAAGTCTTGACTAGATGAAAATACAAACACGGTTAAATGCTCAAGGCTAACCTAGAGGGGGGGGGGGGGGGGTGAATAGGTTAGACATCTTTTTCGACTCCCTTAGAAACAAACAAAAGTTTGTCCCTCTAGATTGCTTGTATCACAATATATATATTAATTAAAGATACTTAATCAATATATAAAGACAAGTAAAATGTTATACAAACAAGTAATTATAACACATACACAATCTATATATTAGAAAGGAAGTCAATTTAAATAAAGAGTTCTATCCATAGTTATTAAATAACAAATACAAATACTAGAGAGATAGGGATAGAGAAAAGTTGATACAAGATATAACGTGGTAAACCACCGAAGAGGAAACATCCACGGGCTAGCAGCCACCGGCAAACAAAATCCACTAATAGATAAGAAAAGTACAATCTCTCAAGTGACCCCTTCACCTAGAAACTAGCCTCTTATCCTACTCATGAAGATGTCGCCCTAATGCTCAACAATCTGAGGCTTCACACCTTTTGTCAAGACTTCCTCTCTCACCTTACCGGATCCTTACGACCCAAGGCAAGACTTCTTGCTCAACAATCCGAGTCCTCCCGACTCTAGTCAAGACTTCCTCGCTCACCTATCCGGATCCTCACGACCCTAGGCAAGTCTTCTTGCTCGACTATCCGAGTCCTCCCAACTTTAGCCAAGACTTTCTTGCTTGACAATCCAATGTCTCACACCTCTTACGAAGACTTCTTGCTCAACAACATAGGTCTCACACCTATTGTCAAGACTTCTTTCTCGCAAGGCATCTAGGTGATCATGAATGCAAAACGTAAACAAGCACGCAACATAGAATGTTATGATCAACACATCCTATGGAAAATACTAGACATGAGCATGAATGCACAAATCAAATATAGTCTAGTCAATCATGCATGTTTAATCCATCTAGATCATGTAAGATATGCTTAACATTAATTACAATCTAGATACATGAATAGATCTAAACTTGAATCACAAGATATGTTCAATAAATCACAATATCAAGTTTAAATCACACAAACCAAAAACATGCTAAAATTATATGACAAAGTCATTTAGATTTAAGCTAAAGTTCTAGAGCATATTCATAATCATAGATTCAACCAAAACACATGAATAGCTCAAAAGAACATAAGCACATGTATTGATATGAGAATTCGGCCAAGAGAGCCTAATACATGTGAGGAACTATTTTTCACAAAATCAATCAATCAAAGATCATCAAATAGTCCTAGAATCAAAGTTAGCACAATACAATCTCAAACATGTGAAACATAGGCAAGATCAAAACCTAACTTAACATGTATGATTTCAATTGAAACTCAACCTAGCTTTGAAAGAGTTCAAAACTCAAATCAAAACACTCACAATATACAAATATATGTTGAAGAATAAAACCCAAGGCAATTGACCAAGTTTTAAAAGAAAACTTTGAGAGAAAATCAATACCTTAGTTTATTTAGTTGCAGCCCCGTTTTTATGTGTTTAGACTCCAAAAACAGTAACATAACTCACTCAAACCTTCAGAGAAAAGATAGAGGATGAATATAAAAACACTCTCAACTTTGAATCACTCAAACGGAGTTCAAATGAAGAAGTTATGGTGGTTGGAAGGTGAGAAAATGTAGAGAGAAAAATTCTGCACACTAGTTTGAATTTCTACTTAGATTGAAATGTAAGACGGAAAGAGATTATAAAGGAGAGGGAAAGAAAGAAGCCAAATGACCAAAATAGCCCTCATTGTTATTGCTTCCCCAAGATGGCACGTGGGCATCTCGGGGCAGCAAGGTGTTGCAGCCGAGAAGCCCACGCGCCATCTCGGGCTTGCACCACTCCATGGCTTTCGGCCATGGTGCAATCCCGCCGCACTTCCCTCACATTCTTAGATCGTTCTCCGGCCTTCGAACTCGGAATTCGAATCCGTTTGCGGATTGCAAACCATAACTCTCACATGGACATGGACATATAAGATACTCAACCCAAAAAATAATAATTTGAGTCGATATACGAAGACGAAGACAATGTATGCAACATGAGTTGAAAGTGTAGTATCTTTTGACTTAAAACTTGAAATCAATGAGTAACCAAAATGACCAGAACTCAATCAAGAATGATTTAAGACTAAATTCAAGTTCAATATCCATGTTATACAAACATATACATACACAAACATAATTCACACTAGAATGCAAACTACATAGAGATAGTTTCCAATCATGTATTTTCCAAAACATGTTATTTCCATACCAATGCATGAGCATTCATCTTCAAGTGTGTGAATGTGTTATACATGGTGCACAACTATACAGGGACACATATGAATGAATTGTATGTGTGTGCCTATAATGGTGCACAATGATGCAGGGACACAAATGTATAAATTGTGCGTGTGTGCCTATAATGGTGCACAACGATGCAGGGATACAAATTTATGAATTATATGTTTGTGCCTAAGCCTTGCAAGAGAAAAATAAGGTCTTAGTATACCTTTGTAGAACCAAATTGCATTCCTTTCTCTTTGAAGACTTAGAACTTGTTTTGACTTGTTGTTCATCCTTCTTTGAAGCTTGAATCATCATGAATCTAAACAACTAAATCATTACAAGTAAACATCATTTTGATATGGAATTAACGCCAACACAAACTAAAACCGAACAATAGAGTCTGGAGGACTCTGATAGTTAAGCAAGAAGTCTTGCCTAGGGTCGGGAGGATCCGGATAAGTGAGCAAGAAATCTTCCTAGAGACATGAGGTATTGGATAGGAAGTCGGCTTAGTAGATCACTAGGTTCAAAGGTAGAGTAAGAGTGATAGCTTGGAGAGCATGTGTTGATTTCTTGAGTGTGTAACTCTTATTTGAAATAGTTGATTTGCGTTTGCCGGTGGTTGTGGTATCAACCCGTGGATATTTCCTCTTAGGAGGTTTTACCACGTAAATATCTTGTGTTGATTTTTAGCATCTTTAATTTCTTCACTTAGTTGATTTGTGTTGCTTGAACATTTGCTTTTTCATATATCATTTTGGATATTATACTAAGTTTTGTATAAGATTGCTTATGTTTTTAAAGAAGATTAAAATTTGAGCATATACCTATTCACCCCCCCCCCCCCCCCCCCCATCTAAGTATGTTTTACACTATAATTGGTTAAGGGAATTTACAATTGGTATCAGAGCTGGTGTCTAGAAGTAATTAGATAGGTCCATATTATAGTGTTTGTAGTTTTTATGCAATGGGTGATTTGTTACCGGAAGGTTCTTCTAGTGCTAGGCTTCCACTCTTAAATAGTGGTAACTACTCATTTTGAAAAAGTATGATGAAAGCCTACATTAGATCCATAAGTGATGTGGAAGAGGAAAAGGAGTCCTTGGATATTCATGAATATTCTAGAAATTGCATTGCTCATGTGGCCATATATGAAGGAGGATTTGAGGATAGTAGTGAAGAATCCTTAAGTAGTGAGGAAAGTGAATACTCTTCAAGTAATGAAGACAGTGAATTCTCCTCAAATCATGATGAAACAAATTTCAATGACAAGATCTTTCAACTAACAAGTTAAAATGTCAAGAAGAATGATGAGAACAATAAGTTGAAGTTGATCAATGCCAATTTAGTTTTGATAATCAAAGCTCTTGAAAGTGAGAAGAATATGTCTTTGGAGAAGATAAGCAAGCAAAGTGAAGTCATTAAGGAGCATAAAGAAACCACTGAAAAATATATTTCAAAGATAAAAGAAAGTGCTCAAAAGCTAGATGATTTGAAAGAAGACTTTACTATGAATTTGTTTGTCATGGAATGAGAGAATAAGCAAAAAGAGAATAAAGAGCTTAAAGACAAAATCCTTAGTCTAGAGAATAACTTGAAAGATAGTAATAAAAGACTAGGAATTTTGAAACAAGAAGTTGAGCAAAGAGATGATTCTTTTGATCGTGCTCAAAGACTTGAAAATGTGCTTAGAGTCAAAATTAGTAAGCATGAGTGTCAAGAGAAGATGCTTAGTGATAAGCTTGATAAGGCTAACAAGATGATAGGTAAGATGTCATCTAGTGCTAGTAAAGTAGAAACTCTCATCAAGATTGGTAAGCATCCTAGTGACAAAAGAGGATTAGGTTATGTGAATGAAAAGGTTACACCTTCATCTAACAATTCTACTTTTGTCAAAGCAAGTGGTAAAGTGAATGTAGGTACTCTCTCTAAAGGTGAAGCCATGGATGTAACCGGAGGTGCCTCAACATCAACAAGGAGCAACAAAGGAAAATCTCAACAAGGTCAAAGAAAAAAATCATCATTTTCTCATGCAAAAGATAAAGCATCAAGGAATGGACATCAAAGAGGTAACAATGTGAAAAGGTATACTACTTCAAATGCTCAAGCTAAAGGTAACCCTTTCAAATTTGTACCTATTTGCCATTTTTGTAACATGGTAGGACATATAAAACCTAGATGCTATGAATACATTCGTAAATGCAAATATGAGAATGATTTGTATGATATGTCTTTGATGAATGGTCCTAGGCTATCATCCATGTATGGATCTAGATCTAGACCTAGGAAGACCTTGGAAAAGCATGTTGAGAAAAATATTGTTGATGACTTGCTTGTGAAAACACATGTTGTGCCTCATACTACTATGCATAAAAAGGTTAATAATGCTTTGTTTGACTTGTTTGAAAATGTGACTAATAAATTCGATTTGCATGATAGTAAGCCAAAGAATAAGTCAAAGCATGTTGTTAGTAGTAATGAGAGGCATGGTGTTAAGAAAATATGGATTAGAAAAGGCTCAACTACTATTTCTTCCAAAACCAAAGACAAAGACAAGAAGAGCTATGGAATTTCTCAACCAACTTCTCAACCAAAGCATGCACACTCAAAAGGTAATTTTTCTAAATTTATTCCGGTTTGTCATTATTGCAATGTAATTGGTCACATTAGGCCTAGATGTTATTAATATATTAGGCAATGCAAACTAGGAAATAATATGCATGCTAGTGAGTTGAACAAATCTTCTTTGAAAGATTCTAAACATGATAATATTTTTGATACTTTGAAAAATTTGCATATTGATCATGATCATGTGAAGAAACTTACGAGGAAAGTTTGGATGAAGAATCATGATGTGAAAAAGGTTCCTAATCATTCTTCTAAACATGTTGATAGTGATAAATCTTTGAATGTTGTTCATAATAATGATAAACATGTGAAGAAGAATGTCAAGAAAATTTGTATGAATGAGAATGTGAAAAAGCATGATGGTCATATATCGTGTATTGATGAAATATTTGTGCATGGCAATAACAATAAGTTTAAAATGAGTGATATTTTCAAGAAGAAGATAGTTGATGATTTATCTTCTAGATTTCATATTGCCATGAGTAATGATCATGATGTTATTTGTGTTGGTTCACCTAAGACCAATATGGTCAAAGGTGAGTGCTCTCATACTTGATTGAGTAGCACATATGAGAATATTGTTTTTGTTCTTGTTTGATAAGAGTTCTAAGTTTGATGCTTGACTAAGTCATTTGTAATATGCTCGATCCACTATTCAAACTTGGTGTCTCTTGTCAATACATGGACATAATATTCTCATACTTTCACTATGATGGTCAAAATTTGTTGGTTGACTTTAGAGAAGTCCAATTTTGAAATCTATTTGGTGGAATTTGTTAAGACTTTTGGAGAAATTCATTTTATATGTTTGTTTGAGTTGAGATGTTTAGTCTTTATTCTCTTGGGAAGACACACCAACAACTTGTTGTCATGAGGACAAACAAGCCAAGAGAGCTCATAAAAAGGGCGAAGACTTTACATTGATGAAAAAGCTTGCTAAGGTATATCTCTACTCTAAAGCTTGCTTTCTAGATTCATCTTTTCAACTCTATGTGTGCATTATATCATGTAGCATGTCATATTAGAGAACTGGTATAGCTTTCATATGGTTCTTGATGACATTTGCTCTCTAAAGATCATTTAGTGATTTGTTAACAATGATCTTATATATGATGTGTGAAATGCTTGTTTGATTGATGAGTGGCATACTTTTGAAAAATATGAGCTTCATATTCAATGAAAGCTACTCTATTGAGAAGTAAAGATCTTAAGTAAGTCTTTTTGTATTGCTTTTAGATCATGTGCCTTTAAACCTTAAAAAAAAATTGGTTATCAAAAGTGCACACTTTGCTTCTCTCATATGTTTAGTTTGAGTAAGTTGAGTTTGAAGATATGTGAGTTATGGATGCACTTTGAAGTCTTTTGACTAGTACATTTAAGATGACCTATGGTTAGTATCCATTTTGTTTCGGCAACTACATAGAACTCAACGAGCACCTTCATGAAAAGAGCAACACACTTTGATTGTGAAGCCACCCAATGTAGGAAAAGGCTATACCATTGTGATGAGTGAAAGCCATCATGAAGTGTATATTTTTATGTTTAAAAAAAATCAAGTAAGTGTTGCAAAAAAATCATTGATTCAAAGCCTAAAAATAAATGGAGGAAGGCTTAAAGGAGTATAGTTGAAAATTGTGATTGCTCGGGTTGAAAAACAAAATTGGGATAACGAGCCACATGCACACACATGCTCATATGTTGAAATCTATTCTCTTAAAAGCAAAATTTTCCAAATGATAATCGGTTTGATCTTTTATGGAAAAGCTTAGGATGAATAGATGTTGATATGGTTTGCATGTTGATGATCCAATTACTCCTTTATATATGTTTGAAGCAAATCCACACACACACACTTATTTTGCTTACAAGTGAATTTGATTTGCCAGCAATTTTAGAAGAATTATGAGAGAGATTGAAAATCTTGGTGTATCTCTCATAGTTTGTGGAGCTTGTTTTGTTGAATATCTTTAAAATTGCTTGATTGTGTGGATATCATTGTGAACAATATCCTATCTTAATCTTAGATAGAGCACTCAAAGGGGAGCATGGTATGCTAGACTTTGTTCTCTTTCATGATAAGTTCACATGATTTTACTTAGATAAAAAGATGACATACTTGAACAATGAAAATGCATGTTACTTATCTCATATATTTTCTTTGCTCCCTTATTAAACCCTTGTTTGTCTCTTTAACTATTCCTTCTCAAAAAGGGGGAGAAATGTATACCTCACCATGTGTTGAAGAAATGTACCTCTTTATGGATTATTGACATTCTTGTATTAAGGAGGAGAGTTATTTTCTAAAGGGGGAGTAAAGAATTCTTGTATTTAGAGGTTAAGGAACAAAAGGGAGTGCTTTAAAGTGAACTTTTATATGAGATAAATGATTTCTTGTTTGATTTTTGTGGATATATCTCAATAATCTTCTTTGTAGAAGATCTCTTGCTTGTTTGGTTGTGCTTGTCTCACAGGTGCCTTGATGATTAAAGAGGATAATCTTGAAGACTCATGAAGACTTGAAGATATGTTAGTTTAGGTTCTTATTGTAATGTGAGGATGTGAGAATGTGAGAATGCAATTAACTATGAGTGATCATTGTATGGTGAGGTTGAGGTTTTGTCATGGAATAGCCAAAGGGGGAGATTGTTAGGTTTTAGATTTGTGTTGGCTTGATTCCATAACAAAACACTCAACCTCACCATACAATGATCACTCATAGTTGATTGCATTCTCACATCCTCACATTACAATGAGAACCCTAAACTAACATATCCTCAAGTCTTCACTAGTCTTCAAGATTCTCCTCTTTAATCATCAAGGCACCTGTGAGACAAGCGCAACCAAACAAACAAGAGATATTTTACAAAGAATATTGGTGAGATATATCCACAAAAATCAAACAAGAAATCATTTATCTCATATAAAATTTCACTTTAAGTGTATTACTTAGTTGCTAAGGTGGTTCGTGATTAGATCGGTCTTCAATGATGGAAAGCTACTTCGCATGCAAAATTTGTCTTCAAGAGGATATATGCTTACTTGGATGCTAAGGTATCAAGATTCTTCCTTCTCTTGCAAGGCATAGTCATACACACACACAATTCATACATTTGTGTCCCTGCATTGTAGCACATCATTTGGTATAACACTTTCACACACTTAAAGTTGAATGCTCATGCATTGGTATGAAAATAACATGTTTTGGAAAATGCATGATTGGAGACTATCTCTATGTAGTTTGCATTCTTGTGTGAAATGTGTTTATTTTTATATATGTTTGTATAACATGGATCTTGGACTTGATTTTGGTCTTATATTTTTCATGATTGAGTTCCGGTCATTTCGGTTACTCATACTATTGATTTCGAGTTCTAAATCAAAAGATAGTACACTTTCAACTCATGTTGCATACATTGTCTTCGTCTTCATATATCGAGTCAAATTCTTATTTTTTGGGTTGAGTATCTTATATTTCCATGTCCATGAGGGATTCCCAGTTTGTAATCTTTAAACGTATTTGAATATAGAGTTTGGAGGCCAAAGAACGGTCGAAGAATGAGAGAGGAGCACAAGGGAAGAGGTGCGATGGCTCAAGCCATCACCTTGCACCATCCCGAGATGGCGCGTGGCCATCTCGGTCCCAAAGGTGCTCTGACCCGAGATGCCCATGTGCCATCTTGGGGAGGCACTAAAGAATGGGGGCAAAAAGGTCATTTGGTTGTTCTCTCTTTAAAACCTCTCCTTCCCTCTCATTCTATAACAAGTTGAGAAAAAAGATTTTGAAGAACAAGTGCAGAAATTTTCTCTCAACATTTTGATTTTTGTTTTTGTGATAACTTCTTCATTTCTACTCCGAATCACTTGATTCAAAAACCGATTTCGAGTGTATTGAAGATTTCTACAAAACCCAAGAATTTCCAGAACCAAAGGATGTCGACATATTTCGTGGTGATCAGATCTTCAGTTCGTGATTTTCATCCTTGTTGGTAAAATCATCTTCTTCTTAGTTTTCTTCTTAGATCTTCTTATTGATTGATGCCTTTTGATTAAGAAGCATGACTAAGATGATTTTGATATCATTTTGTGGTTTTTTGATTTTATTTTCAAATTTAGCTAGATTTGTGATAAGTTGATTGATTTGTGCTAAACTTGATAAACATGAAATTGTTTCTAGAAATCTTTTGTTCTTATGCTTGATTGACTATTTCTAGATTTAATTTCCTTTTCTAAGAACTAGGTCTATATCAATTGGTATATTCATTTCATCGATTTGGTTTTTAGTTGATAACATGCTTAGGTTGCCTAGATACATTTGTGATTGTTTCTTGAAAGCATAATCTAGCTATCTAGTTGCATGTCCATAGAATTTGTTGATCATCATTTTCTATGTTGAGTGCTTGTTTGCGTTTTGCATTCATGATCACTTAGATGCCTTGTGAAGAGGTAAAAAGTTTCATATCTTATAGTGATTCTTTCATTTGAGCAATTGGAAGTCTTAGCTAGAGCTTGGAGAACTTGGATAGCTAAGCAAGTGGAAGTCTCGACATGAGGTGTGAGACCTCGGATTATTGAGCAAGGAAGTCTTGAATAGAGTCGGGAGGACTCAGATAGTTGAGCAAGAAGTCTTACCTAGGATCGGGAGGATCCGGATAGGTGAGCAAGGAATCTTCCTAGAGACAGGAGGTTTTGGATAGGAAGTTGGCTTAGTAGATCACTAGGTTCAAGGGTAGAGTAAGAGTGATAGCTTGGAGAGCATGTGTTGATTTCTTGAGTGTGTAACTCTTATTTGAAATAGTGGATTTGCTTTTGCCGGTGGTTGTGGTATCAACCCATGGATGCTTCCTTTTAGGAGGTTTTACCATGTAAATATCTTGTGTTGATTTTTAGAATCTTTAATTTCTTCACTTACTTGATTTGTGTTGCTTGAACATTTGCTTTGTCATATATCATTTTGGATATTATACTAAGTGTTGTATTAGATTGTGTTTTTAAAGAAGATTAAAATTTGAGCATATACCTATTCACCCCCCCCCCCCCCCCCCCCCCCCTTTTAGGTATATTTTACACTATAATTGGTTAAGGGAATTTATTGATACTCTTATCCATTGCGGCATCTCTAGACCTAGAGATTTGGCAAATGGACGTCAAGATAGCTTTCCTTAATGGAAGTCTTGAAGAAAGCATATATATGATACAACCAGAAGGATTCAATGAAAAAGGCCAAGAGGAAAGGGTATGCAAGTGGCAAAGATCAATATATGGATTGAAGCAAGCATCCAGATCCTGGAACATAAGGTTCGATCAAGCCGTGAAAAGTTTTGGATTTATTCAAAACCTTGACGAACCCTGTTTATACAAAAGGATTAAAGGTGACAAGTTGGTTTTCCTAGTTCTTTACGTTGATGATATACTACTCATCGAAAATGATGTAGGTGTATTGACATTAGTAAAAGAATGGTTAGCAAAAAAATTTGATATGAAGGACTTAGGAGAAGTAAGTTATATTCTTGTTATCCAAGTCATAAGGGATAGAAAGAATAGAACGATTGCATTATCCCAAACTTCATACTTAGATAAAATCTTTTCTAGGTTTTCCATGCAAGATTCCAAGAAAGGTATGTTACCTTTCAGACATGGAATCAAACCTTTTAAGGAACAAGCTCCTAAGAATGAGCATGAAGAGCAATTCATGAGTAGGGTTCCATATACCTTGACAGTTGGAAGTCTCATGCATGCAATGCTCTACACTAGACCAGATATTTGTTTTACTGTTGGCATAGTTAGCAGGTTTCAATCGAAACCTGGTCCTGATCACTGGATGATAGTCAAGCATATTTTCAAGTATCTCAGATGAATGAGAGATTATATGCTTGTATATTTTGAAGGGGATTTAATTCTCGTTGGGTATACAGATTCTGATCTTCAGTACGATTCTGACTCCATGAGATCAACATCAGGATCTGTGTTTACTATTGGAGGAGGGGCAGTCATATGGAGGAGTATCAAGAAATCTTGTGTTGCCGATTCCACCATGGAAGCCGAGTATGTTGCCGCATGCGAGGCTGCTAAAGACGATGTCTGGCTTCGCCAATTCTTGATTGACTTGGAAGTGGTTCCTGATGCAAATAAGCAGATCACTATCTATTGTGACAATAGTGGAGCAGTGGATAATTCGAGAGAACCAAGAAGTCATAAGAGAGGGAAAAACATTGAAAAAAAGTATCGGAAATTGTGCATAGGGGTGATGTGACGATTACCAAGATCATATCACAGAAAATCTAGCGGATCCCTTTACAAAGGCTCTTCCACAAAAGAGTTTTGATGGGCATCTAAAGAACATGGGGATGAGAGATATGACAAACTTGCTATAGAGAAAGTGGGAGATTGTTAAGATTATGCTCAATAGCAAGAGTGTAATAATGTTTTCGACAATCTTTTTATAATAATAAAAGTGATTTCTAGTTTAACAAATCTTATAGCATTTATAGTTTAATAATTATAATTTTCAAAAGTAAATAATCTTAAGGTCTAAAGACTATGAGAAAAAAAAGAATTTTTCATGCATTTGGATATGTATGAGGTAGACACAATTCTTTAGTTAGTCTTGAACAATATTCACAACTTAAGATAAAGGTTGGGTGCCTTTATCTTGTTAAAATTGTAGATTCTTTTGCTAGCATTTGAGAAGGATCAAATGTGTTATGATGAGTCTAAAATCATCAAAGTGAGGCGTCTTTGGGCAAAAGAATCTAGTGCACTAGGTGCATTGAATAGAATCACAGTGAATTACTTTATCCAGAACCGTCAACAGATAAAAGTTTTCACTTGAAGACAATCATAGAGTCTATCTCAATCCTGAGATAAATGATGGACTTATGGTTGCAAGTGTTATCATTCGAGCTATCAATGAGTATGATTATATAGCATAGTCTATCCTCCATAGAGTAGTGGTATTCATTTGTTAATCGATAGAGGACTTCATTTATATAAATGGACATCGTGGCACCATTTATTAAATGTGAGTAGAATACCTTCATATGGAAATTTTGTGGTATTGGATAGTAAATCTTGTAGGGAAAAAACGGGTTCAAAACGTAACAGAAGCGTGATAAAAATGAAAAAAAATTAGGGTTTGCGTATATAATTTTTTTTTTCCTTTATGCAACGAGAACCTTAACCCTAGATTAATTGACATATATAAAAGTATCGTACCTTTTACTCATGACGATTGATCAAGTGCCGAATTTATTCCGTAAGATCTTCCAATCCAATCATGAGCGTGAATGACCTTAGAGTGTGGGCTCCCTTTCTTTAAATTGTATTCCTGAGGATGGAGACAAAGCAAAAATCTTTTCTTTGTTAGTTACAAATATCCTCCATGAGAAAAATCCAAGAACGTCCGGTCATTTGTGAATTACCAATCAATTTGATTGAAACTCACGTGAACCTTGATTCGATGTTGTACACAAAAACTTTTTGATGTAAAGGATATTAGTATACTATCGAAAGCAAAAACGTTCCTCTTTTTTCTCTACTTGGCCGAATTCCCACACTATTGCTTAGAGATGATCGAATTTTGTGCAGAGTAAAATCAGGTTTTTTTTTCTCAAAATTCCTACGATGACCAAATTCTTCTCTTAGAAAAATTAGCTTGGCTGAAATTCACCTCTAATTGACTTAGGGCTGGCCGAATTTATCATGCTCATATACATAGGATCATAAATCCTTTCCTAAGAAAGATTTACTTGGTTGGAAAGAATCCTTTCCTTAGGTGAATTTATTTGGTAGTTAAGAATTCTTATCTAAAAGGAAATCCAACTTATCCTATATTCCTATAGGCTGGCCAAATTTCATCTCTTTGATATGGATTAGGAGAGTTTATTCTTTCCTAAGAAGGATTACTTGATGGACAAGAATCCTATCCTTGGGTTGATTAACTTGGTGGTTATAAATCCTTTTCAAAGAAGAATTCTACCACTAAGTAGTTTTACTTGGTGACCAATAATCCTTTTTCCAAAAAGAATTTCCTACACCAAGACTATTAATCCAAATCAATAGTGTATTTGTAACCATATTAAAGACTTCCTAATTTGATTAAATAAATAATTCCTTTTATTTATCTACTTATCAAATATTGTCTTTAACATTAACTATACTACCAACAATAGTATAGTTTTAGGAGACCATCTCCTACTAGGAAAAAGATTTTGACTTTTAATTAAATAATTAATTAATCAAAAAATTAATTAATTGCCATTTAATTAAATAATAAAATAAAATAATATATTTAAGCTATTCACAATAGCCTTTGCCGCCCATACCAAATATAAGGGCCATATATTATTTTTTTAATTTTATTAAATCCGTTGGACCTTTATAAAAAGTCCACATGTGAACTTGACCTATCATTACAAAAAGAAACAAGTTCTCAAGCCTTAATACAATTCTAGATGGACCCCTAAATTGGTCCGGTAGAATATATCAAGTGATCCATGCAAGTTCGTGTGGATTGGGGATCTTTGCGGGCTATCTAAATTTAAGATCCAATAGACACAACCTAATCACAATCAACAAATGATTCACTTAGGTTCGATCAATTTAATTTTAGTTCATTCAACTAAAGAACTAAAATTGAACTCTTAAATAAAGATAGAATAAGTTGATATTCTCATTCATACCCTAGACAACCTTATTGGAGAAAGTGTATCCTCGTGATGTATACCAGTAATTGCCATGAACTCATAGACCGCCTATAGCTCTCCAAGTTACCATATTTACTCATATGACCACATTTTGAACTTGGATATTTGGACTTGTCCATAAACCATATTTCAATAGACACTATTGAAAACTTAACGTTAAGATTTAATATCCAATACCTCAAAACATTCATATGATGGTATTCTACTCTCATTCAATAAATGGAACCACGATGTCCATATCTATAAATGAAGTCCTCTATCTATTAACAAATGAATACCACCAAACTATCGAGGATAGACTATGCTATGCAATCGTACTCATTGATAGCTCAAATGATAACACTTGCAACCGTAAGTCCATCATTTATCTCAAGATTGAGATAGACTCTCCAATTGTCTTCAAACGAAAACTTTTATCCATTTTCGGTTCTAGATAAAGTATTTCATTTTGATCTTATTCAATGCACCCAGCGCACTAGGTTCTTTTACCCAAAGACACCACACTTTGATGATTTTAGACTCAACATAACACATTTGATCCCACTCAAATGCTAGCAAAAGAATCTACAACTTTGACAAGATAAAGGCGCCCAACCTTCTATCTTAAGTTGTGAATATTATTCAAGACTAACTAAAGAATTGTGTTTACCTCATACATATCTAGATGTATGAACTCAATGTGTTTTCCTCTCTTATGAATTCTTGGTTCTCTCGAATTAGCCACTGCTCCACTATTGTCACAATAGATAGTGATCTGATTATTTTGCTTTAAGAACCAATTCCAAGTCAATCAAGAATTGGCGGAGCCAGACAGCCTCTTTAGCAGCCTCACATGAGGCAACATACTCTGTTTCCATGGTGGAATCAGCAATACAAGATTGCTTGATACTCCTCTATATGATTGCCCCTCCTTTAATAGTAAACACAGATCCTGATGTCGATCTCCTAGAGTCAGAATCTGACTGAAAATCAAAATCTGAATACCCAACATGATTTAAATTTCCTCCAGAGAATACAAGCATATAATCTCTCGTTCTCCTGAGATACTTGAAAATATGCTTGACTGCCGTCTAGTGATCAGGACCAGGCTTAGATTAAAACCTGCTAACTATGCCCACAACAAAACAAATATATGGTTTAGTATAGAGCATTCCATACATGAGACTTTCTACTACCGAAGCATACAGAATCCTTCTCATGAATTGCTCTTCATGCTCAATCTTAGGAACTTGTTCCTTAGAAAGTTTGATTCCATATATAAAAGGTGACATACCTTTCTTGGAATCTTGCATGGAAAACCTAGACAATATTTTATCTATGTATGAATTCTTTCTATCCCTTATGACTTGGATACCAAGAATATAACTTGCTTCTCCTAAGTCCTTCATATCAAATTGTTTTGCTAATCATTTTTTTATTGATGTCAATACACCTACATCGTTTTCGATAAGTAATCTAGCTTTAAAGGTTTCCTCCTTACCATCCATTCCTCTTTTCCTCTTGTATACCCACTTGCACCCGATGGGTTTTATCCCTTTAGGCAAGTCTATAAGAGACCAGACTTTGTTTTTGAACATAGATTCAATTTTGGATTGCATTGCCTTTTGCCAATGGCGACAATCAACATCTTCCAATTCTTCCTTGTAAATATAGGGATCATCGTCATCAGGAAGATTCTATACAGATTCTCCTAGACCAATGTATCTCTCGGGTTGTCTAGCAACCCTCCCACTATGATGTGGTATGGTAGATTGTTGATCTTGTATTGGTACGGAACTAACAATTGGGCTTGGTTGTGAAACCTTTTGTTGAATTGTATCTCCTTAAAGCTCATTCAGGACAATTCTACTTTTAGGCACAAAATTATTCATATAGTCCTCTTATAGAAATTTGGCATTCGTCGAAACAAATACTTTAAGATATAAAGGACTATAAAAATAATATCCTTTTGTCCCTTTTGGATACCCTACAAATATGTATGTTTCTGAACGGGACTCCATCTTTTGTCTTTCCCTGTAACATGTGCGCAGGACATCCAAATATCCTTAAGTGTTGTAAACTAGGCTTTCACCCGGTCCACAACTCATGCGGTATTTTAGGAACCGACTTAGATGGTACATCATTTAGAATATACATGGCAGCTTGTAAAGCATATCCCCAAAAAGAACTAGAGAGCGTTGAATAACTCAACATAGACCTAACCATATCCAAAAGAGTTCTATTTCTCCTTTCTACCACCCCATTTTGTTGAGGTGTTCCTGGTGCGGAAAACTGAGAAATTATTCCATTATAAATAAGATGTTGCTGAAACTCACCAGATAGATATTCTCCACCACGATCGGACCTCAAGATTTTTATGCGTTTCTCAAGCTGATTTTCTACTTCAGCTTTAAATGCTTTGAACATATCAAAAGCATCCGACTTATGTCTCATGAGATACACATAGCCAAATCTTCAGTGATCATCCGTGAAAGTGATGAAGTATCATATCCACCTCTAGCTTGAATGCCCATAGGTCCACAAACATCAGTGTGTATCAATCCTAAACATTCAATGACTCTTGCGCCTTTGGTCATAAATGACCTTTTGGTCATTTTACCATCCAAACAAGATTCACAAGTTGGTAGATCATCAACCTTTAAGTCACTTAGAGGTCCGTCACATACCAATCTTTTAATCCTATTAAGGTTGATATGACCTAAGTGCAAATGCCATAGATAGGTTTCATCTTTTGATAATTTTACTCTTTTATGATTAGGTTCCATTGATTCCGTGTCTAACAAGTGAGAGATATTTTCATGCAAATAGAATAAACCGTTTTCCAATGTACCTTTACAAATAATTTTGTCATTCTTACTAATAATCAAAGTTTTATTAAAAGTAACCGAATAACCAAATTTATTTAAACAAGAAACTGAAATTAAATTCCTCTTGAATTGAGGTACATAGTAAACATCTATTAAATCTAAATTCCTATAGGAATCTAAACTAATTCTAATATCTCCTACTGAACTAGCAGACACCAACGCTCCATTGCCTAAACGCAACTTGAATTCGTTCTCATTAAGCCTTCTCCTTTCCTTGATCCCTTGTAAGGAAAAACAAACATGATTAGTGGCTCCAGAGTCTATGATCCAAGAATCCATTGAATCTGCCAAAAAACATGTTTCAAGATAATTAATATTACCTTCTTCCTTTCCTTGAGACTTTGGGCAATTTCTTTTCCAATGTCCCTTTTCACCATAAAGGAAACACTTTTCTTTGATCTTGGTTACTTTCTTTGTCTCCTTCTTTGTAGGTCCTAGTTACTTTTTCTTCTGTTGTTTCTTGACCTTCTTACGGGTCTTAACAGTAGCAACTTTACCTACGGTATGAATCTCTTGACCCTTGCCTTTCACATGGATCTTTTCCGTGCTTTGAACATCTTGCATCAGGCATTGGAAGGTGTATTCCTTATTATTCAAGGTGTAATCCAACTGGAATTAATCAAAGGAATCCGACAGTGAGTTGACAATCTTGTCAATTTTGGTCTCACCATCTATCTCAGCACCATTTAGTTCAGCAATGTTGAGATGTGCTATGACTTTCATCATGTGATCTTTCACAGCCTATCCAGGTTTCATCCTAAGATTCATAAAAATAGTCACTTCCGCTCTCTTAGTCATCCTAAACCTCATAGGAAACATCTCCTCAAGAGACATCATTATATCGACAGCAGTCTCCATTCCTTAATGTTGTTGTTGAAACACGTCAGAGATGGTGGCCATAATGTAACATTTAGCCATCTCATCAGAAGACTCCCACTGCTGATACTCATCTCTTTGCTCCTGAGTAGATTCATTAGTAGGAGTAGGTGGTTTAGGAGTGTACAGAATGAACTTATGCTTTTCGGATTGCAATATAAGCCCAATTTTCCTTTTCCATGTGACATAATTATCACCAGTTAAAGTATTGTCTTTAAAGATGTTGATTAGGGATGGGGTCATGATTTCTGAACAATAACAAAAACTATATAAGTGAATAATCATGATTAAGCACTTTTGAATATTTATCTTGAATTAAATGAAATAATTCAATCGTAAAAATTCAACGGTGATCCAACACCCATAAATGTCACGCCTCATTTGGGAGTTCGTAATATTTACTAGTTGGACTAGGTCCCACCTAATTGTTAACATAACAACCAACGTTTTCAATTTTAGCCTTGTGATTTTATTAACAAGAACTCTTGGGAGGATATTATTAAACTCACATTGAGTGTGTTACCAAGTTATCGACCTTCAATATAGTCCCTCACGAATATCCCTCCTTTGGGAGTAGATATCGTTTGGGCTAATTGTCTAGTCTATCCTTGTAAGGAAGTATCTTGCTAAATTCCATTCATGAATACCTCTTGGGAGGTTATTCACGAAACATAAAGCTCAAATAAACTTGGAGGCAGTAGGTGTTCCAAAACACCTTCTCCCACTCAATTGCTTAAGGCCTGTGATCGAATTCCAAAGAATGATTTACCAAGTTATCTAGATGTCAATTTAGATACTTAAACCATTCAATGCATGTTCATACCAAAAGAGATATATGAGTGGCACTCCTATTCTATATGACATGTTATTAAACAATGACAAACATTGCAATATTTACAAAAAAATATAAAAAGCTATAATTTTGGTCCATCCTAGAAAAACAAGTAAATTACATATATCTTGGAGTACAAGAACTCCTTTCTTGGCGAACAAGTCTTCACGCGACCTTCGCCGTTCGGACTCCCTCAGCTACCTCCCATGGGCTTACGCACCCTTCGCCCTTGCCTATGGGTGTGCAAATGCCGGAAACCCAAAAAGGGTTGCCATACGCAGCCCATGGCTACCAAAAGGGCAGCCATGCGCAGCCCATGCCACAACAAACGTGGATGAGCCCTCTTCGCATGCACGTTCGTTGTTACGGCTTGCACGGTCCCAAACTTGTTCCGGTTGCTCCTAATTCTTTAAACCTTCGAGTCTTTGAAACTTGAATGTATTACAAAAGAATTTAAATAATAAAATACTGCAGTTTTTTTTTATTACAACAACAACAACAACAAAAAAAACTTAGCAACTACCAAGAAGGAAATTCTGGCGTTAATAGACAACCCTTCTTGTTACAATCCCAAAATAAAATTACATTGAAATTCTAAAACCAAAATTGAGCAATAACAAACCACATATAAAATATATATATTTCCATACATTCCAATGTAAATATATATGTGAATACCTAGAGTGCCATCTCTTTCTAAAACATGCATGTATACAATAAAAAGAAAAAGATTCATGAACACATACATCAATTAATCAAGGGTACAACAATGATCTGATACCAATTGCAGGGAAAAAACGGGTTCAAAACGCAACGGAAGCGTGATAAAAATGAAAAAAATTAGGGTTTGCGTATATAAAAAAAATTCCCTTTATGCAACGAGAACCTTAACCCTAGATTAATTGACATATATAAAAGTATCGTACCTTTTACTAGTGACAATTGAACAAGTGCCGAATTTATTCCGTAAGATCTTCCAATCCAATCACGAACGTGAATCACCTTGGAGTATGGGCTCCCTTTCTTTAAATTGTATTCCTGAGGATGGAGACAAAGCAAAAATCTTTTCTTTGTTAGTTACAAATATCCTTTAAGAGAAAAATCCAAGAACGTCCGGTCACTTGTGAATTATCAATCAATTTGATTGAAACTCGCGTGAACCTTGATTCGATGTTGTACACAAAACCCTTTTGATGTAAAGGATATTAGTATACTATCGAAAACAAAAACGTTCCCTTTTTTTCTCTACTTGGCCAAATTCCCACACTATTGCTTAGAGATGATCGAATTTTGTCTAGAGTAAAATCAGATTTTTCTCCCTCAAAATTCCTTTGATGACCAAATTCTTCTCTTAGAAAAATTAGCTTTGCAGAAATTCACCTCTAATTGACTTAGGGGTGGCCGAATTTATCATGCTCATATATATAAGATCATAAATCCTTTCCTAAGAAGGATTTACTTGGTTGGCAAGAATCCTTTCCTTAGGTGGATTTATTTGGTAGTTAAGAATCCTTATCTAAAAGGAAATCTAACTTATCCTATTCCTATGGGCTGGCCGAATTTCATCTTTTGATATGGATTAGGAGAGTTTATTCTTTCTTAAGAAGGATTACTTGATGGACAAGAATCCTATCCTTAGGTACATTAACTTTGTGGTTATGAATCCTTTTCAAAGAAGAATTCTACCACTAAGTAGTTTTACTTGGTGACCAAGAATCCTTTTCCAAAAAGAATTATTTCCTACACCAAGACTCCTAATCCAACTCAATAGTGTATTTATAACCATATTAAAGACTTCCTAATTTGATTAGATAAATAATTCCTTTTATTTATCTACTTATCAAATATAGTCTTTAACATTAACTATACTACCAACAATAGTATAGTTTTAGGAGACCATCTCCTACTAGGAAAAAGATTTTGACTTTTAATTAAATAATTAATTAATCAAAAAATTAATTAATTGCCATTTAATTAAATAATAAAATAAAATAATATATTTAAGCTATTCACAATAGCCTTTGCCGCCCATACCAAATATAAGGGCCATATATTATTTTTCTTATTTTATTAAATCCATTAGAGCTTAATAAAAAGTCCACATGTGAACTTGACCTATCATTACAAAAAGAAACAAGTTCTCATGCCTTAATACAATTATAGATGGACCCCTAAATTGGTCCGGTAGAATATATCAAGTGACCCATGCAAGTTCGTGTGGATTGGGGATCTTTACGGGCTATCTAAATTTAAGCTCCAATAGATACAACCTAAGAACAATCAACAAATGATTCACTTAGGTTCGATCTATTTAATTTTAGTTCATTCCACTAAAGAACTAAAATTGAACTCTTAAATAAAAATAGAATAAGTTGATATTCTCATTCATACCCTAGACAACCTTATTGGAGAAAGTGTATCCTCGTGAAGAATATCAGCAATCGCCAAGAGCTCATAGACCGCCTATAGCTCTCTAAGTTACCATATTTACTCATATGACCACATTTTGAACTTGGATATTTGGACTTGTCCAGAAGCCATGTTTCAATAGACACTATTGAAAACTTAACGTTAAGATTTAATATCCAATACCTCAAAACATCCATATGATGGTATTCTACTCTCATTCAATAAATGGAGCTACGATGTCCATATCTATAAATGAAGTCCTCTATCGATTAACAAATGAATACCACCAAACTATCGAGGATAGACTATGCTATATAATCGTACTCATTGATAGCTCAAATGATAACACTTGTAACCATAAGTCCATCATTTATCTCAGGATTGAGATAGACTCTCTGATTGATTTCAAATGAAAACTTTTATCCATTGACGGTTCTAGATAAAGTATTTCATTTTGATCCTATTCAATGCACACAGTGCTCTACATTCTTTTGCCCAAAGACACCACACTTTGATGATTTTAGACTCATCGTAAAACATTTGATCCTACTCAAATGCTAGCAAAAGAATCTACAACTTTGACAAGATAAAGACGCTCAACCTTCTATCTTAAGTTGTGAATATTATTCAAGACTATCTAAAGAATTGTGTCTACCTCATACATATCTAGATGTATGAACAATTCTTCTTTTCTTATAGTCTTTTGACCTTATGATTATTTACTTTTGACAATTATAATAATTATACTATAAATGCTATAAGATTTGTTAAACTAGAAATCACTTTATTCATATGAAAAGATTGTTAATTACAATATTACACTCTTGCTATCGAGCATAATCCTAACAAATCTTAACGTTAAGTTTTCAATAGTGTCTATTGAAACATGGCTTATGGACAAGTCAAAATATCAAAGTTCAAAATGTGGTCATATGAGTAAATATGGTAACTTGGAGAGCTATATGTGGTATATGAGCTCTTGACGATTACTGGTATTCTTCACGAGAATACACTATCTCCATTAAGATTGTCTAGAGAATGAATGAGCAAAATTAACTTATTCTATCTTTATTTAAGAGTTCAATTTTAGTTCTTTACTGGAATGAACGAAAATTAATAGATCGGACCTAAGTGAATCATTTGTTGATTATGATTAGGTTATGTCTATTGGAGCTTAAATTTAGATAGCCCACCAAGATCCCAAATCCACACGAAATTATATGGATCACTTGATATATTATACCGGATCAATTTATGGGTCCATTTAGAATTGTATTGAGGCATGTGAACTTGTTCTTTTTGTAAGAATGGGTCTAGTTCACATGTGGACTTTTTATTAAGGTCCAATGGATTTAATAAAATAAGAAAAATAATATATATGTGAAAAATACGTACAAGGTTATACTAAACAACCTTCAGGGGGGGAAGAGGGGTGAATAGGTTGTCTCTCAATTTTAACAATTCTTTCGAGACTAGTGACAAAACCTTAATAAGCATGCAAATTAACATTCAACATAATTGTTATGAGAAAACAATATATTCAAGTAACCTCAAATCTCCACTCTTAGTCTACAAAACATACAATAAGAATCAATGTATCTTATGAATAAATATATTCAATGTAGAATAAAATTCCCTAAGTTATATTTAGAGTATTACAATGTGGTACTTTACAACTTGAATGGAATATCACAAGATACAAAGTTATCTAACATACACAAACAATATTGTGTAAGGAAGTCAATTACAAATATGAAAATATATAAATTATCAATTACACACACACACACATATATATATATATGAGAGATAAGGATAGAGAAACGTTGACACAAGATATAACGTGGTAAACCTCTGAAGAGGAAACATCAACGGGTTAGCAACCACCGGCAAACAAAATCCACTAGTAGATAAGACAAGTACAATCTCTCAAGTGACCCCTTCACCTAGAAACTACCCTCCTATCCTACTCATGAATATGTCACCCTCTTACTCAACATTATGAGGCCTCACACCTCTTGTCAAGACTTCCTCGCTCACCCTTCCGGATCCTCATGGCCCTAGGCAAGACTTCCTTGCTCACCCTTCTGGATCCTCACGACCCTAGACAAGACTTCCTTGCTTGACATTCTGAGGTCTCCCACCTCTTTCCAAGACTTTCTTGCTTAACAACATAGGTCTCACAACTATTGTCAATACTTCCTTCTCACAAGGCATCTAGGTGATCTTGAATGCAAAATGCAAAATCAACAAATTCTATGGAAACTAGAATTAATCAATGAGCACACAATGCATATTTTCTAGTTTATAAACCAAAAAATGACACCACACAAGATGATGCATGAGCATATGAAATGTATGGATTAGGTACACTACATGAAGATTTAGACATAGACAATAAAGTTCACAAAACAAGATTGTCTAGATCTTATGCATGAATAAAAATATAGAGCATGCCAAATTTCCAAACACACACTTTAAACCTAGATTTTATTCATGTTACTAAAGCTTAAAATAAACATGTTCATGAAGCACATATTCAAGACTTTAGAACTAAAACAAAAATGCTAGAAACACAAGATATTATCAATCAAATCTCTAGCAATCATTTAGAGCATATATTCACAAAATAGTCAATTAAACTCTAATAGACTCTAAATATAAAATAAAATGTGCTATCCTAGATCTATTCAACAAATGAGTTCTAGCACATGATAAGACTATTAATCATGAAAATAAAGCCAATCAAAGCACAAATAGTCCTAGATAAGATGCTAGCATAATACAACTCACAATCATGTGAAAACATAGGTTTGATTGAAACCTAACGCACAATCAAGTTTCTAATTAAGCACAACTAGCAATTAATTGAATATCTATCACTCATCAACATATGTTCAAGTCAAATACACACAAGTAGGAAGAAGACCCAAGGTATTTGAACATTAGAATCACAGAAATCAAAAGATAAACCAATACCTTGTCAATTTTGAGTACAGTCACAAAAATGGTACGATCCACCAGAAAAATTGAACAAATTACTTCAAGGTTGCTTGGAGATGATAGAGGACTTCAATACAAAACGTCTCCGACTTGAATCACTCAAATCAGATAAGAAATGAGAGACATATGGTAATTCAAAGTTGAGAGAAAAAACCTGGAAATTTTCTACACTACATTTTCTTCTTCCTTAGATTCAAATGAGAGAGAGAAGAGATATGTTAGGTTTTATATTGTGTTGGCATTAATTCGATATCAAAATGATGTTTACTTGTAATGATTTAGTTGTTTAGATTCATGATGATTCAAGCTTCAAAGAAGAAGGAACAACTAGTCAAAGCAAGTTCAAAGTCTTCAAAGAGAAAGGATGCAATATGGTTCTACAAAGGTATACTAAGACCTTATCTTTCTCGGCACACACACACAAATCATACATATGTTTCCCTGTATCATTGTGCACCATTAAAGGCACACACAATTCATTCATATGTGTTCCTGCATCATTGTGCACCATGTATAACACATTGACACACTTGAAGATGAATGCTTATGCATTGGTATGAAAAATAACATGTTTTGGAAAATGCATGATTGGAGACTATCTCTATGTAGTTTGCATTCTAGTGTGAATTGTGTTTGTATGTTTATATGTTTATATGTTTTTATAACATGGATATTGAACTTGAATTTAGTCTTAAATCATTCTTGATTGAGTTCCGGTCATTTCGGTTACTTATACTATTGATTTCATGTTCTAAGTCAAAAGATACTACACTTTTAACTCATGTTGCATACATTGTCTTTGTATTCGTATATCGAGTCAAATTATTATTTTTTGGGTTGAGTATCATATATGTCCATGTCAGTGAGAGATTTATAGTTCATAATCCGTAAACAGATTCAAATTCTGAGTTCAGAGACCGGAAAACGGTCGAAGAATGCGAAGGGAGCACGCTAGGAAAAGATGTGTAACCAAGCACTCTTTCCCGAGATGGTGCGTGGCCATCTTGGGACAAAATGCTTGCTGCCCCAACATGCCCACACGCCATCTCGGGCAGCAAGCATGCTTGGTGCACGTAAGGTCTTTTTGGTCTTTTTTGGTTCTATTCTTTCTCTCTCCTTTATATATCCTTTCCCTCTCACATTTCATTCTAAGAAGAGATTCAAAATTTGGGTGCAGAATTTTCTCCCAAATTTTCTCACCTTCCAAACACCATAACGTCTTCATTTAAACTCTGATTTGAGTGATTAAAAGTTGAGAGTGTTTGTCTATTCATCCTCCATCTTTTCTCTGACGGTTTGAGTTAGTTTTATTGTTGTTTTTGGAGTCTAACCTCACAAAAAAAGGATTGCACCAAATCAACTAAGTTATTGATTTTCTCTCAACGTTTTCTTTTAAAACTTGTTCAATTGCCTTGGGTTTTCTTCTTCGACATATATATGTGTCTTGTGATTGTTTTGATTTAAGTTTTGAACTTATTTAAAGCTAGATTGAGTTTCAATTGAAATCTCACATGTTGAGTTAGGTTTTGATTTTGCCTATGTTTTCACATGTTTGGGATTGTATTGTGCTAGCTTTGATTCTAGGACTATTTGATGATCTTTGATTGATTGATTTTGTGAAATATAGTTCCTTATTAGGCTCTCTTTGGCCGAAATCTCACTAGTGCTTGTGTTCTTTAGTGCTATTCATGTGCTTGGTTGAATCTATGAGTAAGAAATATGCTCTAGAACTCTTGCTTTAATCTAAATGACTTTGTCACATGATTTTAGCATGGTTTTGGTATATGAGATTTAAACTTGATTATGTGTTAATTTAACATATCTTGTGACTCAACTTTTAGATCTGTGCATGTATCTAGGTTGTAATTAGTGTTAAACATATCTTACATGATCTAGATGGATTAAACATGCATGATTGACTAGACTACATTTGTTTTGTGCATTCATGCTCATATCTAGTATTTTCCATAAGATGTGTTGATCATAACATTCTATGTTGCGTGCTTGTTTGTGTTTTACATTCATGATCACCTAGATGCCTTGTGAGAAGGAAGTCTTTACAATAGATGTGAGACCTATGTTGTTGAGCAAGGAAGTCTTGGCAAGAGGTGGGAGACCTCGGATTGTCAAGTAAGGAAGTCTTCTTTAGGGTCGTGAGGATCCGGAAGGGTGAGCAAGGAAGTCTCAACTAGAGTCGGGAGGACTCAGATAGTTAAACAAGAAGTCTTGCCTAGGGTCGTGAGGATCCAAAAGGGTGAGCAAGAAAGTCTTGCCTAGGGTCGTGAGGATCTGGAAGGGTGAACAAGGAAGTCTTGACAAGAGGTGTGAGGCCTCGGATTGTTGAGCAAGAGGGCGACATCTTCATGAGTAGGATATGAGGGTAATTACTAGGTGAAGGGGTCACTTGAGAGATTGTACTTGTCTTATCTACTAGTGGATTTTGTTTACCGGTGGTTGCTAACCCGTGGATGTTTCCTCTTCGGAGGTTTACCACATTATATATTGTGTCAACTTTTCTCTATCCCTATCTCTGTAATATTTGTATTTGTTATTTGAATACTATGGATAAAACTTTATATGTATGTTGACTTCCTTTCTATAATATCAATTGTATATATGTGATGGTTGCTTGTTTGTATCACACTTTACTTGTTTTATATATTGATTAAGTGTCTTTAATTGATATATATATTATGGTACAAGCAATCTAGAGGGACAAATTTATATTTGTTTCTAAGGGAGTCGAAAAAGGTGCCTAACCTATTCACCCCCCCCCCCCCCCCCTCTAGGTTAGCCTTGAGCATTTAACCGTGTTTGTATTGTCAATTGGTATCAGAGTAGGACACTAGATTGTACTTAGTGAGAATCCAGGTGATACATTCACGGTTTTTGCAAAGCTTTTGAAGTCATGGGTTTACAAGATGATATAATGGCTGAAGAAGCCTCAAATACTAGGCCACCAATACTTCGAGGCACTAACTATGGGTATTGGAAGTTGAGGATGAAAGCCTACATCCGCTCTATTGATAAAAGGGCATAGATGGTAGTGGAAGAATGTTATAGTCCTCCTACCAAGGTTCAAGAGAATGGAACCATGATACTTATGCCAATGAGTGAATGGAGAATGAATGAGTTTGAGGTTGCTAAATGGCACCATCGTGCTATGAATGCCATCTTTGGAGGAGTTGATGGGCATCAATTCTCCTACATTCAAAATCTTGAATTCGTAAAGGAGGCTTGGGATACTCTCCAAGTTACTAATGAAGGAACCTTAGCAGTGAAGAAATCAAGGCTTCAAATGTTGGCATCACAAATTTGAAGGTTTAAGTATGGGTGAAGGAGAAATGTTTGAAGACTTCCAATTTCGACTTCTTAACATTTCTAACCAATGTCAAGCACTTGGAGTACCTATCTCAAAAGAGCGTTTAAATTGGAAAATCCTTTGGTCTCTTCCTAAGAGATTTAAATCAAATGTGACAGCCATTGAGGAAAGCAAGGATATGGATAGCATGAACATCGATGAGTTGCTTGGGTCTCTCCAAACTTATGGGATATGCTTTAAGCCAAAGATTAAGAGTAAGGGAATCGCTCTCAATGCTATTAAGGAAGAGAGTGATGATGAAAATAAAGAGATGGCTTTTTTGGTCAGAAAGTTCAAGAAGTTTCTAAAGAAGAATGTCAAGCCTAGAGGCAAGTCTTCTAAGGAAAAAAGAGTTAAGAAAACATCATCTCTAAGGAATGAGAAGAATAGTCAAGCCATGAACAAGAAAGATGTTCAATGCTACAATTGTCATGGTTTCGGTCATTTTGCTAGTGAGTGCACCAAGAAGCCTTCTAAGAAAGACAAGAAAGGCAAAGTGTTGGCAGCTACTTGGAGTGATGATAACTCTAGTGATAATGAGAGTTCTAGTAGTGAGTCTTCAAGTGATGAAGAGTTGGTGAGCAACTTTGCTCTAATGGCTTCTCATTCTCCACTAGATGTTTATGGTACAATATCTTTGAACAAGAACTTTGATGCAAATCATCATGGAAGCTCTAGTTCCATTCCTACTAATCTTAAGTTGTTGGCCAAGATAGAAAAGCTTGAAGAAGCTAGAGATAATGCTCTAAGAGAGGTTGTTGAGAAAGATGTTTTGGTAGAGAAACAACTAGATGAGTTTGTGATTGTCACTCGTAGACTTCTTGATGAGAAAGGTGATATTATGAAGAAGTTTAGAGAACTTGAAAAGATAAACCTTGAGAAGGATAATGTGATATCTTCTTTGAAGAAGAGAGAACAAGAATTAATGGAAGGGATAGACACGGCTAAGGAGGCCATCAAGGACTTAGTGAACGATTCGGTAAATGTGTCTAGTGTTAGGAATCTTGTTAACTCTCATAGTGGTGAAAACGACTTGTTAGTTGAAGAGGAGCCCTTGGAAGCATCACTTCCTACTTACTTGGATGAAGTCGTGATTGATAAGAAACAACACAAGAAGAGAAGATCAAAAGTCAAGAAGAAGTTGGCAAACAAGGTATCTTTTCAAACTCCTAGTGAAGCTAGTTCAACTCCAAAAGGTACAATCTCATCTTTTATTTCAATTTGCCATTATTGTAACACAATATGTCACATTAAGCCTAGGTGTTATAAATATATTGAAAAGTGTGAATTAGGACATGAATCTAGAGAGAAGGAGATTAAACTTCAACTTGAACATGCTAAGGTTTTGACAGTTAAGAAACATGATAATATTGCTAAGCATGAAAAGAAGTTGTGGAGTAGAAAGAAAACTAATCTTGTTCAACTTGACAAAGATTGTGTTGAAAATGTTAAGGAAGAGAGTGTTAATGATATTCTTGTTAATCAAGTCATTGAAGGACTTTACTCTAGATTTAAATTGTTGTCAAGGATGATATTGGAAATGTTTGTATAGGTACACCCAAGAACAAGTGTTTCAAGGGTGAGTGCTCTTATCACTAATGTAATAAGCATATATGAGGTAGCTTTGAAGCAATATATCAATTATGTTGAGAATTCTCGCTTGCTAGCTTTTAATACGCCATGTATTTATATGAACTTGTTTATCTAACATCATGTTTATTATGATGGTCAAAATTTGTTGGTTAACTTTAGAGAAGTTCTTTTGATATACGTGTTGATTGAGTTGAGATATTATGCTTTTTATACTTTTGTTGTGAAACATTGTCAACTTGGTGTCATGAGGACATTCAAGGCAATAGTGCACATAAAAAGGCCAGAAGTATGATATTTGGTGAATATAATGTACAAAAGGTATCTCTACACTCTAATGCATGTTCTCTTAGATATTCATCTTTTGACACAATTTTTGATATACATCTCATAGCATGTCATATTAGAGAATTTTGTATAGCATACATATGGTTCTCATTGACATTTGCTATTTTAGGATCTAATAGTGATATTGTTCACATTGATCTTAACTTTGATGATTGTTTATGTATAGTATATTGAGTGGCATTACTTTTGAAAATACGAGCTTCATATTCTTTGAAAGCTACTCATTAGAGAAGTAATGATCTTGAATAAGTCTCTACTTATTGCTTTTAGATCATGTGCTTATGAGCCATAAAATCTTGGTTTTCTAAAATTGCACCTTCCTTCTCTTATATGTTTTGCTAGTAGGTTGAGTTTACTAATATGTAAACTTTGGATACACCTTAAAGTTTTGGTGCTTAAGTACATTTAAAATGACCTATGATTAGTATCCATTTTGCTTCGGCAAATACATAGAACTCTACGAGCACCTTCATGGAAAGGGCTACACACATTGGTTGTGAAAGCTACCTAATGTTGGAAAGGGCTGCACCATTGTGATGAGTGAAAGCCGTCATGAAGTGAATTTTGTTTATGTTTTTAAAAAATAAAAATCAAAGAAGTGTTGAAATGGAATCATTAAAAGAAAAATTCTTTGATTCAAAGCCTAAAAAGAAAAGGAGAAAGGCTTAAAACGGAGTATAGTTGAAAAAATCAAATGTGCTCGGGTTGAAAAACTGAAATGGGATGACGATTCATATGCACACATAAGCTCATATGTTGAAATCTATTCTCTTAAAAACAAAAATTTCGGATGATAATCGGTTTGAATTTTTTATGGAAAAAGCTTTAGATGAATAGTTGTTGGAAATTGTTTGCATGTTGATTATCAAACTACTTCTTGATATATATTTGAAGCATATCTCTCACACACACTTTGTTTATGAGTATGATGATATTTTAGCAATTGCTGAAGAATTATGAGAGAACTTGAAAGATCTTTGTGTATCTCTCTTAGCATATGAAGCTTATTTTGTTGATATTTCTTCAAATTGCTTAAATGTGTGATTGTGTGAACATCTTTGTGAACTTTATGCTATCATTGATTTTAGTTATAGCATTTATCAAGGGGGAGCATTGTATGCTAGACATTGTTCCCTTTTATGATATGTTCACATGCTTCATTTTGATACATGTTGGTATATTTTGACTTAATGATACTTGTAAGATATTACTCATTATCTTTGTCATGCATGATAATTCATTTTTAAGTCATATGTCTTTGTTTTTATATCCTTATGACTAATATGCTTGTTTTGTCTTTCACTCACTTTTGATGTATGTATATAGCATCTTATAACACAAGAAAAATGGGAAGAACTAAGATTACCGGTAGTGGTAATCAATTGAATCCCGTTATGAAAGTCAAGTCTACCCCAAAAGGATCCAAAGCTTCAAGGACAAAATATTTAGGGATCTTTGGAACAAATAAGATATTTCAAGAGAGAGGCATTGACTTTGGTAATTGTAAAGATTCTTATGTTTTTAAGTGCTTAAAGGATAGAAAATGAGAATCTTGGGTGAGCATGTTAGGAGTTGTAAATGATACTCTTGTTAGAGAGTTTTATCTTGAATTTAGGGAAAGTGCCACCTTGTTTGATGCTTTGATGGAAATTAGGGGTGTTGTGTTTAGAGTTAACCCGGAAAACATTAATAAGTTTCTTGGGCTATCTAATGATATAGATTCTAATTTTCTAGATATGGATGTCATTGAGAATCTAAATATCATGGGTAGAACTCAAGCATTATGTTAGATCGACTACTCGCACGACTTTTTTTGGTGGAACAAGTAGCTAGTATTTGAGCTTTGAGGTATATTTCTTAACTTTTGGCGTCATTTCATGTCAAAAAGGGGGAGAAAGAGATGCTAGTTGCTTAGTTTCTTTTTATGTTGTTTTGTGAACTTTTGAACTTCCAATGACATGTAATAATTAGTCTTAAGATTTTGTTAAGAATTCTTGTTTTTTGGCATGTATTGAGGGGGAGATACATGTATTTGTGGACTTAATTGTATATTGTTATCCATATTATATGTTTCCATTTGTTGTTTTTCTCTTGTATATGCATTGTGCTATGAGAAGATTTGTAGGTTGCTTCAAGAGAAGATCAAGATGAAGTTCAAGAGTCGATGAAGATTAGTTCTAGGAATCTTACTCATTGTAATGTGAGGGAGTGATTTTTTTGACCTATCTTCATTTTTATATTTGTAGTAAATGTATAGGTGTTTTGACATGCAATTTTCCAAAGGGGGAGATTGTTAGGTTTTAGATTGTGTTGGCATTAATTCCATATCAAAATGATGTTTACTTGTAATGATTTAGTTGTTTAGATTCATGATGATTCAAGCTTCAAAGAAGAAGGAATAACTAGTCAAAGCAGGTTCAAAGTCTTCAAAGAGAAAGGATGCAATACGGTTCTACAAAGGTATACTAAGACCTTATCTTTCTCTTACAAGGCTAAGGCACACACACACAATTCATACATTTTGTCCTTGCATTATTGTGCACCATTATAGGTACACACATACAATTCATTCATATGTGTCCTTGCATCGTTGTGCACCATGTATAACACATTCACACACTTGAAGATGAATGCTCAAGCATTGGTATGAAAAATAACATGTTTTGGAAAATGCATGATCGGAGACTATCTCTATGTAGTTTGTATTCTAGTGTGAATTGTGTTTGTATGTTTATATGTTTTTATAACATGGATATTGAACTTGAATTTAGTCTTAAATCATTCTTGACTGAGTTCCGATCGTTTCGGTTACTCATACTATTGATTTCAAGTTCTAAGTCAAAAGATATTACACTTTCAACTCATGTTGCATATATTGTCTTTGTCTTCGTATATCGAGTCGAATTATTATTTTCTGGGTTGAGTATCTTATATTTTCATGTCCGTGAGAGAGTTACAGTCTGTAATCTGAAAACGGATTCGATTTTCGAGTTCAGAGGCCGAAGAACTGTCGAAGAATGCGAGGGCAGCGCGCAAGGAAAAGATGTGCAACCAAGCACTCTTTCCCGAAATGGCGCGTGGCCATCTCAGGACAGAATGCTTGCTGCCCCAAGATGCCCACGCGCCATATTGGGCAGCAAGCATGCTTGGTGCACTTAAGTTTCTTTTGATATTTTTGCTTCTATTCTTTCCCTCTCCTTTATATATCTTTTCCCTCTCACATTTCATTCTAAGAAGAGATTCAAAATTTGAGTGCCTAATTTTCTCACCTTCCAAACACCCTAACTTCTTCATTTGAAGTCCGATTTGAGTGATTCAAAGTTAAGAGTGTTTGTTTATTAATCCTTCATCTTTTCTCGAAAGGTTTAAGTTAGTTTTATTGCTGTTTTTGGAGTCTAACCTCACAAAAATGGGACTGCACCAAATCAACTAAAGTATTGATTTTCTCTCAAAGTTTTCTTTTAAGACTTGGTCAATTGCCTTGGGTTTTCTTCTTCAACATATATATGTGTCTTGTGATTGTTTTGATTTGATTTTTGAACTCATTTAAAGCTAGATTGAGTTTCAATTGAAATCTCACATGTTGAGTTAGGTTTTGATTTTGCCTATGTTTTCACATGTTTGGGCTTGTATTGTTCTAGCTTTGATTCTAGGACTATTTGATGATCTTTGATTGATTGATTTTGTGATAAATAGTTCCTCACATGTATTAGGCTCTCTTTGGCCGAAATCTCACTATAATACATGTGCTTGTGTTCTTTAGAGCTATTCATGTGCTTTGTTGAATATATGAATAGGAAATATGCTCTAGAACTCTTGCTTTAATCTGAATGACTTTGTCACATGATTTTAGTATATTTTTGGTATATGAGATTTAAACTTGATTATATGTTAATTGAACATATATTGTGACTCAAGTTTTAGATCTATGCATGTATCTAGGTTGTAATTAGTGTTGAACATTTCTTACATGATCTAGATGGATTAAACGTGCAAGATTGACTAGACTACATTTATTTTGTGCATTCATGCTCATGTCTAGTATTTTCCATAGGATGTGTTGATCATAACATTCTATATTGCGTGCTTGTTTGCGTTTTGTATTCTTGATCACCTAGATACCTTGTGAGATGGAAGTCTTAACAATAGGTGTGAGACCTATGTTGTTGAGCAAGGAAGTCTTGACAATAGGTGTGAGACTTATGTTGTTGAGCAAGGAAGTCTTGGCAAGAGGTGGGAGACATCGGATTGTCAAGCAAGGAAGTCTTGCCTAGGGTTGTGAGGATCCGAAATGGTGAGCAAGGAAGTAACAACTAGAGTCGAGAGGACTTGGATAGTTGAGCAAGAAGTCTTGCCTAGGGTCATGAGGATCTGGAAGGGTGAGCAAGGAATTCTTGACAAGAGGTGTGAGGCCTCGGATTGTTGATCAAGAGGGTGACATCATCATGAGTAGGATAGGAGGGTGGTTTCTAGGTGAAGTTGACGGTGGTTGCTTACCCGTGGATGTTTCCTCTTCGGAGGTTTACCACGTTATATCTTGTGTCAAATTTTCTCTATCCCTATCTCTCTTATATTTGTATTTGTTATTTGAATACTATGGATAGAACTTTATATGTAAGTTGACTTTCTTTCTATAATATCAATTGTATATATGTGATGGTTTCTTGTTTGTATCACACTTTACTTGTTTTATATATTGATTAAGTGTCTTTAACTAAAATATATATATATATATATATTATTGAACAAGCAATCCAGAGGGACAAACTTTTGTTTGTTTCTAAGGGAGTTGAAAAAGGTGCCTAACCTATTCAACCCCCCCCCCCCCCCCCCCCCCCTCCTAGGTTAGCCTTGAGCATTCAACCGTGGTTGTATTTTCAAGATATATAAAGGAGAGGGAACAAAAGAACATGAAAGGACCAAACTACCCCCTTTGAGAATGCTTCCCCTAGATGGCGCGTGTGCATCTCGGGGCAGCAAAGAGTTATGGACGAGATGGCCACGCGCCATCTCAGGCTTGCACCATGTGATGGCCTTTGGCCATGGTGCTCCTCCCTTGCGCTCCACTCGCGTTCTTCGATCGTTCTTTGGCCTCCAAACTCGGAATTCAAATATGATTATGAATTACAAATCATAACTCTCTCACGGACATTGACATATAAGATACTCAACCCAAAAAAATAAGAATTCGACTCGATATATGAAGACGAAGACAATGTACGTAACATGAGTTGAAAATGTAGTATCTTTTGACTTAGAACTTGAAATCAATAGTATGAGTAACCAAAATGACTGGAACTCAATCAAGAATGATTTAAGACTAAAATCAAGTACAATATCCATGTTATACAAACATATACTCATACAAACAAAATTCACACTAGAATGCAAACTACATAGAGATAGTCTCCAATCATGCATTTTCCAAAACATGTTATTTTCACACCAATGCATGAGCATTCATCTTCAAGTGTGTGAATGTGTTATAAATGGTGCACAAAGATGCAGAGACATATATGTATGATTTATGTGTGTGTGCCTTTAATGGTGCACAACTATACAGGGACACAAATGTATGAATTGTGTGTGTGCCTAAGCCTTGAAAGAGAAAAGAAAGGTCTTAATATACCTTTGTAGAATCATGAAGCACTTTTCCCTTTAAAGACTTGAACTTGCTTGAATAGTTGTCATTTCTTCTTTGAAGCTTGAATAATCATGAATCCTAGACAACTAAACAATACAATGGAAATGTTGTTTTGATATAGAATAATGTCAACATAACCCTCAAACCTAACAATATGTCCATATATGGTCATGGGCGGCAAAGGCTAAATATTTTAGCTTAATTATATTTACTTACAAACTCATGAACACTTCATTAAAAACATAAGCAAATCATAAAATCTGGACTCTAATCTGATCTCTAAACACTTCGAACTTGTTCTCCTAAAAAAAATGGATTTTGAATCACCGAAATCGGATCTTAAATGACTGAGATATCACAAAAACAAAAAATGAAAACTTATAAAAAATTCTGCTCAATTTCAAATTTAAATGTAAGAGAAATGACGTGGGGGAGAGGGACAATGGGAGGCAAATGGCACCATGCCACATCAACTCCTTATGGAGGTGTGTGACCTTCACATAGGCAGAGAGGTGTTATTCTTGTGGTAGCCATGTGCCTCTAAGTGGGAAGGGGTGGTTTGGAAATTTGTCATCCCTTATTTCCTTTCTTCCCTGCTGCGTTCATCTCGCATTCTTCAACCCTTCTCCGGACTCAGAATTTTGAATTCGAATATGTTTTTAGATTACGAACTCTTACTCACTCAAGAACATGGATATATTATGAAAATTCAATCAAAACTTGGAATTCGATTCGATAGACAAGGATGAATACCATGTAGGATAAACAGATGAAAAGTTTCATAAAATTCAACTCGGAACTCGAAATATATGTATAAGTAACCAAAATATTCACATAACCCAATGTTGAACATAGAAATATGCGATCTTGCATGTATAGTATTTTATGTGTACCTAGATCTTAATGAACTCATGCACATTTTTAGTAGTCATCAAGAGATAGATGATTGGTGTGTGTGGATAATTCCGATATTTCCTAAGAGAGAGTATTGGTTATAAAACGGTGAACACGACTTTCAATATTTTGAGCATGTTTTTATGAATCTGTGTGAATGTTATGATGGAGTTATTTACTTAGTGTAACTATATCTCTTGCCTCTCTCCAATCCGTCAATTATCTTACATTTATCTTAGTTAAATCTCACTGCGTATGATTTATGATTTCCAACAATATTTACATTTCATACAACAAATTATCTCTTTAAATTGCTTTTTCTTCATTTAAACTAGAAATAGTTGACAAAATACACGTCCTCGTGAAACGAACTCATATTTGTCTTTATACAAATCTTCAAACGATTAGTGCACTTGCGAGATAAACCGTGTGCGTGTGAGTTCTTTCTAATTCATAGAGAGAGAGCATTTATGGTATTATCAAGTGCGTCCACCCAGTCTTGCAGCACCATATTCCCTAGAATGTTAGAGACCCAATTGTCCGTAATGTAAAGTTACATAAAAAACACAAAAAAAAAAGATATAATAAATAGGTTAATTCAAGGACACCTAAAACTTCCAAAGTATTGGTGTTTTGAGGAACCAATAACCGTCCAAACACAACAATAATTCTTCACCCTTTTCAATAATTAATTGAAGCTTTATATACAAAATATTAGTGCTCACTATCTCTTAAACTTAAGCAATTAACTAACCCGCCACTCATAATTAAATGAGCAATAAATCTATAAACTTAATCTTTTACTAATTAAAACTAGATAAAACAACAAAATAAAATTAAACTAAATAAACTAACTATCTAAATAAAATTAGTAGATTTGATACAATTATGTGTTAGTATTTCTAACATTTTAGGAGGCGTTGGTTTCCCTCGAAGAAAACCAATATTTTATTTTTTGTCAATCAAATGAGCTCGTAACAATTGGTATCACAGTCGGGTTATGGAGTACTTTAGCAAGTCTTATGATGTACTTCTATCCCACTGTTTGTTGCAATGAAATCGACAACGTAAAGGCTAGATTAAGATGTGTTAACAATATGGGGTCTTTTATTTTTTTGTCTGAAAACTGAATAGTTCTGAATTTTACTGAAAACTGAATAGTGATTGAAACCTGAATCTTAATGACATGTTTGTTTTTTTATTTTTATCACCTACGAATAGAATGTCAACTTTCTTGCTTTTTAAATATAAAATGATTTTAAAACAAGTAATTTGACATTTGTACCCTTATTATTATTAATTGTTATGTATTTTCATTTTATACGATATAAACAGCTAAATAAAAATAATTTAATAAATATTAAACCATTTTTATATAATAATTACAATATATTATTCTAAGATATGATAAATAATTGTCTAACAAATCAAATAGGATAAATAATGATTTAGAAATTATTTTAATTTTAAAAAAATAATTGAATGTTCAATGGTGGAGTTGAAAGTTACAATTTGATTAATTTTTATTTTTTTTAGATGTTTATCATAGGTAATAGTTAAAAGAAATAAATTTGTATAATATAAAATATTGATAAAATTGATAATATGTTATTTTTGATAAGATAATCTTAGAATAAAATATATTAAATGCAGTGCAGTGATTTGGAAATAAGTTAAAAATCGGGATTTCTTGCTTTTTATTTTAAGTGATTTTTTGGTATTTTTAAGTTGTTTGACCACTTAAAAAATAAACAAAATAACATAAAAATTTCAATTAAGACCCATTAAGTTTTAAGTATAAAAAACAAACAACCTTATACATGAGCTTATATTATCACATCAAATACTAATAGTCGAGTGACGGGTCAGTATCGATATGTTAATTAATGAGGATGTTGGTTCGGAATCATGGTGCAATTTACGATCACGTTTATTTCAATTTTTAAAAAATAGATAAAAAAATTAGTTTTTAATTTGAATATTTTGTTATTGGATAGAATTATATCCTATCAAATCTCTATCGGTCGTTGCATTTTCTTGGATAAATAAAGACTTGTAATCAATAAAAGTACGATGAATTGATTTCCCTTGAATCAATGAAAGTATTATATGTTAGTATTTATAACATTTTGGGTGGCTTTGGTTTCCCTCGAAGCAAACCAGTAGTTTTATTTTTTGTCAATCAAACATGATCATATCAATTGTATGTTACGTGCTTATTTTAGGCAATATTTTGGTCTGGTAGTTTCAATTTTAGATGGTTGCAAGATAAAGTAGTTGTATGTTTAATTAGGATAGTAGTATTAGAGCATCTCCAATAGTATAAAAAAATTTGGATCATCAAAAGTTGTAACCTCAGTATTTGGGGATTATTTTCAGGGATTGCTAACTTTGATGATTGTGTAATCCATAATGATACACTTTATCTAAATCAAAAATCTAATCCCGTTTCAATTTTCACTGTTCCCGATCGTTTTTATTTCAAGGGTAAATAAAAGTTACATATATATATATATATATATATATATATATATATATATATATATATAAGACAAGAGAATGTAAATTATATGGGTATTGATCTATTCGTAACGAAGAAACCAATTTTTCCTGATTAAAATTTTTGGGGTCAAAACAATGATAAGATACATACGTGATCAGAAAAAAAAAAAGCCACAGATGAGAGAGAAATGATAAAATTACAACAATATTTATTTTGGGTTAAGTTTGTATTTGATGATTGAAAGTCAATCTTTAAATTTGATTATTAGAGAGGCACTTTGATTATTAATAACGGCTATTGCTAAATTTTAATGACTCTATTGGACAGTGTTCTTTTGGATAAATAATCAAATTTTGACTACTCCTACTTATAAGGATACCATTGGAGATGCTCTTAGGTGGTTAATCAAGTAGGAGATGTAATGGATAATGATTCCTTAACTGTTGTGTTTAGTTATTTTGAAATTTCAAAAAATTAATGGCACTTTTTGGGGGGGGGAGGGGGGCACCAGATTATTAATATATGTTTAAAATGCACCAATTTATGTTTGGAGACCAAAATACCCCTGAACATGCGACTATTTGAGAGAAAAAGCAGAGAGAAAAGTGAAGTTATTGAGACCAATCGGAAGTGCGTCGACGGCTTGGATTTCGACGGCAGGCATTGACATTTGGAGACTTGAACAGATTATTTGTAATCGTTTGAGGTAAGTTGTTCTACATTTGGTATCGTTTTTGTTTTAGATAAGTTGTTGTGCGCGTTTCAATGTTGAATGAAATGGTAGATTAGGTTTTGATTTGTCAATCTGAAAATGAATAAGGTTAGGAAGATGAGTTTTTGGTGGTTTTCCGAGACTTTTTGTTTCAGATCCGAGCTTTTTTAAAGTAGCCTGAGCTTTTTAGAAAGGGGTCGAGTTTTTTTTTTTGAAATTTAGGTTTTGTTTGAGGAAGATGAGTAATTTAGGTTTCCGAGACTTTTTGGTGGAAACCCGAACTTTTTGAAAAGAAAGCCCGAGCATTTTTAAAAGAAGCCCGAGTAATTTTTTTTTAAAATAGCTTTAGTTTTAGGAAGATGCATATTCTGGGTTTTCGAGAATTTTTTATAGAGATCTGAGCCTTTTTTAAAGGACCCTGAGCTTTACTTAAAGGAGCCCGATCTTTTTTTGAAATATGTAGGTTTTGTTTTATCGAGCTTTTTGTTCTTGTAACCGAGCTTCTTCTATACACATTCGAGAAATATATATTGAATTTAAAGTTTTATTGTATATTGTGACTTTTTTTAGTTTGTACGAGACTTTTTAGTGAAGGCTAGAGCATTTTAATTGTAGATTTTGCTCGTATCGAGTTTTTTTTCCCTCTTACCGAGATTTTTCTGTACACGTTCGAGCTTTTTGCATTGAATTTCGAGTTTTTTTTATATATTGTGACTTTTTCCATTTTTTACGAGACTTTTTATTGAAGGCCCGAGCTTTTTAATTGTAGGTTTAGCTCGTATCGAGCTTTTTTGTCCCTCTTACTGAGATTTTTCTGTACACGTTCGAGCTTTTTGAATTGAATTTTGAGTTTTTTTTATAAATTGTGACTTTTTCCATTTTTTACAAGACTTTTTATTGAAGGCCTGAGCTTTTTAATTGTAAGTTTAGCTCGTATCGAGCTTTTTTTTCCTGTAACCGAACTTTTTATCTAGACAACCCTTCTGAGGCCTTGGTCATGTTACAACCCCCGGGAAGGATCTAAGCCTTAATATTGATTTGCTAGTTGGAGTGAGGTCGCCATGACAAGATGTCTCTCTAAATGCCAGGAAAAGGGGTATCTATGTCGTTACCACACAGTTTTCGCCTAAGTATCAAACACTTGATTACTACTAACCATTGGTTTTTCATAAGCCTGTGATTTTATATTGTCGGGTTAAAGTTTGAACGAGGAATCATCAAGGCAATGGGACTCCTCCCAAAGACATGATATTCCTACCAAGTGCTAAGAATTGGAGTTAGCTTTCTATCCAACTAGTATGCTTGCACAAAACAGATTCAGAGTTTTTCTTTACCAAATTTAATTAAGTCATGATTGTTCTGAAGGTTGCATCCAGGTCGAGGTCAAAAATCAAATGAGGAATTCTCAGCTAAGTTTGAAGTTCAAGATCATGATTAATCAAAGTAAAAAAATGAAAACCGATTTCATTGATAGTAAGGGAGCCTATCCCCTCGCAAAGACTATATTCATGGAACAGGGAGCCCAACCCCTAGTTCCGGGCTACACAAGGAAAAAATATAGTGAAAGAATTGATTAAACTGGTCATGAGTAAAGCAGGGTGCCCACCCCCCTTTACGGGCAATCTTTGCAAGTCACGAGAAGATTGTATCAAGCTCCAGCGTCCTCCTGATGTCCTCCCACTGTTTCTCCTCCTTGTTGAACCTCGCCCACCGCTCCTCTTTTTGGTAGTAGCTCATCCTGGTTGGCCACTGTTGGAACCCCGTTTAACTGTAACGCAATAGAAATTGTTTTTAAAAAATATATATACATATCGTAATCTGTATCTGGGACCAATAAACTTGGGATCGTAATTATTTTCAGAATTAATATATACAAAATTATTACAATAATAAAATATATGTATATATATATAGGAAATTGAAATCAATATCAAAAAGAAGATTAATAAATCATACCAACGTTTGGAGGATCCTTCACTTTACGATATGCTCCTGGTCTATACCATTGATCTTCCTCACTATATCCCGGGACTGGTAACTGTGTGTGAGCGCATCACGGATCAGGATCTTAGAATGGAGGATGAAGGAAAACTAAGAAACTCTTTCTTTATTTTCACTGTGCAACACTTACACTGTTTTAATCTCATGCAAACTTTGATATATGTGTTGATATATGTTTTAAGCATGCATTAATTGTTAGGAATTTCGATTAACACAAAACCATTCACATAAAACCAGAACATGCTTAGGCACAAAAATTAGTCTGAATGTTTAACCTAAACATGTTTCTATACATATTTAATCATGCCCTAAACAATTATGACATAAACCCATATCAATTCAAGAGAAAGTTAAATCTAGAAAGCGGAAGCGTACCTGAATCCATCGCTGGAGATTTGTGAACGGGTTGTGATCTTCCAAATTAACACGATCTCTATAAACCCTACTGTGTTCTTGATGCTCTGTTGATGGGATACAGAGAAACGTAAAGTATCATGTAATTTGGGGACCATAACCCTAAATATATAATAATCAAATTATTATATATATTGGCTATTTCTAATTCGGCCCCTCAACAAATTAGAAATAGTACTCTGGTATCTACACATTAATTCCATGACAATTATACCCTTAAGCCTTAATACTTTAAATCTTAATTAGATCACTTTAATTTAGGCTTAACCAAAAGATAGCACAACACATTTAATATTCACATGTGTGGCCCCATATGATGGAATTTTCCAACAATCTCCCACTGGGCCACATATGTAACTTTACAAATGTGTATGACTTTATGAGCTCCAAAATTTTGCTATCACAATTTTAGGGTATATCCGAACAATCTCGTCCATTGATTATGCCAATATAGGATCAAAGCGGCTTTCGTCACATTTAGCGTGACTAAACCCATCAATGGTCACGTATACCAACATAACCAAATGACATAGATCAATCATGGATACGTAGCATGGAAATTACATGCAATGTGATCTATACATGTCTATTCCAACTGGTCCTACTTTATTCCTTAGTGAGATCAAAACTTAACACAATATAGCAGAGTGTAATTAACCGAATACTTTATTTCTGATCAGAAAAATATCCAAATACACAAATGCATAAATATATCCAAAATAAAAAATATAGAGCAATACAATACAAAATTATACAAACTCCCACTATAATGTGATATCCTCACACAAAATAACACCCATATGAGCAGTGTGCTCGTGAAAGACCTTGGGTGGTAATCCTTTTGTAAGCGGATCCTCTATCATAAAGTTTGTCCCAATGTGCTCTATGGATATATGTCCACTCTGTACTCTTTCCTTCACAACTAGGAACTTAATGACAATATGCTTTGACTTAGATGAGCTCATGTTGTTAGAATATAGTACTGCTGACTTATTGTCACAATATAGTTTGAGTGGTCTTTCAACACCCTCCAGAATGCGCAGCCCAGTGACAAAATTCCGCAGCCATATTCATGGTTGGATGTCTCATAACATGATACAAACTCTGTTGCCATGTGGAAGAAGCATCCAGCATAATCAGAGTCGGAATACTTTATGATCTCAAACTGATCCGATCTCCTATATGTGAGCATGTAATATTTTGTTCTCTTCAAATACCTTATAACCTGATTGGCTGCTATCCAATGATCCATTCCAGGGTTACTTAAATATCTGCTTAACATACCAACAATGTACGCAATATCTGGACGCTTACACACCTGAGCATACATTAGACTCCCTACAGCTGATGCATAGGGAATCTTCTGCATTTCCTTAACTTCAAGGTTACTTTTAGGGCACTGGTTGAGACTAAACTTGTCTCCCTTAGCGACGGGGGTGTCACCTGGTTTGCAGTTATGCATGCCAAACCTTTTGAGCACTGTATCGATATAGCTCCTTTGTGATAATCCAAGAATACCCCAAGAACGATCTCGTTGTATCTGAATCCCTAATACAAAAGAGGCGTCACCAAGATCTTTCATCTCAAAATTCTTTGATAGAAATCTCTTGGTTTCATGCAATATGCCTATATCATTTGTGGCAAGCAGTATGTCATCGACATATAAAACCAGGAATATGTGCTTACTCCCACTGAATTTGTGATACACACAATTATTAACAATGTTTATCTCAAAATCAAACGAGATAATCACTTGATGAAACTTATGGTACCACTGACGGGAAGCTTGCTTGAGTCCATAAATGGATTTTGTCAATTTGCAAACCATATTCTTTGGGTCTCCCGACTCAAAGTTTTCTGGGTGCACCATATAAATTGTTTCGTCAATGTTACCATTGAGAAACACCGTCTTGACATCCATCTGATGAAGCTCAAGGTCAAAATATGCAACAAATGTCAGGATTGTCTTAAAAGAGTCTTTCGTTGAAAACCGGAGAGAAAATCTCTTTATAGTCAATCCCTTTCTTTTGGGTAAAGCCTTGAGTTACAAGACGAGCTTTATACCTCTCCACATTACCTTTCGAATCCCTTTGGTTTTAAATATCCATTTACAGCCAATGAACTTCACACCTTTTGGTAATGGGATAAGAGCCCAAACCTTATTGTCTTGCATAGACTTATACTCCTCATTCATGGCATCAATCCACTTTTGAGAGTTGGAACCCTGCATGGCTTGATGGAAATTGATTGGATTATTTTCCATCATTCCAATATTTTCCTCATGTTCCTGGAGAAATACGTAAAATCGTCTGGAATAACATTTCTCCTTTCTCTAGTGGATCACCTTAATGGCACTGGTTCTTGAGGTTGTTGAGTTTGTTCATCAGGAACAATTACCTCATCTTGAATGGGGTTTTGTTCAACGTTGTCTGTTTGAGGATCCAAATTCACTTCTCGATCAATGACAGGTATAGAAACCTGCACATTGTCAAAAGCGATAGTAGGAATCAAAACCGATTCTTCCTCAAAGACAATGTCTCTAACCTTATTTCTCCCCCAAACTCAACATCCTTAAAAAATGTTGCAGTTCCCATTTCAAAAATTGATCGAAGTGTGGGATTATAAAACTTATAGCCCTTAGATCTTTCAGAGTAGTCAATGAATTAGCTGCTCACAGTTTTGGAGCCCAATTTCCTTTCATGTGGCCTGTAAGGCCTTGCCTCAGCTGGACATCCCTAAATGTGAAAATGCTTTAGTTTAGGCTTTTATGCTTGTCCAAAGCTCATAAGGTGTTTAGCAGCTTCATTATTCTTCCTCTATTTACCCTTAACCTTATAGGTGCTAGCCAAATGAGCACTTTCGGTCCTGTCTCGCTTCAGTCTCTCTTCCTCTTGCACACAGTAAGAAATGAGCTCATTAAGAGTCCATTTCTCATTTTGACAGCAGTAACTGACCTTAAACTGGTTGTATTGTGAAGGAAGTGATAATAATACCAAATGCACGAGCAAGTTGTCAGACAGCTCGAGCTTCAGTCCCTTAAGCTTATAAGCAATATGAGACATTTCCATAATGTACTCCCTAATGTTCCCTTTGCCTTTGTACTTCATAGAAATCAAGCTTTGCAAATGCGTGCTTGTTTCTACCTTATTGTTTTTAACAAAACGCTTTTCAATTTCGGCTAGGAACTCCTTGACTTTGGTTATCTTTTCAGATACCGTACCCCTAAATATCGAGCTTGATGATTATAAGACTCCTGGGATTTGAACAATCTCACTTCTCAAAGTTCTTCATATTATCAGAAGAACTTGCGTCCGTAAGAGAAGCGGGTTGCTCAACCCGAAATGCAAGGTCTAGATCCATGCAGCCGAGAACAATGAGTTTGTTCTCCTTTCAAATCCTTAAAGTTGATCCCATTAAGCATGGGTATATAGTTGGTATTAGCAGATATAGTAAAACATTAGCTTGAAAGAGAACAAAACAAACACACAAACATGCTCACATTAATAACCAAATACAATGATCAACAAATTCAGATAATGGTAAGTCCCATCTCAAGATACCTAGCACAACATTAATATCAAGTCTTTGGACAATAATATTAATTGTAAGTGGTACTCTTGTTGTAGTGATCAAACATTGACAATAATTAATGTCAAATAATAAATCTATCTTTGGATCGACTTATTATTCACATGTAAAACCTTATAATCGTCACATATTTATCACCACAGGTGTGTATGCAATTCGGCCAAGTATTAACCTTCCTTTGGGCCGACTATTACCCGTATAAATTTACACACACACAAACATCCAACATCCCTCATGAATAATCTACATAAGAGAGGTCACTTTGGCGACATCTTGCTTCAATTAGCCCATTTAGAATGATAGACCACTTTATTTAACCATAAAAGATATACCAAATAATGGCCGGTCCCATCTTAAGATACCCAGTACAACATTAATATCAAGTCTTTAGACAATAATAGTAATTGTTAGTGGTATTCTTGTTGCAGCGATCAAACATTGATAATAATTTATGTTAAATAATAAATCTATCTTTGGATCGACTTATTATTCACATGTAAAACCTTATAATCATCATATGTTTATCACCACAGATGTGTGTACAATTCGGCCAAGTATTAACCTTCCTTTGGGCCGGCTAATACCCGCATGAATTTATATACACACACGTGGTACTCCTTTAGTAGTGATCAAACATTGACAATAATTTATGTTAAATAATAAATCTATCTTTTGATCGACTTATTATTCACATGTAAAAACTTATAATCGTCACATGTTTACCACCACAGATGTGTGTACAATTCGATCAAGTATTAACCTTCCTTTGGGCCGGTAAATACTCGCATGAATTTACACACACATGAATATCCAACATCCCTCATGAACAATCTACACAGGAGAGGTCACTTTGGTGACATCTAGTTTCAATTAGCCCATTTAGAATGATTGATTACTTTATTTAACCATAAAAGGTATACCGCTAAATATTTGAATTTGAATTGATCCTTAAAATAAAATAAAAATGAATAATTTTTTTATTATTATTTTATCAAAATTACATAAGTGTCCCTTATTTTGTAAAATTACAGGAAGGCCCCTTTAAGTTTCAGTAATTAAAAATCGACCCCTATATTTTGTTAAAATCATAAACTGACCCAGTAATTTGCAGTAATTAAAAATTGACCCCAAAACTTTTGAAAATTACAAAGTGACCCTGTAACTTTTCAATAATTACAAACTTTCCCCAAAACTCTTTCGTAATTGCATACAGGCCCTCTAAGTTTTGAAAATTATAAACTGACCCCGAAACTTTGTCAAAATCACATTATGGCCCAAATAAATTGCAAACAGTCCCTCAAGAATTTCAAATTTTCAAAAGAAGGGGTTGAAGCAAAAACCGATTTCTAAAACCCTAGGTTTCTAGTCGCCGCCGCCTTAACCACAAAAAAGTCTCTGGGAAGCGACGAACGGCGGCCAAGCAGTAGCGCGACCACCCGCAAACCTTCCTGATCGTAAGCAACGACCGGCGATCGACGCCCAAATCGATCGAGGGAATTGGCGATCTATCTGGGCTCAATCTGGACCAGCCGCGTGATCGACGGGGATAGGAGTGCTCCGACGAAGCTGCTCGGTTGACCCGAGATCGATCCAAAACCATGGTCTGGGTTGGAAAATCCATCGACCTCCTTTTTTTTTCGAAAACCAAAGGACACAGTTCTGAATTTTTTTTTTTTTTTTACTCATATACATGATCAAACAAAACCGAATTCAAAACAACAAAATTCAACCAAAGTTCATAAAAGAAGATCAAAACCCAAATAATCTATGGATTCAACACATAATATTTTGTTTATGAATTCAACACATAAATTAATCAATAAAACTGAAATCCTCAAGAATCAATTATGGGTGGCTCTGATACCACTTGTTAGGAATTTCGATTAACACAAAACCATTCACATAAAACCAGAACATGCTTAGGCACAAAATTAGTCTGAATGTTTAACCTAAACATGTTTCTATACATATTTAATCAAGCCCTAAACAATCATGACATAAACCCATATCAATTCAAGAGAAATTTAAATCTAGAAAGCGGAAGCGTACCTGAATCCATCGCTCGAGATTTGTGAACGGGTTGTGATCTTCTAAATTAACACGATCTCTATGAACCCTACTGTGTTTTTGATGCTCTGTTGATGGGATACAGAGAAACGTAAAGTATCATGTAATTTGGGGACCATAACCCTAAATATATAATAATCAAATTATTATATATATTGGCTATTTCTAATTCGGTCCCTCAACAAATTAGAAATAGTACTCTGGTATCTACACATTAATTCCATGACAATTATACCCTTAAGCCTTAATACTTTAAATCTTAATTAGATCACTTTAATTTAGACTTAACCAAAAGATAGCACAACACATTTAATATTCACATGTGTGGTCCCATATGATAGAATTTTCCAACACTAATTGCTTCAAAAGCAAAAATGATATGCGCCTAATTTTATTACCGAAAATCTGATGCATGTGTTGATCAACCGAAACAAAACTATCTCTTGTTTTTTTTTGTCTTTTTGTGCGTTGAACCGATCCAGGCATAAAACAAAAAATATATATATCTTATGCCTTCTCACACCATCATTTCAAATAAGCACTAATGCGTATATTTTGAAAACCAAAAATCATATCATCAGTTATCTCTTGTGCAATTTAAAAAAAAAAACCCGATGATATCGTTTTTTTCAAATAAAATATATCACATATATTTTATTTAACAAAAAAAAACTGATCAAATATTTTTTTGATTTTTAAAAAAAACTTTTAAATAAAAAAAATCACATATCTTTTATTTAAAATAATTAAAAATTAATTTTGAATTTAAACATTTTAAATTCAATTTTAAAAATTTAATAAAATAAAATAATCATATTATCTTAATCTATCAAATATCAACTAACACCCTCCATTTAGTGATTAACAACATAATTAAATAATCTAATTATTTAATTTATATAATCACCATTATCCATTAATCAAATAATCAAATAATCTCATTATTCAATTAATTCCCGAATAAATACGTGTCACTTTCGTAACACTATTAATTGGACAATCCAATTAACTAACAGTGATCCTTGTTACCTAAATCGATCGAGCTAGCAAGAGGACCTAATGGACCCACAGTATTTTGAGCTATAAAATCCTCGGAATCATTAATTAAACTCTTTAATTAATATTATTTGATTATTAACTCCGGTGTTATTCCACTAAAAACCCGAAGCTGCACTCTCTCAACTGCATACGCTTTTACATAGACCGATACAACACAATGTCCATTGATATAGCTATTGCATATGGTGTGATCCTCCACAGTAGTTCATAATTAGAGTTGGGTCATAATGTCCGCTATACCCCTCTAATTACATATATCCTTTAAGTACCATTGATTCTCTAATGGACAATAAATTCTGTTTCCTCACGGAATTAGGAGATCGCTAATATTGTCCAAGCCCCGAATCAACCCTTAAGGGAACTACTATCCACTTCTCACAAGAATGAGTGGATTCCACTATTGTGTACAAACCTTCCCAGCCACAAGCCAAACTGCAATCCCAACATATGGAGTATATTGATCAAGAAATGTATCTGATCTCACTCATGGTATATCGAAAACCACGATCTAACCTAAAGGAGTCAATAAGACACTCGGGGATTAAGATCACCCACATATAGTCATCATTAGTTGATATATATGAATCTCATCGGTAAACGGATCTTGGAGTGAGATTCATATAGATTATGGCCTAGTCCTATATGATCACATCATACAAGGTGTCTCCATTCCCATATCTCATATGAACGATTCAGGATAAAATCATTGTACATTATGGAATGAACCGCAGCTATAGATTAACCACAAATAAAGTACCCAGCTTTATTTTCTATCTATGGACTCTTTAGATTGCATGTCTCTTACTGTATCCATCTATATATGACACTCATATACACAGTTAAAGATTACATCCGGCAATCCAGGATGTTATTATGTGCACAAGTTTATAAAATAAATAACATAACAAAAATGAATTGAACCTTTTTTTTTATTTACTTCATAAATCCATTTACAAATTACATGTTTAGGGCATAAACCCCAACAATCTCCCACTTGCACTAAAGCATGTGAGGCATGTTTGGCATGTCTCATAACCCTAGACCATCTAGGTGACCCGAAAACACTTTAACCGGTAAGGTCTTCGTAAATGGATCAGCATGATTGTCTTGTGAGGCTATCTCAGTGACGATCACATTTATTCTCTACACTATCTCTCTGATGAGATGATACTTTCTCTCTATATGCTTCCCTCTATTTTGGCTTCTTGGTTCTTTGGAATTAGCCACAGCACCACTGTTATCACAATAAAGTGTGATGAGGTTATCCAAGTCTATAACAACTTCCAGATCACTCAACAACTTACAAAGCCAAACAACCTCTTTAGCAGCTTCACAAGTAGCTACATATTCGGCTTCCATGGTAGAGTCAACAATGCAAGATTGCTTGATACTTCTCCACACAATGGCTCACCACCCAGGGTGAATACTGATCCAGACGTGGATTTTCTAGAATCCTTATCTTATTGAAAATCAAAATCCATGTATCCTAACGGGATCAAATCCTGTCCGAAATACACCAACATATAATTTCTCGTTCTCCAAAGATACTTGAGAATAGTCTTGACATCAACCCAATGATTCAATCCTGGGTTGGATTGGTATCTGCTGACTACTCTCACTGCATAGCAGATGTCCAATCTAGTGTATAATATAGCATACATGAGACTACCTACTGCCAATGCATAAGGTACACGTCTCATATCCTCAACTTCTTGAGGTGTCTTTGGACACTGTTCCTTAGACAAGTGAACTCCGTCTAGAAGGTAAACTACCTTTCTTGGAGTTCTGCATCGAAAATTGTACAAGAATCTTATCGATATATGATGCTTGAGACAGTGCTATGAGTTTGTTCTTACGATCCCTAGAACATAACTTGCCTCTCCCAAATATTTCATTTGGAATTGGCTAGCCAGCCAACCCTTTGCATCAGATAACACTCATACATCATTCTCAATGAGTAGGATATCATCTATGTATAGGACTAAGATAACTACTTTCTTGTTAATGATGCGCTTGTAGACATAAGGCTCATCGATATTCTGCTCGAAGCCATAGGTTTTAATCACATCATCAAACCTAATGTTCCAAGATCTAGATGCTTGCTTAAATCCATAAATGGACCTTTGCAGCTTGGAAACATTTTGCTCTTGATCTGAGACACGAATCCCTCTGGTTGCATCATATAGATGCTCTCGTCAAGATTGACATTCAAGAATGTGGTCTTGACATCCGTTTGCCAAATTTCATAATCGAAATAGGTAGCAATGGATAAGAGAATCATAATAGACTTAAACATGGCTACTTGCGAGAAGGTCTTTTCATAGTCAACCCCCTCTTTTTGGATATAACCCTTGGCCACTAGCCTTGCCTTGAAGGTCTCTATTTTCCCATCTAATCCTCTCTTTCTCTTGTAGATCCACTTGCACCCTATGGGTTTTACCTCATCCAGTAAGTCTACAAGATCCCAGACTGAGTTAGAGTACATGGACTCCATTTCGAGATTCATGGCTTTAAGCCATTCCTCTTTATCAGGATCTTCCATTGCATTCTTAAATGTCAATGGATCATCCACACTATCAGTAGAGACAACACATTGTCCCTCACCTATACCTAAATAGCATTCAGGTTGTCTTATAACCCTCTCACTACGTCTAGGTTGTAGTGTATTCTGATCAGAAACCATCTGACTCTCAGATGTTTGTGGATTAACAACTCTTGTTGATGAAGCACTAGACTCACCAGGCTCTAACTCATTTAATACAATCTTGGAATGAGGTTGAAAGAGAACTAATGTAATTGTCCTCAAGAAACGTTGCATTTGTTGATACAAATACTTTGTTATCTTTGGGACTATAGAAGTGTCCACCTCTGGTCTCCTTGGGGTATCTTACAAACTTGCAGACAACAGACTTGGAGTTTAGATTTCCAGTTCCGTTCTTCAGCACCTGTACTGGACACCCCTATATGCGAAAATGTCACAAACTAGCTTTACGACCATTCCACAACTCCAAGGGAGTCCTAGAAACAGATTTGGATGGCACTACATTCAAAATGTATGTCGTTATTTGTAACGTATATCCTCAAAAGAAATTTGGTAGTGATGAGAACTAATCATAGATCTCACCATTTCCATCAGGGTACTATTTCTCTTCTCCACTACACCATTTTGCTGAGGTGTACCGGAAGCTGTGAGTTGGGAAACTATCTCATGCTCAACCATGAAGTCTTTAAACTGTTGGTCAAGGTACTCACCTCCACAATCCGATTGTAGTGACTTGATAGTCCTACCTAATTGATTCTCAACTTCAGCTCGAAATTCTTTGAACTTTTCAAATGTTTTCGACTTTCGTTGTATCAGGTAGACGTATCCGTATCTTGAGTAGTCATCTATAAAGGTGACATAATACTTATAACCACCCCTAGTTTTAACATTCATCTGTCTGCAGACATCTGTATATATAAGCTTTAGCGGTTCTGTAGCTCTATGCCCTTTTCCAGCAAAAGGTCTCTTAGTCATCTTACCTTCCAGACAAGATTCGCAGACAGGTAAGGTGCCAACCTTTAACCCATTTAAAGGTCCATTTTTTACTAGTCTGTCTATTCAGTCAAGGTTGATATGACAAAGCCTTAGATGCCAGAGATACGTGTCATTATCTGGAGAAATCTTATGTCGTTTAGTTTTTGGTGTTTTAACCTTAAACATTTCAGTGTTGAGCAGTGTAGTATGTATTAATGGTCTTAACACATACAAATTGTTTTCATTAATTTCTAAACAAATCTTCAGACCATTCTTTCCAATAATAACAAACTTATTATTAAAAGAAACATAATCTTTTTGTTCTAACAACTTAGGATCAAAAATCAAATTCCGTGTAAATCCAGGAATATAAAATACATTGTCCAACAATATATAATTATTACAAAATCATAATCTAATTACGCTCACTGCTAGTGCTGACACGACATTCCCTGAACCCACATGCATTGAGAAGGCTCCCTCCTCTAGCTGTGTCCAAGAATCAGTCCATTGCAAAGAAGAACAAACATGGTTAGTGGCCCCCAAATCAACTATCCAGGGTGAAGAATCATCTTCCACTAAACATGACTCAAGAACAAGTAAATCATATTTACCTTTCTTGGACTTCTTCTTGTTTTAGGCTTTCTTAGGTTTGGGCTTACCCTTCACCTTCCCATCAGACCTCTTCATTTTCTTATTATTAGAGGAAGATGGTCCAACACCATTTGCCTCACCGGTCTTGCCCTTATTGTCCTTAATCAAGGACTCAAAGGTAGCGAGCTCATTGAGCAACTGTGTAAGACTGAACTTTAACTTGTTCATCCCGTAGTTGGTTTTAAACTGATCAAAACTATTCGGAAGAGTCATCAGTGTGATGCTCACTTGACTGGGTTCATCAATGGCCCCGTCATTAACTTCTACCGTGTTAAAGTATGACATCATGCTTAGGACATGTTCCCGAACTGATGTACCTTCCTTCATGTGAGTGAGCATAGCATAATGAACAGTTTCACGTCGCTTTTGCTCAGAGGGCTGCCCAAACAAAGCTTGTAATGACTCCATGATTTCGAATGCTGAATTCATTGCTTCCTGCTTTGTGACAAACACGTCTATAATTGAAGACAACAGATATGTCCGGGCCTTCTCATCAGGACATGTTCCCGAACTAATGTACCTTCCCTAATGTGAGCGAGCATAGCAGAAAGAACAGCTTCGCGTCGCTTTTGCTCAGAGGGCTGCCCGAACATAGCTTGCAATGACTCTATGATTTTAAATGCTGAAGTCATTGCTTCGTGCTTTGTGACAAACACGTCTATCATTGAAGCCAACAGATATGTTCGGGCCTTCTCATCAGATGAGACCTATCGCTGGTATGCCTCACGAACAATTTGTATGGCATTGATAGTAGGCGCTGGAGGACATTCCTCCGTAAGCACAAACTTGAGGTCTTTGGTGACCAAAATTGCATTGATATTAAGTTTCCACTTAGTGTAGTTATCACCAGTTAATTTTTCGTTTGCGAGAATTTGAAGTAATGCAGAAGACATTGTTGAAATAAATAAAACATTCATTCCGTCATTTATTTAAAACAAGTGCGAGTGCTTTGGTATAAATATAAACATGATGCATAAACATGTTTAACGAACTAGAACTACCCAAAAAATAGTTACTATACCACGACAATCCAACATACCACAAAGAAGTGCCGCCTTAGGGTTGATCAAGTCTTTGCATGTTAGACCGAGACATTCTCAATCAAATGATATTCTAGAATAACTCTTATTCCATATCATTCAACCATCGTTTATTCAGTCAGATTTTTAATTAACAAACTTAATCAAAACCTTCGTGAGTGTAACCTACCATTTCAGATCTCACGAGCTTAACTCGAGAATTGCCGCCTTAGGGTCGGTCAATCAATCCCGAAATACGCTCAGAAATCCTATATGTTAGGAAGTCAACCTTGGTATTGACCTTTGTGAAAACCCTCCTTAGGGAGGACGAAAGCAGAGCCATCACGAGGCCCCACTCGGATCTCACGGTGTTGAACTAATGATGGAGACTGTAGGATATATATGTCATATATCCCTCGCCCACTCACTATTTCAAAATTAGGGTTTTCTAATATACGTTAATGCATATAGATTCTACAAGATCAAACGGCTAACTGTAATCAATGTATCTAAAGCATTAACTAATTAGAATCAAATTCTAATTAACTAATAAATTACTAATGATTTTTAACAATTAAAAAATCTAATCTATTAGTGAATAATCTAAGCATTTGTAAACTATTTACTAAGTGCAGATTATTATGCTGGTTAATACCAAGTTTTAACTATTAGAACTCTAACACATTATTCGGTTCATTTATTATTAGGAAATTAATAATATTAATCCTAATTACAAAAATGACCCCATTAATCTAACTTATTAAACTCTTTAATAACTAGATTAATATTAATGAGAATTACCAAGTTTTTTAACCATTAAAAAACTAATCTCATTTTCATAGCCAATTTATGTATTTACCCATTTTAATCACATTAAAAAAAATACATAAAATATCAAGCTATGATGCATGTATGACATATCAAATATATTTGTGTAGGCATTTCTAATCTGAATGACATACGTATGCATGACAATGCTTTTATCATCACATAATATAAAGCATACATGAATTGATCGAGTATTGTGGATTATTTAACCTAAAAAATTGGAATATAAAATTACAAAAAATACCCCCGAGGCATTCTTTGGTCTTTTTGTAATTTTCGAGTCTTCCAGTCTCTTCAAGTCACTTCGATTCATCTCGTAAATCCTTCTTCGCGATTTTTTCAGGTCTTCAATATAGTTTACATATATTTATCTTTTACAATACAATAAAAGAAAAAAAAATAAACAAAAATAATAATAATACAACCCATAAACCTTAAATCCATAGTACCATATAATTAACGATCAATCATGTTTTTGAAAATTAAAAATTTAATATATATACAAAAACATTATACATTCAATTTAAATCGTGCCTACATAATCATACATACACGAGCATCGAAAATAATTCCCTGTTCCGAAAATAAACCTGCCTCTGATACCAATTGTTGGAACCCCGTTCAACGGTAATACAACGGAAATGGGTTTAATATATATATATATATATATATATATATATATATATATATATATACAGATCGTAATCTGTATCTGGGACCAGTGAACATGGGATCGTAATTATTTTCGGAACTAATATATACAAAATTATTACAATAATAAAATATATGTATATATACAGGAAATTGAAATCAATATCAAAAAGAAGACTAATAAAACATACCAACGTTTGGAGACTCCTTCACTTTACGATATGCTCATGGTCTGTACCAATGATCATCCTCGCTATATCACAGGACTGGTAACTGCGTGTGGGCGCATCACGGATTCGAGATCTTAGCATGGAGGATAAAGGAAAACTAGGAAACTCTTTCTTTATTTTCACTATGCAACACTTGTACTTTTTTCATCTCATGCAAACTTTGATATATGTGTTGATATGTGTTTTACGTACACACTAATCGCTTCAAAAGCAAAACTGACATGCACCTAATTTTTTAAACAACAAATCTGATGCATGTATTGATCAATCAAAACAAAACTATCTCTTTTTTTGTCTTTTTGTGCGTTGAACCAATCCACGCATTAAACAAAAAAAATATCATATGCATTATCACACCCTCATTTCAAATAAGGGTCTGGCTGCTATGCAGTCACACAATAATTGGCTGTATCATACAGCCATGAATAGTAATCTATTTGGTTCGTTGGATCCTATAACAATTTGATCTAACGGTTCAATATTAATTATAAAAAAAAAGAAGAAAAAACTAAAAATATAACAAACAAGTTAAACCAGTTACAAGTCATTACACAATATATATTCCACGGTTGAGTTCTATTGTCTTCAAATCTGAGAATTTCTCACAATTTTCTTCTTCTCACTGATTTGTCTCTCTTTAGACTTCCAAATTTGCTCCGACCATCGTCATCGACTATCTCCACCTCTGACTGATCGACACCTAGATTGCAGATCGCCACTGCCGACTGATCGCCTCTGTCACGTCCATTCTCAATTCTGAGTTCCAGTTCTCACGCCACCACCATCACTTCCATTTTCTCGCCACCTCCGTCGTCTCAGCACCTCCACCGTCGCCAACTCCATGGTCACCACCATCACTTTCATTCTTCTCAGTTCTAAATTGGTAATTTGTTACCAGATTCTGACTTCTTTCTTTTTTTGTTATAATTTAATTTTCATGAATTTTTTGTTTGGTTTAAAACTGGATCTACAGCTTCCGAGTGGTTGAGAATGTGTTGTGGTGTTGGTTTTATAGCTGAATTTTATTGTTCCATTTTCATTTATTTATTTTCCATTTTAGCTGAAATTAATGATGCAGTGTAACAATTTTGGTTGATTATGAGGTCTTTTGTGGACAGTGGAGAGAAAGCATTAAGGCATTTTCATTTAGAGGGGATTCAAATTGGCTTGGGTTCAGTAATAGCTCAGACATGAACGTATTGGGTGGCTGGTCCGATTCAGGTAGCATCTTTGTGGCTGATGTTTCAGCTAAAGAGGGTGAGATAACACATTGAAATGTCTAATTAACAGAGTTCTTTAGTGGTTGCTTAGTTGTCTTATCATCTTTCTAGTTGATCATATGGGATAACCTCAGTTCAGGCAGCCACACAAGATCAAGTCAAGAAGTCTATTAATGAGACAAAACGCATTCCAAATATATTTATCTTCTTGTGTGCACTGATTTCGTGATATATATCATGATTTCTATAATCAGGGTCAAACATAAGTTAAGGATTTTTTTTATGTATTTGATATTTACTTATACGATAAATATTGCATTAAGCATTTTTACCTTAGAAAAGTAAGACGTTAAGCCGTAAGGAATGAGATAAGATTCTGTTGATTAAAAACAAAGTGAGGTTGCTTGGTTGTTTGTGTGATATGTTGGTTTTATTTGATTAATTTTAACATTATTTGGTAATGTGGTATGTTTGTCGATATTTTTATTCATAGAATTAGAGTATTTAGATTGTGGTATTGTTGCTGTTGATTTTCCGGTATATAATTTAGTTTACTCTTTAACTGATCATGAGTTAATCTTTAGCATTTGGATTCCTAGAATGAGAGGTAGTCATTTTTTATATTTGTTCATTTAATTAAAATACTTTCAAGAAGAAAAAATAAAAATTGACATACTAATTATTCATCATCGTTAGAGAAAATCTTTGGTCTCTACTAGAATGATGTTTTGAAATTGATCCTTATGGTCTTAATGTTAAAAAGGTTTTTGGTATTTTAAGCAATCGTCTCATGTTAGTAATTTGCAAATTCATATAGCTAAGAATGTAAGCAGATGTGTTGTTGATTGATGATGAGTTGGATTTCTAAGTGATTGTGTTTGGTGAGTGAGTTTGTGTTTTGTTGGGACATGGGTCAACTGGAAAATGAATTGGAATGGGACATTGAATAGTTTTAGCTTCTTTCTAGTTCTGCACCAAATTTTTCCTCAGGCACTATGTTTTTAATGTATGGTGTGCCCTGCTGTTTGCTTAGACGTGTAATTCTTTTATTTTTGTAAGGTTTTGTTGGGTTTTCTTTTAGGAATTTTGGATTGTCTGGTTTAACTTGGCCTTGTATGATTTTTTAATTTAATAAACTGACAGTTAAAAAAAAAGTTGTAGGCATAAATATGCCAAACAAACATTTCAATCTCTTGCAAGGATTTTCTGTTTTGGACCATATTTAGGGAGCAACTTTTCTAAAGCATATTTTGTCCATGCTTGTATAATTAGTTCTTTATTTTTTAGTTTTTTGTGTGTATATCTTAATATTACTTCTATATATATAATTTTTACGAAAAACGTTATTGGAAATGCACTATTATAAATGAGAGTAGCTGAAGATATTGTCATAATTTGAGGTTAGCAAAGTAATTTATATATCAATAGTGCGTTTTAATAGTAACTCATTTCATGCCAAGTCGTTCTAGCTTGTGTGCATGCTAGAACTTTGTAGCTTTTCTCTAGTAATTATACTTTTATCCACTTTTTTATATTGCTTCTAATATATGTGTTGTGCAGAAGCAAGCCGTGGTTCAACATCTGTATATGGGTAGAAACCCTCCAATGTTCACATAAATGAGGGTTCTTTAACAAAATTCTGATGACGACCACTTGGTATGTACACCGAACAACTACTCTATATAGACATATGTTTTGTGTTTTGGTATAGTTGTGTTTGTTTTTGGTTTCTAATTTACCTACACTTGTAATTGTTGTTACGACTCATTTTTGGTATAGACTTTGGTTGATATTAGATTTTGAGAGTAAATTCTAGAATTTCTCATGTCAGATACAGCTCTTTGCCTAGTTTCTGCTAGCTTACTTTTAGGGTAGTATTTTTGTTTTTTTAAAATTGCCTATTAGTTTGGTTGGCAATACAGAATCTTAACTTGCACTCAGTCCAGCTGGTTTGCCCTGTTGTGCTATGCTCTAATATTCTTTTGCCCATATAAATTCTAAAAATTTGAGCTATTTTAATAATTTTCATTATAAGCTGAATCAACTTTGTATATGTTAACTTTGCATGATTTTCCATCTGTTTTGAATAGCTTATATGTTCACTTGATGATCCGGCCTTGGCTTTCTACGAAGTGATAACGCAAGAAGATATGTCAGAATGCTTCCCCAGTTCCCAAAGAAAAATTATCTATTAGATTTTCTAATGTGTCTCCAGGTGTTGTAGATTTGCTGGAGAAGATGCTCGTCTTTGATCCGAACAAACGCATTACAGGTACATTGATATAGACTTATAGAGAGCACTATGCCTTTGGCTGTTGATTTTGACATTTTGATAACTTTAGAATTGAAGATTCATAAAGCACTAGAACTGATTTTCAGTTTGATTAGGATAAAGAATTATATGCTGCATCAATTTGTTTGTCGTTTTAGTTTGATAAATTATAATCGTTATGTGCTTATTTTGAATTAATGTTCACGTGGACTATCAGTTCTCATTTTTCTCAGCACCCCTATATTTTTCTACATCATTGTTTGCAGCTGATGAGGCTCTGTGCCATCCATATCTTGCCCCCCTTCATGATATCAATGAGGAGCCTGTTTGGCTAATGCCATTCAGTTTTGATTTTCAGCATCCATCTTTTACTGAAGAATCTATAGGGAAACTGTAAATTTCAATCCCGATCCAACTTATTGAGGTCGGTGATGTGTTTTATGTTGCATACGCTTGAAATGTATCCCATGGTTCTGATTTGCAAGCAGACCATATTTGACCCATTAGATCCTTCAATTGTACAAGGTTAAAATCACTCAACAACTTTTATGAATATTCATTTTCGTTCAGAACAATAGCTCATAAGTTTAATTATTAATTTTTTTTCAGTCTCCACGGGATATATAATTAGTTATAAATTGCCTTGTCCAACTGATGTGGTTGAGAGAAATGTGATAGATAGAGGTTTCTTGTGAGTTGTATTATATTTGAACTTTGACGGCTGAAAAGAGAAGGTAGCCAGGTATATTGTTATATGGAACCAATGTTGGGTTACTGCTATCAGAATTCGTCTTGTAAAGAAGAAAAAAAATGTTAGTTTGAGCTAGCAATTATTCATGTATAATTTGAGCAATTGTTATCTAGAGTAAACTACAAAATTTGAATGTGGCAGATATTATTAATGAATAGACTGAATATTTCTCTTGCATATTCACCTCCGCTAGGTCGAACCATACATACACTTTAACACTTTACCATAAACGATCAAGGAAACTTCTTCCTCCATGTGTATATTATATTGCATGTTTTTTACTAGACATATATATCATGTTCTTTCACTAATTAAAGATTTCTCTTCGACCTAATTGTAGTCATATACACTTGTATATCCTAAAGAAGATTAAAAATTAAGAGTGTAATCAAATCCCAGATGATGACCCCAGGATCCCATATATATTTTGCAAGGCAGAAAAATGACAACTCAGTTTTCTCTCCCTCTTTATCATCTTCATATTCAATTGTACATTTTTTTTCTTAAGCTGACCAAGTCTTGGTTAGGTTTTGCCAGACCTTTAAGATAAAACGTCCAATAAAATGTCCTAGATAAATGCGATCCTAGGTTCAAGTAAGGCTGTATTAAGACTTATCTATTAAATTAACTGATTAAACGTGGTTTAGAAGCTTCTCTGGTGAAGAATAAAGGTCTCCCCTACCGTCTCCCAATCACAAAAGTGAAAGCTAAAATTCTTGTAAGCATGTATATCACAAACCTTCATTCTGGGATAAGCTAGTCCTTGTAAACACAAATATAATGGGAAAAAAATGGATGAGAAAATTACATAATTTGTCAACTGACATTAACTCCTACAACAACAAAAGTTATATTACAGGGAGTTAACAAAAAAATGAAAATATAATATAAACTTCATTTTCACCATGTAAAGATAAAAAACAAAACAAAACTCTAATAGATACTTTACTTTCAGCTAAATAAGATTATTGGAGCCGTAAACAAGGTTACCATTGCTATGGTGACATTTTTCGACAAAATTGTTGCAAGCCTCTTCTTGTTGGGGCGCAAGTTAGGAGCATGCCCACCACAATAGTAAGTTCGGAATCCAGACACTAAAGATGATAGCTAGCTCCCAAAGTCAATCATGACAAAGACATCAACAGTTGCACATGCTATAAAATCCAATGCTGTCATCTGCACCCATAGCAATTTTCTACCATATCAGGGAACATAGACTTCCTTAATTAAACAAAGTTAGTAACTCTAGTATGTAGTAAAGAATCTGTTATGATTATAAATGAATAAGCTATGACTATACTAATTTACCTGAGATGAAAATTTTCTAAAAGGTTCGAGTTCATTCGGTGTAAGTAGTGTTTCCTTGGTAACCAAATTCGGATAGAGGCTCGTTAAGGGATGCATCCTTGATTTTCCTCCATATATACTAGAGTAGCCAAATAAATGTAAGTTTCAATGCCGTGAAAATGGTGTCATCGTCATGAAAATGGTTACAAATCAAAATATCAAAAATTAAAAAGTGGTTACCAGAGCCGTAAAATGATTACTATAGACGTTAAAATGGTTACAAGTTAAAAATTTTAAAATTAAAAAGTGGTTTTCAGACCTATAAAATTGTTAGTGGAGCCGTACAAATGGTTATCATCGCCGTGAAAATGATTATAAGTAAAAATTTAGAAAAATAAAAATTTGGTTACCAGACCTGTAAAATGGCTACTGAACACGTGAAAATGATTACAATCGTCGTGAAAATGGTTACAAATCAAAATTTTGAAAAATAAAAATTTGGTTACCGGACTCGTAAAATGGTTACTAGACCCGTGAAAATAGTTACTAATGCCGTGGAAATGGTTTTACTATTTAAAATATTAAAAAATATAAAATGGTTACCAAACCTGTATAAACCGTTACCAAATCCGTAAAGTAGTTATCAATGCCGTGAAAATGGTTACAAGTCAAAATTTCTTAAATTTTAAAGTGGTTACCAGAGCCGTAATATGGTTACTGAAACCGTTAAATTGGTTACCATTGCCGTGAAAATGGTTACAAGTCAAAAATTCAAAATATTTAAGAGTGGTTACCAGACCCGTAAAATAGTTACTGAGGCCGTACAAATGGTTACAATCGCCATGAAAATGGTTACGAGTAAAAAATTAAAAAAATAAAAAATTTGGTTACCAGACCCGTAAAATGGTTACTAGACACGTGAAAATTGTTACAATCGCCGTGAAAATTGTTACAAGTCAAAATTTAGAAAAATAAAAATTTGGTTATCGAACCCGTAAAATGGTTACCAGACCCGTGAAAATAGTTACTAATGTCATGGAAATGGTTTTACTATTTAAAATATTAAAAAATATAAAATAGTTACCAAACCTGTATAAATGGTTACCAAAGCCGTAAAGTGGTTACCAATGCCGTGAAACTGGTTACAAGTCAAAATTTCTTAAATTTTAAAGTGGTTACCAGAGCCATAATATGGTTACTAGAACCGTTAAATTGGTTACCATTGCTGTGAAAATGGTTACAAGTCAAAAATTCAAAATATTTAAAAGTGGTTACTAGACCCGTAAAATAGTTACTGAGGTCGTACAAATGGTTACCATCGCCATGAAAATGGTCAAGTCAAAATTTAGAAAAATAAATATTTGGTTACCAGACCCGTAAAATGATTACTGGACCCATGAAAATGGTTACCATTACCATGGAAATGGTTTTACTATTTAAAATATTAAAAAATATAAAACGGTTACACCAATAACGTGAAAATGGTTACAAGTCAAAATTTCTTTAATTTTAAAGTGGTTACCAGAGCCGTAATATGGTTACTGGAACCGTTCAATTGGTTACTATTGCCGTGAAAATGATTACAAGTCAAAAATTCAAAATATTTAAAAGTGGTTATCAGACCCGTAAAATGGTTATTGGACACGTGAAAATGGTTACAATCGCCGTAAAAATGGTTACAAGTCAAAATTTTGAAAAATAAAAATTTGGTTACTACACCCGTAAAATGGTTACAAATCAAAATTTAGAAAAATAAAAATTTGGTTACCAGGCCCGTAAAATGGTTACTGGACCCGTGAAAATGGTTACCATTGCCGTGGAAATGATTTTACTATTCAAAATATTAAAAAATATAAAATGGTTACCAAACCCGTATAAACGGTTACTAAAGCCGTAAAGTGGTTACCAATGCCGTGAAAATGGTTACAAGTTAAAATTTCTTAAATTTTAAAGTGGTTACAAGAGCCGTAATATGATTACTGGAACCGTTAAATTGGTTACCATTGCCGTGAAAATGGTTACAAGTAATAATATTCAAATTTATAATCTGGTTACCGATACGTAAAATGGTTACTTAGTCCGTGAAAATGGTTACCATTACCGTGAAAATGGTTACAAGTAAAAATTCTAAAAATTAATAAGTTGTTACCAAAACCCGTATAAACGGTTACCAAAGCTGTAACGTGGTTACCAATACCATAAAAATGGTTACAAGTCAAAAAATTTTAAATTTTAAAGTGGTTACCAGAACCGTAATTTGGTTACTGGAGCCGTTAAATTGGTTACCATTGCCGTGAAAATGGTTACAAGTCATAATAAACAAATTTATAAACTGGTTACCAATGCCGTAAAATGGTTACTCAATTCGTGAAAATGGTTACCAGTACCATAAAATAGGTTACAAGTCAAAATTCCAAAAAATAATAAGTGGTTACCAAAACCGTAAAACGGTTACTGGAACCGTGAAAATGGTTACCATCGCTGTAAAAATGGTAACAAATTAAAATATAAAAAATTATATAAAAATATATAATTAATTAATTTATCTTAATTAACTAATTTTTTTAATTATTTAACTTATATTTTTAGGTTTTATTTTAATTTTTAAAATTTTGTTAACAGAAATTTAAAGGAGTTTGAGAAATTAATAATTTTTTTTTGTGGTGACAACCGGTTGAAAACCGGCTATCTCTTCATTTTTTTAATGTTATTATGGTTACTATTCATGGCTGTATGTACAGTCAACTGCACAGCAGCCGGTCCCTTCAAATAAGCACTGATGTGTATATTTTGAAAATCTAAATCATATTATCAGTTATCTCTTGAGCAATATTAAAAAACAAAAACCGATGATATCCTTTTTTTCTTTTAAAAATATCTCATATCTTTTAATTAAAAAAATTAAAAATTAATTTTAAATTTAAACATTTTAAATTCAATTTTAAATATTTAAAATAATCATATTATCTTATTCTATCAAATATCAACGAACACCCTCCATTTAGTGATTAACAACATAATCAAATAATATAATTATTTAATTATATAATCACCTTTAACCATTAATCAAATAATCTCATTATTTAATTAATTCACGAATAAATACGTGTCACTTTCGTAACACTATTAATTGGATAATCCAATTAATTAACTGTGACCATTGTTATCTAAATCGATCGGGTTAGCAAGAGGACCTAATAGATCCACAGTATTTTGAGCTCCAATAATCCTCGGAATTATTAATTAAACTCTTTAATTAATATTCTTTGATTACTAACTCCGGTGTTATTCTACTAAAAATCCGAAGCTGCACTCTCTCAACTACAGACGCTTTTACACAGACCGATACAACTCGGTGTCCATCGATATAGCTATTACATATGGTGTGATCTTCCACAGTAGTTCATAATTAGAGTTGTGTCATAATGTTCGTTATACCCTTCTAATTACATATATCCTTTAAGTACCATTGATTCTGTAATAGACAATAAATCCTATTTCCTCACGGAATTAGGAGAGCGCTCATATTGTCCAAGCCCTGAATCAACCCTCAAGGGAACTACCATATACTTCTCACAAGAATGAGTGGATTCCACTATAGTGTACAAACCTTCCCAGCCACAAGCCAAATCGTAATCCCAACATACGGAGTATATTGATAAGGAAATGCATCTGATCTCACCCATAGTATATCAAAGACCATGATCTAACCTAAAGGAGTTGATAAGACACTCGGAATTAAGATCACTCACATATAGCCATCATTAGTTGATATATATGAATCTCATCGGTAAACGGATCTTGGTGTGAGATTCATATAGATCATGGCCCAGTCTTATATGATCACATCTTACAAGGTGCCTCCATTCCCATATCTCATATGAATGATTCAGGATGGAATCACTGTACATTACGGAATGAACCGCATCTATAGATTAACCACAATTAAAGTACCCAGCTTTATTTGATATCTATGGACTCTTTAGATTGCACGTCTCTTACTGTATCTATCCGTATATGACACTCATATACACAGTTCGAGATTCATCCGGCAATTCAGGATTTTAATATGTGCACAAGTTTATAAAATAAATAACATAACAAGAATGAACTGAACCTTTCTTTTCATTTACTTCATAAATCCATTTACAAATTACATGTTTAGGGCATAAACCCAACAACCATTTCTGCCACCCCCTCCTCCGGAGGCTCTTCAACTACTTGTTGCCTGGCTTGGTCCTTCTCTAAAACCTCATTAACTACGGCCATAACCTTAGGGGGAATGTCCGCATCCAGAGTGATAGACGCAGCCCCCGTTCCGTTCTTCTCTACTTCCAACTCTTCTCTAGAGGGATCTTCAAAGCAGTCTTCGTTCCCCTCCCTGGCTTCTGGTTAAACCCCCTCGGACTGTGCTAGCTTAAACCCACTTGAGGATTCCCCATGACCTGAAATTAGAAGGACTAGGGGAGAATGAGAAAGATCTGTCATGACCGGTTGTTTCCCGACTCAAACCATGCTAGAATGACCCACTCCATCACCGTCAGGACGAGACGTCTCTATGACCTTAATCATGATCTCCTCTCTATCCTAATTGGCAATAGTGGATAGGTCGAAAAGAAGAGGGAAAACCTCAGCAATTTGGAAATAGGCATAAAAATACCCATCACTGAAGGAGGCATCCACATTGGCTTGCAGCTTGGCCACTTGAGCGTGTAGGGACTGGTTCTCAATGTCCAACATCTTAGCCTCTGCTTTCCAAGTGTCCCTTTGCTTGGTCTGGCGTTCAGTGTGAAGGGTTTCTTGTTTAAAGGAACACTTTAACATTTCATAGTCACAGTGAAACTCGGCTAGATTTGTCTCGATCCCACTCTGGCTAAATGTCATCTTCTGCACTATAGCTTGAGCTCGTGCAAGAAACCTCATGGCCCTCTCAGCTTCAACCTCAACTTTACCCAGACGATTGTGAAGAGAGGCCACATGATGACCTATAGCCAAGTTGAATTTGAAAGCCTACAGATAGAAAAAGATCAAGTTAGAAAATGATCAAGTTAGTCATCACAAAAGAAGAAGAAAGATAATGGTTACCTTGACCGAAAGAGTGAACCCCTTGGTGATCAAGATATCTATGGCCGTTGAAGCCAGTAGGGAAAGGCTGCCACTTGGGCAGGATGCTATAAACTGCCCCAAGACCTTGTCAAGCATAGCAGAGCTCGGTTGATGTTGAGGGCAAATAAGAGGTGTAAAGACCTCAATTGTTGATTGGCTTATTTCGTGAACAAATCACATTTTTGGGGTATTATATAAGGGTAGCTTAGGCTCTCAAGACCTCAAGAGGAGAAGCACCGAAGGTAATATTCTTGTGCTTACTTACTTTGAAGAGATAGTTGCACACACTCACAAATTCATGCATAACTTTAATTCTTATATGTTGAGTGTTTTCTTGTTTGCATTTTGATGACTCTTAATTGATTTATTTGATTTTGTAATTAAATGTTTTATGTCATGTTTGGCATTAGAATAGGAAGCATTTTTTCATCACTCTTGAACTTGTTGAAATTGTATGGTTGAGTGTTGAAAATAGGCTTTGCGCTGGTGGTGCTCTACTCGACAAGTGCACCTCACCAGCGCAACAGTCCAGTGGGACACCGCTAGTCATGCGCCATTGGGCTGCGCTGCTGCACCCGCGCATAATTGAAAAAAGTTGGTGTGCGCTGGTGGTGCGCTACTCGACTAGCGTAGCCTCACCAGCACAAACATTCCAAAGAATTTACACATGTGTTGCGCCACTGGGATGCGCCACTCGTCCAACTCCTATTGTAAAATTAGGCTTTGCACTGGTGGTGCGCTACTCGACCAGCGCACGTCACAAGGGCACACAGAGGAAGCTGAACGTTTTTTCCAAAACGACCTCACTTTTTTTGGATCTCATATATATATAACTCATTGCCTTAAGGTCGTGCAAGAGTTCAGAACATCATATATTTTCTAGAACACATTTCAAAGGAAAAACACTTTCAAGAACTCATTTTTAATCTCTCAAAGCATTCCCATGTGTATCAAAACTTCATCTTGCATCATCTAAGTTCATTAAGAGTGCATCTATGGATAGGGTTGCTTCATCACATCTTGTTTGGTAGGTTCTTCACTACCTTCTTACAAGTTAAGTGTTTTACTTGCTAAACCTTCTCTTTAATTATTTGTATGCTCTTAGAAGATTTTCTAGATACAAATTAGAGATTCTTGTGATGCCATGATTGAGCGTTGTATTGTGATAGCTTCATAGGATTGTTTGATCTATGTTTAGCTAAGCTTCTTGAACATGTCATTTAGCTCTTGATATCGAGGATTGCATTAATTGTCATCTCATTATCCTAGATAAGCATATAGGGTTTCTTAGCCTTGTTTGTTCATTGAATATCATCATATATTCACTTAGGACATTTTATCTCTTCATTGAGTAGTAAGACTTGTGATGCTTCCAGGAGTAGGTAGCTTTAATCGCAAGCAAGATGGACTAGGTTCACTTATACCGGGATTAGGTAGTGGTAGTGGATTAAACCGAGATTAGGTTATAATTCCTTTTCCATTAGTGGATTCGAGGTTCTAGTGTGGCTCACTCATCAGCCCGTGGTTTTTCCCACTTGGAGGGTTTCCAAGTATATCTCAAGTGTCGTCTATATTTCCGTATTTGTACACTTGTGATTTTATTGTAACTAGCTAGAGGCATTTTCGTAATCTTGACCTTTAACGAAAATTGGGTAAATTTGTTTAAAATCTATTCGCCCCCCCTCTAGATTAATATTAAGCACACTATAATATTTGTTTCAATTGGTATCAAGCATGTTCCTAGACATACATAGGTGATCCTTGTTCATTTTGGTGTGTTTTGCATTTTGTGTTTGTATTGATCATTCATACATTTGCATTCATACCATTCATTCATTAAACACAATGAGTGGAAACGGTGGAAACGAGGGAGATTCTAGCACTAGACCTCCACTTCTCACCGGGTTGAATTATGCCTCATGGAAAGGCAAGATGGAGTAGTATATTTGCCAAATTCATGACAGGGCATGGATGACGGTTGAAGATGGCTACACTCCACCCATGATGACTCATATAGATGGAGGAGATGATGTACTCAAGCCAAAGGCACAGTGGAATGCACAAGAGTTTAAGGCTTCAAAGTGGAATAGGAAGGCAATGCATGCCATCCTATGTGCAATGGATGATAACCAATACAAGTTGGTTCAAAACACTAGGATAACTAAGGAGACATAGGATATCCTAGAAGTTGCACATGAGGGAACCGATGTGGTTAAGGAGTCGAAGCTTTAAGTTCTCCAAACACAATTTGAGTTACTCAAGATGGATGGGAACGAGTGCTTCAATGACTTTGAAGTGGGGTTGATGGACATTGTGAACCAAAGTTATCAACTTGGTGATCCTTATTCAGATAGGAAGATCAAGCAGAAGATTATGAGATCTCTACCCAATAGATTTGAGTCTAAGGTGACGGCCTTAGAAGAGAATAGTGGTTACAAGGATATGAAGCCAAGTGAAGTGATTGAGAGACTTCTAGCTTATGAATTTAGGAAATTTCCTAACCCCACACCATTGAAAAATCAAAAAGATATTGCTTTAAAAACCTCCAAAGTTGAGAAGGAGGAAGGTGATGACTCAGATGAAGAAATGGCCTTGCTAATGAGGAAGTTCAAGAAATTCTACAAGTCCAAGAAGAAAGGCCTTGGATCCAAGGGTCAAGACTTCAAGAAAAAGGCTCCCTTCAAGAAGTTTGAGCCTAGGCAAGAAAAGACTGAGAAGAATGGAGTCCAATGTTATCAATGAGGTAGGATAAGACACTTTGCCCCAGAATGTGCAAACCACAAGGTGAAGAAGAAAGGAAAACTGATGGCTGCCACATGGAGTGAAAGTGATAACTCTAATGAAGGAGATGAGTATTCGGATGATGAAGAACTCATGGCTAACTTCATAGCATTTACATCCTCTCTTAGGAGCAAAGATGTTAGTGAAGAAGAGAATGAAAGTCAAGAGGAAGACTACTCAATTGATGATGGATCGTCATCACAATCCACAAATGGAAGTGTGGATAGGATGGATCTCAAGGACTACATGGCTAAGTTTGAGAGCTCAAGGTTAAAGAACAAGAATGAGATCAAGAGATTAAAAGAAGAAAACCTAGACCTCTCAACTCAAGTTGACCAACTAAATGAAGAGTTGGTGAGATCTAAGAGGAGTGAAGAAGGATTGACGAAAGAGCTTGAAGATGCTAGAGAATTGTTGGCCAAGATGAACTCTAGCATCAAAAAACTTGACTGTATGCTAGATGTTGGAAAGAGGCCGAGTGACAAGAAGGAGCTTGGGTTTGAAGATGAAAAGGTGTCCTCCACTCCAAGCAAGACCATCTTTGTAAGAAGCAAGAACTTCAATGGGACCTTTTCTTATCAATTACCTAGGAATAAACTTGACCTAGGAGAGTGTTCAAGTAGTGCTCAAGTGAAGGTGGCACCAAGAAGCCTACCTCAAGCTCCTCAAGCTAACTTTCCTCAACCGAAAGCTCACAAAGAGAAGATACCTATCATGCAAGCTCAATCAAGGAAGCAATCAAGTCTTGCTCAACAACAAAGAAGGAAAGCTCCTCAACAACAATCAAGACAACCACATAGACATGGGAAGGCTCAAATGTATCCCCAAGGTTATGGTATGATCCCTAACTTCATTCCTACATGTCATTTTTTTGGTATTGATGGTCACATTAGACCAAATTGCTTTAGATATATTAAATTGTGTAGGATTGAAAGCATGATAGAGAAGAAAAAGACTAAAGCCATGATGCATGTCACTAGGAAAAATGGAACAACTTTGCATGATCCTAGGACACTTAGAGCCCATGTGCCATTGATCACTAGGAAGAAAAATACTGCACCTAGATGGATTAGAAAGGATGAACACGTTTGCCATGTTGCACAAATTGCTTTAAATGCTCATTCTAGTGATTTTTGGTATTTGGATACTGGGTGCTCTAGGCACATGACTGGAAATAAGAGTTTTTTTAAGACTCTTGTGATGGAGGAGGGAGGAAATATCACCTTTGGTGATGGATCCAAAAAGAAGGTTAAGGGAAAGGGAACCATTTCCATTCCCAGATTACCCTCATTGTCCAATGCTTTGTATGTGGATGATTTAAAAGCCAAATTGATAAGCATTTCACATCTTAGTGATGAAGGACTTTCCGTCTTGTTTAGGAAAAATGATTGTTCTATCCTATTGCCAAATGGAAAAACCTTATTGAAAGGTATGAGATCTAGTGACAATTGTTATTATCTTGAGGCTAGAGGTATCTCTTGCAATGTGTCCAAGGATGAACAAATTGAGTTATGGCACGAAAGACTAGGTAACATGAACTTTAGGGATTTAAGAATCTTAGATAAGTTCAATGTTGTGCGAGGCCTTCCCAAGCTTGGGAAAAAGGTTAATGGTGTTTGTGGACCTTGCCAACAAGGGAAGCAAACCAAAAGTATGCACAAAAAGGGAAAGTATGTTACCACCAAGGAACCTCTAGAGCTTCTCCATATGGATTTTATGGGTCCTATGCAAATTGAGAGTTTAGGTGGAAAGAGATACATTTTTGTGTGTGTAGATGACTTCTCTAGGTACACATGGACTTATTTCCTTAGAGAAAAATCTGAAACTTTTGACCAGTTTAAAATGCTTTGTTCTAAAATTCAAAATGAAATGAACTCCAAGATTAAAAGCATTAAGAGAATTAGGAGTGACCATGGGAAGGAATTTGAGAATGCTCATTTTGAAAACTTTTGCAATAGTCTAGGCATCTCTCATGAGTTTTCGGCTCCTAGGACACCTCAACAAAATGGAGTTGTTGAGAGGAAAAATAGGGTTCTGCAAGAAATGGCCCGTGTGATGTTGCTTAACAACAATGTCCCTAAGAATCTTTGGGCCGAAGCCGTTAATACGGCATGCTACATAGGAAATAGAGTTTTTCTTAGGCCCTACACTAGGCAAACCTCCTATGAGTTATGGAAAGGTAGAAAGCCAAATGTTAGCTACTTCCACACCTTTGGAAGCAAATGCTACATTTTGAATGACCGTGATCAACTTGGCAAATTTGATGCTAAGAGTGATGAGGGTATCTTCATTGGCTATGTCTTGAATAGTCCAGTCTATAGAGTTTTCAATCTAAGGACTAGGACCGTAATAGAATCATCTAATGTTGTCATTGATGATACTAGGCTCAAATCTAATGACCATGAGGATGAGGTAGATTTAGTTGATGACTCCCCTTTTGGAGAAGGTTGTTGATGTCTCTAATGTTGAAAAGATTAACCTTGATAATGACATAACATAACCTATTGATAGGATTCCCCTCTTGAACTCAAAAGAACCTGCTCCATAGGTTAGGAAACTCCATGACAAATAGGACATCATTGGAGAGGTTAGTGAGGGTGTTAGGACTACGCATCAAATGGCTAATCTAATTAGCTACACATGTTACACCTCTCAAATAGAACCCAAGAAAATTGATGAAGCTTTAAAAGATGAATTTTGGGTTCTTGCCATGCAAGAAGAGCTTAACCAATTTGAAAGGAATGAGGTTTGGACTCAAGTTCCTAGGCCCAAGAACACCAATGTGATAGGCACCAAGTGGGTATATAGGAACAAATCCGATGAGGATGGAAACATTGTGCGAAACAAGGCTAGGCTTGTAGCACACGGATACTCTCAAATTAAGGGTATTGACTTTGAGGAGACATTTGCTCCCGTTGCTAGGATTGAGTCCATTAGGCTTCTTTTATCCATTTCTTATTTGTACAAGTTCAAATTATATCAAATGGATGCTAAGAGTGCCTTTCTTAATGGTTTCTTGCAAGTGGAAGTATTTGTTGAGCAACCCAAAGGGTTTGTAGATCCTCACCACCCTAATCATGTCTAACATCTCAAGAAGCTTTATATGGGTTGAAACAAGCACCAAGGGCTTGGTATGAGCGTCTCATCCAATATCTCATAGACAATGGTTACACTAGGGGTAGTGTTGACAAGACTCTATTCATCAAGAAAGACAAAGATGAGCTCTTTATAGCTCAAATCTATGTTGATGATATAGTCTTTGGCTCCACAAATGACATCAAAGTCCAACAATTTGTTGATGTCATGTCTCATGAGTTTGAGATGAGCCTTGTTGGTGAGTTAAGTTACTTTCTAGGTTTACAAATTAAGCAAATGGATAATGGGATTTTCATATCTCAAGCTAAGTATGCCAAAAACCTAGTGAAGAAATTTGGCCTTGAAAATGCCAAACATTATGATACACCCATGAGTACCACTTTGAAGCTAAGTAAGGATGCTAGTGGTAAGAGTGTGGACCAAACTTTATATCGTGGCATGATTGGTAGCTTGCTCTATTTGACCGCAAATAGGCCTGATATCTTTTTTAGTGTGGGTGTGTGTGCTAGGTACCAATCGGATCCTAAGGAGTCCTATCTCTCTTCCGTTAAGAGAATCATTCGATATGTGAATGGGACATCTAATTATGGAATTTGGTACTCTTTTGACACTAATGCTAGTCTTGTAGGCTTTAGTGATGCAGATTGGACAGGAAATTGTGATGATAGGAAAAGTACATCGGGCGGTTGCTTTTTCCTTGGGAACAACCTTGTGTCTTGGTTTTGCAAGAATCAAAATGCAATTTCCTTATCCACGGCTGAGGCCGAATACATTGCTGTTGGGAGTGGATGCACACAACTCCTTTGGATGAAGCAAATGCTAGTCGACTATGGATTCAATCAAGGTACTCTTACTCTCTTTTGTGATAGCATGAGTGCAATTAATATTTCCAAGAATCCTGTTCAACATTCGAGAACTAAGCATATTGGCATCCGTCATCATTTCATTAGGGAACTAGTTGAGAACAAATGCATAGTACTTGAGAATGTAGGTACTAATGATCAACTAGCGGATCTATTTACTAAACCCTTAGATGCTACTCGATTCAAGACTCTTAGTAGATCTGTTGGGATTTGTTTAATGGAGTGATGTGTTGTGGTCTTTGAACCCATAAGGGGAACTCAAGCAAAGAGAGCTTTTGTATACTTGTTGCATCCATTTTTCTTTAAATGTTTATGCTCCTTTATTGAATTGCTTGAGTAGCTTGGTTGCACTTATATATTATATTGTATTTTCTTCAATAAGTGTGAACTTTGCTTTAATTACAATCCATGTCATATTTATGTTCAAACATTCATTTTTGGACTAGGAGATTAACATAGGAAGTACATGTTGAATGACCTATAATTATCTCCATGACATGATGATTCTTAAATGACATGCAAATGAAAAATGATAAAGCATGAATTGTCGATTGTAATTGTTAAATGTAAAATATTGTGTGAAAAGAAGTTAGTGAGACTAAAATGTTGAATCAATGTCTCTCTTTCTTTATTGGTTGAACATGGTTACTATCATACGGGTATCCTCCCGGAAAAATCAAGTATAGTGCAAAGTTGCTCATGCCATGTTTAGCTTATAAAGTTGGATATAGTGCCTTTAAAATTTGATATCTATAAACACTCTATATCCTTGCTTCTCTCATGACAAATGGTGAAATTGGTTTGAATTATATTGGAAACCTTTGTCATTTGTTTTGCCAAATGCCATTGTTTTTGGATTTGAATGCAACATGTCTTGTATGCAAAGAATTTTTGATTCACACATTTTCTTCAAATAAATCTCCTTGTTTCTCTCCTATTGATAGAGTTGTATAAATGTGGCTTATATAATTATACAACAATCTTGTATGCTCCTTGATTTCTTTACCTTGAGTGACCCGGTTGGGGACTTCTCCTTTGCCTATATCATGACAAAAAGGGGGAGTAGCATTGTGATGTTAGGGGAGTCGCATGTGTTGCCTTTAGTGGGGAGCATTGCATGAGTAGTACTTGTTTTATGAGGAGATTACATTTAGGGGGAGTAACACTTTGAGGGGGAGCATTGCATGGTACATTACTCATATTCTTATATGTAAATGCTTTTGTTTAATATTCACTTGATCATCTCATATGCACTTGGTTGGAAAGTGTATTTGTGCTTATTGTATGTGTAGGGTTGATAGTTCTACAAGAGATTGAAGATTTGAATTTTTTTTTTATGTTTATCTCTTTGTAATGTAGAATACCTTCCCGATGTTTTATTTTGTTTTGTGAGTATCAATGTGAGTGGTGGTTTTGTCACGAAATAGCCAAAGGGGGAGATTGTAAAGTCCTCAATTGTTGATTGGCTTATTTCGTGAACAAATCACATTTTTGGGGTATTATATAAGGGTAGCTTAGGCTCTCAAGACCTCAAGAGGAGAAGCACCAAATGTAATATTCTTGTGCTTACTTACTTTGAAGAGATAACTGCACACACTCACAAATTCATGCATAAATTTAATTCTTATATGTTGAGTGTTTTCTTGTGTGCATTTTGATGACTCTTAATTGATTTATTTGCATCTTGTAATTAAATGTTTTATGTCATGTTTGGCATTAGAATAGGATGCATTTTTTCATCACTCTTGACTTGTTGAAATTGTGTGGTTGAGTGTTGAAAATAGACTTTGCGCTGGTGGTGCGCTACTCGACCATCTCACCTCACCAGCGCAACATTCCAGTGGGACACCGCTAGTCATGCGCCACTGAGCTGCGCTGCTGCACTTGCGCACAGTTGAAAAAAGTGGGCATGCGCTACTCGACTAGCGCAGCCTCACCAGCGCAAACATTCCAGAGAATTTGAGCATGTGTTGTGCCACTGGGATACGCCACTCGTCCAGCGCCTATTGTAAACTTAGGTTGTACGCTGGTGGTGCGCTACTCGACCAGCGCACACAGAGGAAGCTGGAACGTTTTTCCAAAACGATCTCACTTTGTTTGGATCTCATATATATATAACTTATTGCCTTAAGGTTGTTCAAGAGTTCAGAACATCATATATTTTCCTTAGAACACATTTCAAAGGAAAAACACTTTCAAGAACTCATTTTTAATCACTCAAAGCATTCCCATTTGCATCAAAACTTCATCTTGCATCATCTAAGTTCATTTAGAGTGCATCTATGGATAGGGTTGCTTCATCACATCTTGTTTGGTAAGTTCTTCACTACCTTCTTACAAGTTAAGTGTTTTACTTGCTAAACCTTCTCTTTAATTATTTGTATGCTCTTAGAAGATTTTCTAGATACAAATTAGAGATTGTTGTGATGCCATGACTGAGCGTTGTATTGTGATAGCTTCATAGGTTTGTTTGATCTATGTTTAGCTAAGCTTCTTGAACATGTCATTTAGCTCTTGATATCTAGGATTGCATTAATTGTCATCTCATTATCCTAGATAAGCATATAGGGTTTCCTAGCCTTGTTTGTTCATTGAATATCATCATATATTCACTTAGGACATTTTATCTCTTCATTGAGAAGTAAGACTTGTGATGCTTCCGGGAGTAGGTAGCTTAAATCGTAAGCAAGATGGACTAGGTTCACTTATACCGGGATTAGGTAGTGGTAGTGGATTAAACCGGGATTAGGTTGTAATTCCTTTGCCATTAGTGGATTCGAGGTTCTAGTGTGGCGCATTCATCAGCCCGTGGTTTTTCCCATTTGGAGGGTTTCCACGTATATCTCAAATGTCGTCTATATTTCCGCATTTTTTCACTTGTGATTTTATTGTAACTAGCTAGGGGTATTTTCATAATCTTGACCTTTTACGAAAATTGGGTAAATTTGTTTAAAATCTATTCACCCCTCCTCTAGATTAATATTAAGCACACCATAATATTTGTTTCAAGAGGAACCTCTTAAACACCAGCATCAGGGTCCTCCGAAGCCGGGAGTCAGGAACGTAGATAGAGGGATAGAAACATGGGTAAAATTAACCGCGAGGGTGGCAGAAGTAGCAGTAGTAGCGGGGGTAACCAAAAAAAGAGCAATAGTAGTTTCATCAACATCATGAGAAACAGAGATCCCCTTGCTCCGCACCTGGGTAGCCCACAAAGTGAGGAATGCCATCTTGGACCTAAGCTGGGAAGGGGACGGAGCCGGAGCAAACGAAGTCCTAGTGCAAATAGTTGTCCCCATTTCTCCGAGATAGCCAAAGGGACTCCCCGGATCAATCTGGTAGAAGGGGGAGGGGTGCGAGCTTGCTGGGCTTCACGAGAAGCTGGTGCAACAACAAAAACTGTTAAAAAAAAGATGTCAGAACCAAGCTAGCCAATGAAACATAGTGAGATGGCTCAACGTTACTTTGCTTACGAGGAGTAGTAATAGAGATCCACAGATATAGATTCACCCTGTGAGGATCGAAGGGATCAGCTGTAGAAAACTTCAAGTTCAAATAATTTATGGCGAGGATGGACTTTAAGATTGTTTCGGACTGAGCGGGTAGAGAATCTCTGTCCCAGGAAGGTTTGTCACTGAAAGCTGTGGGGACTTCGAACTCATGCCCACCGATGAAAATTGGGCTTCCCTAAACATCCCCCATCAAAATCTATTCCTCTTTCCAGGTGGGGTTCTTCTTGGAAGCGCTAGAAACAATGAAGTTGAGTTTAATCTTAGCTTTCGAGTAGAACTGAACTCGAGGGGCACCAGACAAGCTTCCAATCTGGAAGAGGTAGGCCAATTCCTTTGCTCTGGGCTCCCTGGCAATTTTGATCAGCTCACACTGTTCCCTCAACAGCACAAGGAAGCCGATTAAATGCCTCCAGAAGCCAGACAATATCTAGAGATGAGCTAGTTGTAGGGCATTGAGAGCTTGTCGGAGGGTAAGGTTAATGGGAAGTCTGACCGCATTCTCATAAGTCACAACGTCAATTGGAAGCACACCTTTAGAAGGATTAAAGACATTATAATTCTTGAGAGGAACGGAGATGGAAACGTTGTCAGGGATGCTATACTTGGACATCAGGTGATCAATCAACTTCGAGTTCGTGGTAGAATCCGGAATGACCCTAAAGTCATAGGGAAGAAGCTCTTATGGAAAAGGACCAGCAACTACGACTTGACCCTTCCTAGTAGCAGCATCCCTGCGTTACCTATCAGAGTCTTTATTTATAAAGTTCAAAGGGTTATCAGGCCTATTAGAGACTCGGTCCTAATAGCCATGTTCCTATTTGATCGGCGACGTTACTGGTTAGGAGGAGAGTCATCTTTGTCGAAGTTCTTTCGTGCTCTTTTCCTAAGGGTGAGGCTAGAAACCTCTTCATCATCTACTATGGAATCCACAGTATCGCGGCTGGTTTTTGACATGGTGGAGAAAGGTCTCGAGTTGGACAAAGGAAAATATAGAGGCGTTGCTCGAGAAGGTAGCAAGAGAAAGATTTTTTCTTTTGAAATTTTGAAAATTGAAAGAAGAAAGCGTTGAGAAGGCAACAAACTAACCTGGCTTAAATAGAGGTGAGTGAGGCAGTAACTTATGACATCGGTGACGCTGAAGCAAGATCTTCAGTGAAGATTGCCTTGAATCTCGAGGGCTGGTGTAACGCAGCCGGGTTATTTTGAGAAATGCAACAGTCTCTGCTCCCCACATCACTCTTACATTTAATGAGAAGATTTCCACCATGATTCTAGTAATAATAAAGGGAAAATTTCCCAATTAAAATGAGAAGTCTGACTCCAACCCCAACTCAATCACCGACGTTCAAGTCAGAGAGGACTTCTATTAATAGCCAAATTGGGATAAGGACCAAAGTGAAAATTTTCCACTCTCCTAGCCAAGGTCCAAATTTGAGATTACCTAACATGGTACTGAGGTTCCCGGGGTCAAGCTAATGGACGACCCCGCAGAAGCAAGGAAAGGTCGTCGCGCCCTGGGAACACCCCAGGTGACGCCTGTCATGATCAAATTGAGCCCCTTACACCAAAATAAGGACCTAAGGTAAGACCGATACAGGACGACCCGGCTCCCTGAGGTCAAAATTACCTCACAACCTCCTAGAAGCCCACCACCCTTTCCAGACATAGAGAAAGACCTATAATGCATCAAGCCCGTACTACAGTATCACTTCATCTTGCCGAGGGAGGAAGCAAATATATCTAGACAGGTATGAGGAAGCTCGCATAAGCTCCATCCTCGCTAACATGGTCATTTAAGATCCGAAAAGGACCTGGAAAGGTCAGATTGAGCTCATAATATCAAGACAAGAGTACGGATCTACCTCGCCTTTCAAAACAGTGAGCACCATATTCAGTGACCTCCATGATGTATCTCACCAGGATAATACACATGATCACCTTCACTTTCCAAATTACATTAAAACACTACATACGTGTAGGGCAAGTGATTGAGTCCAAAGAGAAAACAAACTTATCTTCATCTAAGATATTCTCGAATCCGTTACTAAGCCAAAGTCAACGACATTTAAAAGGCATATCCCATCCGATAAAGAGGGATTTGATTTAGAAAATAATGGCGGGAGAGTCACAAGTTTAACCTAGTTGGACTGTGTATAAATAAGCCCGAGCATGCACGAGTAAAGGAGTTCAACAACACATAGAGCCAGAGACACATAGGAGAGGAAGAGAGATCTCGGCCAAAATTATGTGATCAAAAAACAACCACCATAGCTATCTACTTCTCGACAGGCATGAAGCCACCACACTCATTGTACTTATGAATGACTAGGAGAATTTGAACGACTACTGTATACACCATATGATTCAATAGTAAATTAGTGTCATTTTCCCTTGAATGTTTTAGTATTTTGTGTTGTCATCATTTTCACCATTAAAATATATGAACCAGATATCGAAGATACCAACCCCAACCACCACTTTTGTGGTAGTGGTCTCGAGGGTGCTAACCGATATTCCTCACCTCGAGTGAATTTTTGGTTAACAAGTCACGATCGACTACTTCACCCGATAGGTGGAAGCGAGACCGCTTTCTAAGATAACAGAGGAAAACACCACCGACTTCATTAAGCAAAATGTTGTCTGCAGATTTGGCACCCCAATGGTTATTATTATTGACCTTGGCAAGCAGCTTGACAATGCACGGTTCAGGGATTTCTACAAAGACCTAGGTATCGACCTCCGCTTCGCATCGGTAGCTCATCCCCAAACCAATGGCCCGGTAGAGGCCACCAATAAAATGATCAAGAAGCTTCTAAAGAAGAAGCTGTAATCGAAGAAGGGTAAATGGGTCGAGGAGCTCTTCAATGTACTCTGGGAATACCGTATAACCAGGAGAACCGTGACCGAAGAAATCCCTTACTCCTTATCTTTTGGAGTAAAGGCGGTCCTATCGATCGAGCATAAGCTAACCTCGTTCAGGGTTCAACATATTGAGCTAGAAAGTAATGAAGTAAAGCTAAGGGCCAAGCTAGACCTACTGGAGGAAAAAAAAGAAAGGGTGGTAGAAAAGGTTGCAATCTACTAAAGTCGGATAATAAGGTACTTCAACAAAAAAGTTAAAGCCTGTAATTTCAAGGAAGGGAACCTAGTGCTCTAGAAGGTAACCCAGAACACTATGACCCAGTCAAACGGGGTACTAGCTCCAAACTGTGAAGGCCTCTACCTGGTTAAGGTAGTCATCAGAAACGGGCCTAAAGTTAGAAGACAAGGATGGACGTCCTATCGACAATGCTTGGAATGTGTACAACCTCAAAAGGTTCTACCCATAGAAGGATGGAGGCTCCTAGTTAAACTAGGATAAGTATCGGTATAGGAATCTTGCAAGCATTGTATTCCTAATTTGATCATCAATAAAGTCTTCATTTGTTTCTCCATCTCCAGGATAGCTGGATACCATTCCTGATGCCCTCCTCCCTTCCCCCACAGAAAGGGTCTGAGCATAAGTGCATAGTTGCTAGTCAGATCACAAGACCAGGATAGCCAAAATAGCATTCCTGGTGCCTTGGTCGGGCTACCACCCCCAAGAAGGATTTAGGTGTAAGTGTATAGTTGCCCGCTTGATCAAGATCGCCAAGGAGTCGGACCTTCCTAGTAAAGGAATAGGGATACCTAGATTAACTCGACTAACTTCTTTAGCCTATATACTAAAATTCCTAAAGTAGGGATGCATGGTACCTTGATTCTCCCAAAAAGGAATATCACCATGACCAAGTACCTCGGTTACCTGATATCGGTCATTTACTTGCACTAGTTTATTCTTTCACCTATTTTTAAGTTGTTTTGTGTTGTTAGGGTTCATCTAGACTTGGCATGCACTGGGGACTTGGCGATTACTGATATTCTTCACGAGGATACACTTTCTCCAATAAGGTTGTCTAGGGTATGAATTAGTAACATTAACTTATTCTATCTTTATTTAAGAGTTTAATTTTAGTTCTTTAGTGGAATGAACTAAAATTAAATCTATCGGAACTAAGTGAATCATTTATTGATTGTAATTGGGTTGTGTCTATTGGAGCTTAAATTTAGATAGCCAGCCAAGATCCCCAATCCACACGAACTTGCATGGATCACTTGATATATTCTACCGAACCAATTTAGAGGTCCATCTAGAATTGTATTAAGGCATGTGAACTAGTTTCTTTTTGTCAAAATAGGTCTAGTTCACATGTGAACTTTTTATTAAGGTCCAATGGATTTAATAAAATAATAAAAATAATATATGACTCATATATATGTGTTGGGCGACAAGGCTATTTAGAATAGCTTAATTATATTATTTTATTTTATTATTTAATTAAATGGAAATTAATTAATTGGTGATTTATTAATTATTTAATTAAAAGTCAAAAAACAATTCTAGTAGAAGATGGTCTCCTAATATTATACTATTATTGGTAGTATAATTAATATTAAAGACTATATTTGATAAGTAGATAAATAAAATGAATTATTTATCTAATCAAATTAGGAAGTCTTTAATATGGTTACAAATACACTATTGAGTTGGATTTCGAGTCTTGGTGTAAGATAGAATTCCTTTTAGAAAAGGATTCTTAACCACCAAGTAAATCCTCCTAATGAAAGGATTCTTAATAACCAAGAAAATCCACCTAAAGAAAGGATTCTAATAACCAAGAAAATCTTTCTTAGGAAAGGATTTGTGATCATAATATATATTCTATGAAGATTTCAGCCAGCCCATATATATATATATATATATATAAGAGAACAGAATTATTTTTAGATAAGGATTCTTAACTACCAAATAAATCCACCATAGGAAAAGATTCTTGCCAACCAAGTAAATCCTTCTTAGGAAAGGATTTATGATCCTATATATATATATATATATATATATATATATATATATATTTGTTTGTTAATTTTGGCCAGCCTAAGGTGATTTCATAGAATTAATTACAAAAAGCCCTAATCTTTTAGAGAGAAGATTTCGGCTACCATAGAAATTTTGAGGGAGAAAAATCTGATTTTACTCTAGACAAAATTCGATCAACTCTAAGATATAGTGTGAGATTCGACAAAGAAGAAAAGGAAGAAAGAACGTTTAGTTTTTGATAGTACACTAGTAGCCTTTACAATAAAAAGTTTTGTGTACAATATAGAATCAAGGTTCACTCGAGTTTCAATCAAATTGATTGACAATTCATAAGTGACCTGACGTTCTTCGTTTTCTTCTTGGAGGATTATTGTAACAAAAAAAGAGAAAGATTTTGTTTGTTTCCATCCTCAGGTATACAATTAAAAGGAGAGGGAGCCCACACTCCTAGGTGATTCACTTTCGTGATTGGATTGGAAGATCTTGCGAAATCAATTCTTCGCTTGTTCAATCGTCATGAGGAAAATGTACGATACTTTTTATATACATCAATTAATCTAGGGTGAAGGTTCTTGTTATTCAAAGGGAAAATTTTTATTGATACAAAACCCTAATTTTCTAATTTTCTCACGCTTCCTTTGCATTTTGAACCGATTTAACCTATAATTGGTATCAGAACCTGGTTGTACCCTTGATTAATTGATGTATGTGTTCGTGAATCTTTTTCTTTTTATTGTGTATATGCATGTTTTTGAAAGAGATGACACTCTAGGTATTCGCATATATATTTACATTGGAATGTATAGATATATATATATATATATGTTTTATATGTGGTTTGTTATTGCTCAATTTTGGTTCTAGAATTTTAATGTATTTTTGTTTTGGGAATTGTAACAAGAAGGGTGGTCTATCATCGCCATAATTTCCTTCTTGGTAGTTGCTAAGTTTTTTTTTATTTTGTTGTTGTAATAAAAAAATTGCAATATTTTTATTTATAATTCTTCTGTAATACACTCAAGTATCGAAGACTCGAAGGTTTGAAGAATTGGGAGCAACCGGAACAAGTTTGGGACCGTGCGAGCCGTAGCAACAAACGTGCGTGCGAAGAGCACGCAACAACATTTGTTATGTCATGGGCTACGCACGGCAGCCCTATGGAAGCCATGGGCTGCACATAGCAGCCTTTTATGGGGTTATGGCATGCGCACGTATATGGGTAGGGAGCCAAGGGTGCACACCCCCATGGGAGGCAGCTGAGGGAGTCCGAACAACGAAGGTCGCGTGAAGACTTGTTCGCTAAGAAAGGAGTTTTTGTATTCCAAGACATATGTAATTTACTTGTTTTTCTAGGATGGACCAAAATTGTAGCTATTAATATTTTTAAATAATGCAATGTTTGTCGTTGTTTGATAACATGTCATATAGAATAGGAGTGCCACTCATATATCTCTTTTGGTATGAACATACAGAGAATGGTTTAGGTATCTAAATTGGCACCTAGATAACTTGGTAAATCATTCTTTGGAATTCGATCACACGCCTTAAATAATTGAGTGGGAGAAGGTGTTTTGGAACACCTATGGCCCCCAAGTTTAGTTGAGATTTATGTTTCGTGTAACAACCTCCCAAGAGGTATTCATGAATGGAATTTAGCAAGATGCTTCCTTACAAGGATAGACTAGACAATTAGCCCAAACGATATCTACTACCAAAGGAGGGATATTCGTGAGGGATTATTTTGAAGGTCGATAACTTGGTAACACACTCAATGTAATTTTATTAATATCCTCCCAAGAGTTCTTGTTAATAAAATTGCAAGGCTAAAATTGAAAACATTGGTAGTTATGTTAACAATTAGGTGAGACCTAGTCCAACTAGTAAATGTTGTGAACTACCAAATGAGGCATGACATTTATAGGTGTTAGATCACCGTTGAATTTTACGATTGAATTATTTTTTTTATAATTCAAGATAAATATTCAAAAGTGCTATATCATGATTATTTACTTATATAACTTTTGTTAATATAAAGAAATCATGACTCCATCCCTAATCAAAATCCTAAAAGATAATACTTTAACTGATGATAATTATATCACATGGAAAAAGGAAAATTGGGTTGTTGTTGTAAGTTGAAAAACCATAAGTTCGTTCTGTCTATTCCTAAACCACCAAACTAATGAATCCACTCAGGAGCAAAGAGATGATTATTAGTAGTGGAAGTCTTCAGATGAGATGGCTAAATGTACGTTACATTATGACCATCATCTCTGACATGTTGTAACAGCAACATGAAGGAATGGAGACTGTTGCCGATATAATGATGTCTCTATAGGAGATATTAGCTATGAGGTCTATGACGACTAAGAGAGTGGTAGTGTCTGCTTTCATGAATCTTAGGATGAAACCTGGATAGGATGTGAAAGATTACATGATGAAAGTCATAGCATATCTCAACATTGCAGAACTAAATGGTGCTGAGATAGATGATGAGACGAAAATTGACATGATCATCAACTCACTGTCAGATTCCCTTGATCAGTTTAAGTTGGAATACACCTTGAATACTAAGGAATAAACCTTGCAAGGCCTGATGCAAGATGTTCAAAGCACCAAGAAAATCTTTGTGAAAGGCAAGGGTCAAGAGATTCATATGCTTGGTAAGTTGCTATTGTGAAAGATCAGTAAGACAGTTAGGTGACAACAGAAGAAAAACAAACTTGGGCCTTCTTAGAAGGAGACAAAGAAAGTAACCAAGATCAAAGGGAAGTGTTTCCTTTGTGGTAAAAAGGGTCAAAGGAATAGGCTGGATACGAATGAATTCAACTTTCATTTAGACAATGGAGCGTTAGTGTCTACTAGTGTAGTGGGAGATATTAGAATCAATTTAGATTCTTATAGGCATTTAGTTTTAATAAACGTTTATTATGTACAACAATTCAAGAGGAATTTAATTTCGGTCTCTTGTCTAAATAAATTTGGATATTTGGTTACTTTTAATAAAGCTTTTATTATTAGTAAGAATGAAAATTATTTGCAAAGGTACATTGAAAAACGGTTTATTCTATTTGTATGGAAATATCTCTCACTTGTTATACATGGAATCAATGGAACCTAATCATAAAAGAGTAAAATTATCAAAAGATGAAACCTACCTATGGCATTTGCACATAGGTCATATTAACCTTAATAGGATTAAAAGATTGGTAAGTGACGGACCTCTAAGTGACTTAAAAGTTGATAATCTACCAACTTGTGAATCTTGTTTGGAAGGTAAAATGACCAAAAGGTCATTTACGACCAAAGGCACAAGAGCCATCGAATGTTTAGGATTGATACACACTGATGTGTGTGGACCTATGAGTATTCAAGCTAAATTTGGATATGAGTACTTTATCACTTTCACGGAGGATCACACAAGATTTGGCTATATGTATCTCATAAGACATAAGTCGGATGCTTTTGACATGTTCAAAGCATTTAAAGCTGAAGTTGAAAATCAGCTTGAGAAATGTTTAAAAATCTTGAGGTATGATTGTGGTGGAGAATATCTATCTGGTGAGTTTCAGCAATATCTTATTGATAATGGGATAGTTTCTCAGTTTTTTGCACCAGACACACCTTAACAAAATGGGGTGGCAAAAATGAGAAATAGAACTCTTTTTGACATGGTTAGGTCTATGTTGAGTTATTCAACGCTTCCTAATTCTTTTTAGGGATATGCTTTACAAACCGCAATGTACATTCTAAACGATGTACCATCTAAACCGGTTCCTAAAACACCATATGAGTTATGGACCGGGCGAAAGCCTAGTTTACAACACTTAAGGATATTTGGATGTCTTGCACACGTGTTAAAAAGAAAGATAGAAAAGATGAAGTCCCGCTCAGAGACATGCATATTTGTAGGGTATCCAAAAGAAACAAAAGGATATTATTTTTGTAGTCCTTCAAATCTTAAAGTATTTGTTTCGACAAATGCTAAATTTCTAGAAGAGGACTATATGAATAATTTTGTGCCTAAAAGTATAATTGTCCTAAATAAGCTTTTAGGAGATACAATTCCATAAAAGGTTTCACAACCAAGCCCAATTGTAAGTTCCATACCAACACAAGATCAACAATCTACCATACCTCGTCGTAGTGGGAGGGTTGTTAGACAACCCGAGAGATACATCAGTCTAGGAGAATCCGTAGAGAATCTTTCGGACAATAATGATCCCTATACGTACAAGGAAGCAATGGAAGATGTTGATTGTCGCCTTTGGCAAAAGGCAATATAATCCGAAATTGAATCTATGTTCAAAAACAAAGTCTGGTCTCTTGTAGACTTGCCTAAAAGGATAAAACCCATCGGGTGCAAGTGGGTATACAAAAGGAAAAACAGAATGGATGGAAAGTTGGAAACCTTTAAAGCTAGATTGGTAGCTAAAGGTTATACATAGAAGGAAGGTATCGATTATGAAGAAACCTTCTCTCTTGCGGCCATGCTTAAATCCATTAGGATACTTTTATCCATTGTGTCATCTCTAGACCTAGAGATTTGGCAAATAGACGTCAAGATAGCTTTTCTTAATGAAAGTCTTGATGAAAGCATCTATGTGATGCAACCAAAAGGATTCATTGAAAAAGGCCAAGAGGAAAGGGTATGCAAGTTGCAAATATCCATATATGGATTGAAGCAAACATCCAGATCCTGGAACATAAGGTTCGATCAAGACATGAAAAGTTTTGGATTTATTCAAAACCTTGACGAACCCTATGTATACAAAAAGATTAAAGGCGATAAGTTGGTTTTCCTATTTCTTTACGTTGATGATATACTACTCATCGGAAACGATGTAGGTATATTGACATCAATAAAAGAATGGTTAGCAAAACAATTTGATATGAAGGACTTAGGAGAAGTAAGTTATATACTGATATCCAAGTCATAAGGTATATAAAGAACAGAATGATTGCATTATCCCAAGCTTCATACATAGATAAAATCTTGTCTATGTTTTCCATGCAAGATTCCAAGAAAGGTATGTTACAATTTAGACATGGAATCAAACTTTCTAAGGAACAAGTTCCTAAGATTAAGCATGGAGAGCAATTCATGAGTAGGGTTCCATATGCATCAGCAGTTGGAAGTCTCATGTATGCAATGCTCTGCAATAGACCAGATATTTGTTTTGTTGTGGGCATAGTTAGCAGGTTTCAATCGAAACCTGGTCCTGATCATTGGACGACAGTCAAGCATATTTTCAAGTATCTTAGAAGAACGAGAGATTACATGCTTGTATACTCTGAAGGGGATTTAATTCCCGTTGGGTATACAGATTCTGATTTTTAGTCAGATTCTGACTCCAAGAGATCGACATCATGATCTGTGTTTACTATTGGAGGAGGGGCAGTCATATGGAGAAGTATCAAACAATCTTGTATTATCGATTCCACCATGGAAGCCGGGTATGTTGCTGCACGCGAGGCTGCTAAAGAGGCTGTCTGGCTCCGCCAATTCTCGATTGACTTGGAAGTGGTTCCTGATGCGAATACGCAAATTACAATCTATTGTGACAATAGTGGAGTAATGGCTAATTTGAGAGAACCAAAAAGTCATAAGAGGTAGAAACACATTGAAAGAAAGTATCACCTTCTGAGGGAAATTATGCATAAGGGTGACGTGACGATTACCAAGATTGCGTCAGTAGATAATTTAGCGGATCCCTTTATAAAGGCTCTTTCACAAAAGAGTTAGGATTATGCTCGGTAGCAAGAGTGTAATAATATATTTGACAATCTTTTCATATTAATAAAGTAATTTCTAGTTTATCAAATCTTATAGCATTTATAGTTTAATTATTATAATCGTCAAAAGTAAATAATCATAAAGTCAAAAGACTATGAGAAAAGAAGAATTGTTCATACAACTAGATATGTATGAGGTGGACCAATTCTTTAGTTAGTCTTGAATAATATTCACAACTTAAGATAAAAGGTTAAACGCCTTTATCTTGTCAAAGTTGTAGATTCTTTTGCTAGCATTTGAGTGGGATCAAATGTGTTATGATGAGTCTAAAATCATCAAAGTGTGGTGTCTTTGGGCAAAAGAATCTAGTGCACTGGGTGCATTGAATTGGATCACAATGAAATACTTTATCTAGAACCTTCAATGGATAAAAGTTTTCATTTGAAGACAATCGGAGAGTCTATCTCAATTCTAAGATAAATGATGGACTTATGGTTGCAAGTGTTATCATTTGAGCTATCAATGAGTACGATTATATAGCACAGTCTATCCTCGATAGTTTGGTGTTTTTCATTTGTTAATCGATAGAAGATTTCATTTATAGATATGGACATCGTGGCTCCATTTATTAAATGAGAGTAGAATATCATCATGTGGATGTTTTGAGGTATTGGATATTAAATCTTGATAAGTCAAAATATCCAAGTTCAAAATGTGGTCGTATGAGTAAATATGGTCACTTGGAGAGCTATAGGCGGCCTATGAGCTCTTAGCGATTACTGATATTCTTCACGAGGATACACATTCTCCAATAAGGTTGTCTAGGGTATGAATGAGTAACATTAACTTATTCTATCTTTATTTAAGAGTTCAATTTTAATTATTTAATTGAATGAACTAAAATTAAATAGATCGGACCTAAGTGAATCATTTGTTAATTGTGATTGGTTTGTGTATATTTAAGCTTAAATTTAGATAGCCCGCCAAGATCTCCAATCCACATGAACTTGTATGGATCACTTGATATATTCTACCGGACCAATTTAGGGGTCCATCTAGAATTGTATTAAGGCATGTGAACTTGTTTCTTTTTGTAAGAATAGGTCTAGTTCACATGTGGAATTTTTATTAAGGTCCAATGGATTTAATAAAATAAGAAAAATAATATATGACCAATATATATGTGTTGGGTGGCAAGGCTATTTAGAATAGCTTAATTATATTATTTTATTTATTAATTAATTTGGTGATTAATTAATTATTTAATTAAAAGTTAAAATCTTTTTCTAGTAGGAGATGGTCTCCTAATATTATACCATTGTTGGTAGTATAATTAATATTAAAGACTATATTTGAATTATTTATCTAATCAAATTAGGAAGTCTTTAATATGGTTACAAATACACTATTGAGTTGGATTAGAAGTCTTGGTGTAAGATAGAATTCCTTTTAGAAAAGGATTCTTAACCACCAAGTAAATCCACCATAAGAAAAGATTCTTAACAACCAAGAAAATCCTTCTTAAGAAAGGATTTGTGATCCTAATATATATTCTATGAAGATTTTGGCCAGCCCATATATATATAAGAGGGTATAATTCCTTTTAGATAAGGATTCTTAACTGCCAAATAAATCCACCTTAGGAAAAGATTCTTGTCAACCAAGTAAATCATTCTTAGGAAAAGATTTATGATCCAATATATATATATATATGTTTGTTAATTTCGGGCAGCTTAAGGTGATTTTATAGAATTAATTTCGGCCAGCCCTAATCTTTTAGAGAGAAAATTTCGGCTACCTTAGGAATTTTGAGGGAGAAAAATCAGATTTTACTCTAGACAAAATTTGATCAACTCTAAGAAATAGTGTGAGATTCGACAGAGAAGAAAAGGAAGAAAGAACGTTTAGTTGTCGATAGTACACTAGTAGCCTTTACATTAAAAAGTTTTGTGTACAACATCGAATCAATGTTCACGCGAGTTTCAATCAAATTGATTGACAATTCACAAGTGACCTGACGTTCTTTGTTTTCTTCTTGGAGGATTATTGTAACTAACAAAGAGAAAGATTTTATTTATTTCCATCCTCAGGTATACAATTAAAATGAGAGGGAGCTCACACTCCTAGGTGATTCACGTTCGTGATTGGATTGGAAGATCTTGCGGAATCAATTCGTCGCTTGTTCAATCGTCACGAGGAAAAGGTACAACACCTTTTATATACATCAATTATTCTAGGGTTAAGGTTCTTGCTATTCAAAGAGAATATTTTTATTTATACGGAACCATAATTTTCTAATTTTCTCATGCTTCCGTTGCGTTTTGAACCGATTTAACCTACAACCTCGAGGTCAGAAAGATCAAGCACCATGTCACCAGACCGATACCTTAAGGTATCTCGCCCCTAATAAACAGAATTAGAGTCATTCTCCAAACCATAACAAGTTCCACGTACACCCAATCATAATAAAGAGTTCAGGAAGGAAACAAACACGATTGTCTCCAAGATATCCTCCACAAACCGATTCTCCAGGGTCAACTACATTAAACAAAAAATCCCGCCAAATAAGAAAGAAGATCAATCCAGTGATCTTCGGTCTGTATGACAAGGAAAAACCCTAGTGACAACATGCATAAATACAAGGGTAATATCACAAAGGAAGGGAACGGAAAATCGACCTTTAGAACCTTAAGAGTTGTTACTTAGTTCTGTAGTAAAAATTAAGCCTAGCCATCGCCATTGAAAGTTGTATCCACTTATCGACATATACAAGTTTGCCACCCCCAGTTAGTTAAAGAGATAGAAAAGATTGAGAGCCATTTCATGTAACTGCATTTACTTCATTGTTAAATGAAATTACCCCACTCAGTTCACTATCATTCATTCGTACATTCCATCCTTTTTTACACGTGAAATCAGTACCGAAGGTACCTACCCTGACCGTCATCAACCTAGGTAGCGGTCATAAGGGTGTTAGCTGATATTCCTCACCTAGAGCGAATTTTCCGTTAACATAATTAATAGGCAAATTAATGTACCATTGTAGGCGGGCCCACCTAGGCTGGATCCGAACTCTTTGCACATGCATGCCTCCCTAAGGCTATGTGTGATAGCTGAGGTAAACATCTGTTGCTTATACTGCGATATGGTTAATCGGATTCGTTGTGCCTTCGAACTGATTCATGTTTGGGAAGCTGAACTTCTTAGGCATCTCGAAAGGGTGATGCCATCGATGAAAGACGAGTCTGCGAAGCTGTTCGCTGTGCTTTTCTTGATTGGTACTGGGACTCCAGGGATCCTTTGAATAAGGCTTCTATTTATGTAGACCTACTAGAAAGCTTAGGGTTAGAGAAGACATGTAGATTCGTATTAGATTTTACCAGATCTAGAGTCAACTGTAATGACACGGAGGTCCTGAAAAAAATCTCATGTTGCAGGTCGACAATTGGGTTTGGTGCATGTGGCATTTTCTGTCGGATCTACAAATCGGACCGATCTGCTTCAGCTCTAACCATCTGTGTCGTGCCCTAGCAGGCGTTTGCCTCCGGGTTTCGAGTACCTACGGGTGCGACCGGGGCCGTCCTGTCAATATTTTGTTCTTTATTGACTGCTGAGATTCTGGGTTCAGGCGTCACATTGTTCGGTGCCCCATTGATTATAGCTCACAGTTCAGCATTTCAAATTAGGGCCATAATGTTATCCGCTTCGAGAACCCATAGTTTTTCAGCATTCAGGCCATCTAGTAGTCAACGTAGCGATCTGCTTTTCGACAATGGGGATGTTTCCATCTCCTGACATTTTGGAAGTCGTTTGTTCGATTCAACTGGTTGTTTATGAAGCTGTAATGGGTCCCATGGTAGGCACCAAGTTGTAGATGGTCGATCTACAATTAGAGTGGATCGGGTTGGATTTGAGTTAAGCCCAAGAAACTTGGTCTAACTGGTCGAATTGGACTGGTCGACTACTCTTAAAACCTATAAAAAAGGTGAAAACGAACAAGAAACCGAAGAAGAAGAAAGGAAAAATGGAGTTGTTGAATCTTTAGGTCTCATATGCGCTTGGGCTGAGTGATGGAGTATAAGGTGACCGAAATTCGTTTAGTGAGAATATTCTGGTGGCCAAGTTTGTATTTTGGTAGAATTTTGGGACGTAAAAGCTTTAACAATATTAAGAAAAGATCAGAATCCCCTTTCAGTGAGGAAATGGTCTAATTTATAGACTTTCTAGAACCGCTTGGATATTAAGGAGCTATTGAAGAATATCCCTGAAATCCTGACCGGATTTCAAGGTATCTTATCGTTGCTTTACCGGTTCAAAATGGTTAAGTGATATCCACGATTTCAATTGTTCACTTGAAGCAGATGAGTGGCCAAGTCAAGTGAAATTCTGGTGGGTCGACCTGGATTAATTTGGCCTAGCCAAGGCCTGACTTGAAATTGTCTATGGGCTTTAATAGGAGGGACCGGAAGCCATTTTTGGTCATCACATAAATTACTTATTTATTCTTAAATTAATATTACACTTGTCACAAAACCTATCCACCTTTTCTCACGTTGCCGCCATTTTCTGGATATTTTTGCCGCCAAATCTAAGCGGACTCTACACAAGTCTCGGTCTCTTACTCTTTTTGTCTCAGTGTTGGATAGTTAATCAATCATGGCCGAGGCAAAACGTAAACGAGCACGAGCTACCCATCACCCTTTAGTTGGAATCTTCACTCGCAGCAAATCCCAGATCTATCTTCACCGAAACCGCTCCGGTTGCTCCTGGTCCGATTCCTTTCGCTCCCAGTCTGATTCTACTTCCCAAAAACCCACAACAAGAGATTTGAACCCTCGCTCTTCCGTTTCAGTCAAAGACTTACGTACCAGACGCATTTTCTCACATGGGTGTGGCTTCGACGGCGACGGCGACGACGAGGGAAACACTTGTGAGAAACGTTTTGGAATATCCGAAACTGGGTTTTCGGAGGAGGTAAAAAGTTTGGATGATTTTAAGAAAAATGGTAGCCCCAAAATGGATTTGAATGGAATCGATGAAAAGGATACTGGTTGCGGTGCCAACTTTGACAAAAGAAACAAACCAGTAAGAACTTCATATTCTCTATTAAATTTTCATCATTGTTCATCTCTGCAATTATTGATTTCGTTTATTCTATATAATCTGGCTCTGGCTTTTTTGATAGTTGCTTGGTCTGCGTTCTCGAATGAAGCTTTTTAAAGCGCCGGGCTCGTTCCGTTATAGAAGGTTGCTTCCATATCTGATGGAAGTCTCAAAAGATTTTACTTGTAAATTCTGTGCTCTTCTGTAATTGGCAATTTATTTATTTATTATTTGTTTCTTTTAATTCACAAATTTAAGTAAGAAATTTAGGAAGCTAAACTTTTTTTGGCATATGATCTTTATAGGTGTTCCAAAATTGGATCAGTCTCCTAAAATCCAAAAGGGTCTGGAAGAAAAGCCAGTTTTGTCTTCTGATGGTCAAGAAATTTTGATCAATACATCTAAGATTGAGTGTAATAATGTTGAATATGTTAATGAATCAAATTCAGCATCCATTGAGTGCATCGAGGAATCTTCAATGTCATTTGATTCACAGAAGGAACTTTGCATGAAAAAGGATCACTCATTGGCATCAATTTCAGCCAGTGCTAATTCTGATGATGAGAAGCTGATGAACAACAGAGAAACTGAGGATTCTTGTTATACCCAAAATATGAACAATTCAAACGGTTTGTCTTTGATAATTGAGAAGTGTGACGATAAAGTTAATGAGACTGATCAGTGTTCTCAAGGTACAATGCAGTCCAAAACTGGAGAAGCCTATACATCTGATGTTGGAGAATATTCTAAAGTTACAAATCTATATTATACAAATTCCGATATGTCTGATAAAAAACCAAATGACAGTTTGAGTAATTCAGGGAAGACAGGTGCTGATCATGGTGAGTTTCTAGTTCACAGTAACAAGTCAAATAAAGAATATGTTCTGATGACACCACCAGATGCTGACATCTTTTGTAAGCCTGAAGTGGCTGAAAATGGTGGTAATAGTGTGCAATCTATTTTGAGTAACCCGGATCATGATTTTTGGAAACCAACGGATTTAAGTATTAACGGAAATAATAGCTGTCGCTGGGACAAAATCATCGACTCCAGTCCTAGGAGGAAATGGGTAAGAAACTATTAATGTCTAAGATTTTCATTTCTTAGAGCTGTTTTGAAGAATTAGAATTGTCTATGCAGATGATTTGTGTAGGGTAATAATGTTTTGTCTATCCTAATTTGCTATCATTATGAAAATGGAAAGATAATGCGTTTGTTGAAGTGTTGTTTATTGCCTTATGATCTATGCTAACTTGGGGTTCTGACATTGATAGGTTTTGAATCGATGCTCTCGACTGAAGTTGTTCAAAGTTCCGGGTTCAATGAGTTATAGAAGAATGCTTCCATTTTTGTTAGATGTTACCAATGATAATTCATGTAAGTTGTCTTATCTCCTATGCCTTATTTGGATTGCACCGGTCTATGATAGTGTCAATTTGGTGATTGGGTCAATTTGGGCTTTATGCTAGGGAGTATAACTTCCTTGTACGTAATTTTGTAGGTTCTTTGGGAAAAGATCATCGTCTGAAACTTGAAAAATGTATAGAAGAAAAGCCTACTTTACCATCCTCAGTTTCTGATAGTCAAGAAATGCCGGTAGAAAATTCTGATGTGGATGATTGCCACACTAAGCATGACATTAGCAATTGCTTTGCTCCTCCAATCACTATATCAACTGCTTCATTGAATGATCAAGAATCATATCCATCATATGATCATGTTAATGAATCTCCAAAGCCATTATCACAGCAAGAAAGGGATGTTCATTTTAAACAGGAAATATCAGATTCTGAAAGGATGATGGATATAAATCATGGGAGTAATCTACCATCCTCATCATTACCTTCTCTTTTAGGTCCAGGGTCTCTTTCAAGAGAAGATGCTAAATTTGTATCAAATGAATTATCTGTTCATACTAGAGAGAATCACACAGAGTCGGTCATCAAAGTTACTAATGGTGAAAAGCAAATTGAATCAGATAGCTTGCACCGAGACTCATCCTACTTTGAATTCTCTCGTCATTTGGATATTCCCACTACTGCTTTAAAAAAGGGAATTCTTAAACGAACACCTCGAGGATGCAGAGGGCTCTGCACTTGTTTGAACTGTTCATCCTATCGTCTTAATGCAGAGAGGGCTTTTGAGTTCTCAAGCAATCAAATGCAAGATGCTGAAGAAGTAGCTTTAGATTTGATGAAAGAACTATCACACATGCGGAATATGTTGGAGAAATCTGCTCTTGGGGCTGACGGTAGTGCTGTTGTTTGCATCAATCAGGTAATACTGCACTATCTCTACAAGCAATGTTATTTTTTAACTTTTTAGCAATTGTAGACATGAAATGAACCTCGATCTCAGTTTGAAATGTCAATTTAGTTTTTTCACTATAATTGCTTTAGGGTTGATACTATATGCATATACTTGATCTTATAAGTTGCTAAACACCATATTGTTTATGAAGTCGAGTCAAATTTTTCTGTGCTCTAAGTGGAGAATATGGTATAAGAGAGTTTACTTCATCTTTGAGAATTGAAGAGTTCCATATCCAGTATTTTCATTTATCACAGCAACCGGGATGACTAGGCACGGTACACATGTCAAAACATTCTTGGCATTTGTTCTGACACTATTCTGTGACAGCATTTGATATGAATCATTAGCTTGCCATAACTTGTTTATAGAATCATACCACGTTTTATCTAGCTGTTCATGAAGGATCTGTTCTATATTGAGTAGTGGGTTAACAAATTTTGATTACTAGACAACTATATAATAACTATATTTCAAAAGCTTGCATATAAAGACCAAGGAGTAGGCTTGGATTGTTATCATCTGAATTTTATTAGTTAAGGGCCAATGTTAGGAAATATGTTGATCATGTTGACATGTCTTTCCAATTTCTGTTATATCTGAGGCATTACTTATCTTTACTTAGCGCACATAAAATTTGGATAATCTATAAATAGCTCTTCCTTCCATCTGACTAACCAATTATGTACAGCTTTTGCACAAAAATATTTTTCTGTTACAGAGATTTATGAGCTTTATGGAGAATTGTGAAGTTGATTACTTAACCTCTAGAGGCTTAGCATCTTCTAGTAATATTGTGACTAGGGTTTAATGACTAGTTAAACCTGCTGCTGTTTGTGTGGTAAATTGTTAAAGTGTAATTCCATAATGTGTTTGACTAGTGCAATATACAATTTGCTAAAACTTCATTTTAGAGGTTAAATATATGAATTCGACAATTGCTTCCTCAAATTTGGTATGTCAAATACTTGAGAACACATTCATTTTGAGTTTTGTCCCAATGTCTGATGTACTTGTATTCGGCTAAAACATGCTTAACATTTTCAGAAGTGACGTGAATTTTGTTAAGATGGTTTCACATACTTCCTAGTTTAGTAATTGTCTTACGTTCTATACTCTAATACTCTAATACAAGCAAACAAACACATGATTATTTACATATATTTTATATTATAGGTGCACAAACCTACACACTTGGCCATGACTGGGTGTCTGATTCTTGAGTATTGCTGTTTGACACCCCACATCCGAGTTTAAACAACATATATTTGAATTGTTTCATTCATGAGGCACATCAATAATTCTTTGGGTTTCAGGAAATAACTCTTCAACATGTACTATCATCAGTTTTCAGAACTTATGTAGTATCTTTTCGTTAGGAATTACTGGTCTTTAAGTCCCTTAACATTTCATTAGATATTCAGCTATAAAATTGAATTTGTCCATTCATAATGTTCTCGGACTGAAATGCAGTCATTAACATTTTTTATGTCCAACTTTAAGGTGAAAGAAGCTTGTAAGAGAGCATTCGAAGCAGAAGAATTAGCACAAAACCGCATAAATCAAATGAATTTTGATCTCAAAGCTCACTGCAGAATGACTGTAAGTGGCATTTAAACTATGTAAAATATTTATATTATATAACCTTGTCTCTTTGACTATTCTTCTCCATTTTTGGGTAGAACAATATATGTTTGATAAAACATTTAATGAACTGTGAACAATATTCATTTTGTTTCTTATAGTGTGCCCAGCGACCGAGGGTGAGATTTGCCAATCGTGTTGAAGAACAAGCTATTATTACATATTCAGACTTGCCAAGCAAATAGTGTTTAGATTAGGAAACAGAAGGTTGGAGAAATTCCATACTATCCGGGTGATCAAAATTTCTTGGTTTGTTAAGGATGTTCCATGCACGCTCGAGGAGAGTCTGGTCGTAGAAGGCACGTCTTTCTTTTCCATGGTTGTCTTTCTATGAATATAATATGTTTGATTTCATTGAATTGGATTGGATTTGTCATGCACTTCAGTGTAAGACAGAAGAGGAATACAAGCTCTTATTTGTGTAAGAAAAAAGAAAGTGAATTCTAATTTCTAGATGGATTACAAGCATGGAAAGTAATAATATTAAAAATTCTTGTTTTTGCATTCATATGCAACAATTATATAGAATATTATTGTTATCTTATGTATTGGAGAGCTCTGTAAAGAACAGGAAACTACAATTTTGCCTTGATGTTGATCTTGTTTGAAAATTTGATTTCATGTTTCCATATGGATATATTGACCTTAGCTTAATGATCTTCTAAACATGTAAAATCAGTATAACTTAATGTCTTAGTGTGTGCATGGATGCTTAGGAATATCGTTTCTGTTCTAAAGCTATGTTTGAGATTGTTTGTGCTTAAGAAATAATGTTTTGAGCAAATGAGTGTTTGGTAAATTTCTCAAAAACAACTTATTTTACAATTTACTTATCGAATAATCAACTTTTGAGAAATTAAATGGGGTTGCTTTTGGAAGCAGAAGCTGATTTTTTTTTATAAATGTTTAAAATATCTTCACTATTTTATTAAAAGACAATATTACCCTTACATTTAATGAAACTAAAAACTAAAAAATAAACAGATGGCCACTAGTGGCCACCGTCAAACTCGAGGTCGTCATCGGAGAAGTTTGCTTTGTTGTCGGCCTCCGATTTGGTTTTGGAGCAGATGGCCTCCATAAAATCTGAGATTGAGGTTGGTATCCTACGAATTAGCTAAGAAAGCCGCTCGTGCTTTCGACAACCAGAACAATCCATCTCCTACGACGACGAAGGCGGTTGAAAGCAGTGCTGCCAAAACAACCCTCACGAAAATAGAGGAATCAACCAAGAAAACAGAGGGCGGCGACGGTTGACGGAAACAATACCGACGACGACACAGGACAGACGGAAATGATTGACGGAGACGGGACCGATGACGACACAGGACGAGCGGCGGACCTACGCCAGGTTGAACTAGTAGTAGTTAGGCGTAGGGCAGCAGCAGGTAGGGTATCAAGCAAACCGGGTCAAAGTCACGGGTCGGCTTATTTGGGCCCCTGGTCTGGTTTGTTTTGGGCGTCTAGTCTGTAAGACTGCAACAATGTAATTACAAACAAGTTAAAATGATTGTTAATGACCAAATGAATATTTTTCTTATTAAAATGATATCTATTTTTGTCATTTCATCAAATATATGTTCCACATTTTCAAAAGTAAAGCAATTTAAAATTTTAGTTTATCAAACACTTATCCACTTTTTTGTTAACTTGATTATTTCTAAAGTTAAGTTATAGGTGGATTATTTTTTAAGCAAAACAATTCCAAACATAGTCTAAGTTTGAAAATCATCAAATTTTATATGTAATTTCATTTTTAGAAAGGAAAAGTAAAGATTTTGTAGAATTAATCATTAAAAGCAAGACATGTAATTTGTATAGGGTAGTTAAACAGTATTATCTCGTTTAGTCATTCTGTTAAAATTTCTATTGAAAAAGTATTGACTGATAGGGTCAGAAGGTCAAATGACCCTGCTGCCCCTGATTAAAAAATAAAACAAACAAAAATATAAATAAATTCTCCAAATTAAAAATTAAATTCGAACCAGACCAAGAACTGGAATCAAACCACCACACTAACATCCAAAGTCATCATCTTCAACTAGTTCTGGGTTCCCACTACCATTACACCATATCGACCATCACTATCACCATCATCATCTTCATCATCTCAGCCCATAGTTATTGGAAAATTTGTGATAAACAAGCAATTTGAGAGCGTTATTTGAGTATGATCGGTTTCATAAAAATAAAAGTCAATGTATATTCGAATTCTCCTTCGTGAGAGCTTCGACATGTGTAAGAACCTCAATTTTATGATTGACTTATTTCATGACAAACTACACCACATTAGGGATAATTGTGTAATGGGTAGCTTAAGACCTCATTGGCAAGCTTCCAAGCATCTCCATGACTTCAAGAGCAAAATGTATATTCACTTGACTTTGTCTCTTGAAGAGTTTAGGTGCACACACACACACACCTCATGCATGCTTTGTTGATCTTGCATTTGTGTTGATATTGTTTATATATGTGCATATCTTCACATTCACACTTGCACTTCATTTATAGATTTAAGTGTGGTATGGTATTGTGTTCGCGCTTACACGATGGTGTGCTTGTTTTAGCGTTGAGGACCATATGAGAAGGTCTCATTCTTCTCTTGATTTGGTTATATGGAGTAAGGTGTCTAGTTTCAAAAGAGTGTATTTCAATGATTTAAATGTTTTTCAAAACTGACCTTTGTATGGTCTTGTGACCATATCTTTTTATACATTGATTTAAAATGGGTTTTGTAAAGTTTTGTACAAACTAGACAGCCATACCTTTCCAACGGTATATTATTCGCAATATTTTATGACCGTTTGGATTGGTTTTAAAATCTCCAAAGTGACCACAAAAACAGGGCATCTCTGTTGTTGTCCGTTTCTGACATTTGGTCACTAAAATGACCATAACTTTTTCTAAAGACATCCAAATCATGTTTTTTAAATTGGAGTAGAAAGTAGACTTCCATACATTTCCAACGGTATATTATACGAAAGGTTTGGATGTCGTTTGGTCATGTTTTGGGTCGCTCGAAGATCGAGCTGTTGTGCTGTCTGACGTGTACCGCGGCCTAGACCGCTGTTGGTGTCATGCCTAGGCAGCGACCTAGGCAGCGGTAATGTCCAGCCATTCACTGCTGCCTGGACAGCTACCTAGGCACTTGCTTGGCCAGTGGTATGCACAACAGTCGTGCGGGATTTTGCTTCCCAAGTCCAAAAACGACGCCGTTTTGTATAGGGCTTCTTTATATATGTTCTCTTATTCTTCCTTGCCTTATTAGAGCTCAAAGAACACATTTTTAGAGAGAGAGAGAAGCTTCAAGCTTATTTCTTTGACTCACCAAACCCAAAACCCATCTCCATCTTGCATCATTCTTCATCATATGAGCATGGGTGTTCTTGATTTCATGACTAGGTAAGTAAGAACTTCATTGAACATCTTTTATTGTTCTTCTTACTCTAGATTAGGTGTTTATTGCATGATTAAATACCTAGACTCTAGTCATTGCATATATTTAAGAATCTTGATAACATGATTGAGTTTGTTTGTTGATAGCTAGGGTTTGTGGCTAAATCTATATGCTTTGCATTTAGATATTGTTTAGGACTCATTGATTGCATTTTGTGATTGCATTATAGTCCATGCCATGCTTAATGACAACTTGTGTTGATATGACTTTTGTGATAGCTAGCATTTAGGTCATTGTTGCCTCTAGCTAATTAGGTCATATTGATTACATTTTGATGATTGCATTTTGATGATTGCATTTTATGACCATGACATGCTTAATGACAACATATGTTGAAATGACTTCGTTTGATAACTAGGATATATTGTTGCATAACTATATCTAGTTAAGTCTTTATGAATATTCATTTAGACATTAATATCTAGGAATTGCACTTAGTGACATTCTTTAAATTCCTAGATAAGCATTTAGTGTTGCCTAGCATTATTTGCATTTAGAATATTTTTACATATTCACATAGGTTTAACTCTTCATTGAGGTTAAGTCTTGTGGTTTCGTTGTGAAGTTGCACAATCAAAGGAAGTCTTGCAACCAAGGGTGGGTTGACAAGCAAATTGGTCGGGTGCCACTGTAAAAGGCCCAAGGGGGTAGAGTAGGAGGCGTTCACGCCAAGAGTAGTGTATCAAGGGATATCACTAGGGACTGAACCAATAGTGGTGAGTGGCAGTGTCCATAGCCTGAGGTTGTCGAGAGTGAGTCCGAGAATCATTTGAGGGTGTAACCTTTTATTCATATAGTGGATTTCTGTGACCGAGTGTGGCACACTTAACAACCCATGGTTTTTCCCATTTGGAGGGTTTCCATATATACATCTTGTGTGATTTATATTTCCTCACCTTACACTTGATGTTGTATGTTTATTTTATTGGGTGAATTTTGAATATTGACTAATCAAGAAAAATTGGTAATTGACTTGATTAATACCTATTCACCCCCCCTCTAGGTATAGACACACACGTTTTTAGGGAACTTTCAACGTGGTATACTCAAACTCACAAATCGGTTAATGGGTGAATGAGAAATTGAGTCTCAAAGTGAGCCCATTATGTTGGGAAAAATGTGCATCCCACATTGGTTGAGAAAAACACTTATATGTAGTTTATCTGTAGTATATAAGTAGTTGATAGTAGCTGTTGATGGTGATTTTTGGATCAATCCCCCGTCACACAATTAGAGCAAAGTAATAGCTATGCACAAACAAAAGATACTAAGAAAATAAATAGAACGCAAGATTTTACGTGGTAAAACCCCAATGCGGGGAAACGTCCACGGGTGCCGATTGCGACAACAGAAATTCACTATACAGAAAGAAGATTACACACTCAATCACTCTTGCATTCTCTCTAAAATTGCGTTCAACCCTTTTGGGTATTTTTTAGGTCTATTTATACATGCACAGAACCCTAATTCTTGATGTACAAGTAAGGAAAGTTCCTGTAATCAAACGAAATTCTAACTTATTGGAGTCGTATTATCCATTTTTCCTGTTTCACATTGATTGTGTCCTGGTCGTATTGAATTCCTTGTTCAATTTACACTTTTATCAAAGTGTGCTTCTAGAAGTCTTGTTCAAGTTGGACTCTTTTTCTGCGTGTTTGAGTCGTGATCTTGTTGAATCTGGATGCTAATCCACGTGTCGTGCGTCCGATCGCTTGTTTTTCCAGACCATTCTTGTTTACCCCGATCATTGGTTAAACCTGACCCTGGCCCTGGCCATCTTGACTACCTGATCGGGTTTTCTAATCCGACCATCTGTGTTATCTAATCAGGGAGAATTGGTCGGGTTTGCTTAGTCCTACTTGTGTTGACTTAATCTGATCAGACTCCAGTGACGTGGCGTTTCCGACCCTAGTCTTTTGCTGACGTGTTATGCTACAAAGAATTTTCTAATAACACCACCCCCTTAAACATACAAAACTGAGCACCTTGTTTGAAATAGAACTCGTTAGTAGATGTATGTTTAATTTATCAAAAAATTTTGTCGTGGTGCTTTGAACACGTATTTAATGCTTTGCGGCTGGATGCTATTTTCAATCATGCCCATTTCGGTTGACGTAATCATTTATCCACTTTTTTCAAATTTTAAACGGTGCGTGTTTCTCGTTTCGTGTGCACCTACCCCGATTCGCATATACATGTTGGTATGATGTCATTTACCCTTATATATATCTCAAAAACTTTTCATTTTTCTTTATGATTTCATAATGATTTCTTACAAACAAATTCTGACTCCTCTTTTCCTCTAGATTTTGGCTTTCCATCATCATGTTGGAACCTCGTTCACCGGTCATGCAACGGAAATGAGTTTTTAATTTTTTTTATACAGATCGTAATCTGTATCTGAGACCAGTGAACTTGAGATCGTATTTATTTTAGGAACAAATACATATACTAATTATTACACTAATAAAATATATACGTAAATACAGGAAATTGTAATCAATAATAAAAAGGAAGATTAAAAAAACCATACCAACGTTTGAAGGCTCCTTCACTTCTTGTAATGCTCTTGATCTGTACCACCAATCTTCTTTACTATATCCCGTGACTGATAACTGCGTGTGGGCGCGTCACGGATTCAGAAATTTAGGAGGATGTTGAATAGAAAAGAATAAGAAACTCTTTCTTTATATTAGTGCACAACACTTGCACACAAAACCTTTTCTCTCTTTTTGGTGTTATTTCATGCACACACTTGCACACTACCAAGAAAACTAGCCACAACTTTTTTGACCTTTTTTTTCTTTTTAATCTCACACAAACATGCAAAACAAAAAGTTTTTTTTTTCTTTTGTGAACCACTTTGTACCTTTTTTTGTCAATATATATATATATATATATATATATATATATATATATATATATATAAGTGTGTTGTGCGTGAACTCACACCTTTTTTTTTTAAAATAATATATATCATATATATAATATTTAAATATTTGATCAAATCTATATTTGATTTTTAAAAACTTTCAAATAAAAAATATCTCATATCTTTTATTTGATTTTATTTGAATTCAAACTATTTAAATTCAAAATTAAAAAAATTTAATTTAATAAAATAAAATAATCATATTATCTTATTTTATTCAAAAAATAAATATCAACATACAACCTCCATTTAGTGAATAATAACATAATTAAATAATCTTATTATTTAATTTATTTAATCACCATTATTCATTAATTAAATAATATCATTATTTAATTAATTCCCAAATAAATACCTGTCGCTTTTGTAACACAATTAATTGGACAATCCAATCAGTTAACCGTGACCCTTGTTACCTAAAACGATCGGGCTAGCAAGGGGACCTAGTAGTCCCACAATATTTTGAGCTCCAATAATCATCGGAATCATTAATTAAACTCTTTAATTAATATTCTTTGATTATTAACTCTGGTGTTATTCCACTAAAAACCCGAAGCTGTACTCTCTCAACTGCAGACGTTTTTGCAAACACCGATACAACTCGGTGTCCATCGATATAGCTATTACACATGGTGTGATCCTCCACAGTAGTTCATAATTAGAGCTGGGTCATAATGTTCGTTATACCCTCTAATTACATATATCCTTTAAGTACCATTGATTCTCTAATGGACAATAAATCCTATTTCCTCATGGAATTAGGAGAGCACTCATATTGTCCAAGCCCCGAATCAACCCTTAAAGAAACTACCATATACTTCTCACAAGAAGGAGTGGATTCCACTATTGTGTACAAACCTTCCCAGCCACAAGCCAAACCGTAATCCCAACATACGGAGTATATTGACCAGGAAATGCATTTGACCTCACTCATGGTATATCAAAGACCACGATCTAACCTGAAGGAGTCGATAAGACACTTAGGATTAAGATCACCAATATATAGCCATCATTAGTTGATATATATATATGAATCTCATCGGTAAACGGATCTTGCTGAGAGATTCATATAGATCATGGCCCAGTCTTATATGATCACATCATACAAGGTGTCTCCATTCCCATATCTCATATGAATGATTCAAGATAGAATCATCGTAAATTACGGAATAGACCACAGCTATAGATTAACCACAAATAAAGTACCCACCTTTATTTGCTATCTATGGACTCTTTAGATTGCACGTCTCTTACTGTATCCATCTGTATATGACACTCATATACACAGTTCGAGATTACATCCAGCAATCCAGGATGTTAATATATGCACAAGTTTATAAAATAAATAACATAACAAGAATGAATTGAACTTTTCTTTTTATTTATTTCATAAATCCATATACAAATTACATCTTTAAGACATAAACCCCAACAATCTCCCACTTGCAATAAAACATGTGAGGCATGTCTCGTAACCCTAGACCATCTAGGTCACCCGAAAACACTTTAGCCGGTAAGGTCTTCGTAAATGGATCGGCATGATTGTCTTGTGAGGCTATCTTGGTGACGATCACATCTCCTCTCTGCACTATCTCTCTGATGGGAGATGCTTTCTCTCTATATGCTTCCCTCTCTTGTGGTTTTTTGGTTTTTTGTAATTAGCCACAACACCACTATTATCACAATAAAGTGTGATGGGCTTATCCAGATCTGGAACAACTTTTAGATCACTCAAGAACTTACGGAGCCAAACAACCTCTTTAACAACTTTACTAGCGGCTACATATTCGGCTTCCATGGTGGAGTCAACAATGCAAGATTGTTTGATACTTCTCCACACAATGGCTCTACCACTCAAGGTGAATACTGATCTAGACGTGGATTTCCTAAAATTTCTATCTGACTGAAAATCAAAATCTGTGTATCCTAACGGGATCAAATCCTGTCCGGAATACATAAGCATAAAACTTGTCGTTCTCCAAAGATACTTGAGAATAGTCTTGACAGCAACCCAATGATCCAATTCTGGGTTGGACTGGTTATCTGCTGACAACTCCCACTGTATAGCAGATGTCCGGTCTCGTACATAACATAGCATACATAAGACTACCTACTGTCGATGCATAGAGTACACATTTCATATCCTCAACTTCTTGAGGTGTCTTAGGACACTGTTCTTTAGACAAGTGAACTCCATGCCTGAAAGGTAAATTACCTTTCTTGGAGTTCTATATCAAAAATCGTATAAGAATCTTATCGATATATGATGGATGAGACAGTCTTATGAGTTTGTTCTTACAATCCCTTATAAGTTGGATCCCTAGAACATAACTTGTCTCTCCCAAATCTTTCATTTGGAATTGGCTAGCCAGCCAACCCTTTACATTAGACAACACTCCCATATCATTCCTAATGAGTAGGATATCATCTACATATAGGACCAAGAAAACTACTTTCTTATCAATGATCCACTTGTAGACACAAGGCTCATCAATGTTCTGCTCAAAGCCATAGGTTTTTATCACATTATCAAACCTGATGGTCCAAGATCTAGATGCTTACTTAAGTCTATAGATGGACCTTTACAGCTTGTAAACTTTTTACTCTTGATCTGGAGACACGAATCCCTCTGGTTGCATCATATAGATGCTCTCATCAAGATTGCCATTCAAGAATGCAGACTTGACATCCATTTGCCAAATTTCATAATTGAAATAGGCAGCAATAGATAAGAGAATCCAAAAGACTTAAACATGGCTACTGGCGAGAAGGTCTCTTCATAATCGACCACCTCTTTCTGGGTATAACCCTTGGCCACTAGCCTTGCCTTGAAGGTCTCTACCTTCCCGTCTACTCCTCTTTTTCTCCTCTAGATCCACTTACACCCTATCGGTTTTACCAGTAAGTCTACAAGATCTCAGACTAAGTTAGAGTACATGGACTTCATCTCGAGATTCATGGCTTTAAGTCATTGCTCTTTATGAGGATCTTCCATTGCATTCTTAAATATCAATGGATCATCCACACTATCAGCATAGACAACACCTTGTCTCTCACCTACACCTAAATAGCGTTTAGGTTATCTTATAACCCTCTCACTATGCCTAGGTAGTAGTGTATCCTAATTAGGAACTATTCGACTCTTAGATGTTTGTGGATCAACAACTCTTGTTGATGAAGCACTGATCTCACCAGGCTCTAACTTATTCAATATAATCTTAGACCGAGGTTTATGGTCACTAATATATTTGTCCTCAAGAAATGTTGCATTTGTCGGTACAAATACTTTGTTATCTTCTTGACTATAGAAGTGTCCACCTCTGGTCTCCTTGGAGTATCCTACAAACAGGTGTTAGGTTTTAGATTGTGTTGGCATTAATTCCATATCAAAATGATGTTTACTTGTAATGATTTAGTTGTTTATATTCTGGATGATTCAAGCTTCAAGGAAGAAGGAACAACTAGTCAAAGCAAGTTCAAAGTCTTCAAAGAGAAAGGATGCAATATGGTTCTACAAAGGTATACTAAGACCTTATCTTTCTCTTACAAGGCTTAGGCACACACACACAATTCATACATTTGTGTCCCTGCATCGTTATACACCATTATAGACACACACATACAATTCATTCATATGTGTCCCTGCATCGTTGTGCACCATGTATAACACATTCACACACTTGAAGATGAATGCTCATGCATTGGTATGGAAATAACATGTTTTTGAAAATGCATGATTGGAGACTATCTCTATGTAGTTTGCATTCTAGTGTGTATTGTGTTTTTCTGTGTATATGTTTGTATAACATGGATATTGAACTTGAATTTAGTCTTAAATCATTCTTGATTGAGTTTCGGTCATGTCGGTTACTTATACTATTGATTTCAAGTTCTAAGTCAAAAGATATACTACACTTCCAACTCATGTTGCATACATTGTCTTCGTCTTCGTATATCAAGTCGAATTATTATTTTCTGGGTTGAGTATCTCATATGTCCATGTTTGTGAGAGAGTTACGGTTTGTAATCTACAAATGGATTCGTAATCCACAAATGGATTCGTATTCCAAGTACGGAGGCTGGAGAACAGTCGAAGAACGCGAGAGGAGTGCAAGGGAGTTGCACCATGGCCAAAGGCCATCAATTGGTGCAAGCCCAAGATGGCGCGTGGCCATCTCAGATGCAACTCCTTGCTGCCCCGAGATGCCTACGCGCTATCTCGGGGAAGTATTCTCAAAGGAGAGCATTTTGGTCCTTTTGCTTCTATTCTTTCCCTCTCCTTTATATTTCCTTTCCCTCCCACATTTCATTCTAAGAAGAAATTTAAAACTTGAGTGCAGAATTTTCTCTCTACATTTTCTCACTTTCCAAACACCATAACTTCTTCATTTGAACTCTGATTTGAGTTATTCAAAGTTGAGAGTATTTGTCTATTCATCCTCCATCTTTTCTCTGAAGGTTTGAGTTAGTTTTATTGCTGTTTTTGGAGTCTAAACTAAAAAAAAAACGGGATTGCACCAAAATCAACTAAGGTATTGATTTTATCTCAAAGTTTTCTTTTAAAACTTGGTCAATTGCCTTGGGTTTTCTTCTTTGACATATATATGTGTCTTGTGATAGTTTTGATTTAAGTTTTGAACTCATTTAAAGCTAGATTGAGTTTCAATTAAAATCTCACATGTCAAATTAGGTTTTGATTTTACCTATGTTTTCACATGTTTGGGATTGTATTGTGCTAGCTTTGATTCCAGGACTCTTTGATGATCTTTGATTGATTGATTTTGAGAAAAATAGTTCCTCACATGTATTAGGCTCTCTTTGGCCGAAATCTCACAATGATACATGTGCTTGTGTTCTTTTGAGTTATTCATATGCTTTGTTGAATCTAAGAATAGGAATATGCTCTAGAACTTTAGCTTTAATCTAAATGACTTTGTCACATGATTTTAGCATGTTTTTGGTTTATGAGATTTAAACTTGATTATGTGTTAATTGAACATATCTTGTGATTCAAGTTTTTGATCTATGCATGTATCAAGGTTGTAATTAATGTTGAACATATCTTACATGATCTAGATGGATTAAACATGCATGATTGACTATACTACATTTGTTTTGTGCATTCATACTTATGTCTAGTATTTTCCATAGGATGTGTTGATCATAACATTCTATGTTGCATGCTTGTTTGCGTTTTTCATTCATGATCACCTAGATACCTTGTGAGAAGGAAGTCTTGACAATAGGTGTGAGACCTATGTTGTTGAGCAAGAAAGTCTTGGCAAGAGGTGTGAGACCTTGGATTGTCATGCAAGGAAGTCCTTACTAGAGTCGGGAGGACTCAGATAGTTGAACAAGAAGTCTTGCCTTGGGTCGTGAGGATCCGGAAGGGTGGGTGAGGAAGTCTTGACTAGAGTCGGGAGCAAGAACTCTTGCCTAGGGTCGTGAGGATCCGGAAGGGTGAGCGAGAAAGTCTTGACAAGAGGTGTGAGTCCTAGGATTGTTGAGCAAGAGAGCGACATCTTCATGAGTAGGATAAAAGGGTAGTTTCTAGGTGAAGGGGTCACTTGAGAGATTGTACTTGTCTTATCTACTAGTGGATTTTGTTTGCCGATGGTTACTAACCCATGGATGTTTCCTCTTAAGAGGTTTACCATGTTATGTCTTGTGTCAACTTTTCTCTATCTCTATTTCTCTTATATTTGTATTTGTTATTTGAATATTGTGGATAGAACTCTTTATGTAAGTTGACTTCCTTTCTATAATATAGATTGTGTATGTGTTACAATTACTTGTTTGTATCACACTTTACTTGTTTTATATATTGATTAAGTGTCTTTAATTGATATATATATTGTGATACAAGCAATCTAGAGGGACAAACTTTTGTTTGTTTCTAAGAGAGTCGAACAAGGTGTCTAACCTATTCACACCCCCTCTAGGTTAGCCTTGAGCATTTAACTGTGTTTGTATTTTCAATAGGTAGACCACAGACTTGGAGTCTAGCTTTCCATTTATGTTCTTCAACACATGTGCTGGACACCCCTATATGCGAAAATGTCGTAAACTAGCTTTACGACCATTCCATAACTCTAGAGGAGCCTTATAAACATATTTGGATGGCACTACATTCAAAATGTACGCCGCTGTTTGTAACGCATATCCTCAGAAGGAATTTGGTAATGATGAGAAACTAATCATGGATCTCACCATTTCCATCAGGGTTCTATTTCTCCTATCCGCTACAGCATTTTGCTGAGGTGTACCGAGAGCTGTGAGTTGGGAAACTATCCCATGCTCGACCATGAAGTCTTCAAACTCTTGGTCAAAGTACTCACCTCCACGATCCGATCGTAGTGACTTGATAGTTCTACCTAATTGATTCTCAACTTCGGCTCCGAATTCTTTGAACTTTTCAAATGTTTTCGACTTCCGTTGTATTAGGTAGACGTATTTGTATCTTGAGTAGTCATCTATAAAGGTGACATAATACTCATAACCACCCCTAGCTTTAACATTCATCGGTCCGCAGACGTCTGTATGTATAAGCTCTAGCGGTTCTTTAACTCTAAGCCCTTTTCTAGTAAAAGATCTCTTAGTCATCTTACCTTCCAGACAATATTTGTAGACAGGTAAGGTGTCAACCTTTAACTCACTTAAAGGTCCACTTTTTGCTAGTCTGTCCATCCGGTCAAGGTTGATATTGATGGGGTTTATACCCTAAAGATGTAATTTGTAAATGGATTTACGAAATAAATAAAATAAAAAGTTCAATTTATTCTTGTTGTGTTGTTTATTTTATAACCTATGCATATATTTAACATTCAAGATTGTCAGATGTAATCTCGAACTATGTATATGAGTGATATATAGGGATGGATACAGTAAGAGACATGCAATCTAAAGAGTCCATAGATAGAATAAAGTTGGGTACTTTATTTATGGTTAATATATAGTTGTGGTCCATTCCGTAATGTACGATGATTCTATACTGAATCATTCATATGAGATATGGGAATGGAGGCAGCTTGTATGATGTGATCATGTATGACTGAGCCATGATCTATATGAATCTCTCACCAAGATCCGTTTACCGATGAGATTCATATATATCAACTAATGATGGCTATATGTAGGTGATCTTAATCCTAAGCGTCTTATAGACTCCTTCAGGTTAAATCGTAGTTTTTGATATACCATGGGTGAGGTCAGATGCATTTCCTGATCAATATACTCTGTATATACCATGAGATTGCAGTGTGGCTTATGGTTGGGAAGATTTGTACGAAATAGTGGAATCCACTCTTTCTTGGGAGAAGTAGATGGTAGTTCCCTTAAGGGTTGATTCGAGCCTTGGATAATTTGAGTGCTCTCCAAATTCTGTAAGGAAATAAGATTTATTGTCCATTATGTTAGGTTTTAGTTTGTGTTGGCATTAATTCCATATCAAAATGATGTTTACTTGTAATGATTTAGTTGTTTAGAATCATGTTGATTCAAGCTTCAAGGAAGAAGAAACAACAAGTCAAATCAAGTTCTAAGTCCTCAAAGAGAAAGGATGCAATTTGGTTCTACAAAGGTATACTAAGATCTTATCTTTCTCTTACAAGGCTTAGGCACACACACACACAATTCATTCATATGTGTCCATGCATCGTTGTACGCCTTTATAGGCACACACATACAATTCATTCATATGTGTCCCTGCATCGTTGTGCACCATGTATAACACATTCACACACTTGAAGATGAATGTTCATGCATTGGTATGGAAATAACATGTTTTGGAATATGCATGATTGGAAACTATCTCTATGTAGTTTGCATTCTAGTGTGAATTGTGTTTGTGTGTGTATATGTTTGTATAACATGGATATTGAACTTGGATTTAGTCTTAAATCATTCTTGATTGAGTTCCGGTCATTTCGGTTACTCATACTATTGATTTCAAGTTGTAAGTCAAAAGATACTACACTTTCAACTCATATAGCATATTGTCTTCGTATTCGTATATCGAGTCGAATTATTATTTTCTGGGTTGAGTATCTTATATGTACATGTTCGTCTGAGAGTTTTGGTTCGTAATTCGTAAACGGATTCAAATTCTGAGTTCAGAGGCCGGAGAACGGTCGAAGAACGCGAAGGAAAGTCGGAGGAGAAAGAAGCAAGCAAGGCACTTCTTTCCCGAGATAGCGCGTGGGCATCTGCCCCCGAGATGGCCACACGCTATCTCGGGCAGCAAGCTTGCTTGGATGCTTCTTGCTCCTCTTGGTCATTTCACATGTCCAAGTTTTCCTCTCCTTTATAAACTCTTTCCCTCTCACATTTCATTCTAAGAAGAAATTTAAAACAAGTGTGCATAAATTTTCTCTCTAAATTTTCTCACCTTCCGATTTGAGTGATTCGAAGTTGAGAGTGTTCATCTATTCATCCTCCATCTCTTCTTTGAAGTTTTGAGTAAGTTTTGCTGCTTTTTTTGGTGTATAATCATACAAAAACGAGACTGCATCTAAATCAACTAAGGTATTGATTTTCTCTCAAAGTTTTCTTTTAAAACTTGGTCAATTGCCTTGGGTTTTCTTCTTCAACATATATTTGTATATTGTGAGTGTTTTGATTTGTGTTTTGAACACTTTCAAAGCTAGATTGAATTTCAATTGAAATCATACATGTTGAGTTAGGTTTTGATTTTTGCCTATGTTTCACATGTTTGAGATTGTATTGTGCTAGCTTTGATTCTAGGACTATTTTATGATCTTTGATTGATTGATTTTGAGAAAAATAGTTCCTCACATGTATTAGGCTCCCTTGGTCGAATTTCTCACATAATACATGTGCTTATGTTCTTTTGAGCTATTCATGTGTTTTGATTGAATTTATGATTAGAAATATGCTCTAGAACTTTAGCTTAAATCTAATGGACTTTGTCATATGATTTTAGCATGTTTTAGGTTTATGTGATTTAAACTTGATCTTGTGATTTATTGAACATATCTTGTGATTCAAGTTTAGATCTATGCATGTATCTAGGTTGTGATTAATATTGAACATATCTTACATAATCTAAATTGATTACACATGCATGATTAACTAGACTATATGTGATTTGTGCATTCATGCTCATGTCTAGTTTTTTCCATAGGATGTGTTGATCATAGCATTCTATGTTGCGTGCTTGTTTGAGTTTTGCATTCATGATCATCTAGGTGCCTTGTGATAAGGAAGTCTTGACAATAGGTGTGAGACCTATGGTGTTGAGCAAGAAGTCTTGGCAAGAGGCGTGAGGCCTTGGATTGTCGAGTAAGGAAGTCTTGGCTAGGGTCGTGAGGATCCGGATAGTCGAGCAAGAAGTCTTGCCTAGAGTTGGGAGAACTCGGATAGGTGAGCGAGGAAGTCTTAACTAGAGTCGTGAGGACTTAGTTGAGCAAGAAGTCTTGCCTTGGGTCGTGAGGATCCGGATAAGGTGAGCGAGGAAGTCTTGACAAGAGGTGTGAGGCCTCGGATTATTGAGCATAGGGCGACAACTTCTAGAGTAGGATAGGAGGGTAGTTTCTAGGTGAAGAGGTCACTTGAGAGATTGTACTTGTCTTATCTACTAGTGGATTTTGTTTTCCGATGGCTGCTAGCCTGTGGATGTTTCCTCTTCGGAGGTTTACCACGTTATATCTTGTGTCAACTTTTCTCTATCCCTATCTCCCTAATATTTGTATTGTGGATAGAACTCTTTATATATGTTGACTTCCTTTCTATAATATAGATTGTGTATGTGTTACAATTACTTGTTTGTATCACACTTTACTTGTGTTTATATATTGATTAATTGTCTATAATTAATATATATATTGTGATACAAGCAATCTAGAGGGATAAACTTTTGCTTGTTTCTAAGGGAGTGGAAAAAGGTGTCTAACCTATTCACCCCCCTCTAGGTTAGCCTTGAGCATTTAACCATGTTTGTATTTTCAATTGGTATCAAAGCAGGAAATTAGATTGCACTTAGTGTGAGTCCGGGGTGATACATTCACGGTTTTTGCAAGGCATTTGAAGTCATGGGTTTACAAGATGATGTAATGGCAGAAGGAGCCTCAAATACTAGGCCACCATTACTTTGTGGCACTAACTATGGGTATTAGAAGTTGATGATGAAAGCCTACATCCGCTCTATTTATGGAAGGGCTTGGTTGGTAGTGGAAGAAGGTTATAGTCCTCCTACCAAGGTTCAAGAGGATGGAACCATGATACTCAAGCCATGAAGTGGATGGACAACAAATGTGTTTGAGGTTGCTAAATGACACCATCGTGCTATGAATGCCATCTTTGGAGGAGTTGATAGGCATCAATTCTCCAATATTCAAAATCTTAAATCCGCAAAGGAAGCTTGGGATACTCTCCAAGTTACTAATGAAGGAACCTTAGCGGTGAAGAAATCGAGGCTTCAAATGTTGGCATCATAATTTGAAGGTTTAAGTATGAGTGAAGAAGAAAACTTTGAAGACTTCCAATTCTGGCTTCTTAACATAGCTAATCCATGTCAAGCACTTGGAGTACCTATCTCAAAAGAGCGTTTAAATTGGAAAATCCTTAGGACTCTTCCTAAAAGATTCAAATCAAAGGTGATGGCCATTGAGGAAAGTAAGGATGTGGATAGTATGAATATCGATGAGTTGCTTGGGTCTCTCCAAACTTATGAGATGTGCTTGAAGCCAAAAATGAAAAGTAAAGGAATCGCTCTCAATGCTATTGAAGAGGAGAGTGATGATGAAAATGAAGAGATGGCACTTTTGGTTAGAAGGTTCAAGAAGTTTCTAAAGAAGAATGCCAAGCCTAGAGGCAAGTCTTCTAAGGAAAAAGGAGTCAAGAAAACATCATCTCCAAGGATTGAGAAGAATAGTCAAGCCATGAACAAGAAAGAGGTTCAATGCTATAATTGTCATGGTTTTGGTCACTTTGCTAGTGAGTGTACCAAGAAGCCATCTAAGAAAGAAAAGAAAGGCAAAGTGTTGGCGGCTACTTGGAGTGATGATAATCTAGTGACAATGAGAGCTCTAGTAGTAAGTCTTCAAGTGATGAAGAGTTGGTGAGCAACTTTGTAGCTCTAACGGCTTCTCATTCTTCACTAGATGTTAATGGTACAATATCTTTGAACAAGAACTTTGATGCAAATCATGTTGGAAGCTCTAGTTCATTCCTACTAATCTTGAGTTGTTGACAAAGATAGAAAAGCTTGAAGAAGATAGAGACAATGCTCAAAGAGAAGTAGTTGAGAATGATGATTTGATCAGAACTAGATGAGTTTGTGGTTGTTACTCATAGACTTCTTGGTGAAAAAGGTGATATTATGAAGAAGTTTAGAGAACTTGAAAAGATAAACCTTGCGAAGGATAATGTGATATCTTCTTTGAAGAAGAGAGAACAAGAATTGATGGAAGATATAGATACGGCTAAGGAGGTTATCAAGGACTTAATGAATGATTCGGTTAGTGTGTCTAGTGTTAGGAATCTTGTTAACTCTCATAGTGGTGAAGATGACTTGGTAGTTAAAGAGGAGCTCTTGGAAGCACCACTTCCTACACACTTTGATGAAGTCATGATTGATAAGAAACCACACAAGAAGAGAAGATCAAAAGCTAAGAAAAAGTTGATGAACAAGGTATCTTTTCAAACTCCTAGTGAAGCTAGTTCAACTCCAAAATGTACAATCTCATCTTTTATTCCAATTTACCATTATTGCAACACAATAGGTCACATTAAGCCTAGGTGTTATAAATATATTGAAAAATGCAAATTAGGAAATGAATCTAGGGATAAGGAGATTAAACTTCAACTTGAACATGCTAAGGATTTGAAAGTTGAAAAACATGATAAGTTTGCTGAGCATGAAATTGTGGATTAGAAAGAATTCTAATTTTGTTCAACTTGACAAAGCTTGTGTTGATAATGTTAAGAAAGAGTGTGTCAATGATATTCTTGTTAATCAAGTCATTGAAGGACTTTACTCTAGATTTAACATTGTTGTCAAGGATGATATTGGAAATGTTTGTGTAGGTATACCCAAGAACAAGTGGTTCAAGGGTGAGTGCTCTTATCACTAATATAAGAAGCACATATGAGATATATTTGAGGCTATATATCAATTGTGTTGAGAATTCTTGCTTGCTAGCTTTAAATACTCCATGTATTGATATGAACTTGGTTATCTCACATCATGTTTGTTATGATGGTCAAAATTTGTTGATTAACTTTGAAGAAGTTCTTTTGTTATATGTGTTGATTGAGTTGAGATATTATACTTTTTATACTCTTGTTGTGAAACATCGTCAACTTGGTGTTATGAGGACATTCAAGGCAAAAGTGCTCATAAAAAAGGCGGAAGTATGATATTTGGTGAATATAATGTGCAAAAAGGTATCTCTATACTCTAATGCATGTTCTCTTAGATATTCATCTTTTGACTCAATTTTTGTTACACATTTCATAACATGTCATATTAGAGAATTTTGTATAGCATACATATGGTTCTCGTTGACATTTGCTATTTTAGGATCTAATAGTGATATTGTTCACATTGATCTTAACTTTGATGATTGTTTGTGTATGGTATATTGAGTGACATTACTTTTGAAAATATGAGCTTCATATTCTTTGAAAGCTACTCATTAGAGAAGTAATGATCTTGAATAAGTCTCTACTTATTGCTCTTAGATCATGTGCTTATGAGCCATAAAATTTTGGTTTTCTAAAATTGCACCTTGCTTCTCTTATATGTTTTGCTAGTAGGTTGAGTTTACTAATATGTAAACATTGGATACACCTTGAAGTTTTTGTGCTTAAGTACATTTAAAATGACCTATGGTTAGTATCCATTTTGCTTCGGCAATTATATAGAACTCAACGAGTACCTTCATGAAAAGGGCTACACACATTGGTTGTGAAAGCTACCCAATGTTGGAAAGAGCTACACCATTGTGATGAGTGAAAGCCGTCATGAAATGAATTTTGTTTATGTAAAAAAAATGGAAAAATCAAAGAAGTGTTGAAATGAAATCATAAAAAAAAAAATCTTTGATTCAAAGCCTAAAAATAAAAGGAGGAAGGCTTAAAAAGGAGTTTAGTTGAAAATCAATTGAGCTCGGGTTGAAAAACAGAAATGGGATGACGATCCATATGCACACACACTCTCATATGTTGAAATCTATTCTTTTAATAGCAAAAATTCCTGATGATAATTGATTTGACTTTTTATGGAAAAAGCTTAAGATGAATAGTTGTTGGAAATTGTTTGCATGTTGATTATCAAACTACTTTTTGATATATATTTGAAGCATATCTCTCACACACCCATTTTGTTTATGAGTATGATGATATCTTTGCAATTGTTGAAGAATAATGAGAGAACTTGAAAAATCTTTGTGTATCTCTCTTAGCATATGAAGCTTATTTTTTTGATATTTCTTCAAATTGCTTGAATGTGTGATTGTGTGAACATCTTTGAGAACTCTATGCTATCATTGATTTTAGTTATAGCATTTATCAAGGGGCAGCATTATATGCTAGACATTGTTCTCTTTTATGATATGTTCACATGTTTCATTTTGTTACATGTTGACATATTTTGACTTAATGATACTTGTAAGATATTACTCACTATCTTTGTCTTGCATGATGATTCATTCTTCAGTCATATGTCTTTGTGTTTATATATTTGTGACTAATATGCTTGTTTTGTCTTTCACTCACTTTTGTATGTATATAGCATCTTATTTCACAAGAACAAATGTGAAGAACTAAAGTTACCAGAAGTGGAAATCAATCGAATCCCATTGTGAAAGCCAAGTCTACCTCAAAGGGATCCAAAGCTTCAAGGTCAAAGGATTTTAGGGATCTTTGGAACTAAGAAGATATTTCAAGAGAGAGACATTGACTTAGGTAAATGTAAAGATTCTTATGTTCTTAAATGCATTAAGGATAGGAATTGGGAATCTTGGGTGAGCATGCTAGGAATAGTGAATGATACTTTTGTTAGAGAGTTTTATCATGAAGATAGAAAGAGTGCCACCTTATTGGATGCTTTGATGGAGATTATAGGTGTTGTGTTTAGAGTTAACCCGAAAAATATTAACAAGTTTCTTGGGCTATCTAGTGATATTGATTCAAACTTTCTAGATGTTGATATCATTGAGAATCTTAATATCATGGGTAGAACTCTATGTGGCAATGCTTCTTTTGAGTGGAAAGGTAGAGCATATATTAGTCAACATGAGTTAACTAAGGCAAGTGTATTTTGGAATCTTTTTATTTTCACTAATATTATTGGATCTTCGAATTCAACCGAGTTGAATAAAGACAAGATCAAAATAGTATATGCCTTGGTGACTAATCAACCTATAAACCTTGAGATTTGCTTATGTTTTACTTAGATAATACGATTTTCTCAACTAGAGGAGATAAGAAGCTTGCATTACCGGGGTTTATAACTTCTTTGTGTTTAGCTCGTAATGTTAAAAGTAGTGGAGATGATGTGTTGGTACAACCCTTGAAAAAATATAGTGATAAACGTGTGTCATACATGTCATATAAGGATAAGGGTAAGACATGTGATACTTTTGGACTATTTCTTAGTTCACAAGTAGATTGTCAAGAGACTAGCATAAACATTCTTCCGGATTGGGCTTTACATTTGAAGAAGAAGGTTGATGAGCTTAGTGCTATAGTTGATAAACAAGATGCTAGAATAAAAGAGTTGGAGGAGTGTATTGCATCAAGTTCAAGACCACCTCTCAAGCATTATGTTAGGTCAACTACACGCACATCTTTCTTTGGTGGATCTAGTAGCTAGTATTTGAGTCTCATGGTATGTTTCTTACCTTTTGGCATCATTTCATATGAAAAAGGGGAAGAAAGAGTTGTTAAGAGTTGCTAGTTACTTAGTTCCCTTTTTATGTTGTTTTTGTGAACTTTTGAATTTTCAATGGCATGTAATAATTAGTCTTAAGATTTGGTTAAGAATTCTTGTATTTGGCATGTATTGAGGGGGAGATACATGTATTTGCGGACTTAATTGTATATTCTTATCCATATTATATGTTGCCATTTGTTGTCTTTCTCTTGTATATGTATTGTGCTTTGAGATGATTTGTAGGTTGCTTCTAGAGAAGATCAAGATGAAGTTCAAGAGTTGGTGAAGATTAGTTATAGGAATCTTACTCATTGTAATGTGAGGGAGTGATTTTGTGACCGATCTTCATTTTTATATTTGTAGTAAATGTATAGGTGTTTTGACATGGAATTTGCCTAAGGGGGAGATTGTTAGGTTTTAGTTTGTGTTGGCATTAATTCCATATCAAAATGATGTTTACTTGTAATGATTTAGTTGTTTAGATTCATGATAATTGAAGCTTCAAGGAAGAAGAAACAACAAGTCAAAGCAAGTTCTAAGTTTTCAAAGAGAAAGGATGCAATTTGGTTCTACAAAGGTATACTAAGATCTTATCTTTCTCTTACAAGGCTTAGTCACACACACACAATTCATTCATATGTGTCCCTGCATCATTGTGCACTTTTATAGGCACACACATACAATTCATTTATATATTTCCCTGCATCATTTTGCACCATGTATAACACATTCACACACTTAAAGATGAATGCTCATGCATTGGTATGGAAATAACATGTTTTGGAATATGAATGATTGGAAACTATCTCTATGTAGTTTGCATTATAGTGTGAATTGTGTTTGTGTTTGTATATGTTTGTATAACATGGATATTGAACTTGGATTTAGTCTTAAATCATTCTTGATTGAGTTCCGGTCATTTCGATTACTCATACTATTGATTTCAAGTTCTAAGTTAAAAGATACTACACTTTCAACTCATGTTGCATACATTGTCTTCGTATTCGTATATCGAGTCGAATTATTATTTTATGGGTTGAGTATCTTATATTTCCATGTCCTTGTGAGAGTTACGGTTCATAATCCGTAAACGGATTCGAATTCCGAGTTTGAAGGCCAGAGAACGGTCGAAGATTGCAAAGGAAGGTCGAAGGAGAAAGAAGCAAGCAAGACACTTCTTTCTCGAGATAGCGCGTGGCCATCTCGGGGCAGAAGGCTTGCTGCCCCGAGATGCCCACATGCCATCTCAGGAAGCAAGCTTGCTTGGCTACTTCTTGCTCCTCTTGGTCATTTCACATGTCCAAGTTTTCCTCTCCTTTATAAACTCTTTCCCTCTCACATTTCATTCTAAGAAGAAATTTAAAACAAGTGTGCAGAAATTTTCTCTTTAAATTTTCTCACCTTCCAAACACCATAACTTCTTCATTTGAATTCCGATTTAAGTGATTCAAACTTTATAGTGTTCATCTATTCATCTTCCATCTTTTCTCTGAAGGTTTGAGTAAGTTTTGCTACTGTTTTTGGTGTCTAATCATACAAAAACGGGATTACACCTAAATCAACTAAGGTATTGATTTTCTCTCAGAGTTTTCTTTTAAATATTCATTAATTCTTTTAAATCACCTAAATTATTTTCATTAATTCCTGAATAAATATTCAGATCATTCTTTCTAATAATAACAGACTTATTATTAAAAGAAACAAAATATTTTTGTTCTAACAACTTAGAAACGAAAATCAAATTCCGTGTAAATCTAGGAATATAAAATACATTGTCTAACAATATATAATTATTACAAAAACGTAATCTAATTACGCCCACTGCTCATGCCGACACGACATCCCCTGACCCAACACACATTGAGAAGGCTCTATCCTCTAGCTGTGTCCAAGAATCAGTCCACTGCAAAGAAGAACAAACATGATTAGTGGCCTCTTAATCAACTATCCAGGGTGAAGAATCATCTTCCACTAAACAAGATTCAAGAACAAGTAAATCATATTTACCTTTCGTTTTCTTCTTCTTGGCCACCTCCTCCAAGTACTGAGGACAGTTCCTCTTCCAGTGCCCGACCTTGTTACAATGAAAACATTTTCCTTTGTCTTGGTAGGTGGAGGTGCCCTTATTTTTGCTTTGGGCTTACCCTTTGCCTTCTCAATGGACCTCTTTCTATTCTTAATATTAGAGGAAGATGGCTCGGTAACAATTGCCTCATCGGTCTTGCCCTTGTTGTGCTTAATCAATGACTCAAAGGTAGCGAGTTCATGGAGCAACTGTGTAAGACTGAACTTTAACTTGTTCTTCCCGTATTTGCTTTTAAACCGATCAAAGTTCTTCGAAAGAGTCATCAGTATGATGCTCACTTGATTGGGTCTGTCAATGGCCCTACTATTGACTTTTGCCTTGTTGAAGTATGACATCATGCTCAGGACATGTTCTCGAACTGATGTACCTTCCTTCATACGAGCGAGCATAGCGGAACGAACAACTTTGTGTCACTTTTGCTCGGAGGGCTGCCCGAATATAGCTTACAATGACTCCATGATTTTGAATACTGAAGTCATTGCTTCGTACTTTGAGACAAGCACGTCTGTCATTGAAGCCAACAAATATGTTTGGGTCTTCTCATCAGATGAGACCCATTGCTGGTATGCCTCACGAACAGTTCGTGTGGCATTGGCAGTAGGCGTTGGAGGACATTCCTCTGTAAGCACAAACTTGAGGTCTTTGGTGACCAAAATTGCATTAATATTAAGTTTCCACTTAGTGTAGTTATCACCAGTTAATTTGTCATTTGCGAGAAATTGAAGTAATGCATAAGACATTGCTGAAATAAATAAAACATTCATTCAGTCATTTATTTAAAACAAATGCGAGTGTTTTGGTATAAATTTAAACATGATGCATGAACATGTTTAACGAACTAGAACTACCCTAAAAATAGTTACTATACCACGACAATCGAACATACCACAGAGAAGTGCCGCCTTAGGGTCGGTCAAATCCTTACATGTTGGACCGAGACATTCTCAATCAAATGATATTCTAGAATAACTCTTATTGCATATCATTCAACCATTGTTTATTCAATCAGATTTCTAATTAACAAACTTAATCAAAACCCTCGTGAGTGTAACCCACCATTTCAGATCTCACGAGCTTAACTCGAGAATTGCCGCCTTAGGGTCGGTCAATCCTGAAATACCTCAGAAATCCTATCCGTTAGGAAGTCAACCTTGGTATTGACCTTTGTGGAAATCCTCCTTAGGGAGTACGAAAGCAAAGCCGTCACGAGGCCCCACTCTGATCTCACGGTGTTGAACAAATGATGGAGACCATGGGATATATATGTCATATATCCCTCTCCCACTCACTATTTTAAAACTAGGGTTTTCTATTTTTCGTTAATGCACCTAGACTCTACAGGATTAAACGGCTAACTTTAATTAAGTTATCTAGTGCATTAACTAATTAGAACCAAACTCTAATTAACTAATAAATTATGAATGATTTTTAACAGTTAAAAATCTAATCTATTAATGAACAATCTAAGCATTTGTAAGCTTTTTACTAAGGTCAGATTATTATGATAGTGCTTATCAAGTTTTAACTATTTAAACTCTAACACAATATTCGGTTCATTTATAATTAGGCAATTAATCAAATTAATCCTAATTACTAAAATGACCAATTATTCTAACTTATTAAACTCTTTAATAACTAGATTAATATTAATGAGAATTACCAAGTTTTTTAACCATTAAAAAAAAATCTCATTTTCATAGCCAATTTATGTATTTACCCATTTTAATCACATTAAAAAAATACATAAATTTTCAGGCTATGATGCATGTATGACATATTAAATATATTTGTAGAGGCACAACTAATCTAAATGACATACATATGCATGACAATGCTTTTATCATCACATAATATAAAACATACATGAATTGACCGAGTACTGTGGATTATTTAACCTAAAAAAATAGAAATCTAAAATTACAAAAATACCCCTCAAGGCATTCCTTGGTCGTCTTGTATTTTTCGAGTCTTTCAGTCTCTTCAGGTCACTCCGATTCATCTCAATAATCCTTCTTTGTGATTTTTCCAGGTCTTCAATATATGTTACAATTTTCTTTTTACAATACAATAACTATAACAAAAATAAAAATAAAAAAAATAACACAACCCATAAACCCTAAATTCACAGTACCATATAATTAACGATCAATCATGTTTTTGTAAATTAAAAAATTTAATATACATACAAAAATATCATACAGTCAATTTAAATCGTGCCTACACAATCATACATACAGGAGCATCAAAAACAATTTCCTGTTCCGAAAATAAAATTGGCTCTGATACCAATAGTTGGAACCCCGTTCATCGGTTACGCAGCGAAAATGAGTTTTAAATTTTTTTATACATATCGTAATCTGTATCTGGGACCAGTGAACTTGGGATCATTTATTTTCGTAACAAATACATATACAGGAAATAGTAATCAATAATAAAAAGGAAGATTAAAAGAATCATACCAACGTTTGGAGGCTCCTTCACTTCTTTAAATGCTCCTGATCTGTACCACCGATCTTCTTTACTATATCCCTGAACTGATAACTGCGTGTGGGCGTATCACGAACTCATGAATTTATGAGGATGTTAAATAGAAAAGAATAAGAAACTCTTTCTTCATATTAGTGCACAACACTTGCACATAAAACATTTTCTCTCCTTTTGGTGTTATTTCATGCACACACTTGCACACTATACCAAGAAAGTAAATCAAGACTTTTTTGACCTTTTTTTTCCTTTTAATCTCACGCACACATGCAAAACAAAAAGCAATTTTTTTTTCTTTTGTGAACCACTTTGTACTTCTTTTTTTGTATATATATATATATATATATATATATATATATGTATGCATGTATGTATATATAATTGTGTTGTGCGTGAACTCACATACCTTTTTTTATAAATAATATATATCATATATATAATATTTAAATATTTGATCAAATCTATATTTTATTTTTAAAAACTTTCAAATAAAAAATATATCATATCTTTTATTTGATTTTATTTGAATTCAAACTATTTAAATTCAAAAATTTAAAAATTAATTTAATAAAATAAAATAATCATATTATCTTATTTTATTTAAAAAATAAATATCAACATACACCCTCAAATTAGTGAATAATAACATAATTTAATAATCTTATTATTTAATTTATTTAATCACCATTATTCATTAATTAAATAATCTCATCATTTAATTAATTCCCAAATAAATACGTGTCACTTTCGTAACACAATTAATTGGACAATCCAATCAATTAACCGTGACCCTTGTTACCTAAATCAATCGGGCTACCAAGGGGACCTAATGGACCCACAATATTTTGAGCTCTAATAATCATCGGAATCATTAATTAAACTCTTTAATTAATATTCTTTGATTATTAACTCCGGTGTTATTCCACTAAAAATTCGAAGCTGCACTCTCTCAATTACAAACGTTTTTACGCAGACTGATATAACTCGGTGTCCATCGATATAGTTATTACACATGGTGTGATCCTCTACAGTAGTTCATAATTAGAGCTGGGTCATAATGTCCATTATACCCTTCTAATTACATATATCCTTTAAGTACCATTGATTCTCTAATGGACAATAAATCCTATTTCCTCACGGAATTAAGAGAGCGCTCATATTGTCCAAGTCCCAAAATCAACCCTCAAGGGAACTACCATCTACTTCTCGTAAGAAGGAGTGGATTCCACTATTGTGTACAAACCTTCCCAACCAGATTACATCTTTAGGGCATAAAACCCAACACTTCAAACTTGTTTCTTCACCACCTCCGTGCACATTCCAAGTATGGACCCATCTCTTTGTTATCGTTATTTTGAGCTTCTTTTGCATGCGATCGAAGCTGGCGATAAATAAATTATTGCTAGGCTCGAGTCTGTTATCTAGGGTCATTTTTCTTCATCCCAACCCACTGCTCTTAATGTAGATTACTCAATGGCCCGTCCCGGGTTTTTTCCTTCTTCTTCTAATCCTCTTTGTTCTATTTCTGTTGATGTCCATCCAGATATGTCGAAGACTACGAGGCAATCTTCTATGGCTTCTCCTAAGGAGAATGCTCGCTTGGCGAACGACTTGAAGATAACCTTTAAAAAGTTAGAAATGAAAGACGTCTCGATGGAACGACGGGTTCGCCTGCTAAGATTTTTAGCGGTTTATCCTTGTGCCTTTGACCTCAAAATAAATGTAGTGACAGAGGAAGAACTCATGAAGTTTATGGATCGGTTCGATCTCCTTCGTTTAGTGAAGCAATCCTGTAATGGTAATCGCGCAGTGTGGAATCCACCCATTACGTAGTTGCTATCTATGGGGCAATGTCATCTTCTGGGTGACTTTCCCTCTACAACCCTTCATTGCTCACTTCTTGGCAGACATGGGTGTATTCCCAATCCAACTAACTCCAAACTTGTATCAGGTGTTCATCAGTTTGTGGCACTTATGGAAGAAGATAGACACTAAGTACCCCCTTACCCCGCAGAAGATACACAATTTTTATACTCTGGATCGATCGAAAACTGGTGGGACTTCTTACCTTCAATCGACCCAGCCTAGTAGATGGATGCCTAATGGTTACAAGGAAAATCCCACCTCTCTAATGCATAAGGACCACAAGGGTTACATCTAGGGGTTCCCTTCCTCTAACAAATACTTGAAGAATAATTGGTTCTTCATCAACAGAGATTGAGGTGAGGTTGTGGTGTCCGACCCATCCCATCAGCTAAACTAAAATAGAGTCTCGAGACATTTCTGTAGCCCCGACCTATGGCACAAAACTGTACCTGTTATGAATTGGGAACAAGCTGATACTGTCGCTAAAGTATCCCAGACTTCTTGGAAGGTTTGGGACCGTCGTAACTTGTACTAAGAAAAAGAGTTGGTCGAATTGGGTCTCTTTCCATAGATATCTGTTCGGTGCAAGTGCAGTAAGTCTCTATTTTTGAGTTCTCCTGGTGGTAGATTACCAGTATTGTTATTGCTCATTATTTCCCGTGTCGCTATCCTTTTCAGTATATGAACAAGACATTGTCGCTGGCGAGCAGGCTGAAAAAGCTAAGAATCTCGATCGAGTGAGCCAAAAAGTTGTTGCTGACCAAATAGCTCAGGGCATAGCTCATTCTGAACATGACTTGGTGGAGCATGTTTATTAGTCAGATCATGACTTTTTGATGGTTCCCGCTGACCAGGCTGTGGCAAGGAGTCATACCGCCTCTCCCCTCCGAAATGATCGGAGGGGGTCTTCTAGAGATTGGTTTGGTCGGGTCCTTTCTTCCACGGAGGGATATGACCGTGAGAGGTAGAGTAGGGAGAGATCTAGTCGAGATAGATCCTCTAGGGATAGACAGAGTCGAAAGGAACCAAATAGGGGCAAGTCCCATAAAACTAGGTCTGATGAGAATGTGTTTGGCAGTAAAGTGGCCAAGATAGTTGATGGATCTTTTATCCCCCAGGCTATCCGTAGGAGAGAGGTGATTACAAACAAGCCGGACCCATTGCCCTCTCAGTCGGGAGCTGCCTATATTCTTTTGGATGAAGAGAAGGAGGACGATCGGGGGACCCTAACTAAGCTCATTCTAAAGGAGCATCAATAAAAGAAAAAGAGTGATCGGTGGTTTGCAGCATCTTCCACCATCCCATCCGAAGTAGGTAAGGTCACTGAAGCAGCAATCCCTTTACTTTGCTCTGAGCCTTCTCAGGTTTCATCTGATCGCTTTCTATCGGGTCCTTCAGCATATTGCCCGGAGAAGGCACCCATGGAGTTTTCAGTGAAAAACCAGATAGTCTTCATAGAATTTGACTCTAATGATGACGGGTATAACTCGGAGGAGCTATTTATTGACGACGAGCTACTGGATATCCCAGGGGAACAAATGCTTGGGCCGGTGCAAAAGTCAAGGACTAGTGCTATAGTTCAACTAGTTTAGGATGTTCAAGCCACTTAGCCTGGAGGTATTCCTACATCTACAGTTCCTGGGTCTCTTCGTAAGGATGGTGCCAGTGAAGGTCAAGTTCCCGAGAGGTAAAGTAGTGAAGTATTTGAGGTTACCCCTCAGGCGGGTGAAATTATCAAGGCTGGCCTGACCCCTCTTACGATGCTTCCAACAGCCTTTTCTTCTGACCGGCCCGTTCCGTCGATGACCCTGAATGTTCCAACTTCTGGGTCCCCTCACTCAAGTGAACTTCGAGCTAACATCCTTTCCATGCTTTGCTCCATGTCAGCTGGTGAAGGGTATATTGGTGATGGCTACTAGAAGGGGGTTAGGGCTGTTAGCCCATCTGAGTGGGTTTGGATGATCTATAATAATGGGATTTTTGTCAGAGCCTTTCATGTCATCTTTTATCTGCCTACCTTGTGGTTTCCTTAACTCTTACTTTCTTTTCAGGTGGTAGAGGAGCTGACCTGGGCCTTGGTAGATCAAAACAGGCAGGCCACAACGATATCCTAACTGAAGAAGGCTCTTGCTGAAAAAGAAGATGCTCTCAAGACTTCATCTGCCAGCATTTCCGAGGTCAAGCAGTATGAGAAAGAGCTAAAGGACCATGTTACGACCGATTTTTCTCTAAGAAAGACAATAGCCAACATCTAAAATACGGCTTCCGTATCTGAGGTAATCCTCAAACATTCACTTCAAGAAATGCTGAATTAGAGAAGAGGGTCACCAGGGTGGAGTCGCTAAACGCTCATCTTGAGTCGAGGGTAATTTTGGCTGAAACATCGGTGAAAAAAGCCCAATAGGAGACTCTGCTGGCCCAAGACACCCTTACCTCTACCCAAGAGGCCATGCTTGAAACACAAAAGGCATCTGAGGAGGCTCAGATGCATTATAAATTCTTTGCCAAAGACCTGGAACAGCAACAGGTTAGCATGGAAGTGCTTTCCCAGGAAGCTAGGTCAGTCCTTGATGTCCAAAATGTGGTTCATTATAGAAGATCCCTAGCTTTTGACGTTCTTATGCTGAGGGAATTTAAATGGGTGCTGACCACCGCTTGAGCTTTCTTCGGGGTCAAAGGAAGATCATCAGAGAAAGCTCGCCACAAATGGGACAAAGCGATTAGGAAGCATAAGGATGAGTCGCTGGAGACTATCAAGAACTAGAGTATTCGTTGGAGGGCTTATTGTCGGTCGGTCGAAAATGACCATTATCTCATGCATCTGGGGCTTCCTTTAAAATTTTCTCTAGTTAGTTTCCACGTAAATTAAAATAGCAGTGTTAACTAAGAGTGTAGACGTTGGACCCTTGTCGAGAATGGACTATTCCCCTTTTATGGCTGTCGAGCCCGAGGATGTCATCATTTGGTCAGATTTTGACAACTTGAACCAAAACCATGGGGGTGATGCTTTTTCTGGTGGTTCCGGGCCCGGAGGCTCACCTAACACCTCAAATGATTAGAATTTTTATCATTTCGATAACCGTAATATTGTCATCACATCTTTCTTTAATGAAATGAAATTAATTCTGCTTGTCGTTTTTGAATATTCTGTGACTAACTGTAACCATTTATCAACTCGAATTATGTGAGTCGGGCCACATCTAAGTTAATCGTTTTGGTTGTGATCATATCTTCTTATGCAGTCCCTTTAACCATGACTAGGATACTCTATTAACCCAAGCTAAACTGAGCTTATCATCCAGACTTTGGAAAAGCAACTCTGGGTGGCAGAGCTTGTAATGGCTCTTACATGGGGTCGGGGAAATTGCTCGGGTTTACCCATCAGCTATTCAATCCTCCACCAGCATGCAGTTACTATATCAAGAAGTGTTATTTTTTAACCCATTTACATGGTATCTAGTTTATAGATTTCTTGTCTTTTATCTGTCAACTAAGTTATTGGGACGTCTCCCAATAGTCTGTTGATCAAGATTCATTCCAACAGGGCATCTTGTATTTTTCTGACTTAGCAGGTGCCTTGATTATGTCTATTTTTAAGTAAGAATACTTGTCCCTTGTTCAACTCTTGGCACATCCCATCAAGGCTTATGTCCTGAAGGTACCCTAACAGTGCTTTATTGCACCCGATTAGTTTCAGCGAGTATATGATGTCTTAGCGAGATACGTTTTCGGTCCCATCACTGGGCCTCTCGGCCGCTCTCACCTGACACAAAGCAGTTTCTAAGTGCCCCGTGATTGTTTTTGAATACGAAAGCAAAGCTTTTGAACACTATCCTTGACTTTTGAAACTGTTTCCTCGAAGTGGCTTTTATTAAATACTAAAGCGAAACATAAAATGATCAGTTAACAAGATAAAATCAGTCTCTAAAAAAGCAATAGAAAACAAAAGGAACTAAGGGACCCCTAGGGGAAGAACATTCTTAGGTACTAGGCTTTGCATGACCTAGGCAACTTGTTTCCTTCTGATCGGGCAAGGCGGTACGCCCTGTGCCCAGCTAACCCAACCACCTTGTATATACCTTCCCATTTGTCTACCAAAGCCCCACTGACTTGTCTCTTGTACTGGGTTACACCCTTCTTAGAACTAGATCTCTAAGTTGGAATCTCTTGATTCAGACATGCAAGTTATAGTATCTAGCGAACCTTTACTAGTTCGCTGCAGTTCTGACTCTCGACATATCTTTTTTTTCTTCTAACTCGTTTAAGTTTTATCTCATCATATTAGCGTTCAACTCAGAGTGGAAGAGATACACTCTAGACAAGTTATGCACTACCTCTACCGAGATTACAACTTCTGGTTTCCCCTGTCGAGGTTTTTTCTATGGTTCGATAGACCTATAGAACCTTATGTAGCTTGTCTACCTTGTTCCCTTTTCTGGCATCTAGTTTTGCTTTCAGGTTATGCTTGATTATCTTGTTCACTGCTTCAGTTTGACTGTTGGTCTGTGGGTGAGCTAGTGTTGCATAATAGTTCCTTATGCCGAAATCCCAACACATGTTCCTGAAAGTGTCACTGTCGAATTGGGTTCCGTTGTCCTAATTATCATGTTTAGGATTCCAAACCAATTGATGATGTTCTTCTTGATGTAACTCATTGTATTGGCTTCGGTTATATGTACCAGTGATTATACCTCGATCCATTTGGTAAAGTAATCTATAACAACAATAGCATGCTTTGCCCCTCTTTTTGTTGCAGCTAACATTGGGCCAATCAAATTTAACCCCCAAATGGCAAATGGCCAAGGTGATGACTAGCACTTCAATTGTTCGGAATGCCTCTTTATGTCGTTGGCTATCTTCTGACAACTCCCACATTGTTTGGCAATAACCTGAGATCTGAAAATAGAGTCGGCTAATAGAAGCCTTGTCTGATAGTTTTGTGCGCCAAGCTTTTACCTCTCGAGTGGTTTCTATATTCTCCCCCATGGAAGCTTTCTAATATCTGTCTTCATTCTATGAGGCAGACACATCTCTATAAGGCTTTCAAGAATCCTCCCATGTACGGCTCCCCCCGACCATTGAATACCTTGTAGATCTGTAATTGAGGCATTTTGCTTTGGTTACCCTTGTTAGAAGCGTTTCATTTTCAAGGTATTCTCTGATCTAGGCCATCCAGGTGACTTGAACTCTTTCAACCATACCTACCTCCTATACCTTTTCTTGGTCCTCGATGCTTGGCCTTTTGAGATGAGCGACAGGGATGGTTTTTGACTATACACCGATGGTGGCTGATGCCAATTTTGATAAAGCGCCTGCCTTTTCATTCTTCTCTTTAGGGATCTGGGTGATTCCCTAAGTCTTGAACCTTTCTAGCAACGCTTTAGCCGCCCCCAAATATGTGGCCATGTTGCTATCTCTGGCTTAATATCCATCCAAAATTTGGTTCATAATCACCTACGAGTCGCTGAATATTTCCAGCTCATATGCCCCTAAGGTCGTGCAAACTCTGAGTCCTACTAAAAGTGCCTCATACTCGACCATAATATTGGTGGCTTTTTAAGTCAAACCATAAGATACACTCTACTTTCTAGGGTTGATACGACTATCCCAGCCCCGCTACCATGTGTGTTTGACGACCCATCCACACGTAGTTTCCATACGAACTTGTTTTTTTCTTCTAGCATCCTGATTACCTCACTATTTGGCTCAGTGAATTCTTTGATTAGGTCTTGCACAACTTGCCCCTTTATTGCAGCCCTTGGCAAGTACACTATCTCAAACTCACTCAACTCTATGGCATATTTAGTTAGTCTTCCGAACACCTCGGGTTTATATAGAATTTGCTTTAATAGGCAGTTCGTATAGACCTCGATCCTGTGTTCCTGAAAGTATAACCTTAGCTTTATGGAAGTGGTCACAAGGGCCAGTGCCATCTGTTCCACTGGCGAATACCTTGTCTCTGCTGGTAACAATGCTTTGCTGGCATAATATACTGGTTTCGGTACCCCTTCATCCCATGTGACCAGTACTGATCCTGACGCTACAAATGTTACTGACAAGTACAAGTAAAGTACTTTTCTTTCAAAGGGTTTGGACAAAATTGGGGCTTTTCCCAGATATTCCTTGATCTTTTTGAATGCATGTTCGCACTCGGTACTCCATTTTACCCACTTTCCCTTCTTAATTGCTTTAAAATAGTAAAAACACTTATCAATCGACTTACTTATAAATCAATTCAAAGATGCCAAGCACCCTATCAGCCTTTGGATTTCCTTTAGTGTCCTTGGAGACCTCATCTCCTCTGATGCCTTAATTTTTTTCTTGATTTACTTCAATCCCTCTATGGTGGACTTGAAAGCCTACAAATCTTCCGGAGGGTACCCCAAAGATGCACTTTTCGGATTGAGTTTCATGCCGTATCTTTGCAGCACTTTGAATGTTTCCTTGAGGTCCTTTGCATGTTCTCCCGACGTTACACTTTTTGTCAGCATATCATCCACATATACTTCTATGTTTCTACCAATCTGTCGGTCAAACATCTTGTTCACCAATCTCTGATAGGTTGCCTCAGCCTTTTTGAGACCAAAAGGCATGACTTTGTAATAGTACATCCCCTGGTCTGTTGTAAAGGTAGTCTTATCTTCGTCAGGCTCAAACATCCGGATTTGGTTGTATGCCGAGTATGCATCCATGAAGCTTAACAATTTGTGGTCAATAGTTTCATCCACTAACTGATCAATCCTAGGTAGGGGGAAACTATCCTTCGAACATGCTTTGTTAAGATCGGTGAAATCCACACACATCCTCCATTGACCATTCTTCTTTTTGAACAATACTACATTTGCCACCCATTCAGGGAATTTTACCTCCCTTATAGATCCTGCTGCTAGCAGCTTCTCTAATTTCTTTTTGATTTCCTTTCTTCTCTTCAGGTTGAATCGCCTCTTTTTTTGAACAACCAACTTACGATCGGGGTTGACTGCTAAATAATGCAAAATTATCTTTGGGTCGATTCCCGGTATGTCCTCATGTTTCCATGCAAACACATCTTTGTACTCTTTTAATAGTCTGACCATCTCACTCTGCACCTGCTTCGTCAGCTAAGCACCAAGCCTTACGGTCCTGCCGGATTGTTATTATTTGTGGCGACCTCTATGTTCTGTTCGTCTTCTTGGTTTTTCCCATCTTCTGGAGTTGTCTCCCTCGGGTCTAGGTCAAACTGAGTCGGAGTCTCGACTCAGATTTCCATATCATATATCTTTTGGTCTTCATGCTCTTCAAGGGGGTACACTTGCATTTCCCCCAATTCTGGTTTCTCTCTGTATATGGCTCGATTTTCCTTTCTTACCCATTCTTACAAACTTTTCACGACTCTTACTCCCGCCTCTGTAGGGAACTTAACCATTAACATGTAAGTGGCAGTCACAACATTTTTCTTGTTCAAGAAAGGTCAACCTAGTAAGGCATTATATGGAAAATTCTTTACTCTCACAACTATAAAGTCCAGTAACACTGTCTTGGTGCAAGAAAGGCTACCAATCTCCACAGGCAGCTTCACCATTCCAAGCAACCTCGCATCCGCTCCTCCGAAGCCTCTAAGTGGGACCTTGAGTGGCTAGAGGTCCCTCTTTTGCAACCCGAGTTGGTCAAACATTTCCACACTGAGAATGTTTACAGAGCTTCCATTGTCGATAAGAACCCTTCTCACTTTCCTATGGCTTATACGAATTGACACCATAATTGTGTCGTTCGACCTTACTTCTGTAGCATGTGTGTCCACTTCGGTGAAAATTAAAGGGTCCTTACCTTGTTTGAGCTTCTTTTGATCGGGTCCTAACAGATTTACCTCCAGGTTTCTCTGACCATCTACGATTTCACTAACTTTAGACATTCTTTCCCGACTACTACTCCTAGTGTATGGCCTGCCAAAAATGGTGTTGATTGCTCTATTGCCTGGATCTCTTCTTAGACTCCTCTGGCCTTTATCTCGCTCATCTATCATGGCATTCCTACCCCGATCGTCTCCATTCTTGAGGATCATATCCTTAAGGTGTCCTTCTCTAATTAGCCTCTCGATATAATCCCTCAATTGGCATCACTTAGAAGTTTCATGACCATTCTCCTGGTGAAACCTGTAATACTTGGTGGTGTCTCTTCTGGCAAAACTTGACTGCTTTGGGGTTTCTTGTATAGATTTTTTTCCTCTATCACAATAAGGATTTCTTTCTGTCCTCTAACCAGTGTAGTGTAGTTTGTATATTTCCTTTTGAATTGCCTGGCACCTTTATCATCCATTTTTTTTCCTTTTGCCCCACTGCCTTTTTGCTCCCGTTGGTACCAATCTTTGGGTTACTGTATTTATTCTTCTAGCCATTTTCGGGCCGGCCCCCCGTGTATAAGTACTCCGCCATGGGCCAACTGTTCTTCCTACGCCATGGCGTACCCTCCAATATGGTCTACCATGCCGCGTACGTGGTCGATCCTCTTTGCCTCGGACTTAAGGTTAAATGGTTGTGCTGTAAACTGTTGATGAATGTCGACACCATAGCATCATCACTGGGGTCCTGAGCTTCTGAAACCTTTTGTGAGAATCTGGTCAGGTAGTCTTTCAACTTCTCATCCTATCTTTGCTTCAGAGTCGATAAGACCGATATAGACTTTCTTCACTGGATAGTCCCCATGAACTGTCAGGTGAATGCTTGCACCAACTCCTTGAATTTTCTAATAGAACCTATGGATAACCCTCTAAACCATGTCGATCCCTGATCTATCAACGTTTATGGAAAAATACGATATATGAGGGCATCATCGTAGTCATATTATGCCATTGCACTTTGATACCTCCTTACATGCTCTTGTGGGTTAGTGTAAGCCATGAATTGTTCCACGTGCGGCATTCTGAACTTCTCCAAAAAAGCGAGTCAGTCTTATTGGATTAACAAACGGGCTTCCAGATTTCACGATCGAAGGGTTTCCCAAACTTTGCCTTCACTCCAAGGCTTCTATCCTTCTGAAGAGGATCGCTCGCTCTTCTTCTGGCTCTCCATGTTCATCGAATCTCTGACGGTCTATTAGCCCATATGGATCCCTAGGGTCCTTCCCGCTGATCTGGGTGCCAAAGTGGTCATGCCTGACCACCAGGGTTGGCTCTCTATGCCATCTAAGTGTCGTTTCACCGTCACTTGAATACGAGCGAGGTCTTTTCCTCTGATCATCATGCCTATGCTCCCGTTTGGGGTAGGGTTTTACTCCATAATATCTCTCTACATCTTCCCGTGAACTAAATTCCAGTGTTACCTTGTTCCCCGATCTTCTTAGTCACTTCTCCAGTGTGAAAGCCCTCCTTCCGTGATATTCCGTTTCATTCCTTCCATGTTTTTAGGGAACTAATGAGGTGTCCGCTACTATCTCGGAGTGTATATTTAGATCCTAAACCATAATTGGCATGGAAAGTTGGTACGATGAACTTAAGTTAACAGTGGCTGATATACTTATTCCTTGCTTGACAACATATTCAATGACCTTTTGTAAGGATTCCTGGATCTGTTGAATGCTTCCGGGGAGATGCCAGCAGTCGCACCTGTAATGGTAACGGCGTCAGGTCAAACAAACGACGGGGTCCTTGCGGGTGGATCTTCTACTGTAGCAGTGATATCCGTAAAGTTCTGGTCATTGGTCTTATGTGTTGCGTCGACACTGTTTAAAGACTGACTTCTGTCTCTACCAGCGTCCATGATGACACTTTCAGCCAATTTTCTTCGTAATTAATTACGTAAACAAAATACTGTTGAAGGTTCAACTGCTTCTTCTAGCGCCAATTGTTGACGGTGATTTTTGGATCAATCCCCCGCCACACAATTAGAGCAAAGTAATAGATAAGCACAAACAAAAGATAATAAGAAAATAAATAAGATGTAAGATTTTACATGGTAAACCCCCCAATGCAAGGAAACGTCCACGGTTGCCGATTGCGGCAACAGAAATTCACTATGCAGAAAAATGATTACACACTCAATCACTCTTGCCTTCTCCCTAAAATTGCGTTAACCCTTTTGGGTGTTTTTTTGGTCAATTTATTCATGAATAAAACCCTAATTCTTGATGTATAAGTAAGGAAAGTTCCCGTAATCAAACAAAATTCTAACTTATTGGAGTCATGCTATCCCTTTTTCCTGTTTCATTTTGATTATTTCCTGGTCGTATTGAATTCCTTGTTCAATCTACACTTTTATCAAAGTGTGCTTCAGAAATCTTGTTCAAGTTGGACTCTTTTTCTGCGTGTTTGAGTCATGATCTTGTTGAATCTGGATGTTATTCCACGTGTCGCGCGTCTGATCGCTTGTTTTTCCCGTCTATATTATTGGTGGCTTTGAAGTCAAATCGCAAGGCACACTCTACTCGATCACTTTCTAGAGTTGATACGACTATCCTGGCCCTCTGCCATGTGTGTTTGACGACCCATCCATATATAGTTTCCATGCAAACTTGTTTTTTTCTTCCAGTATCCTGATTACCTTGTTATTTGGCTCGATGAATTCTATGATTCGGTCAGCCACAACTTGCCTCTTTATCGTGGCCCTTGGCAAGTATGCTATCTCAAACTCACTCTACTCCACAGCTCATTTAGTTAGTCTTTCAGACACCTTGGGTTTAGATAGAATTTACTTTAATGGGCAATCCGTATAGACCTCAATCCCTTGTGCCTGAAAGTACGACCTTAGCTTTCTAGCCACGGCCACAAGGGCCAGTGCCATCTGTTTCACTGGCGAATACCTCGTCTCTGCTGGTAACAATGCTTTGCTAGTATAATATACTAGTTTCGGTACCCCTTCATCCAATGTGACCGGTACTAATCATGTCCTACAAGTGTTACAGACAGGTACAGATAAAGTACTTCTCCTTCAAGGGTTTGGACTGAATTGGAGCTTTTCCCAGATATTCCTCGATCTTTTTGAATGCATGTTCACACTCAGTAACAATGCTTTACTGGTTTTTGTACCCCTTCATCCAATCTGACTAGTACTGATCCTGTAGCTAAAGGGTACAGGCAAAGTACTTCACCATCAAGGGGTTTGGATAGAATTGGAGCTTTTCCCAAATATTCCTTGATCTTTTTGAATGCCTGTTCGCACTCGGTAATCCATTCTACCCCATTTACCTTCTTAATTGCTTTAAAAAAGGGAAAAAACTTATCAGTCAACTTACTTATGAATCGATTCAAAGATGCCAATCACCCTGTCATCCTTTAGATTTCCTTTAGTGTCCTTGGAGACCTCATCTCTTCTAATGCCTTTAGTTTTTCTTGATTTACTTCGATCCCCTTCTGGTGGACTTAGAAGCCTAGGAATCTTCTATAGGGTACCCCAAAGTTGTGTTGGGATTAAGCTCGATAGCAAGAATATAGCAATGTATTTAACAATCTTTTCGTATTAATAAAAGCAATTTCTAGTTTAACAAATCTTATAGCGTTTATAGTTTAATAATTATAATTGTCAAAAGTAAATATTCATAAGGTCATAAGACAATGAGAAAATAAGAATTGTTCATACATTTGGATATGTATGAGGTAGACACAATTCTTTAGTTAGTCTTGAATATTATTTACAACTTAAGATAAAGGTTGGGCGCCTTTAACTTGTCAAAGTTGTAGATTCGTTTGCTAGCATTTGAGTGGGATCAAATGTGTTATGATGAGTCTAAAATCATCAAAGTGTAGTGTCTTTGGGCTAAGCAATCTTGTGCACTAGGTGCATTTAATAGGATCACAGTGAGATACTTTATCTAAAACCGTTAATGGATAAAAGTTTTCACTTGAAGACAATCGGAGAGTCTATCTCAATCCTGAGATAAATGATGGACTAATGGTTGCAAGTTTTATCATTTGAGCTATCAATGAGTACGATTATAAAGCATAGTTTATCCACGATAGTTTGGTGGTATTCATTTGTCAATCGATAGAAGACTTCATTTATAGATATAGACATCGTGGCTCAATTTATTAAATGGGAGTAGAATATCATCATATGGATATTTTGAGGTATTGGATATTAAATCTTAATGTTAAGTTTTCAATAGTGTCTATTGAAATATGGCTTCTGGACAAGTCAAAATATACAAGTTCAAAATGTGGTCATACGAGTAAATATGGTAACTTGGAGAGCTATAGGCGGTCCATGAGCTCTTGGCGATTACTGATTCTTCACGAGGATACACTATCTCCATTAAGGTTGCCAAGGGCATGAGTAAGCAATATTAACTTATTCTATCTTTATTTAAGAGTTCAATTTTAGTTTTTTAGTGAAATGAACTAATATTAATAGATCGGACCAAAGTGAATCATTTGTTGATTGTGATTGGGTTGTGTCTATTAGAGGTTAAATTTAGATAGCCCACCAAGATCCTCAATCCACACGAACTTGCATGGATCACTTGATATATTCTATCGGACCAATTTATGGGTCCATCTATAATTATATTAAAGCATATGGACTTGTTTCTTTTTTAGTAAGAATGGGTCTAGTTCACTTATGGACATTTTATTAAGGTCCAATAGATTTAATAAAATAGAACAAACAATACTGGACCATATATATTGGCTTGGGCGGCAAGAGACTATTTATTAGTCTTATATATTGTTTTTCATTTTATTATTTAATTAAATGAAAATTAATTAATTAATTAATTAATTAATTAAAAGTTAAAATCTTTTTCCTAGTAGGAGATGGTCTCCTAAAGTCATATTATTGTTGGTAATATGATAAGTATCAAATACTATATTTGATAAGTAGATAAATAAAAGGAAATTATTTATCTAGTCAAATTAGGAAGTATTTGATTACTATTAGGACTCTAATTGACGATTGGTTAAATTAGGAAGTTTTTGATTTAGTCACAATTCAAATTATATTCAATAATTGGTTATTGAATAAATACCCTATTTGAGTTGGATTATGAGTCTTGGTGTTGAAAACATTTTTTTTAAAAGGATTTGTTAATAGCCAAATTTGGCAACGGACCAAAAGAGAAATTTTTCACTCTCCTATCCCGGGTCCAAGCCTAAGATTGCCCGCCATGGAACCCCAGACCCTAGAATTAAGCTATGAAGCCATCCCGCAAAAGCGAGAAAAGATCGTCGAGCTCCAGAAGCATCAAGGGTGGAGCCCAAAACGATCGGATTGAGCTCCATAAGCACTAAGGGAAATCCCAACGCATGACAACCTAAGTTCCCCAAGGTCAAAAATACCTCGTAACCTCCCCTGAAGCTCGCCATCATCTCCAAGCGTAAAAAGGGATTTATAGAAACCTCAGGTTAATGCTATAGCATCGCTCTACTTCACTAATGGAATATTTGAATCAATCTACACTGGAAGGAGGGAGCACAACGAAGCTTCGTTACCACCAAAGAGCACCTATGAGGGCCATCTCAACTTCCAAGGGATCTAGAAAAATCAGACCAAGCTCCTAATATCTACAAGCAGAACATAGATACACATCTCCCATTCGTTGAGGGAACAAACACCATGCTCGAAGACCTCCATGAGGCCTCACATCTTGAAGACTCACAAGATCATATCTACACTCTAACGAACACTAAACCACCGCGTGCGTGCAGGGCAGGTGATTGAGTCCAAAATAGAAACAAACATATCCTTTGTCCAGATATTCTCGATTCCGTAATTAAGCAAAAGTCAATAAACATTTAAACGAAAGATCCCGCCTGATAAGAAGGGGATTTGATTGAGAGAATAATGACGGGAGAAGATGAGATTTGACTTAATAGGAATGTGTATAAATGGCCTAAGGATACACGGAGAGTGGGGGGACAGAGAAGATATCTGACTCCTAGCTCAAATTCCATGGCCAGAACATGGACATCATTGTATTCTACTACTCGACAAGCATGAAGCCATCACCTCATTGTATGCACTAGAGCAGCTAAAAGTGATTGCATATTTTCTGTATACACCATATGAATCAATGATAAAATTATATCATTAAGTGCCTCTGTGTTTCGTATTATCGTTCATCATTTTACTCGTTATTAAACATACATCAATCAGGTACCTTAAAGGTATCAACCCCGACCATCACCTCCGCGATAGTGGTCTTGAGAGTGTTAACTAGAATTTCTCACCTAGAGAAAATTTTCCATTTACACTTTTTGCTGTTGTCTGTAGGGAAAAATCCACACCCAATTAATTAAGTCAATAGTTACATGTTTGTTATTTTGTAGGAATTAGGAGGCTGCTCCTCCCAAGGCCAACCTGAAGCTTCGGGACAACCTTCACCTGCATCAACATGAAAGGCCCCAAAGAAAGGGAGGAAATCAAGATGCCAATACCAAGCTCTAGACCAGTCAACCGCTGCACGGGCTTCTGGTCCTCCTATGATATACAAGGTCGCGCTCGACCATTAAACGACAGCATTCGTGGAGAACGTTCGCCTTCGCTAGCTTGTTATAGGCATTATGGTCCAGCCTTTAAATCCCAACACTCTGGAGAGCCGAGCAGGCCCTGAGCCAGGTAGCCTGTATTCGATCATCTGGGACCTCCTCATCCAGAGCAAGCCTGCGATAGAATCGGACCTCAACCTTTGATCTAGGATAGGCTACAGTTCCTGAAAGACCATCACATTACATGCTCATGCGAGTTAATTCTACAGTGGATGCCTGCCCCAAGATCAGCGAGAGGTTCCTAGCACGACGGCTTTAAGAAGGGAAACCCAAGCTAGAGGGAAAGGTAGCCAGCAAAGCCCCTAGATAGATCCCGTTCATAGAGAGGATCAGGTGGAGATCAACAGTTCATCAGAGGGATCCGAGGTAGACTCAAAGAAACCCGTGAACAAGCGCCTAAGAGACAAGCTGGCAAAGCTATAGAAAGAGATCCAGTAGATAAAGAAGGGAAAGCACAAGGAGGACAAGAAAGATCCTTTGAGCGAGATTAATACTCCTTTCACCAGAAGGATCTGGGAGGCGGAGTTCCCGCCAAAATTTAAGATGCCAACAGATAAATTCTCTCGAACAGAAGACCCCTTAAGCCACCTTGAGAGCTTCATCCAGTAAATGGAAGTTCAGAATACCACCAGGGCTGCTATGTGCAGGATGTTCCCAACCACCCTCACCAACTACGTAAAGATTGTTAGGTTTTATACCCTAAAGATGTAATTTGTAAATGGATTTATGAAATAAATAAAAAGAAAAGCTCAATTCATTCTTGTTATGTTATTTATTTTATAAATTTTTGCATATATTTAACATCTAAGATTGTAGGATGTAATCTCGAACTGTATATATGAGTGTCATATACGGATGGATATAGTAAGAGACGTGCAGTCTAAAGAGTCTATAGATAGCAAATAAAGCTGGGTACTTTATTTGTGGTTAATCTATAGCTGCGGTCCATTCTGTTACGTACGGTGATTCTATCCTGAATCATTCATATGGAGATATGAGAATGGAGGCACCTTGTATGATGTGATTATATAGGACTGAGCCATGATCTATATGAATCTCTCACCAAGATCCGTTTACAGATGAGATTCATATACATCAACTAATGATTGCTATGTGTGGGTGATCTTAATCCTGAGTGTCTTATCGACTCCTTCAGGTTAGATCATGGTCTTTGATATACCATGGGTGAGGTCGGATGCAGTTCCCGATCAATATGCTTCATATGTTGGGATTACGGTTTGACTTGTGGTTAGGAAGGTTTGTACACAATAGTGGAATCCACTCCTTCTTGTGAGAAGTAGACGATATTTCCCTTACTAGTTGATTCGGGGCTTGAACATTATGAGTGCTCTCTTAATTTCGTGAGAAAATTTGATTTATTGTTCATTACAGAATCAATGGTACTTAAAGGATGTATGTAATTAGAGGGGTATAACGGACATTACGACCCAGCTCTAATTATGAATTATTATGGAGGAGCACACCATGTGTAATAGCTTTATCAATGAACACTGAGTTGTATCGGTCTATGTAAAAGCGTCTGCAGTTGAGAGAGTGCAGCTTCGGGTTTTTAGTGGAATAACACCGGAGTTAATAATCAAGGAATATTAATTAAAAAGTTTAATTAATGATTCCGAGAATTATTAGAGCTCAAAATATTGTGGGTCCATTAGGTCTCCTTGCTAGCCCGATCGATTTAGGTAACAAGGGTCATGGTTAATTAATTGGATTGTCCAATTAATTGTGTTACAAAACTAACACTTATATATTCGGGAATTAATTGAATAATGAGATTATGTAATTAATGTATGTTAATTGTTAAATTAATAAATAATTAGATTATTTAATTATATTGATAATTATGAATTATTAATTAACTATTAATTGGAGGGTGTTAGTTGATATATGGATTTAGGTGAAGATAAAATAATAGGATTATTTTATTTTTACTAAATCATTTATCTAAGTATTTGAATTTAAGTTTAAATTTAAAATACTTATTATCACTTTTAATAAATTAGATATATTTGAAAAGGATAATTAAAAGATATATATATCAGTTAATAACACAAGAGATTGCATTGGATGCAAATTGGTGTGTACGTGATACAATAGTCAAAAGAAGAATTTGTAGAGGATGCAAATACTTAATTGATATATATATATATATATTGTCAAGCAAGTAGCGTGATATATAGATATAGATTTTGGTTAGGAAGCAGCGTAATATATATATATATATAAATGTGAAGCAAGCAGCGTGATATATAGATATATTTGTGAAAAAGAGCAGGCGACATATATATATATATATATATATATATATATATATATATATATATATATAGATATACTTGTGAAAAAGAGCAGGCAAGATATCTTTCTATATATTTGTGAAAAAGACCAAGTCGTGATATAGATATATATATATATTGTTTCATGTTTTGTGTGTTTTTGAAACACATAGAAGAAAGAGTTTCTCCAATTCTCTCTACATCCTCCATTCAAGTTCATGAGACCCTGACGCGCCCACACGCAATTACAAGTCCCTGGAGATAGCAAGGATGATCAAGTGGTTCAGACAGGAGCACATCGTAAAGTGCATGAGTCTCCAAACGTTGGTAAGATTGGTTCAGATAGGAGCATATCGTAAAGTGAAGAAGCCTCCAAAAGTTGGTAAGATTTTTTTCTTTTGATTTTATTGATTACAATTTCCTCTGTGTACATATTGTATGTATTATTTTCGAATAATAATTATGATCCCAAGTTCACTAGTCGCAGGTACAGACTATGATCTGTATATAAAAATTTTAAAACCTAGTTCCGCTGCGTGACTGGTGAACGGGGTTCCAACAATCCAGGTGATACATACCATCAGCGGAGGACCCACATTGGCTAGCACCTCTAGTAATTCTAGGAAAAACCATGCGAGGAAGGTCCCTCGTGTAGATGAAGGGAGAGGTATCTTCAAGGTCGACCAGAGCCCAACTGACCCCTCTCAGTCTGTGCAGATTATTGGAGATCAAAATACTGTGGGTCCATTAGGTCCCCTTGCTAGCACGATCAATTTAGGTAACAAGGGTCACGGTTAATTAATTGGATTGTCCAATTAATTGTGTTATAAAAGTGACACGTATATATTCAGGAATTAATTGAATAATGAGATTATTTAATTAATGAATGTTAATAGTTAAATTAATTAAATAATTAGATTATTTAATTATATTGATAATTATTAATTATTAAGTCACTATTAATTTGATGGTGTTAGTTGATATATGGATTTAGGTAAAGATAAAATAATGGGATTATTTTATTTGTACTAAATCATTTATCTAAGTATTTGAATTTAAATTTAAATTTAAAATACTTATTATAACTTTTAATATATTAGATATATTTGAAAAGGATAATTAAAAGATATATATCAATTAGTAACACAAGAGATTGCATTGGATGCAAATTGGTGTGTACACATATATAAGTGTTTGTATAGGATACAAACAAGGAGATATATATTGTAAGTTCCTCAGTTTTTGATTGGCTCATTTCGTTGACAACCACATTTGGGGATTAATGTGTAAGGGTAGTTTAGGTCATCATTGCTTAAGTCTAGCTCAAGCTTCAGAAGGTAAATCACTTGCTTAACCTTTTCTGAAGAGTTTTTAGTGCACACCTACACTCTCAAGCATGTCTTTGATCATCTTGCATGAATGCTTAATTGCCTTAATTGTGTGTCTCTTTGCCATATATCTTGCTTGGGTGTTTGTTGCATTTAGTTTACCCTTAGAAGAGCTTTTTCCTCTTGGCCATGGCCGAGACCGCTTCCTGTGCATTGCCTCTGCCGCAGTATTCACAGTGGTGTTCTCCAGGCGATGCATGCTGCTGCTACCGCGGACTGTGCACGTTGCATGCACAGCGGTCTCCCAAGCGGAGTTTCCTTGTGTTGCACCGCTTACTCTACCGCGGTCTGGACAATGCCTGTACCGCGGTCCAGACAGCGGAAATTCCCAGGGGATGAAACTCTCCCGCTACCGCGGTCTGGACACTTGCCTAGGCCGCAGCACGCACATCAGTCATGACGGGAATCATTTGCCCTTTATTCAAAATGATGCCATTTCTTGTAGGGCACAATATATATATATATATATATATATATATATATATATATATATATATATATGTTATCTTCTCTTCTCTTTGGGTGTGTGAGTCCAAAAAGCCATTTTTACTCACCAAGCTTTTCTTGAGAGAGAATTTGACTCCAAGAGAGAGAGAGCTCCCAAGAATCCATTTTTTCTCAACCAATCTTCAATCCATGAGCATCTAGCATCTTCCAAGCATGGTTTCTCCTGTTTGTCATTGACTAGGTAATCTCTACATGCCTTAGAATTTCTTGTTCCATTCTTATGAAATGTATGCCTAGGTTTAGCAATTATTGTTCATTAAATGTATGTTATTGAGGTTAATTGCATTTATAACATGCTTCGGTTGTTGATTGTTGGTTGAGATTTATATTTTGTGATAGCTAGAGTTTGTGACCATTTTGCCCTTCTAGCTAAATCTTTATGCTTTGCATTTAGATATTGTTTAGGACTCATTGATTACATTTTGTTGACTGCATTATAGTCCTTGCCATGTTTTATGACAACATGTGTTTATTGGCTCTTTGTTTGATAACTAGGATATATTGTTGCATAATTATATCTAGTTAAGTCTTAATGAACATTCATTAGACATTGATATCTAGGATTTGTTTTTAATTGTCATCATTAATCCTAGATAAGCATGAACTTTTTAAAAAGCATGAAGAGAAGTCCAGCATCACTTCCGACGACTTCGAATCTTTGAATCTCGGGTTCAATGATGATCCTAAGCTGGTCCGCATAGGCAAAGCTCTATCCGCTTGCCGTTTTCGTCCATATTGCTTAACCTTAACATTTACTGGTTGATGCTATTCAGAGAGAACTGTACTTGCTTACTTGTTAAGGAATTTGATGAACGGAATCTCGAATAAAGACGGATTGGAAGACAGAGAATTCGTGCTTGAGCTACCGGGCAAGCTATTGGTGCAGCAAAAGAGGGGGCTGAGAGACCTTCTTTCACGCATTGGGGAACCCGATGACCAAGCATTGGATACCAAGCTCGTTTTGAGAATCTAGTTTACAAGATTGAATGGCCAATTCTCCTCCGGACCCTCGATTCGATTGTTTTCCAAGAATGGGGTCGAGGCCAAGAACGAGCCAAATAAGTAAGGGAGGCGCAGATCCTTGGTAAGATCGGGATCCTGATAGAGATCTGTGACGAGCCATCCGGGGAATCGAATTAGGGCGAGCGATAAGGACTTCTGTTTATGGTGGCAGGACGATTTATCCAGGCTTCCAGTTATGGATCAATAGGTTCTCGATGAACCGGATAAGGGTGATTAACCACCTCAGCCACTTATCCCTCTATCGTCCAGGCTTTTTTCCCTATCCACGTGTGATCGATAAATCAATTCAAGGGTGCTGCTTTTGCTCGGGAAACCAGGTTTGGTTGAAATGCTACTGGTGGTTGGTGCTCCCGGCTCTCTCTTGATCCTATGCCCGTCCCAACAACATAGTCTTTGTCACCCCCAACAACATAGTCTTTGTCGGCCGGTCTACTGACCTGGAGAGTTTCAGCCTGCATCTGTAGCCAAAGGTAGTAGTCAATATTCATTCGGAAGCTGGACCCTCTCGAGTTTACGACTGTTTCCTAGATTGAAATAGCCTTTCGTCGCCCTACCAAACGCCCAGAACGCTAAAAACGTGGGGGAACAAGAGTTGTAACGATAGGAAAGAGAAATGACTATAAGGCACCAACAATTCTCTCTTCTTAAACAACCTATATCCTTTTGCTTTTAGTCTTGTCTGAAAGTCCAAAGGCACGTCAACATGAACCTGACTTCCGAAAGGATTGATTTACTACTTTTAGCTACTTGTCCGAAAGCAGCCAATAGATAGCTATGAGAACAGGTTATCAGCCAATTCGGGAAAAGACTGTCAAACTTAGCTGTCACTCAAACTTCCCAACAAGCAAGTCTCGGGTCCAGGGATAACCTTCATTGGTTAAGGTAAAGGGGCAGAGGAATCATCGGTTCCCAGTGAGCAAGATTAGATGATGCAACTACATCAGAAAACGATCCTCTTGCTCTTGAAGTGGTACCTGAGCCTCTTGCTGCCTGTAAAAATAGTTTACCGACTGCATAACAATTCATTCTTGTGTGTAGCGCGTAGGGCCATGTCTCCCGAACGATCATAGTATGGCCGCTCATCGAAAAGATAGGAAAGGTTGTATCTCTTGTCTGAAAGTTAAACAAGTTAGAACTGGATATATGAGTGAGGGACCCTTCATATGGGCCCTCCGAGTCGCGCACGCGAGCTAGTATTTTGTTTTTCAACGCTTCTTTGAAGCCGTAGCGCGCTAGCGCGCAAGACTTTTGAAGCAGGGCATTCTCCTGGCGACAAGACGCGGACATTCCCCATGCTGCGGTTCCCTCCAGTCTGTTCCTGGGTTGGGTTAAGGGAACATCCGAGCGATTGCCTTTGCGGATCCAAACGCACTCACAAGGCGCTTCAGTTTGGTCTTCATTCTTTTTGCGTTGATTCAGCGCTTGCTGCTTAGGGCGATAGCGGCTCTCTCCTTCTACCTGCCTGCTGTTATGGTGTAAGCTACCATGGCTTCTACTTGCATTTTGCCTTAACAGGGAGGGGCTTAGCGTGTGGCATTATGGTTAACCCAGCCTTCGGGCTTTGCCTGCCCTTTCTTAAAAAGAATTCTGGCTCGGCCCGGGAAAGCGCTGGCAACAACAGAAAGGAAGGGTCTATGTAGCAGCTGCGCCCGCCCCCTTCTTAGTCAATGGGGCAGCTGGTTCGTTATGAACCCTGTAGACCACCCCCATGGGGGTGGTGAAGGAAGGGCTCCAATTGGCAGAAAAAGACCCGTAACTTTCTTTTGGAGTGAGAACGTTCAATGACTCATTTCACGGATAATGCTTAGCAAAGTGCTGGATTAACCGGCGAGAGCACCAATAGATAGCTATGAGAATGTCTTGACCTAGCATTTTTGCATATTGAATATTCTTGCATATTCACTTAGGTTGTCATTATCTCTTCATTGTTGTGTTTTCTTGTGGCTAAGTGGTTAGTGCACAAGGCTAGGGATCCAAAATCACTATTAAGGCCTGCTGGGTAGAGTGAAAGGGTTAGTAACTGTAGGGTTAGATGGGAGGTCAACCTAGGTTGTAAACTTTTACTCAATAGTGGATCTTAAGGATCAAGGGTGGCACTCTAAATAGCCCGTGATTTTTCCCATTTAGAGGGTTTCCATGTAAATATTTTGTGTTGTTATTGTTTTATGTATAATTGATTTTATTGAATGCTTGTTTACTCGGGGTAATTTGTGTTAATATTGATTAATCGAAAAATCAGTAATTGATTCGATTAAAACCTATTAACCCCCCCTCCCCCCCTCTAGGTTATAGACACACTTTCTAGGGAATTTCAATTGGTATCAGAGCAGGTGCCTAGATATACTTAGGTGATCCGTGCTCTGTGTGTGTCTTGCTTGTACATTCTTGTTATTTGCATCTTGTGTGGTGTATTTCATTTGCATCTCATTCATTTAACCCAAACACTATGAGTGAGCTTGGGATGAGCAAAGAGGGAGCATCAAGTATAAGACCACCTTTGCTTAAAGGTGATAATTATGCCTCACGGAAAGGCAATATGGAGTCTTATATTTGTCAAATAGATGACCGTGCATGGATGGTGGTTGAAGATGGGTACATTCTTCCGAAGATGACCAATGATGATGGAGATGAAGTTCCAAAGCCTAAGTCTCAATGGAGCACACAAGAATTTGAAGCTTCCTAGTGGAACAACAAGGCAATGCATGCCATCTTATGTGCCATGGACGACAATCAATACAAGTTGGTTTAAAACACTAGGCATGCAAAGGAGGCTTGGGAGATTCTACAAACGGCTCATGAAGGAACCAAAGTGGTCAAGGATTCCAAGCTTCAAGTCCTTCAAGTGCAATTCGAGACAATTCGAATAGAAGAGGATGAGTGCTTTAATGACTTCCAAGTGAAGTTGATGGACATCGTAAATCAAAGCCATCAACTAGGTGAACCATATTCGGATAGAACGATCAAGCAAAAGATCATGAGGTCACTCCCCAAGAGATTTGAGTCCAAGGTGACGGCATTGGAAGAAAATAGCAACTACAAGACTATGAAGCCGAGTGAAGTGATTGGAAGGCTTCTAGCCTATGAGTCTAGGTGGACTTCTACACCTACATCTCCTAAGAAGCAAAAGAACATAGCTTTGAAGACATCCAAAGTAAAGATAGAGGAGGATGACTCAGATGAAGAGATGGCTCTTATGGTGAAGAAATCCAAGAGGTTTATGAAACTTCACAAGAATGACTCAAAGAAGAAGATTGAGCCAAGGCAAGAGAAGCCTACAAGAAAAGGCATTCAATGCTATGAATATAGTGGGTTTGGTCATATAGCCACCGAGTGTACTAATTCAAAGAAGAAGAAGAAAAAGAAAGGAAAAGTGGTGGATGCCTCATCAAGTGAGAGTGGAAGTGAAGAAGATTCCTCAAGTGATGAAGAGGTTATTCTTAACTACACGGTTTTTAGAGCCTCATTTGTGAAAGATGTAGAAAAAGGCAACAAACCCTTAAGTAGTGACCTTGAAATAGGAGTAGATGAAAAAGTAGCTAAGAGAGTGATAAGTGAAGCTACTTATGTTGATGATGCCATCATGGCAATAAGTGACACTAGTGATGGCTCTAGTGATAAGAGTTCTTTATCTCACTCTACAAGTGGAAATGTAGAGAGTATGAACCTTGAAGGGTTCATTGAGCATTTTTAAAGCTCAAGGTTGAATATAAAGAAAGAGGTTTGAAAGCTAAAGGAAGAGAACCTCAAGCTATCAACCGAAGTGACTCACTTGAGTGATAAAGTGAAGAATGGAAGAAATGTGGAAGAAAGCTTGAAGAAGGAGCTTAGAGAAGTTAGAGAGTGGATTGCTAAGATGACTTCAAGTACGGAGAAGCTTGACCATATGTTGGGAGTTGGCAAGAAGCCAAGTGACAAGAGAGGTCTAGGGTTTGAAGATGATAAGGAGACCTCAACTCTTAGCAAGACGGTATTTGTCAAGAGCATGGACTTCAAAGAACCTCTTCCTCCACTTCATCCTAAGAAGAAAATTGAACTAGGAGAGTGTTCTAGAAATGTCCAAGTTAAGATGGCATCAAGAAGTCAAGCTCGAGCACCTCAAGCAACTATCCCTCAAACTAAAAGCCATCAAGCCAATAAGCATTTCTCACATACTCAACAAAGGAAGCACTCTTCTCCAACTCAATAACAAGGGACAATAGAATCAATACCACACCAAAGAAAAGCTTAAAGACATGGGAAATCACCTTTGTCCTTACAAAGGAATGGTATGACCCCTCATTTTATTCCTTCATGTCATTTTTATGGTGTTGATGGTCATATTAGACCAAATTGCTTCAAGTACATTAACATGTGTAGAACTAAGAGCATGATTGAAAGAAAAAGGGGTACAGCCAATATGCATGTGCCTAGGAAAGCTAGTGTTAATGATCCTAGGAGTAATATGAGGATCTTGACCACTAGAAATGACAATGTGTCACCTAAGTGGATTAGAAAAGATGAATCCGCATGCCATTGTGATAAGGTTACACCCATAGGCTCAACTAGGTCAAATGGACTTGGTAAGTCTATAGGGACTCATATCCCCTCTTGACTTGTTTTGATTTACTCCATATGAGGATCTCAAGCAAAGAGAGCAAATTGGCAATGCATTGTGCTCATTGATAATATTTATGCTTCTTTATTAATTGCTTGAGATGATTGGTTGTATATTTTTTTAATAATAAGTGTGCAACTTTGTTTACATGCAATCTATGTCTTATTTATGACCAAACATGCATTTTTGGAATAGGAGAATTGATTGGGAAGTACATTTTGAATGACCTAGAATTGATTTCCATGACATCTTGTTTCTTTGTATGACATGTTTTAAAGTAATATGTAGGATGAAATTGTTGAATGCTCTAAAATGAATGCAAAAATGTGTGTGAAAGCAATTATGAGACTTCAATCAATAAGGATCTTGTATCCATTTCAAGGATTTTACAATCCAAAAGTCTCTCTATCTTTACTTGTCAAACAAGGCTACTATCATAAGGGCATTCCACCCGGAAAAATCAAAAAGGACACAATAGTCGCTCATGTCATGTTTTGCTTGTAAAGGTTGATAGCTGTTCTTGAAATGAATTTATTTTACAATCTATATCTTGCTTATTCCATGACAAAGGGTGAAATTGGTTTGAATTCTCTTGGAAACCCTTGTCATTTTGCTTTTCCAAATACCATGTCTTGATCGTGAATACAACTTGTCTTGTATGCAAAGCATTTGTTCACGCATTTTTTTTAATAAAACTCCTTGTTTCTCTCCTCTTAATTAAGTTGCATAAATTTGGTTATATGATTATGCATATGTTCTGTGCCATAAGCTCTCCTTGCTAATGTTTTCTTAAGGGGATACTCCTTTGTCTATCTCATGACAAAAAGGGGGAGTAGTGTGGATTTAAGGGGAGTAGTATGGATTTAAGGGGAGTTGAAAGAGTTGAGAATGGAATGATTTGATGGGGAGTTGGGAGATGCATATGAGGGGTGTTTGATTGATTCGTTGAGGGGGAGTTAACCTATTTGGGGGGAGCATTTATATTTGCATTGTTGATGCATGTTGCTTGTTTCTATTGTATGCAAATTGCTCTTGTTTTTATGTCTTTGATCACCTCACATACACTTGTCTTGGAAAGTGTAGTTATTTTGTTTTGTAGGGATGTTGATTCTACAAGAGATGGATGGCTTGAAGATCTAGTTAATTAGACTTCTCTTTGTAATGTAGAAAAACTTTGTTGATCCCTGTCTTTTGTTTTGTTTATTGGTGAGGATGAATTGTGAGTGGTGGTTTTGTCACGAAATAGCCAAAGGGGGAGATTGTAAGTTCCTCAGTTTTTGATTGGCTCATTTCGTTGACACCCATATTTGGGAATTAATGTGTAAGAGTAGTTTATGTCATCATTGCTTAAGACCCAGCTCAAGCTTCAGAAGGTAAATAACTTTCTTAACCTTTTATGAAGAGTTTTTAGTGCACATACACACTCTCATGCATGTCTTTGATCATCTTGCATGAATGCTTAATTGCCTTAATTGTGTGTCTCTTTGCCATATATCTTGCTTGGGTGTTTGTTGCATATAGTTTACCCTTAGAAGAGCTTTTTCCACTTGACTGCGCCCTGGATCGCTCCCTGTGCATTACCTCTGCCGTGGTATGCACAGCGGTCTCCCAAGCGGAGTTTCCCAGTGTTGTACCGCTTGCTCTACCACGGTCTGGACACTGCCTGTACCACGGTCCAGACAGCAGAAATTCCCAGGCGATGCACCGCTCGTGCTACAGAGGTATGGACACTTGCCTAGGCCGCAGCACGCACAGCAGTCATTACGGGAATCAGTTGCCCTTTGTTCAAAACGATGCCATTTCGTGTAGGGCACAATATATATATGTTATCTTCTCTTCTCTTTGGGTGTGTGAGTCCAAGAAGCCATTTTTACTCACCAAGCTTTTCTTGAGAGAGAATTTGACTCCAAGAGAGAGAGAGCTCCCAAGAATCCATTTTTTCTCAACCAATCTTCAATCCATGAGCATCTAGCATCTTCCAAGCATGGTTTCTCTTGCTTGTCATTGACTAGATAATTTCTACATGCCTTAGAATTTCTTGTTCCATTCTTATGACATGTATGCCTAGGTTTAGCAATTATTGTTCATTAAATGTATGTTATTGAGGTTAATTGCATTTATAACATGCTTGGGTTTTTGATTGTTGGTTGAGATTTATATTTTGTGATAGCTAGGGTTTGTGACCATTTTGCCCTTCTAGCTAAATCTTTATGCTTTGCGTTTAGATATTGTTTAGGACTCATTGATTGCATTTTGTGATTGCATTATAGTCGTTGCCATGTTTTATGACAACATGTGTTGATTGGCTCTTTGTTTGATAACTAGGATATATTGTTGCATAATTATATCTAGTTAAGTCTTAATGAACATTCATTAGACATTGATATCTAGGATTTGTTTTTAATTGTCATCATTAATCCTAGATAAGCATGAATGTCTTGACCTAGCATTTTTGCATATTGAATATTTTTGCATATTCACTTAGGTTGTCATTATCGCTTCATTTTTGTGTTTGCTTGTGGCTAAGTGGTTAGTGCACAAGGCTAGGGATCCAAAATCACTACTAAGGCCTGCTCGGTAGAGTGAAAGGGTTAGTAACTGGAGGATTAGACGTGAGGTCAACCTAGGTTGTAAACTTTTACTCTATAGTGGATTTTAAGGATCAAGGGTGGCGCTCTAAATAGGCTGTGGTTTTTCCCATTTTGAGGGTTTCCACGTAAATATTTTGTGTTGTTATTGTTTTATGTATAATTGATTTTATTGAATGCTTGTTTACTCGGGGTAATTTGTGTTAATATTGATTAATCCAAAAATCGGTAATTGATTCGATTAAAACCTATTAACCTCCCATCTAGGTTATAGACGCACACTTTCTAGGGAATTTCATATATATATAAAGAAATGAGGTGAATGCAAGTGCAAGGGTAAGAAATAGATTGAAAGAAAAAAAAGTGTGATTTTTTAGGTGTACTTGATACGCACGAAAAAAAAGGTGGGTTGACTTTATAAAAAAACGCACAGCAAAGTGAAGCATCAATTAAAAAATAAGTTTTTTTTTCTTTTGTGCACTATACACCATTGAAACAAAATAATATAATAATTAGAATTGTTCTAGTTAATTTTCTCTTAGAAGAAAGAGTTTCTTCAATTCTCTCTACATCCTCCATTCAAGTTCCTTAGATCGTGATGCGCTCACATGCAGTTACCAGTCCTGGGAGATATCGAGGAAGATCGAGTGGTTCAGATAGCAGCACATCCTAAAGTGAAGGAGCTTCCAAACGTTGGTAAGATTGGTTCAGAAAGGAGCATAACGAAAAGTGAAGGAGCCTCCAAACGTTGGTATGTTCTTCTGATTATATCGATTACAATTTCCTATGTATACATATTGTAAGTATTAGTTCTGAAAAATAATTTACGATCCCAAGTTCACTGGTCCCAGATACAGATTATGATCTGTATAAAAATTAAAAAACCTAGTTTCGCTGCGTGACCGGTGAACAGGTTTCCAACAATTGGTATCAGAGCCTGGTTTTATTTTCGGAATATGAATTTTTTTTCGATGCTCCTGTATGTATGATTGTGTAGGCACGATTTAAATTGACTGTATGTTGTTTTTGTATGACCTGGAAAAAATCACGAAGTCGGATTCATGAGATGAATTGGAGTGACTTGAAGAGATTGGAAGATATCTGAAGTTACAAGAAGACCAAGGAATGCCTTGGGGGTAATTTATGTAATTTTAGATTCCATTTTTTTTAGGTTAAATAATCCGCAGTACTCGGTCAATTCATGTATGCTTTATATTATGTGATGATAAAAGCATTGCCATGCATACGTATGTCATTTAGATTAGATGTGTCTACACAAATATATTTGATATGTCATACATGTATCATAGCCTGATATTTTATGTATTTTTTTAATGTGATTAAAATGGGCAATATACATAATTGTCTATGAATAATGAGATTAGTTTTTAATGGTTAGAAAACTTGGTAATTCTCATTAATATTAATCTAGTTATTAAAGAGTTTAATAAGTTAGATTAATAGGGTCATTTATTGTAATTAGGATTAATATGATTAATTACCTAATAATAAATGAACCGAATAAAGTGTTAGAGTTTTAATTGTTAAAACTTGGTAAACACTGTCATAATAATCCGATCTTAGTAAATAGTTTACTGAATCTTAGATTGTTCACTAATAGATTAGATTTTTAATTGTTAAAAATCATTAATAATTTATTAGTTAATTAGAATTTGGTTCTAATTAGTTAATGCGCTAGATAACTTGATTAAAGTTAGTCATTTAATCCTATAGAGTCTAGGTGCATTAACGGTTAATAGAAAACCCTAATTTTAAAATAGTGAGTGGGAGAGGGATATATGACATATATATCCGCGGTCTCCATCATTAGTTCAACATTGTGAGATCCGAGTGGGGCCTCATGATGACTTTGCTTTCGTCCTCCCTAAGGAGGGTTTCCACAAAGGTCAATACCAAGGTTGACTTCCTAACGGATAGGATTTCTGAGGGTATTTCGGGATTGACCGACCTTAAGTTGGCAATTCTCGAGTTAAGCTCGTGAGATCTGAAATGGTGGGTTACACTCACAAAGGTTTTGATTAAGTTTTGTTAATTAAAAACCTGACTGAATGAACGATAGATGAATGATTTGGAATAAGAGTTATTTTAGAATATCATTTAATTGATAATGTCTCCGTCCAACATACAAATACTTGACCGACCCTAAGGCGGCACTTCTTTATGGTATGTTGGATTGTAGTGGTATAGTAACTAGTTTTAGGGTAGTTCTAGTTCGTTAAACATGTGCATGTATCATGTTTGAATTTATGCCAAAGCACTCGCACCTGTTTTAAATAAATTACTGAATGAATGTTTTATTTATTTTAGCAATAATGTCTTCTACATTACTTCAAATTCTCGTAAATGACAAATTAATTGGTGATAACTACACTAAATGGAAACTTAACATTAATACAATATTGGTCACCAAAGACCTCAAGTTTGTGCTTACAGAGGAATATCCTCCAGCGCCTACTGCCAATGCCACATGAACTGTTCATGAGGCAAACGAGTGATGGGTCTCATCTGATGATAAGGCTTGAACATATCTACTGGATTCTATGACAGACATGCTTGTCACAAAGCATGAAGTAATGACTTCAGTATTCGAAATCATGGAGTCATTACAAGCTATGTTCGGGCAGCCCTCCGAGTAAAAGTGACATGAAGCCATTCGTTCTGCTATGCTCGCTCGGATGAAGGAAGGTACGTCAGTTCGGAAACATGTCCTGAGCATGATGTCCTACTTCAACATGACAGGAGTCAATGGCAAGGCCATATACGAACCCAGTCAAGTGAGCATCATACTAACGACTCTTCCAAAGATTTTCGATCAGTTTAAGAGCAATTACGGGATGAACAAGTTAAGGTTTAATCTCACACAGTTGCTCAATGAGCTCACTACCTTTGAGTCCTTGACTAAGGACAACAAGTGTAAGATTGGTGAGGAAAATGTTGCCGAACCATCTTCCTACTCTAATAATAAGAAGAGACAGAGGTCTATTGGGAAAGCAAAGGGTAAGCCCAAACCCAAGATAGCCCAAAGCAAGAAGAAGTCCAAGAAAAATAAATATGATTTACCTGTTCTTGAATCTTGTTTAGTGGAAGATGATTCTTTACCCTGGATAGTTTATTCGGGGGACACTAATCTTGTTTGTTCTTCTTTACAGTGGACTGATTCTTAGATACATCTAGAGGATGGAGCCTTCTCAATACGTGTGGGGTCAGGGGATGTCGTGTTTGTATGAGCAGTGGGCGTAATTAGATTACGTTTTTGTAATAATTATATATTGTTAGACAATGTATTTATATTCCTAGATTTACACGGAATTTGATTTCCATTTCTAAGTTGTTAGAACAAAAATATTCTATTTCTTTTAATAATAAGTCTATTATTATTGGAAATAATGGTCTTAATATTTGTTCAGGAATTAATGAAAACAATTTGTATGTGTTAAGACCGTTAATACATACTACAATGCTTAACATCGAAATGTTTAAGGTTGAAAAACCAAAAACTAAACGACATAAGATTTCTCAAGATAATGACACGTATCTTTGGCATCTAAGGCTTGGTCATATCAACCTTGACCGGATAGACAAACTAGTAAAAATCAGAACTTTAAATGAGTTAAAGGTCGGCACTTTACCTGTCTATGAATCTTGTCTGAAAGGTAAGATGACTAAAAGACCTTTTACTAGAAAATGGCTTAGAGCTAAAGAACCGCTAGAGCTTATACATACAGACATCTGTGGACCGATGACTGTTAAAGATAGGGGTGGTTATGAGTATTATGTCACCTTTATAGATGACTACTCAAGATACAGATACGTCTACCTAATGCAACGAAAGTCAGAAATATTTGAAAAGTTCAAAGAATTCTGAGCTGAAGTTGAGAATCAATATGGGTAGGACTATCAAGTCACTACGATCAGATCGTAAAGGTAAGCATGGGATAGTTTCCCAACTCATAGGTCCCGGTACACCACGGTAAAATGGTGTAGCGGAGAGGAGAAATAGAATCCTAACGGAAATGGTGAGATCTATGATTAGTTTCTCATCATTACCAAATTCCTTCTGGGGATATGCATTACAAACAACAGCATTATTTGAATATGTGGCATACAAATCTGTTCCTAAGACTCCTCTAGAGTTCTGGAATGGTCGTGAAGCTAGTTTACGACATTTCCACATATGGGGGTGTCCAACACACGTGCTAAAAAATAGAAGTGGAAAGCTAGACTCCAAGTCTATGGTCTGCCTGTTTGTAGGATATTCCAAGGAGACCATAGGTTGACACTTCTATAGTTCTGAAGATAACAAAGTGTTTGTATCGATAAATGCAACGTTTCTTGAGGATAGTTATATTAGTGACCGTAAACCTTGTTCTAAGATTGTATTGAATGATTTGGAGCCTGATGAGACTAGTGTTTCATCAACATAAGTTGTTGATCCACAAACATCTGAGAGTCAGATTGTTCCTGATCAGGATACATTACCACCTAGACGTAGTGAGAGGGTTGTGAGATAACCTGAACGTTATTTAGGTATAGGTGAGAGACAAGGTGTTGTCTCTGCTGATATTGTTGATGATCCATTGACATTTAAGAATGCAATGGAAGATCCTGATAAAGAGGAATAGCTTAAAGCCATGAATCTCGAGATGGATTCCATGTACTCTAACTCAGTCTGGGATCTTGTAGACTTACCGGATGGGGTAAAATCCATAGAGTGTAAATGGATCTACAAGAGAAAGAGATGAGTAGACGGAAAGGTAGAGACTTTTAAAGCAAGGCTAGTGGTCAAGGGTTATACCCAGAACGAGGGGGTTGATTGTGAAGAGACCTTTTCGCCGGTAGCCATGTTTAAGTATATTAGGATTCTCTTATCCAGTGCTGCCTATTTCAATTATGAAATTTGGCAAATGGACGTCAAGACTTCATTCTTGAATAGAAATCTTGACGAGAGCCTCTATATGATGCAACTAGAGGGATTCGTGTCTCTAGATCGAGAGCTAAAGGTTTGCAAACAGCAAAGGTCCATCTATGGATCTAAGCAAGCATCTAGATCGTGGAACATTAGGTTTGATGATATGATCAAAACCTATGGCTTCGAGTAGAATGTAGATGAGCCTTGTGTCTTCAAGCGTATTATTGACAAGAAAGTAGTTTTCTTGGTCTTATACGTAGATGATATCCTACTCATTGGGAATGATGTGGGAGTATTGTCTAATGTAAAGGGCTGGCTGGCTATCCAATTCCAAATGAAAGATTTGGGAGAGGCGAGTTATGTTCTAGGGATCCAAATTTTAAGGGATCGTAAGAACAAATTTATAGCACTGTCTTAGGCATCATATATCGATAAGATTATTTTGTGATTTTTGATGCAAAACTCCAAGAAAGGTAATTTACCTTTCAGGCAAGGAGTTTACTTGTCTAAGGAACAGTGTCCTAAGACAGCTCAAGAAGTTGAGGATATGAGACGTGTACCCCTATGCATCGGCAGTAGGTAGTCTCATGTATGTTATGTTATACACGAGACCGGACATCTGCTATGTAGTGGGAGTAGTCAGCAGATACCAATCCAACCCAGGATTGGATCATTGGGTTGCTGTCAAGACAATTCTCAAGTATCTTCAGATAACGAGAGACTATATGCTAGTGTATTCCTGGCAGGATTTGATCAAGTTAGGATACACAGATTCTGAATTTCAGTCAGACAGAGATTCTAGGAAATCCACGTCTGGATTAGTATTCACCCTGGGTGGTGGAGCCATTATGTGGAGAAGTATCAAGCATTCTTGCATTGTTGACTCCACCATGAAAGCCAAATATGTAGCCGCTTGTGAAGCTGCTAAAGAGGCTGTTTGGCTCCTTAAGTTCTTATGTGATCTGGAAGTTGTTCCAAATTTGGATATGCCCATCACACTTTATTGTGACAACAGTGGTGCTGTGGCTAATTCCAAAGAACCAAGAAGCCACAAAATAGGGAAGCATATAGAGAGAAAGTATCATCTCATAAGAGAGATAATGTAGAAACGAGATGTGATCATCACAAAGATAGCCTCATAAGACAATCATGTTGATACATTTATAAAGACCTTACAGGATAAAGTGTTTCAAATCACCTAAATAGTCTAGGGTTACGAGACATACCTCACATGCTTTAGTGCAAGTGAGAGATTGTTGGGGTTTATGCCTTAAAGATGTAATTTGTAAATGGATTTATGAAATAAATAAATAAAAAAGTTCAATTCGTTCTTGTTATGTTATTTATTTTATAAACTTGTGCACATATTTAACATCCAAGATTATCGGATGTAATCTCGAACTGTGTATATGAGTGTCATATACGGATGTATACAGTAAGAGGCGTGCAATCTAAAGAGTCCATAGATAGCAAATAAAGCTGAGAACTTTATTTATGGTTAATCTATAGTTGCGGTCCATTCTGTAATTTACGGTGATTCTATCCTGAATCATTCATATGGAGATATGAGAATGGAGGCACCTTGTATGATGTGATCATACCATGATCTATATGAATCTCTCACCAAGATCTGTTTACAGATGAGATTCATATATATCAACTAATGTTGGTTATATGTGGGTGATCTTAATCCTGAGTGTCTTATCAACTCCTTCAGGTTAGATTGTGGTCTTTGATATACAATGGGTGAGGTCGGATGCAGTTCCCGATCAATACGCTCCATATGTTGGGATTACGGTTTGACTTGTGGCTGGGAAGGTTTGTACACAATATTCGAATCCACTCTTTCTTGTGAGAAGTAGACGGTAGTTCCTTTAAGGGTTGATTCGGGGCTTGGACAATATCAGCGCTCTCCTAATTTCGTGATGAAACATGATTTATTGTCCATTACAAAATCAATGGTACTTAAAAGATATATGTAATTAGAGGGGTATAACGGACATTATGACCCAGCTCTAATTATGAACTATTGTGGGGAATCATACCATGTGTAATAGCTATATCAATAGACACCGAGTTGTATCGGTCTGTGTAAAAGTGTCTGCAGTTGAGAGAGTGCAGCTTCGGCTTTTAGTGGAATAAAACCGGAGTTAATAATCAAGGGATATTAATTAAAGAGCTTAATTAATGATTCAGAGGATTATTGGAGATCAAAATACGGTGGTTCCATTCCCCTTGCTAGCCCGATCGATTTAGGTAACAAGGGTCACAGTTAATTAATTGGATTGTCCAATTAATTGTGTTACAAAAGTGACACGTATATATCCAGGAATTAATTGAATAATGAGATTATTTAATTAATGAATGTTAATAGTTAAATTAATTAAATAATTAGATTATTTAATTATATTGATAATTATTAATTATCAATTAACTGTTAATTGGAGGGTGTTAGTTGATATATGGATTTAGGTGAAGATAAAATAATGGGATTATTTTATTTTTACTAAATCATTTATCTAAGTATTTGAATATAAGTTTAAATTTAAAATACTTATTATCACTTTTAATATATTAGATATATTTAAAAAGAATAATTAAAAGATATATATCAATTAATAACACAAGAGATTGCATTGGATGCAAATTGGTGTGTATACATCTATAAGTGTTTGTATATGATACAAACACGGATATATATATATATATATATATATATATATATATATATATATATATATATATATATATATATATATATATATATATATATATAAATGTAAAGAGGTGAATGTAAGTGCAGGCGTAAGAAATAGATTGAAAGAAAAAAAAAGTGTGATTTTTTAGGTGTACTTGATACACACAAAAAAAGGTGGATTGACTTTATAAAAAAAACGCACAGTAAAGTGAAGCATCAGTTGAAAAATAAGTTTTTTTTTTCTTTTGTGCAATATACTCCATTGAAACAGAATAATATAATAACTAGAATTGTTCTAGTTAATTTTCTCTTAGAAGAAAGAGTTTCTTCAAATCTCTCTACATCCTCCATTCACGTTCCTGAAATCGTGACGCGCCCACACACAGTTACCAATCCTGGGAGATAGCGATGAAGATCGAGTAGTTCAGACAGGTGCACATCGTAATGTGAAGAAGCTTCCAAACGTTGGTAAGACTGGTTCAAACAGGAGCATAATGTAAAGTGAAGGAGCCTCCAAACGTTGGTATGTTCTTCTGATTTTATTGATTACAATTTCCTGTGTATACAAAATGAATGTATTAGTTCTGAAAAAATAATTTCGATATGAAGTTTACTGGTCCTAGATACAGATTATGATCTGTTCAAAAATTTTAAAACCTAGTTCCGCTGCGTAACTGGTGAACGGAGATCCAACAAAGACTTGGTTCATAAAGCTGGCAGCGTGCATCGTGGATTCTTTCACAAAGCCGACAATAGATTTTTACTCGCAGTTCCAAGGGTTCAAACCGCATCCAAAGGATCCTATGCACCTATAGTACGTGATCCAAGAGTGAGGTGAAACACTCTGGTCCTGCGTGGAACGGTTTCAAAAAGAGGTCATCCATATGGGAGTCTTCACCGAGAAAGAGACCCTCATCAACTTTCGGTGTATCCTTTGGGCGGGCAAGCTTTTACGATCGTTTGCCTAACGACAACCAGAGACCTATCAGGAGGCTTATGATTGGGCTTTGGAGTAGGTCAAAATTGACCAGCAGCTCAAGGTCAAGATGGACCATGACAATATGAGAACGGCGAAGCATCAAAAGAAGGAAGCTCCCAGACCTGAGCTAGCTCAGAAAAGCCAGAACAAACCTCCCAATTTGACATACCGCTTCCCCGCTTCTTAACCCAAGAAAGAAAGGTATCCAGCAAGGCGAACCCCTCCACGGGTTTCGCCTTGTCCTAAGACAGTAGCTCTGTAATACGAGATGAGAGAGGGTATGATAACTACACCCCCTTAAATGCATCCCGTGAAACAATCTATCTTGCCATTCGGGATAAGAGGCTACTATAGAAGCTCACACCTATGAAAGCCCTAGTCGATAAGAGGAACCGGTACAAGTATTGCGACTTTCATGAGGACGTGGGTCTCAACACCTCGGAGTGCTACAACCTGCGTAACCAGATCGAGGCTCTGATAAGGGGGAATGTTTGATATAATTCTTGCAGTAGGTCAGGGATAATATTCAGACTGGAAGGGAAGTCCAAACCGAGATCCAAGTACATGCTGAAAAGAGAAAAAGGGGAGTAAACGGATCTTTTACAATAAATCCAGGTGATACATACAATCAACGGAAGGCCCACCTTGGCTGGTACCTCCAATAATTCTAGAAAAAACCATGTGAGGAAGATTCCTTGTGTAAATGATGGCTGGGGTATCTTTAACGTCGACCAGAGCTTTGCTGGCCCCTCCAAATTAGCACAGATTATTTTCACTGTGGCAGATGTCAACAATACCGTGAAGCCCCATGACTATCCCATGGTAATCACGGTACAGATTACCAATTACGTGGTTCGCTGCCTGCTTGTCGACACAGGCATCAATGTCGACATTCTTTTTAAAGATACCTTGGAGAAGCTGACTTTGAAACAATGGTGTTACAATAGCTACACTACCCCGCTGGATGGATTCACTAGGGACTCGATCATTCCAGTGGGATCGAAGATCCTCCCAGCAATCGCTAGAACCGTACCTCTCTAACAAAACGTTATGACAGACTTCGTTGTGGTTGAAACCCCACCAACCTACAACGTGATATTAGGAAAACCTTTCTTATCTTCCTTGAAAGGAGTCCTATCCATTTACCATAACGTCCTAAAATTTCCAATTGGAGACAAGGTATGGGAGGTGCGTGGTGACTAACAAGCAGCTAGGAAGTGCTATGCAGTGTCTACCAATCCAACTGCTTTAGCAAAACAATTTATGCAAGTTGCAATGATCCAGGATTTAGAAACTTTCGAGATGACCTTGGAAGACACGGAGCCAGCCAATCATCCTGAAGATGACTCTTCAATGTTGTATGAGGAGGAGCAGAACAGGGAATCGGCCAGCGGGCATCCTGTGGACAAGTTGGAAGAGATACCTATCAGGGAGGATGATCCCTTTAAGGTTATCAAGGTCAGAACTGCCCTCGAGCCGGGAGTGATGGAAGGCTAAACCAGGCTTCTCTAAGAATTTTGTGACATCTTCGCCTGGAGTTATGATAAGATGCTCAGGATTTCCACGATGCAGACTGCTCATCGATTAGCAGTAGTTCTGACCTTCAAGCCCATCAAGCAAAACTATGTCACTTTAACGTTGAAAGAAATGCAGCGCGCTACCCCGAATGGATCACCAACTTGGTCATGGTCACAGTCACAAATACAAATAGGAAGTGGTGTATGTGCGTCGACGACACTGACCTTAATCGGGCATGTCCAAAAGACAGCTTTCCTCTACCAAGGCTCAATCAGCTGGTTGACTCCACATCCATGAACAGACTCCTAAGCTTTATTGATGCATTCTAGGGGTACAAACAAATCAAGATGCACCCTGCAGATCAGGATAAGACCAGTTTCATTACCGGACAGGGTATATACTGTTACAAGGTGATACCGTTTGGACTTAAGAATGCAGGGGCTATATACCAGTGGCTAGTTAACCGACTGTTTAGGCCAAAATTGGGAGGTCGATGGAGGTGTACATCAATTACATGATCATAAAATCACCAACCGTAGAAGGACACTAGGACGACCTTCACAGATCTTTTCTGATCCTAAAGGAAATCCATATGCGATCGAACCTCTCTAAATGAGCTTTTAGAGTAACTGCGGGGAAGTTTCTGGGCTTCATGGTTCATAAGAGAGACATAGAGGCCAACCAATAAAAGATCAAGGCTACCTTGGACTTGGAATCCACCACATCACTGAAACAGGTACAAGTCTAGACTGGCAAGGTAGCAGTGCTCAACAGATTCATTTCTCGCTCCACCGATAAGTGCCTCCCCTTTTTCAAAGCTATCAAACAGGGGAAAAACATGAAGTGGGATCTGGAGAGCGAGCAATCTTTTCAAGCTCTAAAGAGATATCTGACGAGCTCTCCATTACTAGTCAAGCCAACTCCCAGAGAGAAGTTACAAATCTACTTGGTTGTTTCAGAGACTACAGTAAGTGGAACTTTGGTCAAGGAATGTGGAGACAAGGTCCATCGACCTATCTACTACGTGAGTCATGCTCTAACGAAGCTAGAGAAAAAATATACTCTTCTGGATAAGCTCACTTATGCTCTGGTGACCTCGGCAAGGAAGCTCCATCACTAATTTTAAGCTCACTCAATAGTAGTGGTGACGGACCAACCTCTCCGCTAGTTTTTACAAAGGCTGAATGTATCCAGAAGGTTAGTTTTGTGGGCCCTAGAGCTTACCTAATTCGATATGAAGTACAAATCCAGAACCGCAGTCAAAACCCAGACTTTGGCAGACTTCATGGCAGAATTATCAGCGGTCTCAGGCCAAGTGACCTCCACATCAACGAATCTAGCTTCTAAGAAGATTTCAGAGATCGATAATTGGTAGGAAAGTTACAAGTCCTGGATCCTCTACTCATATGGAGTGACTGGGTAAGCTGGAGAAGGAGTTGGCATAGTACTTATAAACCTAGAGGGAACCGAATGTTGTCACTACTTCAGATTCGAATTCAAGGCTACCAAACAAAAGCGGAGTACGAAGCCCTCCAAGCCGGGATGAATGCAATCATCGAGCTAGGGGCCGATTACTTACATGTGAGGAGTGACTCATTACTCATAGTCAATCAGGTTTCAAGGATCTATCTGGTAAAAAGGGATAACATGGTTGCCTACCTGAAGCTAGCTCAGCAGCTTACGAATAAATTTTAGGGATTCAAGATCAAACAAGTACCTTGACAACAGAATCATCGAGCAGATGTCCTGGCTAAGATAGCTACGAATGGTGGCTAAGCTTTACCACAGAGAGTTCCCCTCCAAGTGATCTCCCAACAAAGCATAACAACAGGTAAGGAAATTTGCCCCCTGGATTGTCAGTCTTGCTGGATGGATCCAATAGTTGTTTATCTCTAGGAAGGAAAGCTTCCCAAGAAGCCCGATGAATGGATACCTCTGCAGGAGAGGTAGGTCACTTCCTCTGCTTCGGTGTTTGCAACCTAAAGATGCCAAATGAGCATCGAGAGAGGTTCACTCTGGGGACTACAGAAACCGCATTGGTGGCGAAGCTTTAGCATACCAGGTCCTTCGTATGGAGTGCTACCAGCCAACTATTTACCAGGATGTGAAAAGCTTTGTGCAATCTTGTGAACCATGCTAGAGGACCTCAAACTTAAGTCATCTCCCACCAGAGTGGCTATCACCTCTCAGTTCACCCTATCCCTTTGCCATGTGGAAGGTAGACCCCTATCGGACCGCTTCCCATGACTTTTAGGCAAGCAAAGCATGCTATTGTGGCAATTGACTACTTTACAAGATGGTTCGAGGCCGGACCTCTCTCCCAAATCTTAGAGGAAAATATGACAAGGTTTATCAAAACTAACGTTGTTTGCAAATTCGGGACCCCTCTCATTATTATAGCCGACCTAAGCAAGCAGTTTGACAATGCCCGATTCAAAGATTTTTATGAAAGCTTGGGAATCGACCTCAGGTTCGCTTCAAGAGCCCATCCTTAGACTAATGGGCTGGTTGAATCTAACAAAAAGACCATCAAGAAACTATTGAAAATAAAATTACAGCAAAAGAAAGGCAAATGGGCTGAGGTGCTTCCTGAAGTTCTCTAGACATATCATACTACAAAGAGAATAGCTACCGGGGAGACACTCTACTCTATAGCCTTAGGGGTTGAAGCAGTCATTCCCATCGAGCACAAATTGACCTCCTTCAGGGTACAACTCTTCGAACCTGAAAGCAACGAGGTCAAGCTCCGAGCTAATCTAGATCTCTTGGAGGAGAAGCAAGACCAGATAGCTGAGAAAGTGGTGATCTACCAGAGCAAGATCGCTAGGTATTTCAACAGAAAGGTTAGACCCCAAAAATTCAAGGATGGGGATCTAGTTCTCAAGAAAGTGACCTTGAAAACCCAAAAAATGTCGGATGGGGTCTTGAGACCTAGCTGGGAATGGCCATACTTGACAAAGGTAATGGTTTGCAATAGGGAAAACAATCTCAAAGACATGGATGGTCGACCTATCGATCACACCTGGAATGCAAATCACTTGAGGAAGTACTACCCCTAAGAAGGGGACTCATAAGCAGATTACCTCCACTTATGTTTCTGAAAGTTCCTAAAAAACGTGTGTCTAATAACCTAGAGGGGGTGGGGGTGAATAGGGTTTAATCAAGTCAATTATCAAATTTTCTTGATTAGTCAGTATTCAAAATTCACCCAATAAAACAAACATACAACATCAAGTGTAAAGTGCGGAAATATAAACAACACAAGATGTATACGTGGAAACCCTTCAAATGGGAAAAACCAAAGGCTGTTAAGTGTGCCACACTCAATTGTAGAAATATACTATATGAGAAAATCTTACACCCTCAAGTGATTCTCGGACTCTCACTCACCACAACCTCAGGCTATGGACACCTCCACTCACCACTCTTGGTTAAGTCCCTAGTGATATCCCCTGATATACTACTCTTGGCATGAACACCTCCTACTCTACCCCCTAGGGCCTTTTACAGTGGCACCATACCAATTGCTTGTCTACCCACTCTTGGTTGTAAGGCTTCTCTTGTTTGTGCAACTTCACACCTGTTGACGTTGATTTCGGGATTGTATCAGAAAAGCCAACAAGGATTGGATTTCGGCTATTAATTCAAAGAGAGAGAGATTCAGAGAGAGTAACAAAGACACAAGTTTTATGTGGTAAAACTTCGATGACCGAAGAAACGTCCACGGGTTGTTGAAGGATCAGCCAAGCCAAAATCCACTATGAAAATATGATGTTTACAAGCTCTCGATCTCTTTTTTTTCTCTCTGTATTTTTCCGTTGCTTGTTGTGTATGCTATATTGCATATATCTTTTCTGTACTAGATTATGGGTCTATTTATATGTTTATAGAACCCTAATCTACTTTGTACAAGTAATACAGGATCTTTGTATTTAATTGTGATTCGGTTTCTTGCTTGAGGTTGATTTGTCTTTTTTCCTGTTTCAGAGTCTCTTATAGAAATCGAGTGAGATTCTAGTAGTGCAGTTTTATTTGGACTTGTTTCCATATAAGAATGTAGTCTTTGTAGCGAAATCAAGTTGTTTCCTGATTGAGGATTCTTCTAGCTCAGTATTCTGTTCTCTTTGGGATTCCTTCTTGATGGCTATGTTCTTGTATTTAATGACTCAATCCATATAAACTAAGCACTAATTTTCTTACTCGGGTCACATTTATCCCGAGTAAGAATAACAATTGTTGGTCCCGAGTATCACCGTTTAAGCCCGAGTAGAAGATGCTCTCTTGTCTACCCCGAGTACTTTTAATTGATTTGGAGTAATTTAGTTGATCCCGAGTAGGTCTTGCCATGCTACTGGTTTACTCCGGTTTTCTTCTCTTTAATGATGCCTCGTAGGATATTTCCTAAGTGCCTTTTTAGGTGTCCACCTGGCAATTTTCTCTTTCCTGTCGATGACATGTATGATTGGTAAAATTCACATACGACAATACCCCCTTAAAATATTTTTACCAAGTAAATTTCATTTCGGGCAAGAGTTTTTTAATTATCTTAATTTTTACTCGTCAGAATAGCCGTCTTGTCATAATGGCGTGTCTTAATGGTGACCCTGTAATTTCGATTCGCTTCGCTTCATCACCCGAGATCTTAAATGATGGCGACGTTTTGAAGTTCTGACGGTCGAGGGATACTTCCTGTTTTGACACGTGTCCTTCGTCTCTTTGTTTTTTAATATCATTTATGAGAAATGATTTTTGCGTCTCCCCAAACGCCGCCTACGTCATCGAGTTTCGTCATAAGTTAAGCTTTTTTTCTCTTGAAATTCTAGGGTTTCGTGCCGTCTTCTTTTTAAATTCTTCGTTGAAAGACATCGTTGGTTTATTCTCAACAATTTTCAGCAGAAATTTCTTTAAACCCGGATTTCTTTATCCAGAAGTTCACGATTCTCCCTTTGAAGATCTTGCATCAATCTCAATTCAAGGTTAGTTTTAATGGGGCCATCTTCCGGCCATCGTCTCTTTAAAATCGCTTTTGATGCATTTGAACGTGGGGATTTCCAGTTAGTTTCTTGCATTAAACGATTACTGGGTGATATCCCAATAGATGAGCCTCCATTCTTAGAGGTTGATGTTTCTGGTCTTCACCCTGACGTCACTTTCAGCCCTGTATCGAGTTCTCTATCTAGTTCTGTTTCTGATATTTCTGATCACATGTTATCTTTTCGAAGGATGGGTAAACATCAGAGCAGAAGTGAGGTATACAAGCACGGCTCGAGTAGCGTTCAGATCAGGGAACAAACTGTTAATGAGGGTGATGTTGATGAGGTGTGCATGTGTCTCGTATTTTGTTTTCTGATACTCACCCGAGTGGCTTTGATACTGAGCCGAATGTGGTCGGGCCGGCTGAAATAGAAAAATACCGCTCTCGATTCGACTTGCCTGACTCGGTCACTTTGGTTCCAACGGGGGATAGAGCCATATGGAATCCTCCTGAGGGTATGGTCACGGTTTATGGATCAATGCTATGCTGTGGTGTCACACTTCCCATTCAACCATTTATTGCCTGGTTTTTGGCTGAAGCAGGGATAGCCCCAGCTTAGTTTGCCCCGAATAGTATAAAGTCTTGATGTGCATGTGGCATATGTTCAGTAGAATAAACCTTTCACCGCCTTCCCCAAATGAAATTAGGCATTCTCTACGCTGAGGCAGGTTAGCAAGACGGGGACCTATTTTCTTGCATCTACTCCGTCAGACGGTTAGGTCCCTAAAGAAGCAAAGGTGAATAGGGAGGTCGACGCTTTATGATGACCCAAAAAAGAAGGGTTTTGTATGGGGATTCCCTACATCCAACAAGTTCTGGAAGAACAGTTGGTTTTTTGCTAGAGGGGCTCTCGGACTCAACGTTACTGTTGGATCTGAGGATTCACGAAAGGTGTTGAGTGTTCCCCGTTTCTTCTGTTCCCCCGAAGTGTGGAACAAGAAAATAATTGATTATAGTGATTCTGAGCCAAAGAGGCTGACTCGGGTAGATGTTCGTACTCTGGAGAAGAGGAGCAAGAGCTACAGTTTTAAAGAGGAGGATTTGATAAAGCTCGACTTCTTCAGACAGATTTCGGGCCATCGCAAGCGATGTAAGTAACCTGGTGCCCTTTCTATTGTATTTTTCTGCTTTTCATCTTCTGACATGAATCTTTTTTTTTTAAGTGTTCGATACGGACATCGTCAACGATCTTCAGGCTCACCAGATGAAGTTGATTCTGCAGGCGAGTAGAAAAGAAGCTTCCCGTCAGGGCGATGAAGGTATTGCTCCACCCGAGCCTGATGAGGAAACCGTTCATCAAGGTGCTCAGCCTTATACTCAGGATTTTGCTAGTCCAAGTGGCCAAAGCTAGCCAACTAACATCCAACTGCCTGATAATAGGGAGAGGCAATGTGAAGGCCCGGTTGAAGAGCCTGTTCGATGGTTTGTAGCCAGCGACGGTGGTAACGTCTTGACTGGTCAAGTGCCTGCAGGTGCCGAATTCTTTGAGTCTTTCCGGGACTATCCGTAGGAAGATCCCGCTGCTGACCTTAACTTCCGCCGTTCTTAAGGTGAGAAACGAAAGGCAGTTAGTTCGCCATCTTGTCCTCTTAAAGTTCCTCGGGTAGTCTCATTTATCGATTCCAGTGATGAAGATGTTGTGGATGAGATTTCCCTGAGTGTTGGCGCTGGAGCATCAGTAGATACGGCCGCTTCAGGACCGAGTAGAGCTTCTTCTACCCCCGAGGTTGGAGATATTGGGGTTAAACCTTCTGGGGTTCCTTCATTCCTTTCTCCCCAAGATATGCTACGGGAGATGTCATCTGGTCGGGCTTTTATCAGGGAAGACTGCTGGAGCGGCTTTCGGGATGGTTTCTTGACCGAACATCTTCAAAATGTTTTCAACGGTGCATCTTATGTAAGTTAAATTCGACTCCTCTATTGTTTTGCTTCTGTCAGATTTCTAAATATACCTCTTCGCAGATGGTGGCCGAATTTGCTGAGTTAGTTCAGACGCATCAACATCAAGCTGATCGAATAAGGCATCTGGAGGTTCAGTTGAAGGCAAGTGAGGAAGGTCGTGTTCGAGCTGAAGAAGCTTATCAGCAGGAGGTCGGTTCTGTGCAGATATTCACCGACCATTGTCTGGCGAAGCAGGTTGAAGCCGAGGAGAAGGCATCTTTGGCAGAGGAGAAGGTTGCATCACTTCAACATCTCCTATCTTCTACTGAAGAATCCGTGCTTAAGTTCGAGCAGGAGGCAGAGCAGTCAAGGTCGGCGTATGACCAAAAAATCACAGATCTGGAGCGCCAAGTGTTAACAGTTGAATCCCTATCCCGGGAGGCCAGGTTGGAACTTGAAGTCCAAGGAGTGGATTGTTTTAAAAGATCCTCTGCTTACGATGCCCTACTTCTTCGGGAATTTCAACACAGGCTAGTTTCGGCTGGCGAGTTCTTCAAAGTTAAGAATAGGGCGACCGAGAAAGCTGGAGCTAATTGGAAGCTGTCAATCAAACGTCAAGTGGACCGGTCCTTAGAGTCTCTTCGGATTAAGATGAAGGAATGGAGAGCCTACTGTCGTAGTCAAGACAAAGAGCCTCATCCCATGCATTTAGAGATTTCGTCCGAGCATTCTCTCTCAACCTTTTATGCAAGTCAAGAGTCAGTTGAGGGTGTAGTCCTAGATGTCGGGGCCAGTCCCGGGTGAAGATTACAGCCAGTGGAGGGATGATATTGTCGACAATATCGCTTGGCCGTCTAATGAGAGCTTGCTTCGTGAGTACTAGATGGTGCCAGATCCGAGTATTGGCAAAGGCTCGAAATCCTCGCAACCTTAATTTTGTAGAATTGTAGAAAATTCTGATTTATTTTTTACTTGTAAAGAACCACTCTTTGATCTGTAACCGTTCTTTTAGGAGCAATAAAATTTTATTTTATTTTAAATTGAATGGTCTTGATTTGTTTATTGCTGATTGTTGCCGAGTGCTGTATTAAACTGGTTGATGTTCGCGTAACTTAACCGAGTATCTTATTTAACCGGTTATTACCCGAATGACTTCAATTGCCAAGTGTTTTTTTAAACTGGCTTTTTTGAGGTTCTGGTAACTTAACCGAGTGTTTTATTGGTTGTTACCCGAATGACTTCAATTGCCAAGTTTCTTATTAAATTGGCTTCTTCGATGTTCGGATAACTTAACCGAGTATCTTATTAAACCGGTTGTTACCCGAATGACTTCAATTGCCAAGTATCTTATTAAACTGGCTTCTTCAATGTTCGGATAACTTAACCGAGTATATTATTAAACCGGTTGTTACCCAAATGACTTCAATTGCCAAGTATCTTATTAAACTAGCTCTTTATTATTAACCGAGTCATCTTGAAACAGGCAATTTTACACTTGTGTTTCATACCCGGTTGCTACCCGAACATTACAACAAGGCTCACCATGATCATACGTTCGAGTCCTTACGCAATACTAAGGACGTCTCCCCAATTTTTATGCGCAAGGGTTTGCCGAATCGTTGAGCTCTTTTCTTAAAAAAAAAATTGCTTCAACACAGCTACGCATTTCACTGGAATTTCTCCCGATAGCCTACAAAGCATTTTTCCTGAGTCTGGTGCATCGTGTTTTCCTTTTTCCGAAGGTCATTTTGACCCTGCTCTGCTGGCATGCTCCTACGAGCTTCTCCGCCAATTCGGGATTTGATGGTCCCGAGAATTCTATTTGCATGTTCTTATTATCATGTTGTTCTTCCATATGTTCTTATTATCATATGCTTTCTTTTGAAAACTTCGAGTGATTTTATTTCTTACTGCAAAAAGTCAACCAAGATTTAAATTCCACAGTTTAATATTTATCCTGACTAATATTGTCCTTTCTAAAAAAAAGAACATATATAGATATTTAAAGGATAGAAAATCTTCAGATATTGGGCATTGTATGGTCGGGGTAAAACCCCTCCATTTGGTCAAGCAATCCAATAAGCTCCATGGCCTGCTATCCCCTCGATCTTGTATGGTCCTTCCGATTTATCAGCCAGGGATCCTGCGGCTTTAATTTTTGTGTTCAATGACATCTTCCTGAGCACCAGGTCTCCTAACTAGAATTTCCTGATCCGAACACGAGAGTTGTAGTGGCGAGCCACTCTTTGTTGATATGTTGTATTTCTTATTCAGAACTTTTCCCTTTTTTCTTGTAGCTCATCCAAACTTTGTAGTAGCATATCAACATTCTGTTCTTCTTCGTATAGCCTGACCCATGGTGACGCATACAATGTTTCTATGGGGATAACAGCTTCTGTTCCAAATGCTAAAGTGTACGGAGTCTCTCCTGTTGAAGTCCTCGCTGTCGTTCGGTATGCCCATAATACTTCGGGAAGCTTTTCAACCCAGCTTCCTTTTTTGGCATCCAGCTTTACTTTGATGGTGTGCTTGATAATTTTATTTACTGCTTCTACCTGCCCATTTGTTTGAGGGTGGGCTGGTGTAGCATAGTAATTAGCAATCTGGTACTTCTCGCACAACTGTCTAAACTTTAGGTTATCAAACTGGGTGTCATTGTCAGTGATTATAGTGTCCAGAACTCCAAACCTATAAAGTATGTTTTTCTTTACAAAATTTATGGTGTTAGCTTCTGTGATATGCACCAGCGCTTCAACTTCTGCCCATTTTGTGAAATAATCGACAGCAACTATGACGTACTTTGCTCCACCCCCTGTCCCAGCTGGCATTGGGCCGATCAAGTTTAGGCCTCACATGGCGAATGGCCATGGGGCGGTGAGGTTTCTGAGCTTTTCTGGGGGTTGTCGGATATCGTTAGCAATCCTTTGACAGGTATTGCAACTTTCCAACCATTGATGTGCATTTGAGAAAAGCGTAGGCCAATAATAGCCTTGCCTGAGTACCTTATGCGCCAAACTTCTACCCCAGTGTGGTTTCCGCCAACTCCTCCATGTATCTCTTGAAGTATTCGATGTGCATCTTTTTCCGATACACATCTCTGGAGAGCTCGAGAAAACCCCCTTCTGTATAATTATCCTCTGATCATGGTATACCTAGCCGATCGATACCTGATGCGCTTTGCTAGTACTGGATCTTCTGGGAGCATGCCTTCTTCCAGAAACCTTCTCAGTTGGACCATCCAATCGTCTTGTGGTGTTCGGATTTCTGAAATTTCCAAATGCTTAGGTTCAGCTGTACTCGGTTTAAGGTTGTGTGCAACCGGAATGGTCTTTTGTCTGATTGTGGTTGTTGCTGACGCTAATTTAGACAATATGTCAGCCTTTTCATTTTCTTCCCTGGGCATCTGAGCGATCTTGAATTCTTTAAATTTTTGGAAGAGTTGTTTCGTGATGTCACGGTAGGCTATCATACCTTCATCTTTGGCATGGTACTCGTCCATAACATGGTTGACAACTACTTGTGAATCACTGAATATCTCAACTTCATCTGCCCCGAGAGCAATGCAGACTCTGAGTCCAGCTAACAATGCCTCGTACTCGGCTTGATTATTGGTTGCTTTGAAATCAAATCTCATGGCACATTCAACATCATCTCCTTCTGGGGTGCAAACTACGATCCCTGCCCCGCTGTCATAAGTATTTGAAGAACCATCAACATACAATTTCCATGGGAAACTCTTATCCAAGAGTCTTTTTGCTTCCAGGTTTTGTTCTGTGAACTCGGCTATGAAGTCTGCCACAGCTTGTCCTTTGAGGCAAGTTCTGGGAACATATTGAATATCGAATTTGCCCGTTAAGATTGGAACAGAACCTTGCCAGAGGACTGTCCTGCTCGACTTCGTGGTAGTTGACTTAGACAATTGGCCGTATAATGCATTATTGAGTCGGCCATTCCCGAATAAAACAAGGGCCGTGACGACCACTTATGCATTAATGATCAAGTTCCCAATAGAACAAGGGGTTGAGATAGTCAAGGGATCTCAAGAGATGGCCCGAAGAGCAAACCTGTCAATATACAAAAGCAAGAATGATGCTGAACAGGTGTGCACCATAATGCAGCCAAATCAGTGTACAGAGTCCTTGTCATTCGAACTAGATCCGAGAGAGAACTCGAATGAGCCCAAAACAGAATTGGTTGAAGTAGTACTTAAAGAAGATGAACCGGATAGGAAAATCAAGATCGGGGCTAACTTGGATGGAAAATTCAAGCAAGACCTAACCAATCTACTTAAAGAGTACAAAGATGTGTTCGCTTGGAGCCACGAAGATATGGTAGGAATAGATGCCAGAGTAATATCCTACCACCTCGCAGTTGACCCGAATGTAAAACTAGTAATACAAAAGAGAAGATCGTTCAATCCTGAAAGAAGTCAAGCAATCAAACAAGAGGTGGAAAAGTTATTAGCAACTGGATCAATCAGAGAAGTCAGTTACCCTCAGTGGGTCGCCAACGTAGTCCTCATCCAAAAGAAAAATGGACAATGGAGGATGTGCATAGATTTCACGGATCTAAACAAGGCATGCCCAAAGGATAGCTTACCACTTTCAAGGATAGACCAGCTGGTGGATGCCACAGCGGGACATGAATTGCTCAACTTCATGGACGCTTACTCGGGATACAATCAGATCCAGATGAGCAAAGCTGATGAAGAAAAAACAGCTTTCACAACGGATTAGGGTCTATATTGCTACACAGTAATGCCCTTCGGTTTAAAAAATGCAGGTGCTACGTATCAAAGGTTGGTCAACAAAATCTTCACTCGACAAATAGGAAGGAACATGGAAGTGTACATTGATGACATGTTGACTAAAAGAGTCTCGACAGATGAGCATGCTCGGGACCTCCGAGAGATATTTGATGTTCTGAGAAGATACCAGATGAAATTAAACCCGAACAAATGTTTATTCGGAGTCCATTCGGGGAGATTCTTGGGTTTTCAAGTCCACTAAAGAGGAATCGAAGTTAATCCCTAGAAGATCCAGGCTTTGCAAGAAATGACCTCACCTAAAACATTGAAAGAAGTACAACGCTTAACAGGGTGTCTAGCTTCCTTGGGAAGATTCATCTCGAGGGCTATAGACAGATACGCACTATTTTTCAAGATAATCAAAAAAGGGAAAGGACTCGAGTGGAATAAAAAGTGCGAGCAGGCATTCTTAAAAATAAAAAAGTATCTGGGACAGGCATCAATCCTCTCAAAACCGTAAAAAGGGGAAGTGCTTCAGTTATACTTGTCAGTCACCGAGCTTGCAGCAAGTTCAGTCCTAGTCAGAACAGAAGATGGAGTACAGAAACCAGTGTACTATACCAGTAAAGCACTCTTACCGGTTGAGACCAGGTACTCACAGGCAGAGAAGATGGCCTTAGCATTGGTTTCAGCAGTAAAAAAGCTGAGACCATATTTTCAGGCCCATACAATCCAGGTTCTCACCAATTGCCCATTAAGACAAATTTTTCAAAAACCAGAAATATCAGGAAGACTTACCAAATGGGCAATCGAGCTAAGTTTCACCGTCCCGAGTGACCTGACTTCTATCCCTCCAAACCCCCTTAATGGAGTATGGAAAAGCTGTAAATCTTTTCGTTCTAGCCTTAGCTGGTCATAGACGGCCACATTGTGGATGTCTGCTGAACTCCCATTATCTATTAAAATTCTCCAGACTTTCCGATGGCCAATCCGGGCACTTATAACCAAGGCGTCATTAGGTCGAACATCGACGCCATAGAAATCTGCCTCTGTAAAGACTATCGGGTCCCATCCTTCCTTCACCCTTTGCGGGTCTGGTTCAACCGAGTTTACGTAAAAGTTATTCTTTGCTTCTATTACTTCTCTGATTTCCTGAGTTCGTTCTCGGTTGCTTTTCCCGGTAGAGGGTCCTCCGTAAATCGTATGTATTACCTGATTGGTCTCAGGACAGAGCCATTGATTTCGTCCAGAGTGATCTGCCTTAACTTCTTTCTTAGTTTCTGATTTCTCATCTTTTTTTAAGATTACATCCTGCAAGTGCCCTTCCCGAATAAGAGTCTCTATGTAATCTCTAAGCTGGAAACACTTTGAAGTCTCGTGCTCGGTTTCCTTATGAAATCTGCAATACTTGGTTGTATCTCTCTGGGCGAACTGAGATTGTCGCCGCGGTTCTTGTACCATATTCTTCTCTTCCAAGATGGCTAAAATTTCTTATTGTTTTTTTCCGAAAAGGGGTGTAATTGGTATATCTGCCTCGGTATTTCTCTGTGGACCGTTCGACATTAAGCCCATTACCCCCATCCATGTTTTTCTCATTGCCGTTCCCTTTTAGCTTTCCCTTTAGATTCTGCCCTTTGGTTTCAGCATCTTTCTGTTCGGGCCTTCCTCCGTGCATATAGCTCCCCTGTAGCTAATTCTTCTTCTTCGGCCAGTACGTATCCTCCTACCATATCCATCATGTCCGCATATCTAGTCAGCCGTGCTCTTCTCAAATCAAAGGATAGCCGTCCATTCTACAAATTATTGATGAATGTAGCGATTATGGCTTCATCGTTTGCACTGCCAATCTCTGATACTCCGTGGCTGAATCTCTCTAGATATTTCTTTAGTGATTCGTCTTTCCCTTGTTTTATTTGAGCAAGGTGAGCCACTGACTTTTTCCTGTGAACGTTACTCAGGAATTGCCTTGAGAAGCTCCTGCTTAGTTCACTGAAACTCTTGATGCTTACTGAAGGTAACCTTTCAAACCACCTCGACCCCATGTCTCCCAGAGTTTGTGGAAAGTTGAGACATAATAAGGGATCGCTGTAGGCATACTGGGCCATGGCACTTTTATAGAGTCTCACGTGTTCTTTCGGGTCCGTGTCTTTCTTAAACTGCTCCACGTGCGGCATCCTGAACCTTTCTGGGAAAAGTGTCCGTAAGATTTCCTTGGTAAATAAACTGTCTGAGTCGTCATCAGATAAATCGTTATAGCCATAACGTATGACCAATGCATCCATCTGACGCCTATTGTTCTCGAGTTCTTGAGTTAGGCTCTGGATCATGACATCTCTGTCCCCCACCGGGATTCCTCGATGGTTGAACTGTTGGGTAACTGTCATTCTTTTTGGCTCTTCACTTTGATGTTGAGTTTCTCCCATGACTCCGTAATGAGGTTTGTGATGAGGCCGATCGCTATCTTCTGATGATGACCGATCCCTGTGCCAGTCATATTTACGGTGTCTAGTGCGGACTGTCTGATCTTGGTACTGCTTTTGGCATGGTCGCTCTTTAGGCGTCTTGCGTCTGGTCTGGTTGATAGAGGTAGAGTTTCTTCCGATTTTCGGTATAGTTATTTCTGGCCCTACTACCACTGAGCGAAGCCTTACAGGTGGAGGATCAAGAGTCATTAGATCAACAGTCTGTGCTTTTGTAGGCAATAGATCAACCCCTTTCCTTGCTGCGTCTGCCACCAATTGCTGTAACGCCTCTCAAAAAAGCAGCGTCAGGTCTCTGCTAGTTGGGGGAACCTGCTGGATCCCTACCAGGTGTGCGGGCTGGTTTTCTGTGTTTACTGCAAGATCTTGTGACATGTTGCCAACATGGAAATCGGTTGGTGATTTTTGGCCATTCCCTGAACTACTTCTGCTTCCTGCCATTGCTTTTAACAAGGTCGATGGTTCAAGCCCCTCCTTCTAGCGCCAATTGTTGACGTCGATTTCTGGATTGTATTAGAAAAGCCAACAAGGATTGGATTTCAGCTATTAATTCAAAGAGAGAGAGATTCAGATAGAGTAACGAAGACACAAGTTTTACATGGTAAAACTCCGATGACTGGAGAAACGTCCACGGGTGGTTGAAGGATCAACCAAACCAAAATCCACTATGAAAAAATGATGTTTACAAGCTTTTGATCTCTTCTTTTTCTCTCCGTATTTTTCCATTGCTTGTTGTGTATGCTATATTGCCTATATCTTTTCTGGACGAGATTATGGGTCTATTTATATGTTTATAGAACCCTAATCTGCTTTGTACAAGTAATACAGGATCTTTGTATTTAATTGTGATTTGGTTACTCGCTTGAGGTTGATTTGTCTTCTTTCCTGTTTCAGAGTCTCTTATGGAAATCGAGTGAGATTCTAGTAGTGCTGTTTCATTTGGACTTGTTTCCTTATAAGAATGTAGTCTTTGTAGCGAAATCAAATTGTTTTTTCTGATTGAGGATTCTTCTAGCTCAGTATTCTGTTCTCTTTGGGATTCCTTCCTGATGGCTATCTTCGTGTATTTAATGACTCAATCTGTATAAACTAAGCACTAATTTTCTTACTTGGGTCGCATTTATCCCGAGTAAGAATAACACTTGTTGGTCCCGAGTATCGTCGTTTAAGCCCGAGTAGAAGATGCTTTCTTGTCTACCCCGAGTACTTTTAATTGATTTGGAGTAATTTAATTGATCCCGAGTAGGTCTTGCCATGCTACTGGTTTACTCGAGTTTTCTTCTCTTTAATGATGCCTCGTAGGATATTTCCTGAGTGCCTATTTGGGTGTCCACCTGACAATTTTCTCCTTCCTGTCGATGACATGTATGCTTGGTAAAATTCACATACGACAACACCGAAGCCACAAGACTTGACTCAATGAAGAGTTCAACAACCTATGTGAATATGATGAAATATTCAAACAAACAAATAATGCTAGGCAAAACACTAAATGCTTATCTAGGAATTTAAGAATGTCACTAAGTACAATTCCTAAACACTGAGGTCTAAATGAATGCACATAAAGACTTAACTAGATATAGTTATGCAACATTATATCCTAGTTATCAAACAAAGCCATATCAACATATGTTGTCATCAAGCAGGGCATGGTCATTAATGCAATCATCAAAATACAATTAATATGACCTAATTAGCTAGAGACAAATATGACCTATATGCTAGCTATCACAATTCAAACCCCAAACATGTCATAACTTCAATAAATATGCAATTAATATGAAGAAATGACAATTTAAGCAATAAATGACATGTCTTGGTAAGCTAGAACAATAAATGAACAACAATGGTGGTTCTACTTACCAATCAATGAAATGATGCTTGAATGCAAGATGAAGATGAGTTTGGGGTTTGGAGAGTTAAAAACAAAGCTTGAAGCTTTCTCTCTCTAATGGATGTTCTCTCACTCTTAAAATGTGTTCATTGAGCTCACAAAATGATTTGGGGAAGAAGAGAACATATATATAGAAGCCATACACAAAACGGCATCGTTTAGGACTTGGGAGACAAAGTCCCGTCGCGACCGCTGTGTGTGCCACGGCCTAGGCAACTGTCCAGACCACGGTCTATGCAGCATGGCATGGCTGGACATTACCACTGCTAAGGTCGCTGGCTAGGCATGTGCACCAAAAGCGATATAGACCGTGGTACACGCCTGACAGCTCAACAACGTGATCTTTGAGTGACCCAAAATATGACCAAATGACATCCAAACCTTTCGTATAATATACCGTTGGAAATGTATGTAAATCTACTTTCTACTCCAATTTAAAAAACATGATTTGGATGTCTGCAAAAAAAATTATGGTCATTTAAGTAACCAAAGGTTAGAAACGGACAACAACAGAGTTGCCCTATTTTTGTAGTTACTTTGGAGATTTCAAAACCAATCCAAACGGTCATGAAATATTACGAATAATATACCGTTGGAAAGTTATGGGTCTAGTTTGTACTAAAATTTTCAAAACTCATTTTGAATCATTGTATAAAAAGATATGGTCACAAAACTATACAAAGGTCAATTTTGAAAAACATCTAAATCATTGAATTACACGCTTTTGAAACTAGACACCTTACTCTATATAACCAAACCAAGAAAAGAATGAGTCCTTCTCATATGGTCACTCAATGCGCTAAAACAAGCACACCATCGTGCAAGCGTGAACACAATACAATATTATAAATGAAGTGCAAGTGTGATTGTGAAGAGATGCACACATATAAACAATATCAACACAAATGCAAGATCAACAAAGCATGCATGTGGTGTGTGTGTGCACCTAAACTCTTCAAGACGAAAAGTCAAGTGAATATACCTTTTGCTCTTGAAGTCATGGAGATGATTGGAAGCTTTCCAATGAGGATCTAACCTACCCATTACACAATCATCCCTAATATGGGGTCGTTTGTCATGAAATAAGTCAATCATAAAATCTAGGTACGTACAGTTTCAATAAAATTCCCAACAACAATGTACTCCATTTTGATCGTCAATAAAGTCTTATATTTCTCCATTTTCGATTTTTTGCTCCATAAATGATTAATATTTGACTAGGTTCTACATGGATAAGTTCGACATAACCGCCTCAAGACCGAGGATTAGTCGGGGAAGCCTCCTCGTTACCCCTGACGCCTCGGCAGGGTACCACCCCCTGCCAAGAAGGGTCTGAGTGTAAGAGCATAGTTGCCATCTAGATCTCGAGACCAGGAAATAGCTAGATAACCCTCATGATGCTTTGGTCGAGCTACCACCTCCAAGAAGGGTCTGAGTGTAAGAGCATAGTTGCCATCCAGATCTCAAGACCAGGAAATAGCTAGATATCCCTCCTGATGCCTTGGTCTGGTTACCACCCCCAAGAAGAATTTGAGCACAAGAGCATAGTTTCCATCCAGATCTCGAGACCAAGAAATAGCTAGATAGCCATCCTAATGCCTTGGTCAGGTTACCACCCCCAAGAAGGATCTGAATGTAAGAGTATGGTTGTCATCCAAATCTTAAAACCAGGAAATAGCTAGAAAACCCTCCTGGAGACTTAGTCGGGCTTCAACCCCCAAGAAGGGTCCAAATGTGAATAACTGTTTGACTTTAAGGATCAGGGTCACTATGATAGGATACCTCCTTGAATATTAAGAGAAGTAGAAGCTACGTTACTATCATAAATCCCCCACTTGAACACTGTGAATCTGATTACTGCTAACTTGTGGTTTTTCATGAATATGCAAATATCTCATATCGTCAAGTTAAAGTTTGAACGAGGGGTCATCGATAGGATATAACGCAAGGTGACTTTTCCCTAAAGATAGAAATTCCTTCCAAATGCTGAGAATTGGAGTTGGATGATTACCCAGCTGGTAGAGATCAGAAATGGAGCAAGGAGATATCAGCCAACTCGAAGTTCATGATCAGCGTCAAATAAAGCAAGCATGAAGAAACCCTAGTGAATTTTCATTAATAATACGGGAGTCTATCCCCTTAACAAGGGCTACATCTATCAAACAGAAAGCCCAACCCCCGATTCTGGATTACATAAAAAGAAAATAAAAGATTGATTAGCAGGTCATGAATAAAGTGGGGTGTCCACTCCCTTTTTTCGAGCAATCAAAGGAAGTCAAGAACGGGTTGCATCAAGCTCTAGCATCCCCCAGGCTTCCTCCCGCAGCTCCTTTTCCTCGATAATCCTCGCCCTCCGTTCCTCTTTTAGGTGGTTGCTCCTCGTTGTCGCCCTCAACTGCTACCCCTCCCTCCCTCTAAGAGCTCCTTATTTGCCTATTGCTCAGCTGAGTCCTCTTCCAATACTTCATTTACCACCGCCATAACATCAGGAGGGATAGCCGCATCGAGAAGGGTAGCCGTTAACTCCATCCTGCTCTTCTTAACCTCCAGTTCTGCTCTAGAGGGTTTTTCAAGGAGGTCTCTAGCTCCCTCTCAGGTGATTGGCTGGATGGCTACCCTTGGAGCTGTGTAGGCTGAACCCCGCTTAAGGTTTCCTCGAAACCTGAGACTGTAAAGACCGGAGGAGGAGGAGGAAGATCTATCATGGTCGGTTGTTTCCCGGTTCCAACCAAGCCAGAAGTTTCTACTCCATCACCATCGGGTCCAGACATCTCCACAACCCTAATCATGATCTCCTCTCTGTCCCTACCAGTAATGGTGGACAAGTCGAAGGGAAGAGGGAGAGCTTCTGTAGCCTAGAATGAGGCGTAAAAATACCCTTCATTGAATGAGGCATCCATTTCCGCTTGCTTGTAGCTTAACCACCTGAGCATGCAGGGGCTGGTTCTTAACATCTAGCATCTTAGCCTCTACCTTCAAAGAATCCCACCGTTTTGCTCGACGTTCAGATCGGAGGGTTTCTTGATCGAGGGATCGCTTCAACCTCTCATGATCACAGTGAAGCTCAGCTAGCTCTACCTCTAACCCCTCTGGCTGGAGGTTATCTCTTGTACTAGATCTTGTGCTCGCGTCAATAACCCCATGGCCTGCTTAGCTTCAGCCTCAGCTTTTACAGTCCAGTTCTAGAGGGATGCAACCTGGTGGCCTATAGTAATATTGAATTTAAAGGCCTACACGATACAAAGCCAAAGCTAGACATTGATCGAGCTAACAAACCATAAGTAAAAGAATAAGAAAATATTTACCTCGACCAAGAGAGTGGACCCATTGGTAAGCAAGATGTCGACAGGCATTGAAGCCATCCTAGAGAGCCCACCACCAAGGCAAGACATAACAAACTGCTCCAAGACCTCGTCTTGTCCCATTGAGCATGACTGGTGTTAGGGGCAGGCGTGTTAAACCCCTGAAGTGTCAACTTTGAGGCCCTCCGAAGCTCGACTAGCGGGGACCATATGTGAGGAGGTAGAGACACCAGGTAAGTTAACCGGAGGAGCAACAGTAGTAGTGGTGACAGCAGAAGGATCAGATGAGGCAGATGTGGCTATATCAATGGCTTGGGAAGCTAAGTTTCCCCTGTTTAGCACCCTGGAAGCCCGCGAAGCAAGAATGGCCATCCTAGACCTGGCATGGGAAGGAGACAAAGCAGGAGCATAAGAGACCCCGGTGGGAATAGTTGACCCCCCTTTCTCTGAGGTAGCCAAAGGAATCCCTTGGGGCAGTCTGGAGTGAGGAGGAATGATGTGAGCTTGCTAGGTTTCCCGAGGAACTGGAGCAATAACAAAAACTGTTAAAAAAAAGAAGTTGTTAGAATCGAGCTAGTCAACAAAACAAAACAGGATGGCTCAGTGTTACTTAAGAAGAGTAGCATCAGAAATTCACAGATAGTGATTTACTTAAAGAGAATCAAAGGGGTCAGCAGTTGGGAACTTTAGGTTCAAATAGTTCCTAGCAAGGATGACCTTCAGTACAAATTCAGACTTAGAAGGTAAGGAATCCCGGTCCCACGACGGTTCATCATTGAAAACGATGGGAATCGTGAACCCGTGCCCGCTAGAAATGATCGAGCTTCCCCAATCATCCCTCACTAGAAACCACTCCTCCTTCTAGGATGGGTCCTTCTTTGAAGCACCAAGAATGATGAAGTTGAGCTTGTTCTTAGCTTTTGCATAGAACTGACCTCGGGGAGCTCCAGACAAGCTTCCAATTTGAAAAAGGTAAGCTAGCTCCTCTGCTCTGGGCTCCCTAGTAACCTTACTTAGTTCACATTATTTCCTCTACAGCACGAGAAAGCCAATCAGATGCCTTCGAAAGTCGGGAGTCAATTGGAGGGGAGCTAGTTGTAGGGCGCTAAGAGCCCTTTGAAGAGTAGGATAAAGAGAAAGCCTGACCCTGTTCTCGAGGGTCGCTACATGGATCTAAAGCATGCCTTTGGGAGGATTGAAGATGTCATAATTTCGGTAAAGAACTGAGATGGAGATGTTGTCAAGGAAGCCATACTTGGACCTCATATGATCAATCAACGGCGGATCAACAGTGGAGTCCAGAATGACGTCGAAGTCATAAGGAGGAAGACTCTCTAGAGAATGACCGGCAATTGTGACTTGGTCCATCCCAACAGTGTCGTCCCAAATTTTCCCATTAGAATCTTCATCGACTGAGCTCAAGGGGTTATCTGGTCGGTTAGAAAACCCAGTCTCGATAACTACATTCCTATTTGATCGGTGACGCTGCGGGTTCGGAGGTTAGTCATCACCGTCGAAGTCTCATCGAGCCCACTTTCCATGGGTAAGACTCAAAACTTCCTCACTATCACCAAGAGAATTGATGGAGTCTTGGCCAGCTTTCGACATAGCAGAATGAGGTTTGCAAGTCCGATAAAAGAAGGCAAAGGTACAACTCGATATGGAATTTTGGCATTGTTAAGAATTTGAATTTTAAAATAAAAGAGTATGTGAAGAAGACGGTGAAACAGTTGGGTATAAATAGAAGTGGATAGAGTAGTGACATCGATGAAATCTTCGATGCATTGCCTCGAATCGTAGGAATGATCGTAACACAGCCAAATTGTTTTGAGGGACACACCGGCCTATGCTCACCAAGTCATTAGTATAATTAATGAGAAGATTTCCACCAAGATTCTTGGTAAGGATAAAGGAGGGAAAATTTCCCAATTGAAATAGGAAGTCTGACTCTAACCCCAACTCAATCACCGGTGTTTAAGTTAGAAGGGACTTCTGTTAATAGCCAAATTTTGCTAGGGACCAAAAGAGAAATTTTCCACTCTCATAACCCAAGTCCAAGCCCAAGATTACCCGCCATAGAACTCCGGACCCTGGAGTTAAGCTATAGAGCCATCCCACAGAAGCGAGAAAAGATCGTCGAGCTTCAGAAGCATCTAGGGTAGAGCCCGACACTATCTGATCGAGCTTCATAAGCACCCGGGGAAATCCTAATGCATGACAACCTAAGTTCCCCGAGGTCAAAACTACCTCATAACCTCCCCTAAAGCCCACCATCCTCTCCAGGCATAAAAAGGGATTTATAAAGACCCTAGGTTAATGTTTTAGCATCGCTCTACTTCAATAATGGAATATTCGAATCAATCCAGACCAGAACGAGGGAGCGCAATGAAGCTCCGTTAACACTAAAGAGCGCCCATAAGGGCCATCTCAAGTTCCAAGGGATCTGGAAAGATCAGACCAAGCTTCTAGTATCTACAAGCAAAACACATATATACCTCTCACATTCGTTGAAGGGACAAACACCATGCTCAACGACCTCCATGAGGCCTCACATCTTGAAGACACACAGTATCATATCTACACTATAATGAACACTAAACCACTACGTACGTGCAGGGCTGGTGATTTAGTCTAAAAAAGAAGCAAACTTATCCTTTGTCCAGATATTCACGATTCCATAACTAAGCAAAAGTCAATAAACATTTAAACAAAGGATCTCGCCCGATAAGGGTGGGATTTGATTGAGAGAATAATGGCAGGAGAACGATGAGATTTAACCTAATAGAACTGTGTATAAATGGCCCAAGGATGCACGGAGAGTGGGGAAGGAGAAGATATCTAACAACTAGCTCAAATTCCATGGCCAGAACATGGACATCGTTGTATTCTACAATTTGATAGGCACCAAGCCACCACCCTATTGTATCCACTAGAGCAACTAAAAATGATTGAATATTTTCTGTATACACCATATTAATTAATGATAAAATCCACTAGAGCAACTAAAAGTGATTGAATATCATTACCATTAAGTGCCTCTGTGTTTCATATTATCGTGTTCATCATTTTACTCGTTATTAAACATACATCAATTAGGTACCTTGAAGGTATCAACCCTGGCCATCACCTCTACAGTAGTGGTCTCGAGGGTGTTAAGTGGAATTTCTCACCTCGAGCAAATCATTAACAGGATTCTTGGTCACCAAGTAAATCCACCTAAGGAAAGGATTCTTGCCCACTAAGTAAATCCTTCTTTGGAGAGGATTTGGTCTCCTATATAACCATAAATTTTGACCAAGGCTTAGTTCTAAGTGAATTTTTGGCCAAGGATAGGGTTTTATGAGAGATAATTTGGCCTAGCGAGAGAATTTTGAGAGAGGAAAAATTAGTATTTGCTCTAGACAAAATTCGGCCAACTCATAGATATTGTGTAATTGAATTAGGCCAAGAAGAAGAGAAAAGGGGAACAATTTTTTTTTTGATAGTGCACTAGTATGCTTTACATCAAAAGGGTTTTGTGTACAAAAGTCGAATTGTGTTCACGCGAGTTTCAATCAAATAGATTGATAATTCACAAGTGACCAAACGTTCTTGGGTTTTCTCTGGAGGATTATTGTGACTAACAAAAGAAAGAGATTTTGTTTGTTTCCATCCTAAGGTATACAATTTAAAGAAAGAGAGCCCACACTCCTAGGTGATTCACGTTCATACTCGGATTGGAAGATCTTTTGAATTCAATTCGGTGCTAGTTCAATCATCACGAGAAAAAGGTATGATACTTTTAATATACGTCAATTAATCTAAGGTTAAGGTTCTTTATATTAAAAGGGAAATCTTTTAAAATATTTCAATCCCTAATTTCACGCTTCCGCCACGTTTTGAACCAATTTTTCCATATAATTGGTATCAGAGGATGGTTGTACCCTTGATTAATTGATGTATGTGTACATGAATCTTTATCTTTTTATCGTATATATGCATGTTTTAGAAAGAGATGACACTCTAGGTATTCGTATATATATTTACATTGGAATATATGGATATATATATATATGTTTTATATGTGGATTGTTATTGCTCAATTTTAGTCCTAGAATTTTAATATATTTTGTTTTGGGATTGTAAAAAGAAGGGTGGTCTATCATCACTATAATTTCCTTTGTGGTAGTTGCTAAGTTTTTTTTTTATTTTGTTGTTGTAATAAAAAAAACTACAGAATTTTATTATTAAAAATTCTTCTGTAATACATAAAAGTATTGAAGACTCGAAGGTTTGAAGAATTGGAAGCAACTGGAACAAGTTTGAGACTATGCGAGCCATAGCAATAAATGTGCATGTGAATGAGCACGCAACCACGATTGTTGTGGTATGGGCTATGCACGGTAGTCCTATGGAAGCCATGGGCTACGCATGGGAACCCTTCATGGGGTTGTAGAGTGCATACGCCCATGGGAGGTAGCCAAGGGATGTCCAAACAGACGATGGTCGTGTGAAGAGTTGTTTACCAAGAAAGGAGTTTTTTGTATTCCAAGACATATGTAATTCACTTGTTTTTCTAGGATGGACCAAAATTGTAGCTATTTATAATTTTGTAAATATTGCAATGTTTGTCATTGTTTGATAACATGTCATATAGAATAAGAGTGTCACTCATATATCTCTTTTGGTATGAACATGCATTGAATGCTTTAGGTATCTAATTGGCATTTAGATAACTTGGTAAATTATTCTATGGAATTCGATCACACGCCTAAACAATTGAATGGGAAAAGGTGTTTTGGAACACCTACGGCCTCAAAGTTTAGTTGAGCAGTATGTTTAGTGTAATAACCCCCAAAGGGGTATTCATGGATGGAATTTAGCAAGATACTTCCTTACAAGGATAGACTAGACAACTAACCCAAACGATATCAATATTCGTGGGGGATTATATTGAAGGTCGATAACTTGGTAACTCACTCAATGTGATTTTATTAATATCCTCCCAAGAGTTCTTGTTAATAAAATTGCAAGGCAAAAATAAAAAACGTTGGTTGTTATGTTAACAATTAGGTGGGACCTAGTTCAACTAGTAAATGGTTCAAACTCCCAAATGAGGCGTGGCATTTATAGGTGTTGGATAACCGTTGAATTTTACGATTGAATTATTTTATATAATTCAAGATAAATATTCAACATGTATGATTTCAATTAAAACTAAACCTAGATTTAAAAGAGTTCAAAACTCAAATCAAAACACCCACAATACACATATATAAGTTGAAGAAGAAACCCAAGGTAATTGACCAAGTTTTAAAAGAAAACTTTGAGAGAAAATCAATACCTTAGTTGATTTTGGTGCAGTCCCGTTTTTGTGTGTTTAGACTCCAAAAAAAGCAATAAAACTCATTCAAACCTTCAAAGAAAAGATGAAGGATGAACAGAAAAACACTCTCAACTTTGAATCACTCAAATCGGAGTTCAAATGAAGAAGTTATGGTGTTTGGAAGGTGAGAAAATGTAGAGATAAAAATTCTGCACACAAGTTTGAATTTCTTCTTAAAATGAAATGTGAGAGGGAAAGAGAATATAAAGGAGAGGGAAAGAATGAAGCCAAATGACCGATTTGCCCTTCTTTGTTATTGCTTCACCGAGATGGTACGTGGGCATCTCGGGGCAGCAAGGTGTTGCAGCCGAGATGGCCATGTGCCATCTTGGGCTTGCACCACTTCATGGCCTTCAGCCATGGTGCAATCCCTTTGCGCTTCCCTCCCATTCTTTGACCGTTCTCCTGTCTCCAAACTCGGAATTTGAATCCGTTTGTGGATTACAAACCATAACTCTCACACGGACATGGAAATATAAGATACTTAACCCATAAAATAATAATTCGACTCGATATATGAATACGAAGACAATGTATGCAACATGAGTTGAAAGTGTAGTATATTTTGACTTAGAACTTGAAATCAATAGTATGAGTAACCGAAATGACTGTAAATCAATCAAGAATGATTTAGGACTAAATTCAAGTTCAATATCCATGTTATACAAACATATACACACACAAACACAATTCACACTAGAATGCAAACTACATAGAGATAGTTTCCAATCATGCATTTTTCCAAATCGTGTTATTTACATACCAATGCATGAGCATTCATCTTCAAGTGTGTGAATGTGTTATACATGGTGTACAATGATGCAGAGACATATATGAATGAATTGTATGTGTGTGCCTATAATGGTGCACAACGATGCAGGGACACAAATGTATGAATTGTGTGTGTGTGCCTAAGCCTTGTGAGAGAAAGATAAGGTCTTAGTATACCTTTGTAGAACCATATTGCATCCTTTCTCTTTGAAGACTTGGAACTTGCTTTGACTTTTTGTTCATCCTTCTTTAAAGATTGAATCATCATGAATCTAAACAACTAAATCATTACAATTAAACATCATTTTGATATGGAATTAACGCCAACACAAACTAAAACCTAACAGCGAGTATCAATGATGTCTCTGGAACAGATGTTTGCTATGTGGTATAGGATGACTAATAGAGAGGCAGTAACTGCTTTCAAGAATATTAGGATGAAACCTGGATAGGTTTTGAAAGATCACATGATAAAAGCCATAGCACATCTCAACATTGCTGAACTCAATGGTGCTGAGATAGATAGTGAGACAACAATTGACATGATTGTCAACTCACTATCAGATTCCTTTTATTAGTTCAAGTTGGAATACACGTTGAACAATAAAGAATACACCTTGCAAGGTCTAATGCAAGATGTTCAAAGTGCCAAAAAGATTCTTGTGAAAGGCAAGGGTCAAGAGATTCATATGGTTGGTAAAGTTGCTACTGTTAAGACCCGTCAAGAGGTCAAGAAAGAACAGAAGAAAAAGCAATTTGGGCCTACCTAGAAGGAGACCAAGAAAGTAACCAAGATCAAAGGAAAGTGTTTCCTTTGTGGTGAAAAGGGACAAAAGGAATAGAATGAATGTGAATGAATTCAACTTGCGTTTAGGCAATGGAGCGTTGGTTTCTGCTAGTGCAGTGGGAGATATTTTAATTTAGATTCTTGTAGGCATTTAGATTTAATAGGCATTTATTATGTACCTCAATTCAAGAGGAATTTAATTTCAATTTCTTGTTTAAATAAATTTGGTTATTCGGTTACTGTTAATTAAGCCTTTAGTATTAGTAAGAATGACAAAATCATTTGCAAAGGTACATTGGAAAATGGTTTATTCTATTTGCATACAAATATCTCTCACTTGTTAGACACGGAATCAACGGAACGTAATCATAAAAGAGTAAAATTATCAAAAGATGAAACCTACCTATGGCATTTGCTCCTATATCATATTAACCTTGATAGGATCAAAAGATTTGTTAGTGATGGACCTATAAGTGACCTAAAGGTTGATGATCTACCAACTTGTGAATGTTGTCTAAAGGTAAGATGACCAAAAGGTCTTTCATGACCAAAGGCACAAGAGCCACTGAATGTTTAGGATTGACACACATTGATGTGTTTGGATCTATGAGCATTCAAACTAGAGGTACATATGAGTACTTTATCACTTTCACAGATGATTACTCAAGATTTGGCTATGTGTATCTCATGAGACATAAGTCGGATGTTTTGGCTTGTTCAAAGCATTTAAAGCTGAAGTGAAAAATCAACTTGAGAAACGCATTAAAATCTTGAGGCCTTATCGTAGTAGAGAATATCTATCTGGTGAGTTTCAGTAATATCTTATTGATAATGGGATAATTTCTCAGTTTTCTGCACCAGGTACACCTCAACAAAATGTGGTGGCAGAAAGGAGAAATAGAACTCTTTTGGACATGGTTAGGTCTATGTTGAGTTATTCAACGCTTCCTAATTCTTTTTGAGAATATGCTTTACAAATCGCTATGTACATTCTAAACGATGTACCATCTAGGTCGTTTCCTAGAACACCGCATGAGTTATGGATTGGGCGAAAGCCTGGTTTACAATACTTAAGGATATTTTGATGTCCTGTGCATGTGTTAAAAGGAAAGACAGAAAAGATGGAGTGTTGTTAAGAAACATGCATATTTGTAGGGTATCCAAAAGAAACCAAAGGATATTATTTTTATAGTCCTTCAGATCATAAAGTATTTGTTTTGACAAATGCTAAATTTCTGGAACAAGACTATATGAATAATTTTGTGCCTAAAAGTAGAATTGTCCTGAATGAGCTTTCAAGAGATACAATTCCACAAAAGATTTCACAAATTAGCCCAATTGTAAGTTCCGCACCAATACAAGATCAACAATTTACCATACCTTGTTTTAATAGGAGGGTTAGTAGACAATCCGAGAGATACATTAGTCTAGAAGAATCTGAAGAGAATCTCTCGAATGACGGTGATCTCTATACGTACAAGAAAGCAATGAAAGATGTTGATTGTCGCCATTGGCAAAAGGCAATGCAATCTGAAATTAAATCTATGTTCAAAAACAAGGTCTGATCTCTTGTAGACTTGCCTAAAGGAATAAAACCCATCGGGTACAAGTGGGTATATAAGAGGAAAAAGGGAATGGATGGAAAGATGGAAACCTTTAAAGCTAGATTGGTAGCTAAATGTTACACACAGAAGGAAGGTATCGATTATGAGGAAACCTTCTCTCATGTAGCCATGCTTAAATCCATTAGGATACTCTTATCCATTGTGGCGTCTCTAGACCTAGAGATTTGGCAAATGGATGTCAAGTCAACTTTCATTAATGGAAGTCTTGATGAAAATATCTATATGATGCAACCAGAAGGATTCATTAAAAAGGGTCGAAAGGAAAGGGTTTGCAAGTTGCAAAGATCCATATATGGATTGAAGCAAGCATCCACATCCTAGAACATAAGGTTTGATCAAGCCGTGAAATTTTTTGGATTTATTCAAAGTCTTGACGAACCTTGTGTATACAAAAGGATTAAAGGAGACAAGTTGGTTTTACTAGTTCTTTATGTTGATGATATACTACTCATCAGACACGATGTAGGTGTTTTGACATCAGTAAAAGAATGGTTAGCAAAACAATTTGATATGAAGAACTTAGGAGAAACAGGTTATATTCTTGGTATCCAAGTCATAAGGGATAGAAAGAATAGAATGATTGTATTGTCCCAAGCTTCATACATAGAAAAAATCTTGTCTAGGTCTTCCATGCAAGATTCCAAGAAAGGTATGTTACTCTTCAGACATGGAATCAAACTTTCGGGTTCCATATGCCTTGGCAATTGGGAGTCTCATGTATGCAATGATCTATACTAGACCAAATAATTGTTTTGCTATAGGCATAGTTAGCGGGTTTCAACTGAAACCTGGTCCTGATCACTAGATGGCAATTAAGCATATTTTCAAGTATCTCAGAAGAATGAGAGATTATATGCTTATATACTCTAGAGGGGATTTAATTCCCGTTGGGTATACAGATTTTGATTTTCAATCGGATTCTGTCTCCAGAAGATCAACATCAAGATCTGTGTTTAACTTGGAAGAGGGACAGTCATATGGAGGAGTATCAAGCAATCTTCTATTGTTGATTAACCATGAAAACCGAGTATACTGCCGCATGCGAGGCTGCTAAAAAGGTTGTCTGGCTCTACCAATTCTTGATTGACTTGAAAGTGGTTCTTGATACGAATAAGCAAATCACTATCTTTTGTGATAATAGTGGTGCAGTGGCTAATTCGAGAGAACCTAGGAGTCATAAGAGAGGAAAACACATTGAAAGAAAGTATCACCTTTTAAGAGAAATTATGCATAGGGGAGACGTGACGATAACCAAGATCGCGTCAGTATAAAATCTAGCAGATCCCTTCACAAAGGCTCTTCTACTAAAGAGTTTTGATGGGCACCTGAAGAATATAGGGATAAGAGATATGACACATTTGCTATAGAGAAAACGAGAGATTGTTGGGATTATGCTCGATAGCAAGAGTATAATAATGTATTTAAAAATCTTTTCATATTAATAAAAGTGATTTCTAGTTTAACAAATCTTATAGCATTTATAGTTTAATTATTATAATTGTTAAAAGTAAATAATCATAAGGTTATAAGACTATGAGAAAAGAATAATTGTTCATACATCTGGATATGTATGAGGTAGACACAATTCTTTAGTTAGTCTTGAATAATATTCACAACTTAAGATAAAGGTTGGGCTTCTTTATCTTGTCAAAGTTATAGATTCTTTTGCTAGCATTTGAGTGGGATCAAATGTGTTATGATGAGTCTAAAATCATCAAAGTGTGGTGTCTCTAGGCAAAGGAATCTAGTGCACTAGGTGCATTGAATAAGATCACAGTGAAATACTTTAGCTCGAACCGTCAATGGATAAAAGTTTTTACTTGAAGACAATCAGAGAGTCTATCTCAATCCCAAGATAAATGATGGACTTACGGTTGTAAGTTTTATCATTTGAGCTATCAATGAGTACGATTATATAGCATAATCTATCCTCGATAATTTGGTGGTATTCATTTGTTAATCGATAGAGGACTTTATTTATAGATATGGACATCGTGGCTCTATTTATTAAATGAGAGTAGAATATCATCATATGGATGTTTTGAGGTATTGGATAGTAAATCTTAACGTTAATTTTTCAATAGTGTCTACTGAAACATGGCTTTTGGACAAGTCAAAATATCCAAGTTCAAAATGTGGTCATATGAGTAAATATGGTAACTTGGAGAACTATAGGCGGTCTATGAGCTCTTGGCGATTACTGGTATTCTTCACGAGGATACAATTTCTCCATTAAGATTGTCTAGGGTATGAATGAGAAATATTAACTTATTCTTTCTTTATTTAAGAGTTCAATTTTTGTTCTTTCGTGGAATGAACTAAAATTAAATAGATCGGACCTAAGTGAATCATTTGTTTATTGTTATTAGGTTATATCTATTGAAACTTAAATTTAGATAGCCCACCAAGATCCCCAATCCACACGAACTTGTATGGATCACTTGATATATTCTACCGGACCAATTTAGGGGTCCATTTAGAATTGTATTAAGGTATGTGGACATGTTTCTTTTTGTAAGAATAGGTCTAGTTCACATGTGGACTTTTTATTAAGGTCTAATGGATTTAATAAAATAAGAAAAATAATATATATGCCTATACAATGTCATGGGCGGCAAGGCTAATATATAAAAGCCTAATATATTATTTTTATTATATTATTTAATTAAATGGAAATTAATTAATATCTTGATTAATTAATTATTTAATTAAAAGTCAAAATCTTTTTCCTAGTAGGAGAAGGTCTCCTAATATTATACTATTGTTGGTAGTATAATTAATATTAAAGACTATATTTGAAAAGTAGATAAATAAAAGGAATTATTTATCTAGTCAAATTAGAAAGTCTTTAATACAGTCACAAATACACTAATGAGTTGGATTAGGAGTCTTGGTGTAGGAAAGAATTCTTTTTGGAAAATGATTCTTGGTAATTAAGTAAATCCACCTAAGAGTACGATTCTTGCCTTTTAAGTAAATCCTTCTTAGGAAAGGATTTGTGATCCTATATATATCTCTTGTAAAATTCGGCCAGCCCTAGTGATTTTCTAAGAGAGAATTTTGGCCAACCCTAGGAATTTTAAAGAGAAGATTTCGGCCAACCTAAGAATACTACTTGGAGAGAATTCGGCCACCATAAGAATTTTGGGAGAAAATTTTGTTTTTGCTCTAGACAAAATTCGATCAACTCTAATAAATAGTTTGAGATTCGGCAAAGAAGAAAAGGAAGAAAGAACGTTTAGTTTTCGATAGTACACTAGTAGCCTTTACTTTAAAAGGTTTTGTGTACAACATCGAATCAAGGTTCACGAAAGTTTCAATCAGATTGATTGATAATTCACAAGTGACCTAACGTTCTTTGTTTTCTTCTTGGAGGATTATTGTGACTAACAAAGAGAAAGATTTTGTTTCTTTCCATCCTCATTATACAATTAAAAGAAAGGGAGCTCATACTCCAAGGTGATTCACATTCGTGATTGGATTGGAAGATCTTGCGGATTCAATTCGGCGCTTGTTCAATCGTCACGTGAAAAAGGTATGACACTTTTTATATACACCAATTAATCTAGGGTTAAGGTTCTTGTTATTATAAAGGGAAATTTTTTATTTATACGAAACCCTAATTTTTGATTTTTCACGCTTCCGTTGTGCGATTTTCCCTACATATCATCAAATGGATGTTTTGAGGTATTGGATATTAAATCTTAACGTTAAGTTTTCAATAGTGTCTATTGAAATATGGCTTTTGGACAAGTCAAAATATCCAACTTCAAAATGTGTTTATATGAGTAAATATGGTAACTTTTCTTCATAAGGATACACTATCTCCATCAAGATTGTCTATGGTATGAGTAAGTAAAATTAACTTATTTTATCTTTATTTAAGAGTTCAGTTTTAGTTCTTTAGTGGAATGAACTAAAATTAATAGATCGGACCTAAGTGAGTCATTTGTTGATTGTGATTGGATTGTGTCTATTGGAGCTTAAATTTACATAGCCCACCAAGATCCTCAATCCACACGAACTTGCAAGGATCACTTGATATATTCTACCTGACCAATTTATGGGTCGATCTAAAATTGTACTAAGGCATGTGGACTTGTTTTTTTTTTGTAAGAATGGGTCTAGTTCACATGTGGACTTTTTATTAAGGTTCAATGGATTTAATAAAATAGAAAAAACAATATTGGCCCATATATATTGGCTTGGGCGGCGATGGACTATTTATTAGTCTTATATATTGTTTTTTATTTTATTATTTAATGAAATAGAAATTAATTAGTTATTTATTTATTTAATTAAAAGTCAAAATATTTTTCCTAGTAGGAGATGGTCTCCTAGAGTCATATTATTGTTGGTAATATGATAAGCATCAAATACTATATTTGATAAGTAGATAAATAAAAGAAATTTACTTATCTAGTCAAATTAGGAAGTATTTGATTACTATTAGGACTCTAATTGACAATTGGTCAAATTAGGAAGTTTTTGATTTAGTCACAATTTAATTTATATTCAATAATTGGTTATTGAATAAATACACTATTTGAGTTGGATTATGAGTCTTGGTGTATAAAAGAATTCTTTTTTGAAATGGATTCTTTTTTGAAAAGGATTCTTGGTCACCAAGTAAATCCACCTAAGGAAATGATTTTTGCCCACCAAAAAAATCCTTCTTAGGAGAGGATTTGGTCTCCCATATTTACTACCCATAAATTTCGACCAAGGCTTAATTCTAAGTGAATTTTTGGTCAAGGCTAGGGTTTATGAGAGAGAATTTGGCCTAGGAAGAGAATTTTAAGATAGGAAAAAATTAGTTTTTGCTCCATTCTCGTTACCAAAATCTTGGCAGAAATCTTCTCATTAATTGCCCAAGTGACGTGGCGAGCATAGACCGGTGTATTCCCCAAAATAATCGGGCTGCGTTACAGTTGTTCTCGTGATTTGAGGCAATCTCACCGAAAATTTCGTCGATGTCACTTCTCTACCCACTTTTATTTATACCCAACTGCTTCACCACATTCCTCACACTCTCTTTTTTATTAAAATTTAAATTCTCATCGAAGCCAAATTCCCTCTCGAGTAGTACCTTCGCTTTCTTTTCTTTTGTCGAAATTGTAAAACTCATTCTACCATGTCAAAAGCCAATCATGACTCCATCGATTCTCTTGTCGATGGTGAGGAAGTTTCCAGTCTTTCCAATGGAAAGCAGGCCTGACAAGATTTCAACGGTGATGACTCTCCTTAGAACCCGCAGTGTCGCCGGTCGAATAGAAAAGTAGCTATCGGGACTGGGTTTTCTAATAAACCAAATAACCTTTTGATGAAAATTTTGATGGGGAAAATAGGGACGACATTGCTAGAAAGGATCAAGTCACAATTACCGGTACTTCTCTGAAGAGGCTTCTTCCTTATGACTTCAGGGTCATCCCAGACTCCACCGTTGATACACAGTCAATCGATCGTATGAGGTACAAGTATGGCATTCCCGATAGTGTTTCCATCTCAATTCCTCACAGAAATTATGACGTCTCTAATCATCTCAAAGGCATGCTTCCAATTCATGTAGTGGCCCTCGAGAATGGAGTCAGGCTTCTTCTCCATCCTACCTTTCAACAGGATCTCAATGTTCTGCAGCTAGCTCCCCTCTAGCAGACGCCCGACTTCTGGATGCACCTGATTAGTTTTCTTCTGCTAAGGAGAGAACAGTGCGAGCTGAGCAAGGTCGCTAGGGAGCTTTGGGCAGAGGAACTGTCTTACCTCTTTTAGATTGGAAGCCAGTACGAAAGGGTTCAGTTCTATGCAAAAGCTAAGAACAAGCTTAATTTCATCATTCCTGACGCTTCAAAGAAAGACTGCTTGGAAGGAGGAGTGGATTCTAGCAGGGGATGATTGGGGAAGCTCCATCTTCATCGACGGGCATGAGTTTGCGGTCTCCACAACCTTCAATGACAAACTATCTTGGGATCAAGATTCCTTGCCCGCTGAGTCTGAGGTTGTATTGAGGGCCATCCTCACTAGGAACTATTTGAACCTAAAGTTCCCAACTGCCGACCCCTTCGATTCTCACAGAGTAAATCACTATATGAAAATTTCTGATTCTACTCCTCATGAGTAAAACTTGGCCATCCTTTTTTTTTACTAGCTCGATTCCGACGACTTCCCTTTTCTCTTTTTTTTTCCCATTTTTTTAACAATTTTTGTTATTAATCTAGTTCCTCGAGAAACCCAGCAAGCTCGCACCCCTCCTCCTTATCCCAAACTGCCCAAGGAAACCCCTTTGGCTACCTGAGAGAAAGGGGGGCATGTTGTTCCTGTCAGGATCTCTCCTGCTCTTGCTTTGTCTCCTTCCCATGCTAGGTCTAGGATGGCGATTCTTGCATCGTGCGGCTTCCAGGGTGCTAAACAAGGGAAACTCCGCTTCCCAAGTTGTTGATACAACCACCTCTTCCCCCTCTGATCCATCTACTGCCACCACTACGACTGCTGCTTCTTCTGTTAACTTACTCGGTGTCTTTGCCTCCTCACCTACGATCCCAACACCTCGAGCTTCGGAGGGCCTCAAAGCTAACGCTTTAGGGGTTCAACCTGCCCACCCCCAACATCAGTCGGGCTCGAAAGGGAAAGACGAGGTCTATGAGCAGTTTGTCACGTCTTGCCCTAGTGGTGGGCTCTCCATGATGGCTTCAATGCATGTCAACATCTTGCTTACCAAGGGGTCCGATCTCTTAACCCAGGTAAATATTTTCTTATTCTTTTACTTGTTGTTTGTTAGCTCGATCAATGTCAAACTTTGGCTTTGTGTCATGTAGGCCTTTAAATTCAATGTTGCTATGGGCCACCAAGTTACCTCCCTTCATGACCGCGTTGCAAATGTTGAGGTTGAAGCTGAGAAGGTCATGGGGTTACTCGCTCAAGCTCAAGCTCAAGCTCAAGCTCTGGTTCTGGAGATGACCTCTGGTCAAGAAGGAATGGAGGTTGAGCTGACAACACTACATTGGGACTATGAGAGGCTGAAGTGGTCTCATGACCAAGAAACCCTCTGATCTAAACACCGGGCTAAGTGAAGGGATTCTCGGAAAGCATAAGCAAAAATGTTGGATGTCGAAAACCAGGACTTACATACCCATGTGGCCAAGCTGCACACCGAGGTAGATCCTTCCTTCAGCGATAGGTATTTTTATGCCTCCTTCCAGGTTGCACAAGCTCTCCCACTTCCCTTCAACTTGTCCACCATTACCGATTGGGATAGAGATGAGATCATGACCAGGGTTACCGAGATGTCCTACCCTGATGGTGATAGAGTGGTTCCTTCTAACCTGGCTGGAGCTTTGAAGTGACCTATCGTAGCAGATCCTCCCCTTTCTCCTCCCATCTTCCCTGTCTTAGGTCCCGGGGAAACCTAGAGTGTATTTCTACATATGAATTCTAAGGATATTCACCAAGAAGATCGGGAGGAGGTTCGAGACAGCCTTGAAGAGCCCTCTAGAGTAGAGTTAGAGGTTGAGCAGAAAAGGATGGAGTCGATAGCTACCCTTCTTGATGTGGCCCTTCTTTTTGAGGTTATGGCGATGGTTAATGAAGTCCTGAAGGAGGACCCAGCTGAGTAGCAAGCAATTGAGGAACCTCTGGAGGAAGGGGTAGCAGGCGAGGGAGGCCATGGTGAGCAACCACCTGAAAAATGAGAGGATCATTGAGGAGGAAGAGCACTGGAGAAAACCAGAGGGATGCTAGAGCTTGATGCAACCCATTCTTTACTTTCTTTCATTGCCCGGAAAGAGGGGTGGGCACCCCGCTTTATTCATGCCAAGTTTAATCATTATTTTTTTTATAGCCCAGAACCAGGGGTTGGGCTTCTTGTCGGGTGATTATAGCCTTACAAGGGGATAGGCTCCCATATTATCAATAAAAAATTGCTTAGGATTTCTTTCATGCTTGCTTTTAATTGACTTTGATCATGAACCTTGACTTGGCTGATATCTTCTTGCTTCGCTCCCGACTTTGACCACGATGCGACCTTTGAAAGTAACCCTGACTTAACTAAATCTGGAAAACATAAACCATCAAATGTAAACCTGATAACTGGATAGACATCTAGCTTAAATTTCCAACACTTGGTAGGGATTTATAACTTTAGGGGGAGAGTCCCCTTGAGATGTATCTCGCATCCTCGGTGATTCCTCGTTCAAACTTTAAGCTCTTCTCCCGTTATGCGAGAGGATATCTTATCATGGGTACCTCGGTCAAGCAAATCAGTATTTCTCAGGAATAGCCCGTCCAAGGTATCAAGAGGGCCTGTTAGGATTATGTTCGATAGCAAGAGTGTAATATTGTAATATACAATCTTTTCATATTAATAAAGTGAATTCTAGTTTATCAAATCTTATACCATTTATAGTTTAATTATTATAATTGTCAAAAGTAAATAATCATAAGGTCAAAAGACTATGAGAAAAGAAGAATTGTTCACACATCTAGATATGTATGAGGTAGACACAATTCTTTAGTTAGTATTGAATAATATTCACAACTTAAGATAAAAGGTTGGGTGCATTTATCTTGTCAAAGTTGTAGATTCTTTTGCTAGCATTTGAGTGGGATCAAATGTGTTATGATGAGTCTAAAATCATCAAAGTGTGGTGTCTTTGGGCAAAAGAATCTAGTGTACTGGGTGCATTGAATAGGATCAAAATAAAATACTTTAACTAGAACCGTCAATGGATAAAAGTTTTTATTTGAAGACAATCGGAGAGTCTATCTCAATCCTGAGATAAATGATGGACTTATTGTTGCAAGTGTTATTAATTGAGCTATCAATGAGTACGATAATATAGCATAGTCTATCCTCGATAGTTTGGTGGCATTCATTTGTTAATCGATAGAGGACTTCATTTATAGATATGGACATCATGGCTCCATTTATTGAATGAGAGTAGAATACCATTATATAGATGTTTTGAGGTATTGAATATTAAATCTTAACTTTAAGTTTTCAATAGTGTCTATTGAAACATGGCTTATGGACAAGTCAAAATATCCAAGTTCAAAATGTGTTCATATGAGTAAATATTGTAACTTGGAGAGCTATATGCGGTCTATGAGCTCTTGGCGATTACTGGTATTCTTCACGAGGATACACTTTCTCCAATAAGGTTGTCTAGGGTATGAATGAGTAACTTCAACTTATTCTATCTTTATTAATAGTTCAACTTTAGTTCTTTAGTGGAATGAACTAAAATTAAATAGATCAGACTTAAGTGAATCATTTGTTGATTGTGATTGGGTTGTGTCTATAGGAGCTTAAATTTAGATAGCCCGCCAAGATCCCCAATCCACACGAACTTGCATGGATCACTTGATATATTCTACCTGACCAATTTAGGGGTCAATCTAGAATTGTATTAAGGCATGTGAACTTGTTTCTTTTTGTAAGAATAGGTCTAGTTCACATGTGGACTTTTTATTAACGTCCAATGGATTTAATAAAATAAGAAAAAACAATATTGGCCCATATACATGTGTTGGGTGGCAAGGCTATTAAGAATAGCTTAAATTATATTATTTTTATTTTATTATTTAATTAAATGGAAATTAATTAATTTGCTGATTAATTAATTATTTAATTAAAAGTCAAAATCTTTTTCCTAATAGGAGATGGTCTCCTAAAATTTTACTATTGTTAGTAGTATAATTAATATTAAAGACTATATTTGATAAGTACATAAACAAAATGAGTTATTTATCTAATTAAATTTGGAAGTCTTTAATATGTTTACAAATACACTATTGAGTTGGATTAGGAGTCTTGGTGTAGGATAGAATTCATTTAGAAGATAATTCTTAACCACCAAGTAAATCTACCTAAGGAAAGAATTCTTAACTACCAAGTAAATCCTTCTTAGGAAATGATTTGTGATCCTAACATATATCCAATGAAATTTTAGCCAGCCCATATATAAATAATAGGACATAATTCCTTTTAGAGAAGGATTCTTAAGTACCAAATACATCCACCTAAGGAAAGGATTCTTGCCAACCATGTAAATCCTTTTTAGGAGAGGATTTATGATCCTACATATATATGTATGTTAATTTCGGCTAGCCTAAGTTTTTCTATGAGACGAATTTCGGCCATGCTAAGCAATTTTTCAAGAAGAGAATATGGCCTAGCAAGAGAGAATTTTGAGGGAGAAAATTTTGTTTTTACTCTGGACAAAATTCGACCAACTCATAGAGATGGTGTGAATTCGGCCAAGAAGAGAAAAAGGGGAACGTTTTTGTTTTCGATAGTACACTAGTATCCTATACATCAAATGGGTTTTGTGTACAACATCGAATCAAGGTTCACGCGAGTTTCAATTAAATTTATTGTTAATTCAAAAGTGACCGGACGTTCTTGGTTTTTCTCTTGGAGGATTATTGTGACTAACAAAGAAGAAGATTTTGTTTGTTTCCATCATTAGGTATACAATTTAAAGATCGGGAGCCCACACTTCTAGGAGATTCACGTTCGTGATTGGATCGGAGGATCTTGCGAATTCAATTCGACTCTAGTTCAATCGTCGCGAAAAAAAAGGTATGATACTTTTTATATACATCAATTAATCTAGGGTTAAGGTTCTTGTTATTAACAGGGAAAAGTTTTATTTATACGCAAACCCTAATTTTCATTTTTTTTTCTCATGCTTCCGTTGCATTTTGAACCGGCTTTTCCCTACAATTGGTATAAGAGCCTGGTTGTACCCTTGATTAGTTGATGTATGTGTTCGTGAATCTTTTTCTTTTTATTGTATATATGCATGTTTTAGAAAGTGATGGGACTCTAGTTATTCGTATATATATTTACATTGGAATATATGGATGTATATATGTTTTATATGTGGTTTGTTATCGCTCAATTTTGGTCCGAGAATTTCAATGTGTTTTGTTTTGGGATTGTAACAAGAAGGGTGGTATATCATCGCCATAATTTTCTTCTTAGGAGTTACTAAGTTTTTTTAATTTTTTGTTGTTGTAAAAAAAAATGCAGTATTTTATTATTTAAATTCTTCTGTAATACATTCAAGTTTCAAATACTCGAAGGTTTGAAGAATTAGGAGCAACCGGAACAAGTTTGGGACCGTGTGAGCCGTAACAACGAACGTGCATGCAGCCACATTTGTTGTGGCATGGGCTGCGCACGGTAGCCCTTTGGTAGCCATGGGCTGCTCATGGCAGCCCTTTATGGGTTTGTGGCATGCGCACGCCCATGGGTAAGGGCAAAGGGTGCGCACGCCCATGGGAGGCAGCCGAGAGAGTCTGGACGACGAAGGTCACGTGAAGACTTGTTCGCCTAGAAATGAGTTTTTGTATTCCAAGACATGTAATTTACTTGTTTTTCTAGGATGGACCAAAATTGTAGCTATTTATATTTTATGTAAATACTACAATGTTTGTCATTGTTTGATAACATGTCATATAGAACAGGAGTGCCACTCATATATCTCTTTTGGTATGAACATGCATTGAATGGTTTAAGTATCTAAATTGGCATCTAGATAACTTGGTAAATCATTCTTTGGAATTCGATCACACGCCTTAAACAATTGAGTGGGAGAAGGTGTTTTGGAACACCTACGGCCTCCAAGTTTAGTTGAGCTTTATGTTTCGTGAATAACCTCCCAAGAGGTATCATGAATGGAATTTAGCAAGATACTTCTTTACAAGGATAGACTAGACAATTAGCCCAAACGATATCTACTCCCAAAGAAAGGATATTCGTGAGGGATTATATTGAAGGTCGATAACTTGGTAACACACTCAATGTAATTTTATTAATATCCTCCCAAGAGTTCTTTTTAATAAAATTGCAAGGCTAAATAGAAAACATTGGTTGTTATGTTAACAATTAGGTGGGACCTAGTCCAACTAGAAATGAGGCGTACTCCCAAAGGAGGCGTGACATTTATGGGTGTTGGATCACTGTTGAATTTTTACGATTGAATTATTTTATTTTATTCAAGATAAATATTCAAAAGTGCTATATCATGATTGTTTACTTATATAATTTTTTTTATTAAAAAGAAATAATGACCCCATCCCTAATCAATATCCTAAAAGATAATACTTTAACTGATGATAATTATGTCACATGGAAAAGGAATATTGGGTTGTTGTTGCAAGTTGAAAAGTATAAGTTAATTCTGTATATTCCTTAACCGCCAAAATAATGAATCTACTCATGAGCAAAGAGATGAGTATCAGTAGTGGAAGTCTTTAGATGAGATGGCTAAATGTACGTTACATTATGGCCATCATCTCCAATGTGTTACAACAGCAACATGAAGGAATGGAGACTGTTGCCGATATTATGATGTCTCTAGACAGGGATTCATATGGTTGGTAAAGTTGCTACGGTTAAGACCCGTTATAAGGCCAAGAAACAACAGAGGAAAAAGCAACTTGGGCCTTCTTAGAAGGAGACCAAGAAAGTAACCGAGATCAGAGGGAAGTGTTTTCTTTGTGGTGAAAAGGGTTAAAGGAATAGACTGAATAAGAATTAATTCAACTTGTATTTAGACAATGGAGCATTGGTGTCTACTAGTGTATTGGGAGATATTAGAATCAATTTAGATTCTTATAGGCATTTATATTTAATAAACGTTTATTATGTACCACAATTCAAGAAGAATTTAATTTCAGTCTCTTGTCTAAATAAATTTGGATATTCGGTTACTTTTAATAAAAAGTTTTATTAATAGTAAGAATAACAAAATTATTTGCAAAGGTACATTGGAAAATGGTTTATTCTATTTGCATAGAAATATCTCTCACTTGTTAGACACGGAATCAACGAAACCTAATCATAAAAGAGTAAAATTATCAAAAGGTGAAACCTACCTATGGCATTTGCGCCTAGGTCATGTTAACCTTAATAGGATTAAAAGATTGGTAAGTGACGGACCTCTAAAGGACTCAAAGGTTGATGATCTACCAACTTGTGATTCTTGATTGGAAGGTAAAATGACCAAAAGGTCGTTTACGACCAACGGCGTAAGAGCCATCGAATGTTTATGATTGATACACACTGATGTGTGTGGACCTATGAGCATTCAAGCTAGAGGTTGATATGAGTACTTCATCACTTTCACGGATGATCACTCAAGATTTGGCTAGGTGTATCTCATGAGACATAATTCGGATGCTATTGATATGTTCAAAGCATTTAAAGCTGAAGTAGAAAATCAGCTTGAGAAACGCATAAAAATATTAAGGTCCGATCATGGTGGAGAATATCTATCTAGTGAGTTTCAGCAATATCTTATTGATAATGGAATAATTTCTCAGTTTTCTGCACCAGGCACACCTCAACAAAATGGGGTGGCAGAAAGGAGAAATATAACTTTTTTGGATATTGTTAGGTCTATGTTGAGTTATTCAACGCTCCCTAATTCGTTTTGGGGATATGCTTTACAAACTGCAATGTATATTCTAAATGATGTACCATCTAAGTCGGTTCCTAAAACACTTCATGAGTTGTGGACCGGGCGAAAGCCTAGTTTACAACACTTAATGATATTTGGATGTCCTACGCACATGTTAAAAGGAAAGATAGAAAAGATATAGTTCTGTTCAGAAACATGCATATTTGTAGGGTATCCAAAAAAAACAAAAGGATATTATTTTTATATTCCTTCAGATCTTAAAGTTTTTGTTTCGACAAATGCTAAATTTCTAGAAATGGACTATATGAATAATTTTGTGCCTAAAAGTAGAATTGTCCTGAATGAACTTTTAGGAGATAGAATTCCACAAGAGGTTTCGCAACCAAACGTAATTGTAATTTCCGTACCAACACAAGATTAACAATCTACCATACCTCATCATAGTGGAAGGGTTGTCAGACAATCCGAGAGATACATCGGTTTACGAGAATCTGTAGAGAATCTTTCGGACGATGATGATTCCTATACGTATAACGAAGCAATGGAAGATGTTGATTGTCGTCATTGGAAAAAGGAAATGCAATCCGAAATTGAATCTATGTTCAAAAACAAAGTCTAGTCTCTTGTAGACTTGCCTAAAGAGATAAAACCCATCGGGTTCAAGTGGGTATACAAGAGGAAAAGAGGAATGGATGGAAAGATGGAAACCTTTAAAGCTAGATTGGTAGCTAAAGGTTATACATAAAAGGGAGGTATCGATTATGAAGAAATCTTCTCTCCTGTGGCAATGCTTAAATTCATTAGGATACTCTTATCCATTGCAGCATCTCTATACCTAGAGATTTGGCAAATGGACGTCAAGACAACTTTCCTTAATGGAAGTCTTGACGAAAGCATTTACATGATGCAACCAGAATGATTTATTGAAAAGGGCTAAAAGGAAAGGGTATGCAAGTTGCAAGGATCCATATATGGATTGAAGCAAGCATCCAGATCCTGGAACGTAAGGTTCGATCAAGCCGTGAAAAGTTTTGGATTTATTCAAAGCCTTGATGAACCTTGTGTATACAAAATGATTAAAGGTGATAAGTTGGTTTTCCTAGTTCTTTACGTTAATGATATACTACTCATCGGAAACAATGTAGGTGTATTGACATCAATGAAAGAATGGTTAGAAAAACAATTTGATATGAAGGACTTAGGAGAAACAAGTTATATTTTTGGTGTCCAAGTCATAAGGGATAGAAAGAATAGAACGATTGCATTATTCCAAGCTTCATACATAGATAAATTATTGTCTATGTTTTCCATGCAAGATTCCAAGAAATTTATGTTACCTTTCAGACATGGAATCAAACTTTCTAAGGAACAAGTTCCTAAGAATGAGCATGAAGAGCAATTCATGAGTAAGGTTCCATACATATCGGCAGTTGGAATTCTCATGTATGCAATGCTCTGCACTAGACCAATTATTTGTTTTGCTATGGGCATAGTTAGCAGGTTTCAATCGAAACCTGGTCCTGATCACTGAACGGCAGTCAATCATATTTTTAAGAGATTATATGCTTGTATACTCTAGAGGGGATTTAATTCCCGTTGGGTATACAGATTCTTATTTTCAGTCAGATTCTAACTCCAGGAGATCAACATCAGGATTTGTGTTTACTATTAGAGAAGGGGCAGTCATATGGAGGAGTATCAAGCAATCTTGTATTGCCGATTCCACCATGGAAACTGAGTATGTTGCCGCATGTGAGGCTGCTAAAAAGGCTGTCTGGCTCCACCAATTCCTGATTGACTTGGAAGTGGTTTTTGATACGAATAAGCAGATCATTATCTATTGTGACAATAGTGGAACAGTGGCTAATTCGAGAGAACCAAGAAGTCAAAAGATAGGGAAACACATTGAAAGAAAGTATCACTTTCTGAGGGAAATTGTGCATAGCGGTGACGTAACGATTACCTAGATCGGGTCAACAGAAAATCTAGCAGATCCCTTTACAAAGGCTCTTCCATAAAAAAGTTTTGATGGGCATCGATAGAACATGAGGATGAGAGATATGACACATTTGCTATAGAGCAAGTGGGAGATTGTTAGGATTATGCTCGATAGTAAGAGTGTAATATTGTAATATACAATCTTTTCATATTAAGAAAGTGTCAAAAGTAAATAATCATAAGGTCAAAAGACTATGAGAAAAGAAGAATTGTTCATACATCTAGATATGTATAATGTAGACATAATTCTTTAGTTACTCTTGAATAATATTCACAACTTAAGATAAAAGGTTGGGCGCATTTTATCTTGTCAAAGTTGTTGATTCTTTTGCTAGCATTTGAGTGGGATCAAATGTGTTATGATGAGTCTAAAATCATCAAAGTGTGGTGTCTTTGGGCAAAAGAATCTAGTGTACTGGGTGCATTGAATAGGATCAAAATGAAATACTTTATCTAGAACCGTCAATCGATAAAAGTTTCCATTTAAAGACAATCGGAGAGTCTATCTCAATCCTGAGATAAATGATGGACTTATGGTTGCAAGTGTTATCATTTGGGCTATCAATGAGTACGATTATATAGCATAGTTTATCCTTGATAGTTTGGTGGTATTCATTTATCAATCGATAGAGGACTTCATTTATAGATATGGACATCGTGGCTCCATTTATTGAATAAGAGTAGAATGCCATCATATGGATGTTTTGAGGTATTAAATATTAAATCTTAACGTTAAGTTTTCAATAGTGTCTATTGAAACATGGCTTCTGAACAAGTCAAAATATCCAAGTTCAAAATGTGGTAATATGAGTAAATATGGTAACTTGGAGAGCTATAGGCGGTCTATGAGCTCTTTGAGATTACTGGTATTCTTCACGAGGATACACTTTCTCCAATAAGGTTGTCTAGGGTATGAATGAGTAACATTAACTTATTCTATCTTTATTTATGAGTTCAACTTTAGTTCTTTAGTGGAATGAACTAAAATTAAATAGATCAGACTTAAGTGAATCATTTGTTGATTGTGATTGGGTTGTGTCTATAGGAGCTTAAATTTAGATAGCCCGCTAAGATCCCCAATCCACACGATCTTGCAAGGATCACTTGATATATTCTACCTGACCAATTTAGGGGTCAATCTAGAATTGTATTAAGGCATGTGAACTTGTTTCTTTTTGTAAGAATAGGTCTAGTTCACATGTGGACTTTTTATTAACGTCCAATGGATTTAATAAAATAAGAAAAAACAATTTTGGCCCATATACATGTGTTGGGTGGCAAGGCTATTAAGAATAGGTTAAATTATATTATTTTTATTTTATTATTTAATTAAATGGAAATTAATTAATTTGCTGATTAATTAATTATTTAATTAAAAGTCAAAATCTTTTTCCTAGTAGGAGATGGTCTCCTAAAATTTTACTATTGTTAGTAGTATAATTAATATTAAAGACTATATTTGATAAGTACATAAACAAAATGAGTTATTTATCTAATCAAATTAGGAAGTCTTTAATATGGTTACAAATACACTATTGAGTTGGATTAGGAGTCTTGGTGTAGGATAGAATTCATTTAGAAAAGAATTCTTAACCACCAAGTAAATCTACCTAAGGAAAGGATTCTTAACTACCAAGTAAATCCTTCTTAGGAAATGATTTGTGATCCTAACATATATCCAATGAAATTTTGGCCAGCCCATATATATATATAATAGGACATAATTCCTTTTAGATAAGGATTCTTAACTACCAAATAAATCCACCTAAGGAAAGGATTCTTTTCAACCAAGTAAATCCTTCTTAGGAGAGGATTTATGATCCTATATATATACATATGTTAATTTCAGCCAGCCTAAGTTTTTCTATGAGATGAATTTCGGACATGCTAAGTAATTTTTCAAGAAGTGAATTTGGCCTAGCAAGAGAGATTTTTGAGGGAGAAAATTTTGTTTTTTACTCTGGAAAATATTCGACCAACTCATAGAGATAGTGTGAATTCGACCAAGAAAAGAAAAAGAGGAACGTTTTTGTTCTCGATAGTGCACTAGTATCCTTTACATCAAAAGGGTTTTGTGTACAACTTCGAATCAAGGTTCACTCGAGTTTCAATTAAATTGATTGATAATTCAAAAGTGACCGAACGTTCTTGGTTTTTCACTTGGAGGATTATTATGACTAACAAAGAAGAAGATTTTGTTTGTTTCCATCCTTAGGTATACAATTTAACGAATGGGAGCCCACACTTCTAAGTGATTCACGTTCGTGATTGGATTGGATGATCATGCGGATTCAATTCGACGTTAGTTCAATCGTCTTGAAAAAAAGGTACGATACTTTTTATATACATCAATTAATCTAGGGTTAAGGTTCTTGTTATTAAAAGGGAAAAGTCTTATTTATATGCAAACCCTAATTTTTAATTTTTTTTCTCACGCTTCCATTGCGTTTTGAGTCATTTTTTCCCTACAGGGCCATCTCGCTATTTCCTGGTCCCGATATCTGAATGACAGCTATGCTTTTACACTCAGATCCTTCTTGGGGTGTGGTAGCCCGACCAAGGCATCATAAGGGCTATCTAGCTATTTCCCGGTCTCGAGATCTTGATGGAAACTATTCTCTTACACCTAGACCCTTCTTAGGGGTGGTAGCCTGACCAAGGCATAAGGAGGGCTATCTAGCTTTTCTCTTGTCTCGAGATCTGGATGGCAACTATGCTCTTACACTCAGATCCTTCTTGGGGTGGTAGCCCGACCAAGGCATCAGGAGTACCGGGGGGCTCCCCCGTCTAGTTTCTGGTCTCGAAATCTAGATGGCAACTATGCTCTTACACTCAAATTCTTCTTGGCGGGGGTGGTGTCCGGCCGAGGCATCAGGGGTAGGGAGGAGACTTCCCCGGTTAATCCCTGGTCTTCAGGTGGTTTTGTTGAATTCATCCATGGAGAACTTAGTCAAATGTGTAGAATTTTACAGCTTGTGGAGAACAAAATCGTAGATGGAGAAAGCAGACTTTATTGGTGCTAAAAAATGGAATACATTGTTATTAGGAATACATTGTTGTTGGGGATTCCATTGAAATCTAAATAAAGATAGTCTACTCACGAGTTTCCTTCTTAAGGGTAGTACTTCCTCAAGTGATCTGCATACTAGGTGTGATTAATGGGTCGACCATCCATGTTTTCAAGCTTGTATTCCCTGTTACGAACCACTACCTTCACCAAGTATGGTCCTTCCCAGTTAGGTCCTAGGGCCCCATCTGACCTCTTCCTGGTATTCAAGGTCACTTTCCTGAGAACTAGATCCCTTTCCTTAAAGTTTTAGACTCTAGCCTTTCTATTGAAGTACTTAGCTATCTTGCTCTGATAAATCACCACTTTCTCAGCTACCGGTCTTGTTTTTCTTCCAAGAGGTCTAGATTAGATCGGAGCTTTCCCTCGTTGCTTCCATGTTCAAAGTGTTGCACTCTGAAGAAGGTTAGTTTGTGCTCGATGGGAAGAACTGCTTTAACCCCGAAGGCTAGGGAGTAGGGTGTCTCTCATATAGTTGTTCTCTTTGTAGTTTGGTAAGCCCAGAGAACCTTAGGAAGCTCGTCGACCGATTTGCCCTTTCTCTGTAATAACTTCTTCTTCAACAACTTCTTGATAGTCTTGTTGGTAGATTCTAGCAGCCCATTAGTATGAGGGTGGGCTACTGAAGCGAACTTGAGGTTGATTCCCAAGCCTTCACAAAAGTTCTTGAATCGGGCGTTGTCAAACTGTTTGCCCAGGTCGGCTACAATGAGGAGAGGGGTTCTAAATCTACAAACCACATTGTTTTTGATGAACCTCATCGTATTCTCTTCTGATATCTGGGAGAGAGGTCCAACCTCGACCCACCTTGTAAAATAATCAATCACCACAATAACATGCTTGGCTTGTCCTGGAGTGGTGGGAAGCGGTCTAATTAGGTCGACCCCCCACATGGCAAGAGGGTAAGTCGAGATGAGAGATGACAACCGCTCTAGAGGGAGGTGACTCAAGTTCGAGGTCTTCTGGCTTAGTTCATAGGATTGTACAAAGCTCTTCGCATCTTGATGATTAGTTGGCAGTAACATCCCATGTGGAGCACCTGATATATACTAAAGCTTTCCCACCAATATGGTTTCCGCAGTCCCTAGAGTGAACCTCTCTCAATGCCCATTTGGCATCATCGGGATGCAAACACCAAAGCAAAGGAAGAGACCTGCCCCACATGTAGAGGTATCTGTCTACCAGGCAGTATCGGACAGATAGTCTCTTAATTCTTCAGGATTGATCGAGCTCGTTAGGAAGCTTTTCTTCTTGGAGATAAGCCACTATTGGATCCATCCAGCAAGGTTGACGATCTAGGGGGGAAATTTCCTTGTCCGCTGTTATACAGGGTTAGGAGACCATTTGGAGAGGAACTCCTTATGGTAAGGCTTGGCCACCATTCGTAGCTATCTTAGCTAGGACATTTTCTCGTTGATTCTTTTGTCGAGGAACCTGCTCGATCTTGAATCCATTAAATTTATTTCTAAGCAGTTGAACTAGCTTCAAATAGGCGATCATATTATCCCCTTTTTGCCTAGTAAATCCTTAAAACCTGATTAACTATGAGTAATGAGTCACTCTTGACCTACAGGTGGTCGCCCCCAGCTCGATAGCTGCCTTAATCCCGGCTAGGAGGGCTTCGTACTCCGCCTCATTATTGGTAGCCTTAAACCCAAATCTGAAGCAGTGACACCATTCTGGTTCCACTAGAACTATGCCAGCTCCTCCCTCAACTTTCTCAGACGCTCTATCCTAGTAGAGGATCCAGAACTTGCAACCTTCCAGCCAGTTGTCGACCTCTAAAATCTTTTCAAAGATAGACTCGATGCTATAGGGGTCGCCTGGCCTGGGAGCACCAAGAATTCTACCACGAAGTCTACCAAAGATTGAGTTTTGACTATGGTTCTGGGTTCGTACTTAAAATCAAACTGGGTGAGCTCAAGGGCCAATAAAACTAACCTTTTAGATACATATGGCCTCTACAAAAGTTGGCGGAGAGGCAGGTCTGTTACCACTGCTATTGAGTGAGCTTGATAGTAAGGACGAAGCTTTCTCGTCGAAGTCACTAGAGCATAGGCGAGCTTCTCAATAATAGTATAATTTTTCTCTGGCTTGGTTAGAGCATGACTCATGTAGTAGATAGGTCGTTGGACCCTGTCTCCACATTCCTTGATCAAAACCCCACTTACTGCAGTTTCTGAATTAGCCAAGTAGATTTGCAGCTCCTCTCCAGAACTTGGCTTGACTAGCAACGGAGGGTTCGTTAGATACTTCTTCAAGGCTTGAAAGGTTTACTCACTCTTCTGATCCCATTTCATGTTTCTTCCTTGCCTGATAGCTTTGAAGAAAGGGAGACATTTATCGGTGGAGTGAGAAATGAACCTGTTGAGAGCTGTTACTTTCCCGGTCAAGACTTGAACCAGTATAAGTGATGTGGGAGATGTTCTTGATGGTTAGGTTACCTTCTTGAGCGCCCGATAATCAATGCACAAGGCTCCCGCTTCTTCTGGAATAAAACATGGGCTCCCCAACCCTTTCCCCAGCAATATAGGGAAAAACTGCCTTGGAGGCTGGAATATAAATAGGCCTCAATGAGTTCCTGAAATTGTTTCCTAAGCTCAACCAATCCCCTTAACTAATAGATGCTAGTTGGGGGGCCATCTGCAAAACCCAGCCCCAGTCTAGGTCCAAGATAGCCTTGATATTTTCTAGGTTAATCTCTATGCCTCTCTCATGAACCATGAAGCTCAGAAACTTCCCCGCAGTTACCCCGAAAACACATTTGGAGGGTTTCAATCCCATCTGGTTTTCCTTTAGGGCCTTAAAGGTTCTGCGAAAGACGTCCTTTTATGGATTTTAATTTTGTGATCATGTGATCAATGTACACCTCCATTGACCTTCCAATCTTGGGCCTGAATGATTAATTAGTCACTGGTATATAGCCCTAGAGTTCTTGAGACCAAACGACGTCACCTTATAACAGTACAGACCTGACCGGTAATGAAACTGGTCTTATCCTTGTCGGCTGGATGCATTTTAATCTGGTTATACCCTGAGAATGTATCCATGAAACTCAGGATCTTGTTCCCAGATGTGGAGTCAACCAACTGATCAATCTTTGGTAAAGGAAAACCGTCTTTTGGACATGCCCAGTTAAGGTCCACGTAATCGACACACATACGCCACTTCTCATTTGCCTTCGTAACCATGACCATGTTGGTGATCCATTCAGGGTAGCGTGCCTCTTTGATTAAGCCTGTTCTGATGAAGCATGCTCTAATTAATTTATCCACTTTCTCTTGAACCTCAGCGTTTCTTTTGGCGTTAAAGTGACGTCGTTTCTGCTTATCAGGCTTGAAGGTCGGATCCACTGCTAATCGGTGAGCAACCAATGACATTGGGATCCTAGGCATCTCATCGTGACTCCAAGCGAAGATGTCGTTGAATGCATTAAGAAGCCCGATAAGACCTTCCTTCACTCTAGCCTCAAGGGTAGCTCCGATCTTGACTACCTTAGAAGGATCGTCCATCTTGATGAATATTTCTTCTAGCTTGTCCACAAGATGCCTACTGGCCCACTCCCTATTCTATCCTTCCATATCTGGTATCACGGGGTCATCCTCTAGATGATCTGTGGGCTTTATATCTTCCAAGGTCATCTCGGGTGTTTCCCCATCCTAGATCGTTGCAACCTATACAAACTGTTTTGCTAAAGATATCGGGTAGGCAGATACTGCATAGCACCTCATGGCTGCTTGCTGGTCACCATGCACCCCCCCAACCTTGTCCCCTACTGGAAACTTTAGAACGTTGTGGTAAATGGATAGGACCCTCTTCAAGGATGACAAGAAAGGTCTTCCTAGTATCGCATTGTAGGCCGATGAGGTATCTACCACAACGAAATCTGTCATAACATTTTATTAGAGAGGTGTTGTTCCAGCAATCACTGGGAGGATCTTTGATCCCACTAGTATGATCGAGTCCCCAGTGAATCCTTACAGCAAAGTTTTACAGCTATTGTAACACCATTGTATCAAATTCAGCTTCTCTAAGGTATCTTTAAAGAGGATGTCTACGATGTTGCCTGTGTCGATAAGCACACGGTGGACCACGCAATTGGCAATCTGTATCATGACCACCATGGGATCGCCATGAGGCTGCACAGTGTTGTAGACATCCGCCTAGGTGTAGATAATCTGTACTGACTGGGAGGAGCCAACCGGGTTCTGGTAGACCTCAGAGATACCTCAACCTTTATCTACACGAGGAATCTTCCTCACGTGGCTTTTTTTAGAATTATAAGAGGTGTCAGCCAGACTGAGCCCTCCGCTGATGGTATGTATCACCTGGATTTACTACATCAGATCCGTATGCTCCCCATTTCTCTTCTCGACATGCTCGCGGATCTTAGCTTGTACTTCCCTTTCAGTCTAAATATTGTCCTTGACCTGCTGCAAGAACTCTATCAAACAGCCTCCCCTTATCAAAGCCTCGATTTGGTTGCGCATTTTATAACATTCTGAAATGTTGTGACCATGTATAAATATAGCCAAGCATGATCACCAAGGGGGAGAGGGAGAGAGAACTAATAACATAGAAAAAAAAAAGGGTCGACTTCGGCCTAAATTCCAACTTCTGAACACAGCCATTGTTGAATTCTATTATTCGACATGCATGAGGTTTCCACCCTACTGTATCCCAGCAAGATTGATAGTATTTGAGAGATTTTTATACGACATACACAATCTATAATAAAGAGTTGTATTCTAATTTTCATTGTATTCACATTTAAACACCCACCTTTGTTCGAACAAGTCAGGTATCAAAGGTACTAACCCTGGCCACCACCTTCGTGGTAGTGGTCTCGAGGGTGTTAACTGGAATTTCTCACCTCGAGTAAATTTATCATTAACACTATCTGACACCTTTTATGGGGAAATCCACACCTAGTTAATGAAATCAACAGTTACGTGTTTGTTATTTCACAGGAATTATGAGGCTCCGCTCTGCTCCGCTCCTCTCAGGGACAATCCAAAGCCTGAGCAGCAGTTGGCTGGTCTGGAGCTTGGTTGTGGCATCCGGATTTTTTCCCCTTCTTCGGGGCCTTTCCTGTTGATGCAGTCGAAGGTTATCTCAAAGTTTCGGGTTGTCCATAGGAGGAGCGGAGCCTCATAATTCCTATAAAATAACAAACACGTAACTGTTGATTTGATTAACTGGTGTGGATTTCCTCTAGACGATGCCAGAAAATGTTAACGGAAAATTTACTCGAGGTGAGAAATTCCAGTTAACACCCTTGAGACCACTACCACGGAGGTGGTGGTCAGGGTTAGTACCTTTGATACTGACTTGTTCAAACAAAGGTGGGTGTTTAAATGTGAATACAATGAAAATGGGAATATAGCTCTTTATTATAGATCGTGTATGTCATACAAAAATATCTCAAATACTATCAATCTTGTTGGGATATAGAAGGGTGACAACCACATGCCTTTCGAATAGTAGAATACAACAATAGCCGTGTTCTGAAGTTAGAATTTAGGCCGAAGTCGACTCTCTCCTTTTCTATGTTATTCGTTCTCTCTCCCTCACGCTATTGGTGATCATTCCTGGCTATATTTATACATGGCTCGAGTCGTTAAAACTTGTGAATCTCCCGCCATGATTCTCTGAATCCATTCCCTCTTTATAGGGCGGGATATTTTATTTAAAAGTCAATGACTTTGGCGTAATGATGGAGTTGAGAATATATTTGGTGAAGATAATTTTGTTTTCCTTTCGGACTCAATCAATTGCCCATGACGTATTTATCATTCGTTAGAGTGTAGATATTATCCTGTGTACCTTCAAGGTGTGACTCCCCATGGAAGTCGTCAAGCATGGTGTTTGCTTCCCCTCAAAGTGTGGAAGGGGTATATCTGTGTCTTGGTATAAGGAGCTTGGTCTGACCTTTCTTCGTTCACTTTGAGTTTGATACTGCCCTATATTCACCCTCTAGTGGTAAAAGATTTTCGACAAGCTCCCTCCTTCTTATCCTGCTAGGTTCGAATCTTCCTTTGGCGAAGTAGAGCGATGTTATAGCATGGACCTGATGCCTTTATTGATCCTTTTTATGTCTGGAGAGGACGGTGGGCTTCTGGGGAGGTTACGAGGTAGTTTCGACCTCGGGGAACCTTGACCGTCATGCATCGAGCTTCCCCTAAATTCTTGTTTTGGTGAAAGGAGCCCGATCCAATCGTATCGGGCTCCTCCCTAGGTGTTTCTAGAGCACGTTGACTCCTCATCGCATCTGTGGGGTGGCTCCACAGCTTACCCCCCTGGACCCACGGTTCCATGGTAGGTAATCTCGGGCTTGGATCTGGACTAGGAGAGTGGAAAATTTTCCTTCTGTCCCTAGCCAAATTTGGCTATTAATAAAGCGTAAGTGGCGGTCACATCTTTTGTCTTGTTCAAGAAGGGTCGGCCCATTAAACCGTTATATGGCCAATTCTCTACACTCACAATAACAAAATCCAGCAACACTGTCTTGGGGCAAGTACGGCTACCAATCTCCATAGGAAGATTCACCGTTCCAAGCGACCTCACCTCCGCTTCTCTGAAGCCTCTAAGTACGACTTTGAGTTGCTAGAGGTCCCTTCTTTACAGCCCAAGTTTGTCAAACACTTTCACACTGAGAATGTCTGTCGAGCTTCCATTGTCAATAAGTACCCTTCTCACTTCCCTATGGCCTACTTGAACTGACACCATAATTGCATTGTTCGGCCTTACTTCTGATGCATGCGCATCCGCTTTGGTGAAAATTATAGGGTCCTAACCTCTTTTAAGCATCTTTTGATCGGGTCCTAATAGATTTACCTCCAGGTTTCTCTGACCATCCATGGCTTTTCTAACTTTAGACACTTTTCCCGACTACTACTCCTAGTGTATGGCCTGCCAAAGATGGTGTTGATTGCTCCATTACCAGGATCCCTTCTTGGACTCATCTGGCCTCTATCTCGTTTATCCATCACGGTATTCCTACCCCGATCGTCTCCATTCCTGAGGATCATATCCATAAGGTGTTCTTCTCTAATTAGCCTCTCGATATAATCCCTCAGCTGGTAGCACTTAGAAGTTTCATGACCATTCTCCTGGTGAAACCTATAGTACTTGGTGGTGTCTCTTCTAGCAAAACTTGACTGCTTCAGGGGTTTTTGTTGGAACCCCGTCCACCGGTTACGCAGCAGAACTAGGCTTTAAATTTTTTATATATATCATAATCTGTATCTGGGACCAGTGAAATTGGGATCGTAATTATTTTTCAAAACTAATACATACAATATGTATACACATGAAATTGTAATCGATATAATCAGAACATACCAACATTTGGAGGCTCCTTCACTTTACGTTATGCTCCTGTCTGAACCAATCTTACCAACGTTTGGAAGCTTCTTCACTTTACGATGTGCTCATGTCTAAACCACTCGATCTTCCTCGCTATCTCTCGGGACTGGTAATTACGTGTGGGTGTGTCACGGTCTCAGGAACTTGAATGGAGGATGTAAAGAGAATTGAAGAAACTCTTTCTTCTATGTTCACAAACTAGAACAATTCTAGTATATAAAAACATTGCCAATATTTTTTTTTAGCAATATTTTCTTTTTCTTTTATTTGCACTGAACAGTGCACGAACATATACACAATATATCAAAAAATCTTTTTGACTTCTATCAGTGCACACATTTCACCAAATCAAAGCCTGCTGCGTGAATTTTTTCTCTTTATTTTGATATGTCTTTGCGTTTATATCAGGTGCATCTCTCACACACAATCAATTTGCATATCATGCAAACACCAATTGTTGTGTTGACCTGGTGATTGTTTTTCTCTTGTATTAAAACATATATATATATATATATATATATATTAATTATCCAGGATGAAGAATCATCTTACACTAATTAAGATTCAAGAACAAGTAAATCATATTTACCTTTTGTCTTTTTTTTCTTGGCTACCTCCTCTAGGTATTGAGGACAGTTCCTCTTCCAATGCCCGACCTTATCGCAATGGAAACATTTTCCGTTGCCTTGGTCAGTAGAGGTGCCCTTCTTTTTTCTTTGGGCTTTCTTGGGTTTGGGTTTACCCTTTGCCTTCTCAGCAGACCTCTTCCTCTTTTTATTATTTGAGGAGGAAGATGGTTTGGCAACATTTACCTCACCGGTCTTTCCCTTATTGTCTTTAATTAAAGACTCAAAGGTAGCAAGCTCATAGAGCAACTGTGTAAGACTAAACTTTAACTTGTTCATCCTGTAGTTGCTCTTAAACTGATCAAAACTCTTCGAAAGAGTCGTCAGTATGATGCTTCGTCAATGGCCCCGCTAGTGATTTCTACCGTGTTGAAGTAGGACATCATGCTCAGGACATGTTCCCGAACTAACGTACCTTTTTTCATTCGAGCGAGCATAGCAGAACGAATGGCTTCGTGTCGTTTTTTCTCGGAGGGCTACCCGAACATAGCTTGCAAAGACTCTATGATTTCGAATGCTGAAGTCATTGCTTCATGCTTAGTGACAAGCACGTCTGTCATAGAAACCAACAGATATGTTCGGGCCTTCTCATCATATGAGACCCATCGCTCGTATGCCTCACGAACAGTTCATGTGGCATTTACAGCAGGCGCTGGAGGACATTCCTCCGTTAGCACAAACTTGAGGTCTTTGGTGACCAATATTGCATTAATGTTAAGTTTCCACTTAGTGTAGTTATCACCAGTTAATTTTTCGTTTGCGAGAATTTGCAGTAATGCAGAAGACATAATTGCTGAAATAAAAAATAACAATCATTCATCAATTATTTAAAACAAGTGCAAGTGCTTTGGAATAAATTTAAACATGATGCATGAACATGTTTAACGAACTAGAACTACCCTAAAACTAGTTACTGTACCATGACAATCCAACATACCACAAAGAAGTGCCGCATTAGGGTCGGTCAAGTCTTTGCATGTTGGATCGATGAAATTCCCTTATCTGTATAGTGTGAATATACCTAGAGGGGGGGTGAATAGGTATATGCTCAAATTTTTATCTTCTTTTAAAAACAATGCAATTCTAATAATGCTTAATGAAAATTGCAAACAATAACACACAATATTTACGTGGTAAACCTCCAAAGAGGAAAAATCCACGGGTTGATACCATAACCACCAGCAAAAGCAAATCTACTATTTCAAATAGAGTTACACACTCAAGCAATCACACATGCTCTACAAGCTATCACTCTCACTATATCCTTGAACCTAGTAATCTACGAAGTCGACTTCCTATCCAAGACCCCCTGTCTCTAGGAAGATTCCTTGCTCACCTATCTGGATCCTCCTGACCCTAGGCAAGACTTCTTGCTCAACTATCTGAGTTCTCCCGACTCTAGTCAAGACTTCCTTGCTCAACAATCCGAGGTCTCACACCTCTTGTCAAGACTTCCTCTTGCTTAGCTATCCAAGTCCTCCTGACTCTAGCTAAGACTTACAATTGCTCAAATCAAAGAATCACTCTAAGATATGAGACTTTCTACCTCTTCACAAGGCATTTAAGTGATCATGAATGCAAAACGCAAATAAGCACTCAAAATAGAAAATGATGATCAACAAATTCTATGGACATGCAACTAGATAGCTAGATTATGCTTTCAAAGAACAAACACAATTGTATCTACACAACCTAAGCATGTTATCAACTAACAACATAGATACGAAGATATAGTCACCAATTGAAACACAACCTAGTTCTTAGAAAATGAAAATAGATATAGAAACAATCAATCAAGCATAAAAACAAAGGATTTCTAGAAACAATTTCATGTTTATCAAGTTTAGCACAAATCATTCAATATATCACAAATCTAGCTAAACTTGAAAATCAAAACAACAAACCACAAAAAGATATCATAATCATCCTAGTCATGCTTCTTAATCAAATAACATCAATCAATAAGAAGATCTAAGGCCCCGTTCTGCAGCTGTTTTTCAGTCTGTTTTCGTTTTTATTTTTCAAAAACGATTTCGAAAACGCATTCGTTAACCGTTTTTCATTTTATTTTCGAAAAACAAAAAAAATGAAAAACAAAACCAGTGTTAAAAGTAAAAGATTTGAAAAACATAAAATACTTGTTTTTCGTTTTTCGTTTTTGTTTTTCATTTTATATTTCACTTTTTTATATTAAAAAAAATTGTTAATTGTACTGTTATGCGTTTGATATGATTAGAACAAGACGGAACAAGATTTTTAAATTACCAAAGTGCACCTCTTATATATATATATTTCAGAATAATTTATTTTCAACTAGAACTAAAAGCATTCATACAATAATATATATGTATATATTATAATTATTATTATATTATAATATTATATATATATATAATATTTTATGTATATTATAATATATAATATTAATATATAATATATATTATATATCATATATATATATATAATATTATAATATAGTTTATATATATTATAATATATAATATAGTTTATATATATTATAATATATAATATAGTTTATATATATTATAATATATAATATTATAGAATACTAATATATAATATATATTATAAAATATATATAGTATATTTACATAATTAGTAAATAAATATATAATATTGTAAAATAATTATATATATAATATATTTTATGTATATTATAATATAGAATATTAATATATAATATATACTATATATGATACATATATTATGATATATATATATATAGTATATATATATAATATCAAATATTATATATTTATATAGGATATAATGTGATATATTATGTATTATTATTATATATATATATAATATTTTTTAATAAATAAAATAATATATATAAATATATATTATAATATAAATTATAATATATGTAACAATATTTAATATATTATTATAATATATATATATATATATATAATATATACAATTATATTTTTATCATATAATATATATATATATATAAATAAATTATAATTATTTATTTATAATTTAAGTGTTTAGTTTTGATTAATTCATTTTTTTGATATGTTTTTTTTAATTAATTTTTGATGTGTTACTTTTGTTTAATATAAAAATTACAATACAAAAATTATATAGGTTGATTATTTAATCAATTTTTTTATAGTTGTAATAATATTAAACAAAATACTAAAATGGATATTTCAATTTTTGATAGTTTTCGGTTAACCTACCAGACGCGTTTTTTCCGTTTTTATTTTCAAAATACAGCTTTCAGTATTTGCTACCAGACGCGTTTTCAGAATTCGAAAATGAAACCAAAAATACTATTTTCATTTTCATTTTTAATTTCGAAAAACAACAACTGAAAAACGCTAACAAGACGGGCCCTAAGAAGAAAACTAAGAAGAAGATGATTTTACCAACAAAGATGCAAACCACGAACTGAAGATCCGATCACAACGAAAAATGTAGACATCCTTTAGTTATGGAAATTTTTGGTGTTTGTAGAACTCTTCAGGACACTCAAAATCGGTTTTTGAATCAAGTGATTCGGAGTAGAAATGAAGAAGTTATCACAAAAACAAAAATAAAAAATGTTGAGAGAAAATTTTCTGCATTTGTTCTTCAATTTCAATTTTCTAAACTTGTGAGGAATGAGAGGGAATGAGAGGTTTTAAAGAGAGAAAATCCAAAAGACATTTTTGCCCCTCTTTCTTTAGTGTCTCCCCGAGATGGCGCGTGGGCATCTCGGGGCAGAGCACTCTTGGGGCCGAGATGGCCACGCTCCATCTCTGGATGGTGCATGGTGATGGCTTGAGCCATCGCACCTCACCCCATGCGCTCCTCTCCCGTTTTTTGACCGTTCTTTGTCCTCTGAACTCCGAATTCAAATCCGTTTGAAGATTATGAACCGTGACTCCTTCATGGACATGGAAATATAAGATACTCAACCCAAAAAATAATAATTCAACTCGATATATGAAGACAAAGAAAATGTATTCAACATGACTTGAAAGTGTAGTATCTTTTGACTTAGAACTTGAAATCAATAGTATGAGTAACCGAAATGACCAGAACTCAATCTAGAACAATCTAAGACTAAAATCAAGTTCATGATTCATGTTATACAAACATAAAAACAAACAAACACATTTCACACAAGAATGCAAACTACATAGAGATAGTCTCCAATCATGCATTTTTCAAAACATATTACTTTCAAACCAATGCATGAGCATTCAACTTCAAGTGTGTGAAAATGTTATACCAAATGACGTGCTACAATGCAAGGACACAAATGTATGAATTGTGTGTGTGCACATAATGGTGCACAACGATGTAGGGAAACATATGAATGAATTGTGTGTGTGTGCGCCTACACCTTGTAAGATGAGGAAGCATCTCGATACCTTAGCATCCAAGAATAGTACCAATCCTCTTGAAGACGAACTTTGCATCATGAGAAGTTGCTTTTCTTCCTTGAAGTTCTTATCATCATGAACCACTTAAGCAACTAAGCATTACAAAGAAATGAAGTTTTGTTATGGAATCAAGCCAACACAAGTCTAGAACCTAACAATCTCCCCCTTTGGCTATTCCATGACAAAACCTCTACCTCACCATACAATGATCTCTCATAATCAATGTTGATTGCATTCTCACATCCTCACATTACAAAGAGATATTCCTAGACTAAAATATCTTGACGGGTCTTTCAGAATATCTTCACACATTCAAAGCATCTGTGAGACAAGAACAACCGAAAGAAATCTTGTACAAAAAAGATTGGTGAGATAAACAAACAATATACAAACAAAAAAAAAGACCCCTTAACTCTTCTTATCTCATGCAAACACAAATTTTTCTCCCCCTTACTTTCTCCCCCTTAAGCCAAAATTTCTCCCCCTCAATGGATTGTCTCCCCTTTATATTAAAAGCAAGTAACATGGTGAGGAAAAAAACACTTTCTCCCCCTTTTTGACAAGGAATAGACAAAAACACATTACACAACCTAGAGAGAGATAAATGCCAAATGAAAATACCTACAAGGGTATAAGAGATGCATAATAGAATCATGAGATAGTGAGCAAACAAGTTGTATAGAGAACTAAGTTTAACAAACTAAGCTCCCCCTTAACATATGCTCCACATGTTAATAAGTAAGTAAACTTGTTCACAAGGGACTCACACAATCACACATTTCAAGCAATAAAAGATAGTAAACCATAATTGTCCAAAATTAATAAGAGAATCATAGATTTTCATTACTCTTTCAAAGATAATCTCTCATTGCTAATGAATCAACCACATTAAGCAAAAATGAATCAACCACTTCAACATCTATCCATCTAAAGCTTTTCCAATCAAAGTCAAACCGATTATCATCAGGATTTTTTTTTGTTTTATAGAGAATAGATTTCAACATATGAGTGTGTGTGTGTGCATGTGGCTCGTCATTCCATTTCTGTTTTTCAACCCGAGCAATCACAATTTTCAACTATACTCCATTTTAAGCCTTCCTCCATTTCTTTTTAGGCTTTGTATCAAAGATTTTTTTAAATGATTCTTTTTCAACTCTTCTTTGATTTTTCATACATAAACATATACTCTTCATGACGGCTTTCACTCATCACAATGGTGTAGCCCTTTCCTACATTGGGCGGCTTCACAACCAAGGTGTGTAGCCCTTTCCATGAAGGTGCTCATTGAGTTCTATGTAGATGCTGAAGCAAAATGGATACTAACCATAGGTCATCTATCATGTACTAGACAATGAAATTCAAGATGCATCCATAATCTACATGCTTTCAAACTCAATTACTCAAACTTAGACATATAAGAGAAGCATTTGTACACTTTTCAAAACAAGATTTACAAAGACTTAAGTGCATGATCTAGAAGCAATAAAAGCTATTTTATCAAGATCATTACATCTCAGGATGGTGCATGGTGATGGCTTGAGCCATCGCACCTCACCCCTTGCGCTCCTCTCACGTTCTTTGGCCTCCGAACTCCGAATTTGAATCTGTTTGTAGATTACAAACCGGGACTCCCTCAAGGACATGGACATATAAGATAATCAACCCAGAAAATAATAATTCAACTCTATATATGAAGACGAAGACAATGTATGCAACATAACTTGAAAGTGTAGTATCTTTTGACTTAGAACTTGAAATCAATAGTATGAGTAACCAAAATGATCGGAACTCAATCAAGAAAAATCTAAGACTAAAATCAATTTCAAGTTCCATGTTATAAAAACATATAAACAAACAAACTCATTACATAGAGATAGTCTCCAATCATGCATTTTCCAAAACATGTTACTTTCAAACCAATGCATGAGCATTTAACTTCAAATGTGTGAAAGTGTTATACCAAATGATGCGCTACAATACAGGGACACAAATGTATGAATTGTGTGTATGTGTGCGTATAATGGTGCACAACGATGCAGGGACACATATGAATGAATTATGTGTGTGTGCCTACGCCTTGCAAGAGAAATAAGGATCTCGATACCTTAGCATCCAAGAATAGTACCAATCCTCTTGAAGACGAACTTTGTATCATGAGAAGTTGCTTTTCTTCCTTGAAGTTCTTATCATCACGAACCACTTATGCAACTAAGCATTACAAAGAAATGAAGTTTTGTTATGGAATCAAGCCAACACAAATCTACAACCTAACAATCGAGACATTATCAATCAAATGATATTTTAGAATAACTCTTATTCCATATCATTCAACCATCGTTTATTCAGTCAGGTTTTTAATTAACAAACTTAATCAAAACCTTCGTGAGTGTAACCCACCATTTCAGCTCTCACGAGCTTAACTCGTGAACTGCCGCCTTAGGGTCGGTCAATCCCGAAATACCCTTATAAATCCTATCCATTAAGAAGTCAACCTTGATATTGACCTTTGTGGAAACCCTCCTTAGGGAGGACGAAAGCAAAGCCATCACGAGGCCCCACTCGGATCTCACGGTGTTGAACTAATGATGGAGACCGTGGGATATATATGTCATATATCCCTCTCCCACTCACTATTTTAAAATTAGGGTTTTCTATTAACCGTTAATGCACCTAGACTCTATAGGATTAAACGACTAACTTTAATCAAATTATCTAGCTCATTAACTAAGTAGAAACAAATTCTAAATAACTAATAAATTATTAATGATTTTTAACAATTAAAAATCTAATCTATTAGTAAATAATCTAAGCTTCTGTAAACTATTTACTAAGATCAAATTATTATGTCAGTGTTTACCAAGTTTTAACTATTAAAACTCTAACACTTTATTCGGTTCATTTATTATTAGATTATTAATCATATTAATTCTAATTACAATAAATGACCCTATTAATCTAACTTATTAAACTCTTTAATAACTAGATTAATATTAATAAGACTTACCAAGTTTTCTAACCATTAAAAAATAATCTCATTATTCATAGTCAATTATGTATATTGTCCATTTTAATCACATTAAAAAAAATATACATAAAATATCAAGCTATGATGCATGTATGACATATCAAATATATTTGTGTAGGCACATCTAATCTAAATGACATACGTATGCATGACAATGCTTTTATCATCACATAATATAAAGCATACATGAATTGACCGAGTACTGTGAATTATTTAACCTAAAAAATTGGAATCTAAAATTATAAAAAATTTCCCAAGACATTCCATGGTCTTCTTGTAATTTCCGAGTCTTCCAATCTCTTCAGGTCACTTCGATTCATCTCATTAATCCTTCTTCGTGATTTTTCCAGGTCTTCAATATAGGTTACATTTTTTTTTTTACAATACAATAACAGTAAAAGAAATACATAAACAAAAACAATAATACAACCCATAAACCCTAAATCCACAGTACCATATAATTAACGATCAATCATGTTTTGCTAAATTAAAAAATATATATACATACAAAAACATCATACAGTCAATTTAAATCATGCCTACACAATCATACATACAGGAGCATCGAAAACAATTTCTTGTTCCGAAAATAAAATTGGCTTTAATACCAATTATTGGAACCCCGTTCACCGGTTACACAACGGAATTAGGTTTCAAAATTTTATACAGATCATAATCTGTATCTGGGACCAGTGAACTTGGGATCGTAATTATTTTTCGAAACTAATACATACAATATTTATGCACAGGAAATTGTAATCGATATAATCAGAAGAACATACCAACGTTTGGAGGCTCCATCACTTTACGTTATGCTCCTGTCTGAACCAATCTTACCAATGTTTGGAAGCTCATTCACTTTACGATGTGCTCCTGTCTGAACCACTCGACCTTTCTCGCTATCTCTCGGGACTAGTAATTGCGTGTGGGCGTGTCACGGTCTCAGAAACTTGAATGGAGGATGTAGAAAGAATTGAAGAAACTCTTTCTTCAATGTTCACAAACTAGAACAATTCTAGTGTATAAAAATATTGCCAATATTTTTTTTTTAGCAATATTTTCTTTTTGTTTTATTTGCACTGAACAGTACACAAACATATACACAATATATCAAAAACTCTTTTTGACTTCTATCAGTGCACACACTTCACCAAATCCAAAATACAATGCACACACTTCACCAAATCAAAGCTTGATGCGTGTATTTTTTTTCTCTTTATTTTGATATGTCTTTGCGTTTATATCAGGTGCATCTCTCACACACAATCAATTTGCATCTCATGCAAACACCAATTGTTGTGTTGACCTGGTGATTGTTTTTCTCTTTTATTAAAACATATATATATATATATATATATATATATATATCCTTGTTTGTATCCTATACAAACACTTATATATGTGCACACACCAATTTGCATCCAATGATAATAAGCATTATAAATTTAAACTTAAATTTAAATACTCAGATAAATGATTTAGTAAAAATAAAAAAATTATATTATTTTATATTCACCTAAATCCTTATATCAACTAACACCCTCCAATTAATAGTTAATTCATAATTCATAATTATCAATATAATTAAATAATCTAATTATTTAATTAATTTAACTATCAACATTCATTAATTAAATAATCTCATTATTCAATTAATTCCTGAATAATCACGTGTCACTTTCGTAACACAATTAATTGGACAATCCAATTAATTTACCGTGACCCTTGTTACCTAAATCGATCGGGCTAGCAAAGGGGCCTAATGGACCCACAGTATTTTGAGCCCAATAATCATCAGAAACATTAATTAAACTCTTTAATTAATATTCCTTGATTATTAACTCCGGTTTTATTCCACTAAAAACCCGAAGCTGTACTCTATCAACTGTAGATGCTTTTACACAGACCGATACAACTCAGTGTCTATCGATATAGTTATTACACATGGTGTGATCCTCCATAATAGTTCATAATTATGACTGATTCTCTAATGGACAATAAATCCTATTTCCTCACGGAATTAGGAGAGTGCTCATATTATCGAAGCCCCGAATCAACACTTAAGGGAACTACCATCTACTTCTCACAAGAAGTAGTGGATTCCACTACTGAGTACAAACCTTTCCAGCCACAAGCCAAACCGTAATCCCAATATACGGAGCATATTGATCGGGAACAGCATCCGACCTCACCCATGGTATATTAAAGACCACGATCTAACCTGAAAGAGTCGATAAGACACTCAGGATTAAGATCACCCTCATATAGCCATCGTTAGTTGATCTGTATGAATCTCATCGGTAAACGGATCTTGGTGAGAGATTCATATAGATCATGTCCCAGTCCTATATGATCACATCATACAAGGTGCCTCCATTCTCATATCTCATATGAATGATTCAGGATAGAATCATTGTACATTACGGAATGGACCGCAGCTATAGATAAACCACAAATAAAGTACCCAGCTTTATTTGTTTTCTATGGACTCTTTAGATTGCATGTCTCTTACTATATTCATCCGTATGTGACACTCATATACACAGTTCGAGATTACATCAGACAATCTTGGGTGTTAAATATATGCACAAGTTATAAAATAAACAGCACAACAAGAATGGATTAAACTTTTTCTTTTATTTATTTCATAAATCCATTTACAAATTACATCTTTAGGGCATAAATCTCAATAGTTTATTGTATAGATTCTTTTCCTCTATCACGTTCAAGATTTCTTCTTGTCCTCTGACAAACAAAGTGTAGTTTGTATATTTTCTTTTGAACTGCCTGGCACCTTTATCATCCTCTTTTTTTCCTTTTCCCTCGCTGTCTTTTTGCTTCCCCTTTGGTACCAATCTTTGGGTTACTATCCTTATTTTTCTAGCTATTTTCGGGCCTACCCCCCGTGTATAAGTTCTCCGTCATGGGCCAACTGGTCTTCCACTGCCATGGCGTACCCTCCGACATGGTCAACCATGGTGGCGTACGTGGTGGTCTCGTTTGCCTCAAGCTTAGGGTCATATGGTTATGTTGTAAATTGTTGATGAACGCCGACACCACCACATCATCATTGGAGTCTTGAACTTCTAACACCTCTTGTGAGAATCTGGTTAGGTAGTCTTTCAACTTCTTATCCTTTCTTTGCTTCATAGTCGATAAGACCAGTATTGACTTACTTTGCTAGATATTCCTGAAGAATTGTATGGTGAATGCTTGCACCAACTCCTCAAAGTTTCTAATAGAACTTATGGATAACCCTTTAAACCATCTTGATCCCTGATCTCCCAACGTTTGTGGAAATATGTGACACATGAGAGCGTCATCATAGTCATATTGCTCCATTACACTTTGATACCTCCTTACATGCTCTTATGGGTCGGTGTTAGCCTTGAATTGTTCCACGTGTGAAATTCTGAACTTCTTTAAAAAATGAGCCAGTCTTATTGGATTAGCAAACTAGCTTCCGAAGATCACGATCAGAGAGTTTCCCAAGCTTTGCCTTCATTCCAAGGCTTCTATCCTTCTAAAGAGGATCTCTCATTCTTCTTCAGGCTCTCCACGTTCGTCAAATCTCTGATGGGTTGTTAGCCCATATGGATCCCTAAGGACCTTCCCACTGATTTGGGTGCCAAAGAGGTCATGCCTAAGCATGGGGTTGGCTCTCTGTGCCTTCTAAGGGTCGTTTCACCATCACTTGAATGCGAGCGAGACCTTTTCCTCTGATTATCATGCATATGCTCCAGTTCAAGGTAGATTTTTGCTCCGTTCTAGCTCTCCATGTCTTCCCGTGAACTAGATTCCCAATGTTGACTTGTTCCCCTATCTTTTCGATCACTTCTTCTGCGTGAACGCCCCATCCCGTGATTTTTAGCCTCATTCCTTCCAAGTTTCTGGGGCACTTCTAAGGTGGGCGCTACTATCTCGAAGCGTATCTTTGGATCCTGGGCCACTATTGGTGTTGAAAGCTGGTACGGTGAACTTAGGCTAGCCATGGATGATATAGTTATTCCTTGCTTGGTAGCCAGCATCTTCGATGCCCTTTCGTAAGGATTTCTGGATCAATTTGAATGCTTCAGGAGAGATGCCAGCAGTCATGCCTGTAATGGTAAGGATCTCCTCCTGTAGCAGCGATATCCGTAAGGTTCTGGTCATTGTTCTCATGTGTTGTGTCGACACTGTAAAGAGATTGACTTCTATCTCTACCAATTTCCATGATACCTCTTTCAGCCGATTTTCTTCGTAATTAATTACGTAAACAAAATAATGTCGAAGGTTCAGCCCCTTCTTCTAGCGCCTGTAGTTGACGGTGATTTTTGAATCAATCTCCCATCACACAATTAGAGCAAAGTAATAGCTAAGCACAAACAAAAGATAATAAGAAAACAAATCAGGCATAGGATTTTACGTGGTAAAACCCCAATGCGGGGAAACGTCCACGATTGCCGATTGCGGCAACAGAAATTCACTTTGCAGAAAAAAGATTACACACTCACTCTTGCCTTCTCTCTAAAATTTCTTTCAACCCTTTTGGGTATTTTTTGGGTCTATTTATACAAGCACAGAACCCTAATTCTAGATGTACAAGTAAGGAAAGTTCCCGTAATCAAAAGAAATTCTAACTTATTAGAGTCATGTTATCCCTTTTTCCTGTTTAACGTTGATTGTGTCCTGGTCATATTGAATTCCTTGTTCAAGCTAAAATTTTATCAAAGTGTGCTTCCAGAAGTCTTGTTCAAGTTGGACTCTTTTTCTGCGTGTTTGACCCACGATCTTGTTGAATCTAGATGCTTATCCACGTATCACGCGTTCGATCGCTTGTGTTAGGTCCTCGTTTATAGATTGGCTTATTTCGTAAACAAACCATAGTTTGGGGTTTGATGTAAGGGTAGCTTATGCTCTCAAGACCTCAAGAGAAGAAGCACCAAAGGTAAATTTCTTGTGCTTCTTGCTTTGATGAGATAGTAGGACACACTCACTAACTCATGCATAATTGTTATTTGCATATGTTATGTGTTTATATTTGTGTGTATTCCTGTTTTAATAACTCTTATTGATTGATTGCATCTTTTGATTAAAATGACATGTCAAGTTAGGCAATAGGATGCATCCTCTTCACTTTGTTACTCTTGAATGATGTGTGTTTGAGTGTGAAGAAAGTAGGATGTACGCTACTCGTGTTGCGCCACTCGACTAGCACCAACACCAGTGCAAACTTGACAGTGGGTTGTCCCTGGTCATGCGCAACTCGACCAGTGAAAACTTCACAGTGGGTTGTCACTGGTCATGCGCCACTCAACAAGTGTAGCCTCACCAGTGCAACTATCCAGTGGGTTGTCGCTAGTCATGCGCTACTGAGCTGCGTAACTCCACCAGCTCCTATTCAAAATTTAGGCAGTGCATTGGTGGTGCGCTAATCGACCAGTGCCACTCACCAGTGCACAAAGCGAAAGCTGGAGCATTTTTTTCAAAAAGACCTCACTTTGGTTAGGACTTACATATATATATATATATATATATATATATATATATATGTATGTATTCTGGTCATCTAAGAGTTCCAAATATCATGCTTTTTCCTTAGAACATATTTCAAAAAGAAAAATCTCACAAGAACTCACCTTTATACACTCAAAGCATCTCTTTATGCATAAAAACATCATCTTGCATCATATATGGTAATAAAGAGTGCATCCATGTACGGTTTTGCATCGTCACATCTTGTTTGGTAATTTTCTCACTATCTTCATATAAGTTAAATGTTTTACTTACCAAGCCATCTCTTTTATCATTTGTTTGTTTTTAGAATATACTCTAGATACAACATAGAGATTGTTTGTGATGACATGATTAAGTGTTGTATTGTAATAGCTTCATAGGATTGCTTGATCTATGTTTAGCTAAGCTTTATGAATATGTCATTTATCTTTTGATATCTAGGACTGTCTCAAATGTCATCTCATTATTCTAGATAAGCCTATAAGGTTCTCTAGCCTTGTTTGTTCTTTGAGTATCATCATATATTCACATAGGTTATTTTATCTCTTCATTAAGAAGTAAGACTTGTGTTGCTTCTGGGATTAGGTAGCTTAAATCGCAAGCAAGATGGACTAGGTTCACTTATACCTGGATTAGGTAGTAGTGGTGGACTATAAACCGGGATTAGGTTGTAATTCCTTTACCATTAGTGGATTCGAGGTTCTAGTGTGGCGCACTTAACAGCCTATGTTTTTCCCATTTGGAGGGTTTCCACGTATATCTCAAGTATCTTTATTATTTCCGCACTTACTACACTTGTAATATTATTGTGATTAGTTAGGGGTATTTTTGTCTAATTGACCATTAAATTTTTATTAAAATCTATTCACCCCCCTCTAGATTATTATTAAACACACTATAATATTTGTTTCAATTGGTATCAAAGCGGGTTCCTAGACATACATAGGTGATCCTTGCTCATTTTGGTGTGTGTTGCATTTTGTGTGTTTGTGTTGATCATTCATACACTTGCATTCATTTCATTCATTCATAAAAACAATGAATGGAAATGGTGGTAACAATGGCGCTTCTAGCACTAGACCTCCCCTACTTACCGGGTTGAATTATGCCTTTTGGAAAGACAAGATGGAGTCGTACATTTATCAAATCCATAGTATGACATGGATAGCGGTTGAAGATGGTTGCACTCCACCCATGATGACTCCTACGGATAGAGGAGATAATGTACTCAAGCCAAAGGCATATTGGAACGCACAAGAGTTTTAGGCATCAAAATGGAATAGGAAAGCAATGCATGCCATCCTATGTGCAATGGATGAGAATCAGTACAAGTTGGTTCAAAACACTAGGATAGCTAATGAGGCATGGGATATCCTAGAGGTTACACATGAAGGAACCGATGTAGTTAAGGAATCAAAGCTTTAAGTTCTCCAAATGCAATTCGAATTGCTCAAGATGGATGGGAACGAGTGCTTTAATGACTTTGAAGTAAGGTTAATGGACATTGTGAATCAAAGTCATCAACTTGGTGACCCTTATTCGGATAAGAAGATCAAGCAAAAGATTATGAGATCTCTACCCGATAGATTTGAGTCTAAGGTGACAGCTTTAGAAGAGAATAGTGCTTACAAGGATATGAAACCGAGTGAAGTGATTGGGAGGCTACCTGCTTATGAATCTAGGAAGGGTCTTACCACCACATCTCCTAAAAAGTAAAAGGGAATTGCTTGGAAAGATTCCAAAGATAAGAAGGAGGAGATTGATGACTCAGACAAAGAAATGACCTTGTTACTGAGGAAGTTCAAGAAATTCTACAAGTCCAAGAAGAAGAGTTTTGGATCCAAGGGTCAAGACTTGAAGTAAAAGGCTCCCTTTAAGAAAGTTGAGCCTAGGCAAGAAAAGACCGAAAAGAAAGGAGTCCAATGCTATGAATGTGGTGGGATAGGTCACTTTTCCCCTTAAGGTGCGAATTACAAAGTCAAGAAAAAGGGAAAAGTGATGGCCGCCACATGGAGTGAAAGTGATAACTCCAACGAAGGAGATGAGTCTTCGGATGATGAAGAACTTATGGCTAACTTCATAGCCTTTACATCTTCTCACAAGAGCAAAGATGCTAGGGAAGAAGAGGATGAGAGTCAACAGGAGAATGACTCAAGTGATGATGGATCTTCATCACAATCTATAAATGGAAGTGTTGATAGGATGGATATCAAAGGTTATATGGCCAAGTTTGAGAGTTCAAGGCTAAAAAATATGGAAGAGATTAGGAGATTAAAAGAAGAAAACCTAGAGCTCTCAACTCAAATTGACCAACTAAGTGAATAACTAGTGAGAACCATGGAGAGTGAAGATAAGCTAAAAAGGGAGTTAGACTTATCCAAGAGGAGTGAAGAAGGATTGAAGAAAGATCTTGAAGATGCTAGAGAAGTAATTGCCAAGATGGACTCTAGTACTAAAAAACTTGATCATATGTTAGAGGTTGGAAAGAGACCAAGTGACAAGAGGATCTTGGGTATGAAGATGATATGATGACCTCCGCACCAAGCAAGACTATCGTTGTCAACAGCATGAACAACAATAGGTCTCCTCCTCATCAATCACCTAGCAGAGTGCTCAAGGAGTGCTCAAGTGAAGGTAGCATCAAGAAGTCTACCTCAAGTTCATCAAGCAAGAACTCCTCAAGCTAACTTCTCTTAACCAAAAGCTCATAAAGGGAAGAAACCTATCATGCAAACTCAACCAAGGAACCAATCAAGTCTTGTTCAACAAAAAGGAAGGAAAGACCCTCAACAACAGCCAAGACAACCACAAAGACATGGGAAGGCTCCAATGCATCCTCAAGGTTATGGTATGATTTCTAACTTCATTCCTACATGTCATTTTTGTGGTATTGATGGTCATATTAGACCAAATTGCTTTCGAAATATTAAATTATGTAGAATTAAAAGCATGATAGAGAAGAAAAAGGCTAAAGCCAAGATGTATGTCACTAGGAAAAATGAAACACTTTTGCATGATCCTAGGACATCTAGAGCTCATGTACCTTTGGCCACTAGGAAATAAAATGTTTCACCAAGGTGGATTAGAAGAGATGAACATCTTTGCCATGTTTCATAAATTGCCTTGAAAGCCAATTCTTCTAATTTTTGGTATTTGGATAGTGGGTGCTCTAGGCACATGACGGGAGATAAGAGTTTCTTTGAGACTCTTGTAATGGAGGATGAAGGAAATGTCATATTTGGCGATGGATCCAAAAAGAAAGTTAAAGGGAAAGGAACTATTTCCATTCCAGGATTACCCTCTTTATCCAATGCTTTGCATGTTGATGGTCTTAAAGTCAATTAGATAAGCATTTCACATCTTAGTAATGAAGAACTTTCTGTCTTGTTCAGCAAAAATGATTGCTCTATCCTATTGCCTAGTGGACAAACCTTGTTAAAAGGTATGAGATCTAGCGACAATTGTTATTATCTTGAAGCTAGAGTAGTCTCTTACAATGTGTCCAAGGATTAGCAAATTGAGTTTTGGCATGAAAGACTTGGCCACATGAACTTCAGGATTTATGAATCTTAGACAAGTTCAATATTGTGCGAGGCCTACCCAAGCTTGGGAAGAAAGCCAATGGTGTTTGTAGACCTTGCCAACAAAACAAACCAAGAGTATGAATAAAAAGGGTTAGTATCTCTCTACCTAAGAACCTCTAGAGCTTCTCCATATGGATCTTATGGGACCCATGCAAACCGAGAGTTTAGGTGGAAAGAGATACATTTTTGTTTGTATAGATGATTTCTCTAGGTACACATGGACATATTTCCTGAGAGAAAAATCTAAAACTTTTGACAAGTTTAAAATGCTTTGTACTAAAATTCAAAATGAAATGAACTCAAACATTAAGAGCATTACACGGATTATGAGTGACCATGGGAAGGAGTTTGAGAAAGCTCATTTTGAAAATTATTGCAATAGTCTAGGCATCTCTCATGAGTTTTCTGCTCCTATGACACCTCAACAAAATGGAGTTGTTGAGAGGAAAAATATGGTCCTTCAAGGTGATATTGCTTAGCATTAATGTCCCTAGGAACCTATGGGCCGAAGCTGTCAATACGGCTTGCTATATAGGAAATAGAGTCTTTCTAAAGCCGTACACTAGGCAAATCTCGCATGAGTTATGAAAAGGTAGAAAGTCAAATGTTAGCTACTTTCACACCTTTGGAAACAAATGCTACATTTTAAATGACCGTGATCAACTTGGAAAATTTGATTCTAAGAGTGATGAGGGTATCTTTATTGGCTATGCGTTAAATAGTATAGCCTATAGATTTTTCAATTTGAATACTAGAACCGTCATGGAATCATCCAATGTTGTCATTGATGATACAAGGCTCAAATCTAATGACCATGAGGAGGAGGTAGCTATAATTGATGACTCTCCCTTGGAAAAGGTTGTGAATACTCTTAATGTTGAAATGTCTTATCTTGAAGATGTAATCACACAACCTATTGATAGAGTTCCTCTCTTGAACTTTAAAGAACCCGCTCCATGGGTTAGGAAACTCCATGATAAAGATGACATCATTGGAGAGGTTAATGAAGGTGTTAGAACTAGGCGTCAAATGGCTAATTTAGTTAGCTACACATGCTACACCTTTCAAATATAACCCATAAAGGTTGATGAAGCTTTAAATGATGAATTTTAGGTTCTTGCTATGCAAGAAGAGCTAAACCAATTTGAAAGAAATGAGGTTTGGACTCTAGTTCATAGGCCTAAGAACACTAATGTGATAGGTACCAAGTGGGTCTATAGGAACAAATCCAATAAGGATGGCAACATTGTGCGAAACAAGGCTAGGCTTGTAGCACAAGGATACTCTTAATTTGAGGGTATCGACTTTGAGGAGACTTTTGCTCCGGTTGCCCATCTATAGTCCATTAGGCTTTTTTTATCCATCTCTTGTGTGCACAAGTTCAAATTGTATCAAATGGATGTTAAGAGTGCCTTCCTCAATGGCTTCTTGCAAGAGGAAATGTTTGTTGAGTAACAAGAAAGGGTTTGTGGATCCACACCACCCCGATCATGTATATCGCCTCAAGAAGGCATTATATGGGTTGAAACAAGCACCAAGGGCTTGGTATGAGCGTCTCACTCTTTATCTTGTTGACAATGGCTACTCAAGGGGTAGTGCTGACAAGACTCTATTTATCAAGAAAGATAATGGTGAGCTCTTTATTGCTCGAATCTATGTTGATGAAATAGTTTTTGGATCCACCAATAACACCAAAGTCCAACAATTTGTTGATGTCATGTCTCATGAGTTTGAAATGAGTCTTGTTGGTGAGTTAAGATACTTCCTAGGGTTGCAAATTAAGCAAATGGATGATGGGATCTTCATATCCCAATCTAAATACGCCAAAAACCTTGTGAAGAAATTTGGCCTTAAAAATGACAAACATTGTGATACACCAATGAGTACCACATTGAAGCTAAGCAACGATGTTAGTGGTAAAAGTGTGGAACAAACACTATATCGGGGCATGATTAGTAGCTTGCTTTATTTGACTGCAGGTAAGCCCGATATCTCTTTTAGTGTGGGTGTGTGTGCTAGGTACCAATCGGATCCTAAGGAGTCCATCTCTCTTCCGTTAAGAGAATCATTCGCTATGTGAATGGGATATCCAACTATGGGATTTGGTACTCTTTTGACACTAATGCTAGTCTTGTAGGCTTTAGCGATGCAGATTGGGCAAGAAATTGTGATGATAGGAAAAGCACATCCAGCGGTTGCTTCTTCCTTAGGAAAAATCTAGTCTCTTGGTTTTGCAAGAAGCAAAACTCAATTATATAGTTTCCGGGTGGGATGCACACAACTCCTTTGCATAAAGCAAATGCTAGTGGACTACGGATTCAACCAAGGTACTCTCACTCTCTTTTGTGATAACATGAGTACAATTAATATTTCCAAGAATCTGGCTTAACATTCTAGAACTAAGCATATTGACATTTGTCATCATTTCATTAGAGAACTAGTTCAAAATAAATGCATAGCACTTAAACATGTAGGTACTAATGATCAACTAGCAAACTTATTTACTAAACCCTTAGATGCTACTAGTTTTAAAACTCTTAGTAGATATATTGGGATTTGTCTCACGGAATGATAAGTTGTTGTGACTGGCCCCATATGGGAAACTCAAGCAAAGACAACTTTTGTATACTTGTTGTATGCACAAAACTTGGAAATGTTTATACTCCTTTATTGATTGCTTGAGTAGCTTGGTTACACTTATATTATATTGTATTATATTTTTTTTTTTCAATAAGTGTGAACTTTACTTTGATTACAATCCATATCATATTTATGTTCAAACATGTATTTTTGGACTAGAGGATCTACATAGGATGTACATGTTGAATGACCTATAGTTATCTCCATGACATGATGATTCTTTAATGACATGCAAATAAAAAATGATAAAGCATGAATTGATGATTGCAATTGTTAAATGCAAAACAATGTGTGAAAATGCTAGTGAGACTCAAATGTTTAATCAATGTCTCTCTTTCTTTATTAGTTAAGCATGGCTACTATCATACAGGTATCTTACCCGGAAAAAATTTAATAGAGTGCAAAGTCGCTCATGTCATGTTTCGCTTATAAAGTTGGATATAGTGCTCTTAAAACTTGACATCTATGAAAACTCTATATCCTTGCTTCTCTCATGAAAAATGGTGAAATTGGTTTGAATTCTATTGGAAACATTTGTTATTTGCTTTGGAAAATACCATTGTTTTTGGACTTGAATACAACATGTCTTGTATGCAAAGCATTTTTGATTCATACATTTTCTTAAAATAAATCTCCTTGTTTCTCTCATATTAATTGAGTTGTATAAATGTGGCTTCTATGATTATGCAAATATCTTGTATGCTCCTTTCTCTCTTTGCCTTGAGTGACCCGGTTGAGGACTACTCCTTTGTCTATATCATGATAAAAAGGGGGAGTAGGATATGGTTTAAGGGGGTTTAAGGGGGAGTAGGTTATGGTTTAAGGGGGTTTAAGGAGGAGTAGTTACATGTTGGGGAGATTACATTTAGGGGGAGTAACCCTTTGAGGGGGAGCATTGCATTCACATACATTGCATGATGTTGTACTCATACTCATATTTTTAAATGCAAATGCTTTTGTTTTATATTCACTTGATCATTCACATACGCTTGGTTTTGAAAGTGTATTTGTTTTTGTTTTGTGTGTAGGGTTGATAGATCTATAAGAGATTGGAGATTGAAGAGTTGAATTTTTTTAAATATCTCTTTGTAATATAGAATATCTTTCCGCTATTTTTTTTTTGTGAGGATCTATGTGAGTGGTGGTTTTGTCACGAAATAGCCAAAGGGGGAGATTGTTAAGTCCGCATTTATTGTTTGGCTTATTTAGTGAACAAACTACAGTTTGAGGTTTGATGTAAAGGTAACTTAGGCTCTCAAGATCTCAAGAGAAGAAGCACCAAAGGTAAATTTCTTGTGCTTGCTTGCTTTGAAGAGATAGTTGCACACACTCACTAACTCATGCATAATTCTTATTTGTATTTGTTATGTGTTTATATTTGTGTGCATTCATGTTTTAATAACTCTTCTTGATTGATTGCATCTTTTGATTAAACTGACATGTCATGTTAGGCATTAGGATGCATCCTCTTCACTTTGTGACTCTTGCATGATATATGTTTGAGTGTGAAGAAAGTAGGTTGTGCGCTACTCGTGTTACGCCACTCAACCAGTGCAAACTTTACAGTGGGTTGTCGTTGGTCATGCGCCACTTGACTAGCGTAGCCTCACCAACGCAACTTTCCAGTGGGCTGTCATTAATCTTGTGCGACTGAGTTGCGTAGCTCCACCAACGCTTATTGAAAATTTAGGCAGTGCGCTGGTGGTGCGCTACTCGACCAGCGCCACTCATCAGTGCACATAGTGAAAGCTAGAGCATTTTTTTCAAAACGACCTCACTTTGGTTGAGACTTATATATATATATATATATATATATATATATATATATATATATATATACATACATATATATATATATGTCTCTTTGTATTTAGGTTGTCTAAGAGTTCCAAATATCATGCTTTTTCCTTAGAATATATTTCAAAAGGAAAAATCTCACAAGAACTCACCTTTATACACTCAAAGCATCTCCTTGTGCTTAAAAACATCATCTTACATCATCTATGGTCATATAGAGTGCATCCATGTATGGTTTTACATCATCACATCTTGATTGGTAAGTTTCTCACTATCTTCATATAAGTTAAGTGTCTTTCTTACCAAGCCATCTCTTTTATCATTTGTTTGTTTTTAGAATATACTCTAGATACAACATAGAGATTGTTTGTGATGACATGATTGAGTGTTGTATTGTGATAGCTTCATAGGATTTTTTGATCTATGTTTAGCTAAGCTTTATGAACATGTCCTTTAGCTTTTGATATCTAGGATTGTTTCAAATGTCATCTCATTACTCTAGATAAACATATAAGGTTCCCTAGCCTTGTTTGTTCTTTGAATATCATCATATATTCACATAGGCCATTTTATCTCTTCATTGAGAAGTAAGACTTATGTTGCTTCCGGGATTAAGTAGCTTAAATCACAAGTAAGATGGACTAGGTTCACTTATATCGGGATTATGTAGTTGTAGTGGACTATAAACCGGGAATAGGTTGTAATTCCTTTGTCATTAGTGGATTTGAGGTTCGAGTGTGGCGCACTTAACAGACTGTGGTTTTTCCCATTTGGAGGGTTTCCACGTATATCTCAAGTGTCTTTATTATTTCTGCACTTATTACACTTGTGATATTATTGTGAATAGTTAGGGGTATTTTCGTCTAATTGACCATTAACGAAATTTGGGTAAAATTTGATTAAAATCTATGCACCCCCCCCCCCTCTCTAGATTATTATTAAACACAACATAATATTTATTTCAGCTTCATTGGTTCAACCTGACCCTGGTCTCGACTATCTTGATTACCTGATCGGGTTTTCTAATCCGACCATCTGGGTTATCTGATCGGGGAGAATTGGTCAGGTTTGCTTAGTCCTACTTGTGTGGACTTAATATGATCAGACTTCAGTGACATGGCTGTTCCGACCCTAGTCTTTTGCTGACGTGTCATGCTACTTAGAATTTTCTAATAACGGTAGCTTATCAAAATGTGTAGCATAAAGGATCTCTCTCATGCGCACAGGGGAGGGGGGTGCAAATCATGGATCTCAAACCTTTGATTACTCGAACGTGGGTGTCTTACGTACACGAATGCCGCTCCGAGTGGACCGTGAGAGTACAACCAAATTTTTGATACTATTTTGAATTTAATTTTTCCTAAATCAGTTCATTGATAAGGAAATAATTAATTATTTTCCCTAAGTCAAATGTTTGAAGTGAATGATAAGGAAAAAAGGTAATTTCCATTTTGGCTAAGGAAATTAAGAAAATTTAGGAAATAGTTGATTTCCGTTTTGGATTCTGAAACTTACTTGATCACTAAGTAATCAGAATTAGTGATCAATTTTGGATTCTGACACTTCCTTGATCAATAAGTAATCAGAATCAATGATCAATCAAGAATAAATCTTTTAGAAGATTATTCCTTAATTAACTTTCATTTATCATTTAAAACGTAACCGTCAAGTAATTTCCAAATCGATCTCTTTTATTTTGGTTATATAAGAAGCCCTAGTCTATACTTCAAATACACACATTCTACAAATAAGGAAATTAAAGTAGTACTAGGTCTCTCTTCTCCTTCTTCTCTTTCCATGCTTGGTAATTTCAAACTTAATTTGAGTTCGCTGGGAGTGGTTGTGCTTCGCACTTCCACTGTTGAATCGTTGTATCCTGGGAAGTAATCGCTATACACATACGGTGTTATATACGGTAAAATTGTCTTAAGGACATTGTATGAAACACAAGCCTCGATTCCCTAACCTTTTGTTTATGTTTGTTACCTTTTGCATATTCGAACCAAATTGTTTTTGATAAACAAACAACAATAGCCACACCACCATTCGTCTCCAATCACCAAACCCTAACCCTCAAATCCAACAACCCAAACCCAAATCCAAATCCAAACACAAACCTAGACCTAATCACCATCATCGATCTCCCACTTCCCTCTCTTCTCTCTTTCTTCACAATCAGCCATCACAAATGTGCATCCCACGTTGGCTGAGAAAAACACTTATATGTAGTATATAAGTAGTTGTGTGATAATAGCCTATCAACATGTGTAGCTTAGAGGCTCTCTTTCATATGCACATGGGGGTGCAAATCATGGACCTTGAACCTTCGATTGCACGACTCATACATGGGTGTCTTGCGTACATGAATGCGGCTCTTAGTGGACCGTGAGAGCACAACCGAATTTTTGCTACTATTTTGAATTTATTTTTTTATAAATCTGTTCATTGATAAGGAAAGAATTGATTATTTTCCCTAAGTCAAACGTTTTAAATGAATGATAAGGAAAAAAGGTAATTTTCATTTTGGTTAAGGAAATTAAGGAAATAGTTTATTTTTGTTTTGGATTATGATACTTACTTGATCACTAAGTAATCAGAATCAGTTATCAATTTTAGATTTTGATACTTGATCACTGAATAATCAGAATTAATTATCAATCAAGAATAAATCTTTTAGAAGATTATTCCTTAATTAACTTTCCTTTATCATTCGAAACGTAGCTATCAAGTAATTTCCAAATCGATCACTTTGATTTCAGTTATATAAGAAACCCTAGTTTATACTTCAAATACACACATTCTACAAATCACAAAATTAAAATAGTACTAGGTCTCTCTTCTCCTTCTTCTCTTTCTGTGTTTGGTAAATTTGAACTTAATTTGAGTTTGCTAAGAGTGGTTGTGCTTCGCACTTCCACTATTGAATTGTTGTATCCTGGGAGGCAGTCGCTATACACATATGGTGTTATATACGGTGAAATTATCTTAAGGAAACCGTGTGAAACACGGCCCTCGATTCTCTAACCTTTTATTTCTGTTTATTACTTTATACATATTCGAACCAGATTGTTTTTGATATACAAACAACAATAACCACACCACCATTCGTCTCCAATCACTAAACCCTAACTCTCAAAGCCAACAACCCAAACCCAAATCCTAAACACAAACCCAGTCCTAATCACCATCATCGATTTCCCACTTCCATCTCTTCTCTCTTTCTTCACAACCAGCCACCATCTCTTCAGTTTTCCAAAAATCACCATCATAACAAACCAAACACATTCAACAATAATCACACCTGGATTCATCATCAATCACATTCAACCCTCTTTAGATTTTGATTCAAATAACAAAACACCCCACCCAAAAACCGAAAAGGAGTGAGGAATCGAGAGTGAGATATATATATATATATATATAAAGAGAGAGAGAGAGAGAGAGAGAGAGATCGAACCTCCAAACACCCAAACCCAGAAACCCAACCCAGTTCATCAAACCTTCCAATAGCCAAGCCTAGAACCATACATCCAAACCCATCAATCAAGCCACCCCACCTCCAAACAATCACCGATCTACATGGCGAACGGAGTCGTGAATGGCGAACCGTTCAAGAGAGAGAAGGGGGAATCGAGAGAAAGAGAGAGAGAGAGAGAGAGAGAGAGTGGTTGTTGGTGATGGTCGATTATGATGATTTGATGGTCGATGAGATTGAGAGAGAGAGGGTGAGGGATCGAGAGCGTGTGGTTGTGGGCAGTTGATGAAGATGAATAGATGATGTTGGTGATGGTCGATTATGATGATTTGAGGGTTAGTGTTAGGGTTTAGTTTGATTTTTTATTTTTTTAATTTGATATTTTTTTTAATATTAGTTTTTAAAAATCAATTTTTAAATTGTTTTTAATTGAAATTATTAATTTTAACCTTGTTTTGACCATTATAACCTTAATGATCTAATGGAACCCTAACAAAATTGGACGGCAGAGACCAAATTACAGATTTTTGGAAACTAAAGGGACATGTCAATATAATACTGAAAACTGGGGGCAGTTTATATAATAGGTCAAACTAGATGGATTAAAATGAATTTAACCCTTTATTTATAAATATCAAGTGCGAGGAAGTAGGAAAAGAGTAATAACCTAGAAGCTATACTACAATGAAACTTTCCATTTTTCAGAATCTTGAACGTTGTCTACACTCAGAAGGAATTCCTTGTGGAAAACGTTTCAAATCAGTGCAGTAATTGTAAATCATGAAATATTTCTGAACCCATCTCAGTCTTCTTCTGCTGTTAGCATCAAGCTCATCATTATTGTTCGTCTGCAGCGATAATGATGATTTATATTTAGGCCAACATGAAGTGCAGGGCACGGCATTGAAGTTGCGGTAATATGCTGTGAAAGGCGCTTTTGTCCAGTCAGTTTTCACCAATCCACCTCTTGTGGCCCAGTCATCAGCATTCCACAGACTCGAATAGATCCTCATGGGTTGCTTCTTAGGGAAAGGAACACCAATGGATTCAGCATTTTTGAATACTCTAATGGGAATGTTATCCACCAAGAAACTGCAAAAACATGAACAAATTTAAGAGTTGATCATCCATTGAAGACTTTAACTAGTGAAATGTTAGACTTACATGATGTGCTGTGGTTTCCAGATGATGGAGTAAGTGTGGAAGTTCTTAGTTGGATCAAACCAGAGATAAAATTGTTGTTCTCTGTTCCCTTTCCCCTGAGTGAACACATTTGTGTGGAGAATATAAGGATCACCACTAAGGTTTCCCAAGAACTCAAAATCTATCTCATCATGGCTTGCTCCCTGAGAAGACAACTGCAAATTAAACAAATTCATTACCATTAGAAAAAGTGAAACACTTACGATTAGGACCCACCCACTAAAGCCTCCAAAGGTTACTAGTGGGATGTTTGAGTGGTCATGATTATAGCTCGATGTTATATTTGAAACTTTTGAAAAAAGGAAAAAAAATGGACATGTGGATGCATAGTTACTTCCACTAAAATCCATCTACTTTGATTCATATATACTTTAAAGTTGATGTATATGTGCTGTCAAAATCAGTTGTTTTCACCACATTAAAGAAGATGTATCTAGTGACCACCGGCCAATGTGGTTTTCAGGTTCGAATCGTCACTACCAAAAAAAAAAATCTCAAGTGAGGAAGCTAGCACTAATGATTCACAGTATAATGTTAATAGCATGAAGAAGAAAGAAAAACAAGTAGGTAGGTTCTGTTAAGACATACGTAGTAGGCAGTGACAGTGCCAGCAGAGTTTCCAGCAACAAGTTTAAGCTGCATATCAATCCTCCCAAACATATACTCTTTCTTGGACTGAAACCCAGAGCCAGAAATCTTATCGAGAGAAAGAGAAAGAAGCTGCCCTCCATTGAAAATCTTGGCTCTATGATCACCCCATGTTAAATCAAAATCTGAATAGAAGTTATTTGAAGCTGCTGATGACCCAACAGCAACCATCAAACAACTTATCACCAATACAAACACACAAGAAAACCCCATTTTAATTTATAAAAACTTGTATTAATTATAAGAGAGAGATTGAGAGAGAAGTAAGATGAAGGTGTTTGAAAATATTATGAGGAAGAGATGTATTTATATAGAGTGAGAGGAAGCAATTAAATGCCTAATGCAGAGAGAGAAAGAGAGGTATGGGAGAGGTGGGCAACGCGTGAGCAGTAACTGGGGGGAGCTAGCTAGCATAAGCTGGTGCCAGCTGAGCATGCAGTACTACACCATCAAAGCTGGAAGCTTTTGTTTTTGCATGAATATTTTTGGAAATTACTATTAGAGCAGCGTGGTTGGTTACTAAAAAACTTAGGATGAATATCTACTTTATTAAAAAATTCATCTCTAATATAATCTATTTAGTATAACTTCAAATTGAGACAACAACTTTTTTGTAGAAACTGTTAACATGATTCTTTGATTTTAGAGGGTACCGTTGGACAATCATCATGTTGATCAAGTCAGCAACCACTCATATCTTCTACTTTATTTTATTTAAAAATTTTAAAGTATATTGAAAAAGATCAAAAATAAAATTAGCATGTCAATTAAAACATGTATTTTACAAGTTAAGCATTGGAGATCACTTTTTTATTTTGATGTCTATCAAGTTTATTTACATGTCACATATGAAACAATTGGTCTGATAATATTAACATACCATTATTTGTTCAAGTACAAACCATGTTATCATTGGAAATGCTCTTCAATTCTGTTTTCAGATCACTCTCTTCTCTTCCTTGGTTCCTTTTTTCTTAAAAAAACAGAAAGAAAAAAAATGAGAGTATAATACAATTAGAATGATTTTGTATGGGGAGGGAGGCCCTAATGTTATGATTGCAATTGTTATAGATTTATAGATGAGGTGTGGTGGATGACAACTTGGTATTAATGTATTATACCTACATGCTATATTGGTATGGGAGAAGAATGAAGGACTTATTGTTTTTAGGGACCACATTCATCATTAGCCCAATTATGTCATCTAGATTCTAAATCAACCAATTAAGATATACTAGTGAGAGTTGTGAATTTCAAATGTTACCGTATGTCAATAAGATTTTATACCCTATAATCGGTGCTATAAAGTTGTGGACATAGATTTTAAAGTTTATTATGAGTAATACATTTACTTTTTATAATTGTAGTCATCAGAGACAACTGGAAGTCTGGATTTGGGGTCAAATTGTAAAATTTTTAAATTGATAACACTAATAATATATATATAAAAAAAAAAAATTGACCCATGCCCCCCAACCTCAATAGAGTTCCCCATGCTAAATAGTAATAATTGTATTGAAGTGATGATCATTACTAAAAGAGAATATTTGAATACAAATATATATATATATATATATATATATATATTGTTTTCCTAATAAGTTATATATGGATTATTGATTATGGAGGATTTTTAATAGATATATATATTTTGAGTCAAATATATAAATTTGATGGTCTATATCCAATGCACCGAATAATTTATATCTGTACAAACTGACTTGAAAATTTATATATATATATATATATATATATATATATATATATAAGTTTAAGGAATATAAACACATGACTTTGGTGTTTTATATATATGTGTGTTTGTTTGTGTAAGTTTTAAGGAATATAAACACAGATGACTTTGGTGTTTTCTTCGAGCGGTGATATCTTTTATTAATTTATTTGAATCACGAGAACACAGTTTGGTTTCAAACTTTAAATATATATTATATAATTTGTCAATTGTCCAGTATTGTAAATTGGACATTCAAATATGAATGTTCGTAGAAATATTTGCTTTTTTACAACAGATTTCACCTCAACCCTTCTCATGCATATATATTCACATTTCACAAACAAAAATTAAATATCATGATTATGTCATGTCTCTTTTTCATCAATCATTACAGGACATCTAACTAATTATAATTAAAAACGGCTTTAAATTTATTTTAATAAATGATATAACAAGCTTTTTTTTTTAATATTTTTTTCCCTAAAATCGTAATGTTGGGCTAATCCCATTACAATTTTTTTACAGTATTTATTTTTTAAAATACAACTATTACAATAAAAATATCCGGACCCGTTAATATCGAACAATAAGTGTGTATCCAGATTTTACTCCCAACAAAACGGGAGAAAGGTTCACTTACTAATTAATCAAGTTTTAGACTGCAAGTGGAGGTAAAGATTGTCATTAATTATTCTCTTATGTATATACTTAGTGAAGACCGCGGTTCGGTTCCGGTTCCGGTTCCGGTTTCGGTCTAGTTCCTCTGGTTCTAATAGTTTGGTTACTTTTTTTTTTAACCCAATCACCATCATACCATCTTATTTCATCAGCCTCTTCTTTATCTTCTTTTCTTCCCCACCACTCTCTATCTCTCTCCCATTTGGATTCTCTTATTTCTCTTCCTCTCTTTCGCCACTTTCTTCTTCTCTTTCTCTCTCCCCGCTGCTCTCTGTCTCAATCTCTCACTTATCTCCACTCTATCGATCTCTCATCACCGATCAAGGTGGGTATTGTGGTCGTTTGGAGTTATTTTGTGGCAATTTAGGGTTGTGGTTGTTGAGGTTTATGTCCTAAAGATGTAATTTGTAAATAGATTTATTAAATAAATAAAAGGAAAAGTTCAATACATTCTTGTTGTGTTGTTTATTATATAACTTGCGCATAAATTTAACATCCAAGATTGCCGGATGTAATCTCGAACTGTGTATATGAGTGTCATATGCGGATGGATACAGTAAGAGAAGTGCAATCTAAAGAATCTATAAATAGCAAATAAAGCTGGGTACTTTATTTGTGGTTAATCTATAGTTGTGGTCCATTCCGTAATGTACGGTGATTCTATCCTGAATCATTCATATGGAGATATGAGAATGGAGGCACCTTGTATGATGTGATCATATAGGACTGGGCCATGATCATATAGGACTGGGCCATGATCTATATGAATCTCTCACCAATATCCGTTTACCGATGAGATTCATATATATTAACTAATGATGGCTATATGTGGGTGATCTTAATCCTGAGTGTCTTATCGACTCTTTCAGGTTAGATCGTGGTCTTTGATATACCAAAGGTGAGGTCAGATGCATTTCATGATCAATATACTCCGTATGTTGGGATTGCGGTTTGATTTGTGGCTGGAAAGGTTTGTACACAATAGTGGAATCCACTCCTTGTGAGAAGTAGATGGTAGTTCCCTTAAGGGTTGATTCGGGGCTTGGACAATATGAGCGATCTCCTAATTCCGTGAGGAAATAGGATTTATTGTTCATTATAGAATCAATGGTACTTAAAGGATATATGTAATTAGAGGGGTATAACGGACATTATGACCCATCTCTAATTATGATCTACTGTGGAGGATCACACCATATGTAATAGCTATATCGATGGACACCGAGTTGTATCGGTTTGTGTAAAAGCATCTACAGTTGAGAGAGTACAGCTTCAGTTTTTAGTGGAATAACACCGGAGTTAATAATCAAGGAATATTAATTAAAGAGTGTAATTAATGATTCCGAGAATTACTGGAGCTCAAAATACTGTGGGTCCATTAAGTCCCCTTGTTAGCCCGATTGATTTAGGTAACAAGGGTCACGGTTAATTAATTGGATTGTACAATTAATTGTGTTACAAAAGTGACACGTATATATTCGGAAATTAATTGAATAATGAGATTATTCAATTAACGAGTGTTAATAGTTAAATTAATTAAATAATTAGATTATTTAATTATATTGATAATTATGAATTATTAATTAACAATTAATTGGAGGGTGTTAGTTGATATATGGATTTAGGTGAAGATAAAATAATATGATTATTTTATTTTTACTAAATCATTTATCTAAGTATTTGAATTTTAGTTTAAATTTAAAATACTTATTATCACTTTTAATATGTTAGATATATTTGAAAAAGAATAATTAAAAGATATATATCAATTATAATACAAGAGATTGCATTGGATGCAAATTGGTGTGTACATGAAACAATAGTCAAAAGAAGAATTTGCATACGATGCAAATACTTAATACATATATATATATATATAGATAGATATAATAGAGCGATAGATATATATAAATTTGAGAGCAGCAATTATAAAGATATTGGTGTAAAAGTAAAAAGCAGCAGGGATATATTTATATATATAATTGTGAGCAGTGACGAGATATATATATTTTTTGATGTGAGCAGTGGCGTGATATATATATATATATATATATATATATATATATACATATATTGTTTTATGTTTTGTGTGTTTTTGAAACACATAGAAGAAAGAGTTTCTTCAATTTCTCTACATCCTCCATTCAAGTTCCTGAGACCGTGACGCGCCCATACGCAGTTGCCAGTCCCGGGAGATAGCGAGGAAGATCGAGTGGTTCAAACAGGAGCATAACGTAAAGTGAAGGAGCCTCCAAACGTTGGTATGTTCTTCTGATTTTATTGATTACAATTTCCTGTGATTACATATTGTATGTATTAGTTCCGAAAAATAATTACGATCCAAAGTTCACTGGTCCCAGATACAAATTATGATCTGTATAAAAATTTTAAAACCTAGTTCCGCTGTGTAACTGGTGAATGGGGTTCCAACAGTGGTATAGTTGGATGAGAATAAGGTTTACCGTTCGTGGCTCTGTTTCCATGTAGATGGGTGGGTGTTTGGAGATGGGGTGGCTTGATTGATAGTTGGGTTTGGAGATTTTTGGGTTTGTGATGTTATTGATGGTGGTGTGGTTTGATTGGTAATTGGGTTTGATTTTGTGTTTGGGAATTTATGGGTTTGTGATGGAGATTTTGGGTTTAATTTCTAGGTTTATGGGTGGTGTGTTGTGGTGGTGATGGGTTATGGTTTATGTTGTTATTGATGAGGGCGTGGTGCTACGAGGTGGTTCCGGTGACGATGATGGATGTGTTCTGGTGGTGGTGATGAATTCTGGGTTTGGGGCGATGTGGTGGTGAGTCTGCTGATGGATTCTGGTTTGGAGAATTGGAGGTGGGATGATGTTGTGCCTCCTCCACTATCACAGATCCATGATCCATGATCCAATTGTTGGGGCCTCCAACAGAACAAACCAACGACACCAAAAAAATGTAACAAAGAAAAAAGGCTGGGACTGCAGGTTCCAAAACCGAGGTGGAACAACCGGTTCCATTTTGGTTTTAGCTTTTGGAGAACCGGAATCGGAACCCTAAAGGTACCGGTTCCGGTCGGACTTTTTTAACGACAGTTCCGATTCGGTTTGACGGTTCGAACTGAACCGCAGTCATGTCTATATATACTAATGGAGTAATCAGTTGCAATGACCAAATAATAATGTTGAAATGACAAGATGAGTAATTGGCCTAGTGATTTGCCTCTCACACTTACATCATGAGGTTGTGGGTTCTAAGGGTGTGCAAGATTCAATCTAATCAAACATGATCATTTGGATCGAATTGGATCCTAAATTATTAAATCTGTTGATCGGATCGGATCGTATCATGGATTTTCGTTTAGAAATCCGTTGAATCCACCTAAAATATAATGCCTTATTTTTATATTGAGCAATTTGTTTTATCTACTACTTTCTAATGTAATGGTCCAACCCAAATACAATTTCTAATATTACTATATTGGGTTTTCTTTCCCAATTTCTCTACCGTCAACAATCCACCATCTTCTTTTCTTCTATTCTTCTTCATCAACATCACAACTTATTAAGTTTACATTTAGTGCAGATGTTTAATGTTTATAAACTTTTTAAATTATATAATGTTTACAAGTTATGTTATATACTTTTTTAATGTTATTTTTATTTAAATTAATTAGTTATGTTTGAATAATTTATTTGATTTTATTTATTTCAGATTATACCTTTTATATATTAAGAAAGACTTTATATTAATTCAATCCATCAGATCAGATCCAGTTATAAAATTGGATTGGATTGGATTACAATTTCTTAGATCTAATCGAATCGGATTGAATCTTTGATCATGGAAAATCCATTGTATCTGATCTGCCGCACACCCCTAGCGGATTCTGGTATATCTCCATCCTAAATCCCGAATTAGTGTAATAATTAGTGTAATAATATTTATATATATATATATATATATATATATATATATATATATATAAAGTCTTTCTATTATCAGTTCTAACTGATATAAGATATATCAGTTCCTTACATGTAGATCATTGGATTTAAAAGATGTTTTAACAAGTGCATACAGTCAAATCAAAGCATTTAAATCCAATGGTCCACATGTAAAAAACTGATATAACTTATATCAGTTCGAATTGACAATAGAAAAATATATATATACATATATATATTTAAGAAATAATGTTGTAATGATTCTATGGTTATATAAAATATTTGAATGCGACTGTTGTATTCAATTAGTATTGCATAATATATAATAGGGATATTATCATTTGAGTCTTTATGTTTTTTTAAATTATCTGATTTTTACTCATTTATTCATTTTTCAATGAATTGGTCCTTATGCTTTTAAAAACCACTTAATTTCCTCCCTCTGAACATTATTTTGACGGTTAACAGTCACAGAAAAACAAAATGAGATCTATACCCCTAACCATTTAATTTCTTTAAAAAATAAAAAAAAAAATTAGTTTCTCTTTTGAGAACTTTTTTCTTATAAAAAATGAAAAGAAATTTCTATTTGTGAAATTTTAACAATTTTTTGACAAATCAATCATAATCTTTTATCCAAACAAAACTCAAATTACCCATAAAACAAACCTCCTTCACTAAAAAATTTCATCCAAGTGCACCACTTCGAACTTAAATAAGAGTCGTGTCGACCGAAAGCATGCAACTCGCATATCTACAAATGTAACAAATGTCACGTCAACTTATGCACATACGTTCCTAGACAATATTGTCGATCGAACAAATATCTATACACAAGTTTACAAGCTTGTTCAAGTATAGTAAACATGCGAGCGAGAAAATTACCAAACAAAAGATAAAGGTCATTTATCAAAGAAAAATAAAAGGTCATTCGACCGAATTATTCCAAAAGTTAAATACAAGATATCTTTACATACCATCATATGAATTGACACAACAAAAAAAAAGAACTGAACTATAAGTCAAACAGTCGCATTGTCACTATCAGATGGGTCCTTATCGACCGAATCTTCGTCAACAGTCTCTCTCGCAGCAAGAGACCCTTCTTTAAACGTTCCATTTCACTAGAGTCCTATTGGGTATGCTCACCAGATAAGTATTGCTTAAAAAGTTCAGCCTTGGCTTTACACAGCTTCAATAGCTATCGACAGAACATGTTCCTTCAAATCGGCAAAATCCCGCTCCTGGTTTGCCATAACCTCCTTAGATTTCGTCGACTCATCACGTTATCGACCGATTTCCTCCTTCAGACTCTTTACTTCATCTTCCAAAACCGAGTTCTTCTTAGTCAACTTCTTCACTGACTTTTCAATATTAACATTTTTTTTTGTTTTGCTGCTGTCGTTAAGCTTCCGAAGTTTTGAGCATATGTCATTTACAATCATATATCGGTCGTATAGATGAAGTTGTGCTTGCAGCGACTGCAAAATAAAAGCACTTTAATTATTATTTATGCAAGCCATGAAAGAAGAGAAGATTAAATTTACCCGGAATGTCGATAGAATCCCCCCTTCAAACACCTCATATGTCTTCTTGCCTTTCAAAAACTCTTCATCGATAGAGGATCGAAAGTCGTTTGACTTTTGAAGGAAATTTGTCAGATCCTGAAAAGATAATAATGTAGTTGTCATAGAAACGGTCGACGGATAAACCGTCAAAATAGCAGCAATCGACTTCCCCTTAAAGCTCGGGTCGACACCAGTGAAATCCTTCTTCCTCTTCTTCAATGGGCTTGCCTTTAAAGAAGAGAGATAGACATGTTCTTCTTCCTCAGGCCAAACCTCCTTCGACTTCCCCTTGTCCTTCTTCGTTTCTTCTGCCTTTTTCTTACTAATACACTCCCTATATTGCCTCAAGGCGTCGGCTGCATCAGGGATGTTAATTTTTGCACTCGTCATCGAAAGCACTACGAAACGACGTTCAATGTCAGTAAATGGCCGTAAAAATTCCATATCACATTCAAGAGTCTCAAGGCTTTTTCTAGCCTAAACATATGAAACGAAATCTTTCACATGTGGATATGGTTCACGTGATCTATTCAACATCGACCATCACCACACACTACTAGGCTTAAGTTTACCTTCCGAAATGAGCACTCGCCAACTTCTATCTTCTACAGGGATATCTAGGACATTCCTAGTCCTCTTAGGTGCATTAGGACATGGAAATTTATTCTCTTTGCTCGAGATTTCTACATGAGCAAGTAGACTCGTTAAATACAAAAAGAAGTAAATGAAATCGAAACAACATTTTCAATCGACATCCACCATATCGGTTTCAAATACGACGATATGTGCAATGTGAACCCCCAGGGACCATCAATTGAAGAACCTCGTGCAAAGAAAAAGGTATCCTTCCAATGACGGTCGTTTGTTGTGGTATCCGGTATGAGTTGGTGGTCTTTCGATCTTGGAATCAGCATATAACGACCTTTGTCAAAAATATGCTCCTTCAACTAGTAATTATACAGAAGACACCCCAGTCCAAACTTAATCTCATGTCTCTCCCGTAAAACGGTTAAACTTAAGAGTATTCTCCAACTATTTGGCATCAACTGGCCAGGTGCAATGTCGTAGTATACCAGTATGCGTCGAGCCAAAGATGAAATTTGAAATATTAAACCTAACGAAGGACATGTTCATAAAAACACGTCCACCCAGATACATCCCAGTCCGCTAGCTCATTCGTGTTGGGTACACAAAGTTCGACAGAATCTAGAATCCCTTAAATCGCTCGAATAATTGTTAAGTCGACATATGTGAGTACACATGCTGGACTATCGGATAAGAATCCTAACGGTCGACCTGACGCAGACGGCTCGACGGTTGAATTTTTCGAAAATTCTACCGACAAGGCAATAGCGTGAGTAACACCCTGCTCCAACAAGCCAGCCCTATTAACATTGACATTGGAAGGATCGACTACGCTAACACATCGCTCGACATTTATAGCACTTCGAATTGATATCCTCTTTGTCACCCGGGGTCCAAACAAAATAAGGCTCTGAAAATTAACGGTAGCTCGACATAATACCTCAAAAAGAAGAAAGTTGACATGAAAAAAATGTAGAAGTCGGATAAATTGAAACACTACAATCACAACCTATGGCTTTCTAGACTCGAACCTAGGGATCTCAAAAAAGAATCGACCAACTCTCTAGTGACCTAAATCAAGCAACTACTAAGAAAACCAGATACTTATTCACGGTATAACGACAAAAACAAATTGAAGCCTACAAATACACTACACAGGAAGATTTAACATGGCAAGAATTTCAGAAATCACCAAACCAAAAACCAAAAGCGTTGAAGAACACACGTATTCTCAGAAAAAATTAAACATAGTTTACATACATTCAGTCAATTCTAGAAAAACAAATCTTGAAGGGGAAAGAAAGAAGTTAACGTACATTATTACTAACCTTTAAATCACTGGGGCAAATCAACTGAAACCGGGACAATCGATTGAAAGACGAAGCAGTTTTATGAATATCCTGATGAATAATCCCCTGGTAAGCGTTCTCTTTCAAAACTCAAAAGTGATATAAAAAACCCCTTTACAATCAGTTTATAGAGCCAGAAACTTAATCTAGAGGCACTTAATCCTAGTCGCCACGTGTCAATGTCCCTTCAGTTGCCAACCCACTAAGGCAACTGTGCGGTTTAGAAATTTAAAACACTTCGAGAAACGCGCCCTAAAAGTACCATGACATCAGCATCGAAAAACTAAAATGTAACTGTCTCATCGATTTAACTTCCAATAGCTACATTATTGTCCGTCGAACGACAAACTACTCCGATAAGTGTACCAAAAATCACTCAGCATTGTCATCTCTCTGCTCGATAAAAATAAACCTTTTGAAGGACTAAATCGTTCCGAAATGGTGGACTCACCAATCGACGACATGAACGATTCGATTGAAACCACTCTGCAAATCTAGTGATCCCATCTTTAAAGAGTGAGGGACAAACTATGGTAGCCAAAAAATGGCTTATAGGCCTAACATACAAGGCCTTCATGAATGTTAGGTCTTATCTAGGTCCATTACATTGATTCAACCCAAACCTTACAGAGACGAAGGGATTGGGTTTGAAGACCAAGTTAGACATCGGTTACAAATAATGGGTAACCGTTGATTCAATGAGGATTCAAAGGAGAGGAAATCTCTCCACGAATCATGTCAACCTTTAGTAACTAACGAAGGAACGTTGCAATAAGTTTTTAACCTATAAATAACAGAGCTCTGGGACAAAAAAAGGCTCTGGAGAAAAATTAGAGAGAAAAGCAAGCTCATCTAACGCATCAAAGCTCTGTTCATATAATTTTTTACCATCAGAGTTGAATCCGATCCCTATTCAAGAATCCTGGTAGAAAATTGCTCAACCCAAGCATACCTAAGGCTAAGAAACTAACCTCATCACTATTATTTCATACCAATATATATTGTTTTGCTCTTGTTCTTTTGTAGGCTCGACAAGGAAGACCAACCGTCCGAGTCAACAGACCATCTACATTGGCAGGTTCGCAAAGGAGACGACATCCTAATTTCTTCCAATTCGACCAAAGTTGCCTTGGACCTAATACAACCCGACCCGATCCACAACTAATCGTAGTTCGACCAGCTACAGTGTTTAGTGTTTAATTTAATCAATAAAAAAAATAAACTAAAGGAAAACTTAGTATTGTAACAAGAATTAATATTGAATCTTCATCAAATTGTTTTGTTATTAATAACTTGATTCCTTAGGCCACGTTTGGCAGCTGGGATAGGCATGGGAAAGAGACTCTTTCCCATGTTTGGCTTGGCAACGAGAAGGGATAAATTAGTCTCATCTAACTTTTTTATCCCATTGACATGGGATAAATTAATCTTAACAAATTTGTGGGATTCAAACGAATCCCACCTCTTTTGCTTTCACTTCAAATCATGATCTTTTTCTTCTTCAATTGGTATGTTCCGGTGGGTGGGTAGGTTCGATCGATCAAGGTGCAAGAGAGAGCGAGAGAGAATAAAGAAGACAACCTTTATTTGGTAGGTGGGTGAGTTCGATCGACAGAGATACGAGAGAGAGAACATAGAAGACAACCAAAATTTGATTTTGGTTTCTGGGTTTATTTATACCCAGAAACTGATGGGCTTTTTGTTTGTTTGTTTTTTTTTATGGATCGATAATGATTTTATTGAAAGCAGTGTTGTGTTTTTATTGACTGATTTTGTGAATGTAAAATGAGAAATTGGATGGAAATGGAGTTGATTGTTAGATTTTGTGAATGGAAATTGTTATCGGAGATGGAGATGAGTTATTAACACATGTACAAGAGAAGAGAGGAAAGCAATGAAGTTAGATGATATGAAGTTAGGTGATCTTTATTTCAATTTGGAATTGTTGGTGATAAGAAGATGAAGTTGATTTTGGTGTTGACCGAAGAAGATGATTGAATTACAAAAATAGTGCAAACAACAATGAGCCAAAGACACTCAAACCCGACCTAGGAAACAAAAACAAAAACATAACAAGGTTTGGGAAACAAAAACATCAAGCAAAACAAAAAAAAACAAAAAGATATGAATTAACAACAAAAAAGCAGACCATAAAAGGAAAAAAAAAACATAAACGAAAAGCATAAGCAAACCATGAATTATTGATTTGTGTTTTTGGAATTCAATTGTGAATTGTTAATCCTATCCTACGTGCACCAAAAGCGGGATTACTTTATTTTTAATCTTATCATATGTTGCACCAAATACAAGATATCAATAAATTTACTCTCATCATATCTCATCCATTCCAATCTATCATATCCCATGCAAAATAATTTTATTTTATCCCGCGCACCAAACGGAACCTTAAAGATATGGATAAGAAGGTACCTAGATAGTTTGAAGCCTTAATATTCAACCTAATACTTATCGATGTGTGATTGTTGTTTAGTGCTCACGTTGTCTTACTTATCAAAATGTGTTTGTTGTTTAGTGCTCACTTTGCTTTAATTTGAAATATTATCTCATTCTCATCTCAAATTGTTTTTTTTTTTAAGCATTATATAAATTCAAGGTTTTTAAAAGGGGAAAGACTCGAACCCACAACCTAATTACGTAGGTGTGAGTTGTAATACTACCGGATCAGCCTCATATCGCCCTAATCTCTATTTGTTTAATATAGGTTACAACCTCTTTTGTTAATTACTTAATTGTTTAAGTTAGTTCACTATTTTTGCTCGAGTCAAGTTAACGAACAAAAGTGAAACATTCAACATTTGTCGGAACGATACTTGTAGTACTTCCTCAAGATACTACTGAGAATTGATTCATGCAATTGCGGAAACAACAATGGGCATTTGGATAGTGAGAAAATTGATGGAACCCAATACAATGAGGAACTTTAAACATACAAAGTGAATGTGAAACATATAAAGTTGAATGCCGAACATACAAATAGGAACCCAAAACTACAAAGTGGACGCGAACATACAAATTGAATGAAAAAATATGTAAAGTTGAACGTAAAACATATAAAGCAGACGCAAACATGCAAAATTGAATGTGAAACATGTATTTTCGACGCAAAACATGCGAAATGGAATGCAAAAACATACAAAATGAACACAAAAATGCAAATTTGAATGCGAAACACATAAAGTTAAATGCCCAATATGCGAAGATGAACCCAAAACATATAAAATACACAAACATGAGAAATTGAACATGAAATACATAAAGTGAAAGCAACATGCAAAATTGAACGTGAAACATATTAAGTTGAACACGAAATAAGCAAAGGGGAATGCAAGATATACAACTGATGCAAAAATGCAAAGCTAATGTGAAAAACATAAAGTTGAATGCAGAATATGTGTGTGGAACACAAACTATACAAAGAGAATGCAAACATGCGAAATTGAACGCAAAACATATAAAGCACCACACAAAACATACAATGTGAACATAATGAAATATGGGTAGGAATGCAATGCATACAAGAATGAATGCAAAAATATAATTTTGAATGAAAAATATGCGAAGTCAAATGTAAAACATACAATGTGAATGCAAACATGCGAAATTGAACGCAAAACATACAAAGCACAACACAAAACAAAACATACAACATGAACGCAAACACAAAATTTAACGTGAAACATGTAAAGTTGAATTCGAAATATGCGGAGGAATACAAAACATACAAAAATGAATGCAAAAATGTAATTTTAAATGCGAAACACATAAAGTTGAACACAAAATATGCAAAATGGAACACGAAACATACAAAGTCAATACAAACATGTAAAATGAATGCACTTTAACTATTGTAAAACACTTTTAGCAATACAAACTACATTCCTCAATACAAATTCCTTATTATATTAGGTATTATATGATTTCCTAGTTAATTGCGAATATTTATTCCTTAAATTAGATATCTTAAGATTTCCTAGTCAAAGAAACATTCCTTATTAAACTCGGTTTTCCTAAATTTATTGGGACTAAAAATCCTACTGGATCAGTTTTGGAATTTAGACTACTTTTTATATCGTTGCCTTCTTAAGCATAATATAGCAATATCTCACATAACTCATTGATCAAGTAAAGCTTCAAATCATAGCCATAAGCCATGGAATATATTATTATATAGAACTCTGTTATACCTAAATTTTCAATACATGTGCCATATCAACAGCATTGACAAGTCAAAGCTGAGTATGTTAGTGCCACATCTTGAAAACATAATTGACAAATCAAGGGTTTCCATAATCAAAACCACTGGGTTATTAGGCCATCAAATGGGTCACTAAAAAACATTTTCAGTTGTGGGGAAGCTAGTTATAGACCCTAATACCATGACACAGGCCCTAATGTTGCCTTAGGTTCACAACAGTTCACTCAAGTCCCTCGTGACTCATAAATCCCATAACTTCTCATCTAAGTAAACAAGAATTAAGGAGAACCGTTCACACCACATTGAAAGACGTGTACTTGGATAATGTCTACACCGCTGGTTACAGGGACACGCGGCAAACATACATAGGATTACCCACTTCGACACTCAAGGTAAAAGCATGAACCTGGACCAATGCATCAAAAGGGGTTGTGTCATGTCTGTCAGAACCAATGGCAAACCCTAGTTTTTTACTTGACTACAGGTTGGCATTCACACAACCTGACCTATAAATAGATCAATGATCTTCACAAAGAAGGGACGAAATATAAAATGAAGGGAGTATTTGGTTGGGAGGAATCTAACGTCTTAAAAAACCAAGGTTAACCCCAGCAAAACGGAGTATAAATGTTGTCCACGGGCAGCGCTCCACCTCTTTTTCCTACTCTTGAAACTAGTCATTTCACTAGGGACTACCTCGTCCTAACATACATCTTCTTTTCCTTTCATTGACTATTCAATTCAACACACTTGGTGGTGTTGAATATTTGACCATAGGGTTATCAAATTTTACCCGTTAACAAACTCCATTCTGAAAAATATACACATGAGAAAAAAAGGGTCTCCAAAAAAACTTTACTGCATTGCATTGTCAAAGAAAATAGCACATCTAATATTGTCAATATGGTACAAGTATTGCAGTAAACTTCCTCATGTTTGGCATGCAAGAGCATTTTGTGTCAAACTTATACTATTCTTATGCATAATATGCACCAATCCCAAAAGATGAGATTGTAACAAACCGTAAACAGGCAACAAATTAACAATCTAGTCTAAAATGTTATTACCTAAACTTTTCAGTTTTCAGTTGACTCTTCCGGGGTTGAGTTCATTGTGACGTCAAAGCGGGGAGGAACGAAAACAACGTCACTCCATGTTGAAGTACCCTCCTGCAGATATAATTTATTTTTTGATTACCAATGAAAGAAAAAAAAACCCTACCTCTCTCATCTTGTACCTCATCTTCCAGGCAACTAATATTAACCAAACAGTAAAAGCAGAAAACTGACATAAGGCTTCTTACCTTCATCCCCTTAATTATTTCCTCAAAAACAGCAACCTACAAAATTAAATTATAAATAAATAAATGATTTAAGAATGTCAAGTTTCAACAACATAACAACAAAAATGACACCTGTATATCACCCTGTCTGAATGCAGGATTTAACTTATTCTGCTGGCTTGATGCTCTTGTGAGTGATTTTTGTAAATCCTCCTGGAAAAATCCGAGAATCAAAAGAATCACAATAGTTCTTGAACTAACCAAAATAGTATTTCATGTCAATAAACCATCATCTTAGCTAACCTTTCTAAAGAAAACTGGACGATATCTTTTGTTATGGCTTTGCAATACCAAACTCCTTGACTGCAATTCAAACATTTACAAAGCTTGAGAAGTTAGCCTAGAAATACCATGCATGCAGTTTTCAATCAAGGAACATGTCCAAGGACCAAAATTGATGACTAGCAGAAAATTTAAATAATTTAAAACTGCATTACCCCGTACAAGGCTCAAAAGATAAAAAAACTCCAATCTCGTTCTTTAAAATTAGGGCTTACAATGGGTCATGTGGAAATGTAAGATTTTAACTTGGAATATAATTATGTATCCTGGTATGTTAAGCTTGACATTAAGTTCAAATTGAAGTTCTTGTTAAATTGATTTTTTTTCTGATTATGATTCTTTTAGTTATTCTATAATCAAAAAAGAAGAAAAAAGAGAAAGAATGAGCGACAAATATTAAAGTATTGAAATGGGATAGATGTAGTTGGTATGTATTTATATATACGTGTGAGTGGGTAGTACACAGATTTCTATCTTATGGATAAATTTGCACATTCATCATGTTCAAGCAAAATAGAATTTAACCTAATTATGACAGATTCTCAAATTTCACTAAATGAATATTGACATATCCAGATATCCTATCTTGTCAATATGATTATCATGAACAATTGACTCGATAATCTAACCATGTATGGCAGGAGACACAGTAAGTACCATCCAATGTGACAACAAGAGCTTGTTCAACATTAAGTTTGATTGACACAAGAAGATGCAATATTGTGCTAAAATAAATTTTTCCACCAACCATTATATTGCGGTGTATGGATAGTCAGTTCCACGATGCAAAAAGAAATCTACTAAACATGTATAAAGTAATGGGTAAAAAAAATGCTAAATTTACTTTTTTTCCTATAATCGTCAACCTAGTCCAGAAAGAAGTTATTAGTACAAGCACATATGACACATTGAATGAGATTGTGATGACTGTGCATCTCAAACTGTTATGGACTTACTGTTTATAAAATAAAGCTTGGAAGTATATATAAAATTGTGAGGAATATATTTGCAATATTAAATAAGATGCACTCTCCCTCCCGCTCCATCTCTGACCTCTAAACTACCAACAATATGAGACAATGGTGATAAGTGTGGAGAGGTTGGATAGCAAGAAGAGTAGTAACTGAATGGAAATACCAGCCAAATAACAGCAATATAAGGAAAAATTAGAAAGAAAAAAATATATATATTTGAGAGGACTAAACAACTCACAGAATTTGATACTACATTGATTAGGCAAATGTATACAACCAGAATTCCTATGGGAAAGAAAAAACACTAACTAAACATGCAACAGATAATTACTAACGTGGGACACTTAAGTTGGACCATAAATCCTTTCTCCGTCACACCTCATGCGTCAGAGCTATCACAAAACTAGTACACAAATAGACAAAGTCAATTATAATTTCATACAATTTTTGGTTTTGTCGTAATAATCCATATAATCCGGTAGCAAATGCTTCACTCATCCAATCCTTATTAAGATTTTATCATCCCTTTATTTATGTATTTTTTTTAAATGTCATGTGGCATTCCTTATTCTTTATATCAAGCTATGTCCAGTGTAACCTTGATATATGTTTTGCAAATGAAATATTTAAAGTCATCAGTGAAAGAACCTGAAAAACTGGAACCCCGAGGAAGCCATCATCAGGATATCCAGCTTTTTCCCTCTCCTACATAAATGTGGTTAATAGGTCATATAAACTCTTCAAAATCAGCACAAAAGGACTATATTTCACTCAAGTAAGCAACAATACAAGTGTCATGTGTATCAGCGTTTTTTGGTAATAAGTTACAACAGCAATACCATAAACAGTTCAAAGATGCCTTTCAATTAGTAAATTCCTTAATTTATTTTCACTTCTCGTTGAATCAAGATTTAACTCACAACCAGATCAACTAAAGAGGAGTCATGAAAATCACAAACTAAAGTTGTATCCATAGGCTGCTACAGATGGTTTCAGTTTTGATGTAGATTTCCTGGACCAATCTTCATTATTAAGTAACAAAAATGTAGTATTCCAGGTTTTACATGCAGCTAAAAGAAAAAGAATTGCAGCTAAACTACACCAGCTAAATAATAATCAGCAGCCTGCTTCAAGCCTTTCAGAGCAACATAGAATACTGAAAGGCCAAAAAAAAAAAGATTATCCAAATGCTTTACAAGCCGGGAGGCAAAGTAGCAAACAATACAGACAGACTCAGTATTGGCATAGTGCAGCAGAGTGAGAGGCCTACATTCTTGAACAAGCCAGAGTTAATTTTGGCTTGTCGATATCAGACCTCAGCGGCTTTGATGGGGAATTATATAAGCTTTATTAGGTGATATTAGTAGTTATTATCTTGAGAATAAATTATCTCCTTTAGAGATAAGTTTAAATTTTATTCATCATTATCAAGTTTTATTTATCATTATCAGGATTTAGTTGTTATCTTTTTGTTAGCTATAAATAGGCCCCTTCAGAGCCTATTGTAATCAGACTTGATTATTGAAATAAATTGATTGATTAGTTTTCCAACCTCCTTTTCTTCTGAGTATCTCCCCTTTCTGTTTCCAATCCCTAATTTTGTCTGTTTCCAATCTCTATTTCTCTCTGTTCTCTCTATTTCTCATCTCTTGTGTTGGTCCTACATCAGTTTGGTATCAGAGCTCCATAAACACTTCCACAACCCTACTCAAATTCATCTACCGTGTCCCCAAATAAAACCCTAAAAAAAAAAAAAAAAAAAAAAAAAAACCAACTCAACCAAACAGTTGTTGTCTGCCACATCTACACGGTCCAAGCAAGTCAAGTGAGCACCTCCAACATCCCACATGCCCACACGCCACCGCTAGCCACCACACATGACCGCCACTGCCGACTCCAGCAGAATCGAAATCTACCAATCAACAACTTCTTCTTCATCACTAACCACTAGTTCTGCCTCCATCAACGCAGATCGACGGTTCAAAGTGTTATCCGCAGCCGCTAGCCATCACCGCCGATCGCCGGCACGTGAGGTCTCACCGCCGATCGCCGGCACGTGAGGTCTCACCACCGATCCCAACTAACTCGCCAGCCGCCGATCCTGCTGGTCGAACTTCCATATGATGGTCGACGAGTTTCCAAGTCAATTGATTTCAACCAATGCCCTCTCGCTAAATTCAAATAGTTGAAAGGTCTGGTGGGAATTGTTCGGGTAGTTGTGCAATTACAAAACCTGTTAGGTCTTTTCACAATTACACATACTTCAGGGGTGTTTTTGAAATTTTGTATATTGGAGGGACTTTTTCAAAACTAACCACATTGGTATATTTGTAAATCCAGATCTTGCAAGAACCTCATTCTGCCTTCTATTATTCTTCAACGAACCAGACGCGTGCTAACACCATTGATGAGTCGAACCAAGTTCTACAAGTCATGATCCATCATGTGCTTTATCCTATTACCGAGGAAGCGTTACATCAAGTGTTTTCTCCTTGTGGATTTGTGGAGAGAATCAAAATATTTCAGAAGTCAACTTGTGTTCAAGCCTTTGTTCATTTTCAGTTCCATCAGAATGCCTGTTTAGCGAAAAGTTCTCTTCAAGGTCGGAATATTTATGATGGTTGTTGTCAACTGGACATCCAATACCGACAAAATGAGCATTATGCTCCCCAGCGTAAGCAACAACTCATGGATGCATGTCTTGTGTGCCTTAAGGATTGCCGAAGTATATTTTCCAAATTTTTGAAGCAGGGAAACGACCTATTCGAGAAAGAAAATAGTGATAAAGTGCACACTGCCATAGAAACAGTTGATCCATCACAACCACTTTAGAAGTATTTGGACCAAGTTGTCACGGCCCGCCCAATTTTGATCCAAGGAGCCCAAACAAAGCCCAATATTAGGCACAAGCCTTTGGAAGATTCTAGAGTCTTCTCCACTCATCTAGCAAGGCCATCCTTGGAAGACTCTAACAACATTCTAGAACTCTATTGTAAATATCTAGGATTGTGAATACTTGTAGAGAAACCTAGATACATGTAGAACATTCTAGAGACTCAATCTCCTAAGGTAGCCTACAACATTCATTGAGGTGAACCACTATAAATAGGTAGCTCCTCTCATTTGTAAGGCATCCAAGCCAAGAATACTCAAAGCATTGTAAAGCTTTCTCATAGCAATACACTTTGCCTTATTTTCCTACAAAGCTCTTCCAATCTTCTTCTAGTCTCTCTAACCTTTGAAAGTGATCAAACAAGGCTTACTTAGCAATATCTCCCAGAAATTGTCTAAATGTCGCAAATGTTAGCTGCGCAAACTTTAACCCCGTGACAAAGTGGTCATGATCTTGAAGTTCAAGGGGTCAATCATTCAGCCTCACACGTGGTTCAAACTCATGAAATAGTGAACATGGTTGTCACTACACCAATTCAGCTTAATGAAAAATTATACAAAGGGTTCATAGATGTACCAATGGGTTCTACGGTTACTCCTTTTCCTATATCTATGATGAGTGGCCTTGGGTTGATGAAACGGATGCCTCAACAAGGAACAAGTTATGGTATTTTCTCGTTCGATGGTTGCAATCTGTTTGAATCGATAGGAGTCGAGTTCTTCTTAGTGGAGGAGAATGATGGGGAATTAGATAAGCTTTATTAGATGATATTAATAGTTATTATCTTGAGAACAAATTATCTCTTTCAGAGATAAGTTTAGATTTTATTTATCATTATCAGGTTTTATTCATCATTATCAGGATTTAGTTATCTTTTTGTTAGCTATAAATAGGCCCCTTCAAAGCCTATTGCAATCAAACTTGATTATTGAAATAAATTGATTGATTAGTTTTCCAACCTCCTTTTCTTCTGAGTTTCTCCCCTTTCTGTTTCTAATCTCTATTTCTCTTTGTTCCCTCTATTTCTCTCTAAAGTCTATCTATTTCGTATCTCTTGTATTGGTCCTACATCAGGCTTTCAATAAAATCTATATAAAAAGGAAATTACCAAAAATAGCCATATTATAGGGTTTCTTTTACAAAATAGCCAAGATCACTGATTCTGTTTATCCTAGCCATATCAAGCCTGTGCACACAGCAATACCCTAATGTTATAACAGGGCTCTCTTTGTCAAAGTCCAGAAGTTAAAGTCCTTAACAAAAGAACCTAGTGTATCGAACACCAAAAGCTATTGTCTCTAACATGTAGCAATTGTCTTGAAAATTACAATCTATGGTCTCAAACAAAAAATATCTACTCCAAAAGCTCTACTTGAAAAGTCATTCCAAACAAACTCTAACTTTTCTTGGAAGAGCTTATAAAACTTAAAAGCTCTTTTCATTTGCCAACCAGGCATTTGTAAAAGTGGCTTTTTGTCCACATTAGCCAAAAGTTGGCTTCCAAAAGAATGACAGAGCAAAGTGAAAGTTTCAATCTCTGATGCTAACATCGTATTTAATTGTTATTTTCAGTTAGAAGGCTTCTAATTCCCACTAACTCACATTTTTCAATTGTGAGCTCGCCTATATTATATTTAGTTCAAAAAAGGGAGAAATTCTGCAAGAATCACCTTTTTTTTTTGTCTGTCTACTAAAATCATCTATTGCCCAAACAAAAGCATCATAAATACCAAATACCACTGAGCAACATTAAAATATTAATGATGATGCATCTACAAGGCACACCTCATACCCCACTCAATCCACCACCGATAAAAAAATCACAATGGTCAATTTTGGTCAATTTTTTTAAAAGAAAACAATTATAGAAAACATAAATTTTATTCGAAGAAAAAATAGAAGTGAACCACAAAATTTTATTAAAAAATCTCCAAGCCAAAATAGTAAACTCAGTTACAAATTGCTACTTCAAATTCAATTCATAGGACCATGTAGATTCTCCGGTCATGCTATTGTTCCCAGGGGAAACCAATGCTACCTTTCTGGTTTTCAGATGTACTTCTCAATGTAGTAGGAGAATTCATGAATAAACAAAAGAATTTACCTCTGAACAAGTAAATTGTGATTACTGAAAATTTGCCACCGAGAGAATATGCATGTAGAAAGCTTTCCTATAGACAACTTGTACATTCTTAAAAAATGCACAGCCTTCAAAGCTTTTTTTTATCTTTGTTAAATTGAAAAATGGAAAATTGTTTTAAAAAAACACACCATAAAATGTTAAGAGTTGACATGTTTAGATGGAACCTTTAATCTAGGTAATGGAATGTCCCAAGGGTGGAGTGTTAGTGTATTGCACTGACTAAAAATTTTGGACTCCAGCATGCGCCAGTCATCACCAAATTGGCATTCCCAATTGATTACCATCTTCAAAATTGATTGTGCAGACACAATCCAAAGTTCTGTATGTTCTCTTTTCTAAGTTAATTGCCTCTTAACAGATAATTAGACCCATGAATCTTGTAGTTAAGTTAGTTAAGAAAGGACACATTGAACTGAATTCAAATCTACATTCAGTAATCAAGAAAAATATTGTTATAATTCTCACATAAAAAGAAGTTTCATAATCGACTTTGAAATCCCTAAATATTAATGATAGCTCACCTGGAGCGCATTCTTAATTTGAGTAGAATCTGGTATGAACCTAAATGCCACCCCATTAACCTTCATCCGAATTACCTGCAATGAAGCACTGAAATTCAAACAAACGCCGCGAAAATAAAAATATAAGCCATACACAACAAAATGTTAGAAACATTTTATACCTTCTTCAGATCAAGAGAGACCACCATAGTGCCTTGTTGTCTCATGGAAGGGTTTATGGTCTTCATTTCCTCGAGAAGAGCCGCAGCGTCCTCCTCCTTGAAACACAACAACCCAAGAGACTTCCCCGTCCTTTTTGCTGAAACCAACACGAATTCCCCATTGGGATTGCTCAAAGCGTAGACCGGTATCTCTCCGAGCCTCTCTTCAATGACATCAGTGGACATGGCGGCGCCTTGTTGGCGAGGTAAGTCCAACTGGGTAGCGTCAATTCGAGCCCAAACTTGGTTTCCATTGGAGGGGAGAGAGCAGGAACTGAGGCGCGAAAACCCAGCGTGAAGAGCTTGTTTTTTGAGGAGAGGGAGGTGAGAAATGTGGTGGAGGAAGCCGGATAAGTGGGTTTGGAGGTTGTTGAGGGCTTGGTTGATTGGTGAGAAAAGTTGAGGTGGGTTGGAGTCGGAGGACTTCATTTTTTATTTTATTTTTTGGGGGAAAATTGAAAATCGTAGAAGTTTTCAGTGGAAAGAAGATTGAAGATGTTTTTCCCTTGTGGTGTTTGGAAGAGCAGGTGAGAATTGAAATAGCGAGGATACAGAGGGAGTAGCGAGAGGGTTTAAGCCTGTATTTGGGTCGAATAAAAATGTGGCCCGGCCCACCCATTTTCAATTTTCAATCAAATCTGAATTACATCAACCAATTATCCAATTTATTTGTTTTTTCCATTAATTTAATTTAGACTATGTTTGGGATTATTTTGTTTACAAAATAATCTGCATTTAGCTTAACTTAATAAATAATCAGTTTTCTAAAAAAATCGATAGGTGTTTAGTAAATTGACTTTATAAATAATCAACTTTAGAAAAAAGTAAGAAAAAAGTGTTTGGTAAAATTTAATTGACTATTGAAAATGACTTAAATGGACATTAAAATGCAATATATTATTCAAATATTTTTTTATTATTTATTTTTTGTTTAAATTAAAAATACTCAAAAAAATAAATAAATATATATATAATTTAATATTCTACCGAATCAACTCACTATTCTCAATACAAATATACTGGGTTAACTGGGTATTTTCAATCAAATTTACTGAGTCAACTTTCTCTTCTAAAAAGAGCATCTAGTGAGTCAACTTGCTCACTCAATCTTTATCAATGGAATCTCTGCAACTTAGGCTCCAGATTTGCCATCGTCTTTTACTCCATCGAATTCTCCATCGAGACCGTCGTCATCCTTCATCTTTCACCACCGACATCGTCTCCCTCGTCGTTGACGTACAAGTTTTGCAATCGTGAGAATATGAGAGATGATTCCGTTGATGAAGATTTTGAGCATCGTCGTTGGTGAAGAACAAGTTTTGCCACCGGATGCTGCAATCGTCGGCATCATAATGGAGGAGGCTTCAATCGTGCCTTCGAGAAGCGGAACTGGACGAATCGTAGATGTCGGAGATGGAGTCTTCAATCGCGAAACAGAGGAGCCTTTAATTGCAAAACGCCAGAGATGTAGAAGACTTTATCGCGATCCATAGCTGAGGAGGTCCGTCCTCCGACCTTCATCGTTAGTGGTGGCCACCACCAGCGAGCATTGGTCGGACACTACTGTACAATTCTCTTAAAAAATTAATATTTGTTGACGTCAATTTTTGGATATGCCACAAGGATTGGATTTCGGCTATCAATTCAAAGAGAAAGAGACTAGAGAAAGTAATCAAGACACAAGTTTTACGTGATAAAACTCCGATGGCCGGAGAAACATCCACAAGAGGTTGAATGATCAACCAAGCTGAAATCCACTATGAATAAAGTTATTACAATCCTCAATCTCTCTTTTTTCTCTCTATTTTTCTATGATTGCTATTTCTCATCTTTTTCGAGATTATGGGTCTATTTATATGTTTATAGAACCCTAATCTGCTTTGTACAAGTATTAGATCTTTGTATTTGATTACAATTATGTACTTGCTTGAAGTTAATTGTCTTCTTTCCTGTTTCGGAGTCTTGTATTGAGAGTGAATGAGACTCTAGCAACGTAGTCCAATTAGGACTTATTTTCTTATAAGAGCAGTCTTTTTGAAGAAGTGATTGGGAACCTTTCCTGTTTAATATTCTATTTTTATTGGGATTCCTTTTTGATATGGATATCTCTGTGCATCCTAATGACTTGATCCACGTGAGTTATGCACTGGGGCCTTTATTTGATTTTCATCATGTTTGTCCCGAGTAAGAGCAATATCTGCCGGCCCCGAGTAGCCATTTGTTCCCGAGTAGAAATGTCACTTAATCAGCCCCGAGTGTCATTTATCTGATCTCAAGTAGTATTTAATTGATCCTGAGTAGGTTTCAATATTTTCTTACTCGGGTTTTCTCTTCTCTGGTGCTGTCATGTAGGATATTTACTGAATGCCTATTCGGATGTCCACCTGGCAATTTTTTGAAGATGATGTGTTTGTGCGATAAAATTCACTTACGACAATACCCCTTAAAATATTTTTGCTGAACAGGGTTTCATTTTCGGGCAAAAGTATTTTAATTAGTTTTTTCAATATCTTTTTAGTGCCCGAGTAAATATCTTGTCATAATGACGTGTCTTAATGGTGACCCTGCAAATTCGACTTGCCTCTTTACGCGAAATCTTTAATGACGGTGACGTTTTGAAGTTCTGACGGTAAAAGCTAGTTCTCTTTTTGACACGTGTTTTTTGCCTCTTCGTTTTTCGATATCATTTATGAGAAACGACTTACGCGTTTCCCTATACGCCTCCTACGTCATCAATTCTCATCATTGTTTCTTTCCCGCCTTGAGATCCTAGGGTTTCGTGTTATTATCTCAACGATTTTCAGCAGAAAAATTTCTTAAACCCATATTTCTTTACGGAGAAGGTCGCGATTGTCCGTTGAAGATCTTGTATCAAACTTAATTCAAGGTTAGTTTTAATGGAGTCATCTTCCCGTCATCGTCTTTTTAATATTGCTCTTGATGCATTAGAACGCGGGGATTTTCAGTTGGTTTTCTGCATTAGAAGATTATTAGGGGAAATCCCTGCTGATGAACCTCCATTTTTAGAAGTTGATATTTCTAGGCTTCACCCTGACGTCACCTTTAGTTCTATATTCAGTTCTTCATATAGTTCTAACACTGACGTTTCTAATCACAGGGTACCTCTTCGAAGGATGGGGAAACATCAAAGCAGAAGTGAAGTCCGTAAGCAAAACTCGGGCGATATTCAAATTCGAGAACAGACTGTTAATGAGAACGACGTTGAAGAGGCGTCCAAAATCTCTCACTTTTCTTTCTCTGCTACTCGCCCGAGTGGATTTGATACCGAGCCGAATGTAGTCAGGGCAGATGAAATAGAAAAGTATCGTTCTCGATTCGATCTGCCCAATTCGATCACTTTGATTCCAACGGGTGATAGAGCTGCATGGAATCCTACCCCGGGTATGGTGGCGATCTACGGATCCATGCTATGTTGCGGCGTCACTCTTCCTTTCCAGCCATTTATTGCCTAATTTTTGGCTGAAGCAGGGATTGCTCCGGCTTAGCTGGCCTTGAATAGCTATAAAATTTTGATATGCATGTGGAACATATACAGCCGGATGAACTTATCGCCTCCATCCCCAAATGAAATCAGGCATTTCTTTACACTGAGGCAATCGGGCAAGTCGGGGACTTACTTCCTTATATCTAATTCATCATATTGCTGGGTCCCTAAGGGAACAAAAGTGAGTCGGGAAGCTGATATCTCCGATGACCCTAAAAAAAGGGTTTTATATGGGGATTTCCTACGTCCAACAAGTTCTGGAAAAACAGTTAGCTTTTCACCGGAGGGAGTCTTGGGCTTGAAGTTACTGTTTCAGCTGGAGGTACTCTGACGGTGTTGAAAGTCCCCCGCTTCTTTTGTTCCCCCGAGATTTGGAACAAGGAAAAAATCGAATACAGCGATACGGAGCTGATCAGACTTGCTCGGGCTGCAGTTCGCATTCTGGAGAAGAGGAGCAAGACTTATCTTTTTGTTGAGACGAAGATGATCGAGCTCGGCTTCTTCAAACAGATTTCAGGTTATCGTAGGCGGTGTAAATGATTTTTACAACCTTTTCCTTTCCATTATTATTTTCTGCTTTTTGTTTTCTGATGTGGTTCCTCTTTTCTTCTAAGTGTACGATACGGACATCGTCTGCAATCTTCAGGCTCGTCAAGTGAATTCAATTCTTTAGGCGAGCAGAAAATATGCTTCTCGTAAGAGCAATGAAGGTATTGCCTCGCCTAAATCTGATGAGGAAACTGACGCGGTCGAAGAGCGAGTTCCAGAATATGTCCCCGAGGACATCGTTCAACCGACTGTAGTGGTCCAGGTGGCCCAACGGATCATGCCCATCCGCCTACTGATGGGGAGAGGCAAAGCAAGTGTCCTGGTGAAGAGCCTGTCGAACGGCCAGAGGCTGGTGATGGAGGTAATACCTCTATGGGACAAGTACCTGTGGATCCTGAATTCTTTGAGTCCTTCCGGGATGATACTCTGAAAGATCCCGCAGCTGATCTAAGCTTCCACCGTTCTCGAGGTGAGAAGCGAAAGGTAGTCAGCTCCCCGATTCGCCCATTTAAGGTCTCTCGGGTGGTCTCATTCATTGACTCCAGCAATGAAGATGTTATGGATGAGATTGCCTCGAGCATTGATGTTGGAGCGTCAGCGGATACGGCGGCTTCAGAGTCGAACAAGGGCTCCTTTACCCCCGAGGTTGGAAATCTAATGGCTGAATCATCTGGGGTTCCTTCATATCCTTCTCCCCAGGATATGCTGCGGGAGATATCATCTGGTCGGGCTTTTATCGGAGATGACCGTTGGAGCTGTTTTCGAGATAGCTCTCTGACAAACCGTCTTCAGAATTTTTTAAACGGTGCATCTTATATAAGTTACCCTTTTCTTTAATTGTTTTGCTTGTTTGCCCCGATTTTTAGATTTTTAATTAAACCTTTTTTATAGATGGTGGTCGAATTCGCTGAGCTAGTTTAGACACAGCAATATCAAGCTGATCGGATAAGGCGTCTGGAAGCTCAGCTAAAGGAAAGTGAGGATCTGCATGCTTGGGTCGAAACGACTTATCAGCAGGAGGTTGGTTCTGCACAAGTTTTTGCCGACCACTGTCTAGCAAAGCAGATGGAGGCTGAGGAGAGGGCTTCTTCGTCAGAAGAGAAAGCAACATCACTTCAGAACTTATTATCTTCTGCCCAAGAATCAATGCTCAAGGCCGAACAGGAAGCGGAGCAGTTTAAGTCTGCGTATGCGCAGAAAATTGAAGATCTGGAGCGCCAAGCGTTGATAGTCGAATCCTTATCTCGAGAGGCCAGGCTGGAACTTGAAGTACAAGGGGTGGATAGTTTCAAAAGATCCCCTACCTACGATGCTCTTCTCCTTTGGGAGTTTCAACGAGGGCTGGTTTCAGTTGGCGAATTCTTTAAAGTCAAGAATCGGGCAACTGAGAAGGCCCGAACCAATTAGGAGTTGTCAATCAAACATCATATGGATCGGTCCTTAGAGTTTCTTCAGACTCAGATGACGGAATGGAGAGCTTACTGTCATATCCGAGGCAAAGAGCACTATCATATGCATTTAGAGATTCCATCTGAACACTCGCTCTCGACCTTTTACGCCAGTCAAGAGTCGGTCGTAGAGGGTGTAGAGCCTTATGTCGGGCCGATTCCAGGAGAGGATTACAACCAATGGATAGATGAATCAGTCGACACAATTGCTTGGCCTTCTAACAAAAGTCTGCTCCGCGAGTACGAGATGGTGCCTGACCCGAGTATTGGCAAGGGCTCGAAATCCTCACAGCCTTGGTTTTTGTAGAATTGTAAAAATTTCTTTGTAATTCTTTTTGTGGATTTGTAGAAATTTTTGTAATTCTTTATAAAGAATTCTTTGGATAAAATCCCAAGTTTATCTTTTCTAAGCTGAATGCTGAATGGTCTTGATCTGTTTTCATTGCTAAAGAAATTTCTTGACTTTTGCCGAGTATGTTATTCAACTCTAATGTTCAGGTAACTTCACTGAGTATCTTATTAAACCGGTTGTTTTTTGAATAGTTTTAACCCCCAAGTATCTTATTAAACTGGCAATTTCTGGTGTTCGGGTAACTTGACCGAGTATCTTATTAAACCGGTTTCGTTCCTCGAATAATTTTTAATGTCAAGTATCTTATTAAACTGGCTAGTATTAACCGAGTCATCTTAAAACAGGTAAGTAATTTTATACTTGTGTTTCATACACGGTTGCTACCCGAACATTACATCAAGGCTCACCATGATCATATGTTCTAGTCCTTACGCATTACCGAGGACGTCTCCCCAGTTTTTATGTACAAGGGTTTGCCGAATCGTTAAGTTTTTTGTTTCGCTTTACACAGCTACGCATTTCACAGGGATTTTTCCCGATAGCGTTCAGAGCTGATGCATCGAGTTTGCCTTTTTACTAAGGTCAATTGACCTTGCTCGGCTGGCATGCTCCTTTGAGCTTCTCCGTCCATTCGGGAATTCATGGTCCCGAGAATTCTGTTTGCATGTTCTTATTATCATGCTTGTCTTCCATATGTTCTTATTATCATATGCTTTCTTTTGGAAATCCCTAGTTTGACGCTTTTATCTTTCGGAAATCCCGAGTTTTGATTTTTAATTCATAACTGCAAAATCAACAAACTTTTAAATTCCACAGCTACTATTTAATCTAACTAAAATTGTCCTGACTAGAAAAAAGAACAAAATAATTTAAGGATAGAAAATCTTCAGATATTGGGCATTGCATGGTCGGGGTAAAACCCCTCCATTGGGTTGTGCAATCCAATATGCTCCATGGCCAACTATTCCTTTGATCTTATACGGGTCTTCCCATTTATCAGCTAGGGATCCTACAACTTTATTTTTCGTGTTTAGTAACACCTTCCTCAGTACCAGGTCTCCTAGCTGGAATTTCCTGACCCGAACATGAGAGTTATAGTGGCGAGCTACTCTTTGCTGACACTCCATGTTTCGTATTTGGGATTTCTCCCTTTTCTCTTCTAGCTCATCTAGACTTTGTAATAGCATATCAATATTCTGAACTTCCTAACACTCCATGTTTCGTATTTGGGATTTCTCCCTTTTCTCTTCTAGCTCATCTAGACTTTGTAATAGCATATCAATATTCTGAACTTCATCATATAGCCTAACTCGGGGTGATGCATATGATGTTTCTATGGGGATAACAACTTCTATGTACTTCGGGAAGCTTCTCAACCCAGTTTCCTTTCTTGGCATCTAGCTTTGCCTTGATTGTGTGCTTGATGATTTTGTTCAGTGCTTCAACCTGTCCATTTGTTTGAGGGTGGGCAGGTGTGGCATAGTAATTAGCAATCCGGTACTCTTTGTACAACTGTCTGAACTTCAGGTTATCAAATTGGGTGCCGTTGTCTGTGATTATAGTGTTTGGGACTCCAAACCTATAAAGTATATTCTATTTTACGAAATTTATGGTGTTTGCTTCTGTGTTATGCACCAATGCTTCAGTTTCTACCCATTTCGTGAAATAATCAATGGCTATTATGGCATGCTTCGCTCCACCCCCTGTCCCGGCTGGCATTGGGTCGATTAAATCTAAACCCCACATGGCAAATGACCATGGGGATGTGAGGTTTCTAAGCTGCTCAGGGGGCTATCGGATGTCGTTAGCAATCCTTTGGCAAGTATTGTAACTCTCCGAACATTGTTGTGCGTCTGATAATAGAGTAGGCCAATAATAGCCTTGCCTGAGTACCTTGTGTGCCAAACTTTTACCCCTAGTGTGGTTTCCACAAACTCCTCTGTGGACTTCCAGTAATATCCGATATGCATCCTCCTCTGATACACACATTTGGAGTGTTTGGGAATACCCTCTTCTGTATAGTTCTCCTCCAATCAATGTGTATCTTGCTGATCTATACTGATACGTTTTCTGGGCCATCTTGTATTCCTTGAATTTCAGGAGGAGATGTTTTGCAATGTCACGGTAGGCTATCATGCCTTCATCCTTGGCTTGGTACTCGTCCAAGACTTGGTTGACAACTACCTGTGAATCGCTGAATATCTCAACTTCATTTGCCCCGATAGCTATACAGACTCTGAGTCCAGCTAGAAGCGCCTCGTACTCAGCTTGATTGTTGGTTGCTTTGAAATCAAACCTCATGGCACATTCAACATCATCTGCTTCTGGAGTGCATACTATTATCCCTTCCCCGCTGCCATGAGTGTTTGAAGAGCCGTCTACATACAATTTCCATGGGAACTTTTTTCTCAACATTCTTTTTGCTTCGGGGTTTGGTTCTGTGAACTCTACTATAAAATCTGTCACTGCTTGCCCTTTGAGGGATGTCCTGGGGATATAGTGGATGTCGAATTCACTTAGCTCGATAGCCCATTTAGTCAGTCTTCCTAAATTCTCTGGCTTCTGTAGAATTTGATTTAATGGGCAGTCGGTGAGAACCTGGATTGTATGAGCTTGAAAATATGGCCTTAGCTTCCTTGCTGCTGAAACCAATGCTAGGGTCATTTTCTCTGCCTGTGAATATCTGATTTCTGCTGGTAGAAGTGCCTTACTGGTGTAATACACCGGCTTCTGTACTCCATCTTCTGTTCTAACTAGGGCTGAGCTTGCTGCTAGTTTCGTGATTGATAAATATAGCTGGAGTATCTCTCCCATCTGTGGTTTTGTGAGGATGGGTGCATGCCCTAGGTATTCCTTGATTTTCAGAAAAGCCTGTTCACACTTTTCATTCCATTCGAGCCCTTTTCCGTTTTTGATTACTTTAAAAAAGGGTGATCATCTGTCTGTTGCTTTTGAGATGAATCTACCCAAGGAAGCTAAGCATCCTGTTAGACGTTGTACCTCTTTGAGTGTCTTTGGTGAAGTCAATTTCTGCAGGGCCTGGATCTTCTCGGGGTTGACTTCGATTCCTTTTTGGTGAACTTGAAAACCCAGGAATCTTCTTGAAGGAACTCCGAATAAACACTTGTTCGGATTTAGCTTCATATGGTATCTCCTTAAGACATCAAATGTCTCTTTGCAGATCTGAAGTATGTTTGTCTGCTGTGATGCTCTTGGTCAGCATGTCATCAATGTATACTTCCATGTTCCTTCCTATTTACCTGAAAAGATTTTGTTGACTAACCTTTGATAGGTTGCTCCTGCGTTTTTTAATCCGAAGGGCATCACTGTATAGCAGTATAAACCCTGATCAGTTGTGAATGCTGTTTTTTCTTCGTCAGCCTTGTTCATCATGATCTGGTTATACCCCGAGTAAGCATCCATTAAACTGAGCAATTCGTGGCCTGATGTTGCATCCACCAACTGATCTATCCTCGGAAGTGGGAAACTATCTTTCGGGCAAGCCTTGTTCAGATCTGTAAAATCTACGCACATCCTCCATTGTCCATTCTACTTTTAGACGATGACTACATTAGCTACCCATTGAGGGTAATTGACCTCTCTAATCGTTCCTACAGCGAGTAGCTTCTCTACTTCCTGTTTGATTGCCTGGCTTCTCTCGAGATTGACTGATCTTCTCTTTTGTATCACCGGTTTTATATTCGGGTCTACTGTGAGATGGTGGGATATTATTCGGGCATCTATCCCGACCATGTCTTCATGACTCCAAGCGAACACATCCCTATATTCTTTGAGTAGATCACGAGGCTTTGTTTGACTTCTTCTTCCAGGTTTGCCCTGATTCTGATCTTTTTGTCTGGTTCATCTTCTTTCAAGATAATCTCTTCGACTAGCTCAGTTTTGGACTCATTCAACTTCTCCCTTGGATCGAATTCGAATGACATCGACTCTTTGTTTTGATTCGGCTGCATTATTGTGCATACCTGTTCGCCATCGTTCTTGTCCTTGTATACTAACAGGTTTGCTCTTCGGGCCATCTCTTGGGATCCTTTGACAACCCCGACCCCCTGTTCTGTCGGGAACTTGATCATTAATGCTTAAGTGGTTGTCACAACCTTAGTCTTATTTAGGAATGGTCATCTTAACAATGCATTATATGGCCAATTGTCCAAGTCTACTACCACGAAGTCAAGCAATACAGTTCTCTGGCAAGGTGCCACTCCAATTTTCACAGGTAATTTTACCGTCCCGAGTGATCTGACCACAATTCCTCCGAATCCTTTGAGTGGGGAATGGAAAGGCTGTAGATCCTTTCGGTCCAACCTGAGTTGATCGTAGACGGTTACATTGAGAATGTCAGCCGAACTTCCATTATCTATCAGGATCCTCCTGACTTTCCGGTGACAGATCCGAGCATTTATGACTAAGGCGTCATTTGGCCGAACATCAACTCCATGGGAATCTGCTTCTGTGAACGTTATTGGGTCCCATCTTTCCTTAACCCTTTTTGGTTCTGGCTCGACCGAGTTCACGTCAAATTTATTCCTTGCTTCTACTGCTTCTCTGATTTCTTGTATTCGTTATCGGTTGCTTCTCCCAGTAGATGGTCCTCCAAAGATAGTATGTATTACTTCATTGGCCTCTGGACTGGCCCTTTGATTTCGACCAGAGCTGTGATCGCCCTGACCTCTTTCTTTATTTTTGGCTTCTCATCCTTTTTCAAGATTACGTTTTGTAGATGCTCTTCCCGAATGAGGGTTTTTATGTAATCTCTTAGCTGGTAACACTTGGAAGTCTCATGATCGGTTTCTTTATGGAATCTGCAATATTTGGTTGTATCTCGCCTGGCGAACTGAGACTGCCGTCATGGTTCTTGTACCATATTATTTTCCTCTAAAATGGCTAGGATTTCCTCCTGTTTTTTTCCGAAAGGGGGTGTAATTGGTGTATCTTTCTCTGTATTTTTCTGTGGTCTGCTCGACATTACTCCCGTTACCCCCGTTCTTGCTTTTTTCTTTGTTGTTTCCTTCTGTTTTCCCTTCTGGTTTTGCACCTTGGACTCGGCGTCCTTCAGTTCTGGTTTTCCTCCATGCATGTAGCATCCTCTCGTGGCTAACTCTTCTTCCTCGGCTAGTGCATATCCTCCCGCCATATCCATCATATCTGCATATATGGTCTGACGGACTCTTCTTAAATCAAAAGATAGTCGTCCATTCTATAGGTTATTGATGAATGCATCGATTATTGCTTCATCGTTTGCACTGCCAATTTCTGATATCGCTTGGCCGAATCTTCCCAGGTATTTCTTCAGTGACTCATCTTTCCCTTGCTTTATTTGAGCAAGGTAAGCTACTGACTTTTTCCTGTGAACATTACTCAGAAATTGCCTTGAGAAGCTCCTGCTCAGTTCACTAAAATATATGATGCTTGTTGGGGACAATCTCCTAAGCCACTTTGAACCCATATCTCCTAGAGTTTGTGGGAAGTTGAGACATAGTAAGGGATCACTGTGGGCATACTGAGCCATGACACTTTTATAGTGTCTCACATGCTCCTTTGGATCTGTATCTTTCTTAAACTGCTCCATGTGTGGCATCGTAAACCTTTCTGGGAATGGGGTCCGCACGTCTGTTGTTCTCGACCTCCTGAGTTAGGCTCTGGATTACGACCTCTCTGCCTCCCACTGGACTTCCCCAATGGTCGAACCGTTGGGTGATTGTCATTCCTCTTTTTGGCTCTTCACTCTGATGTCGGGTTTCACGTATGATTCCGTGATAACGCTTGCGATAATGCCGATCGCTGTCTTCTGATGATGACCGATCCAGGTGCCGATCATGTTTATTGTGTCTAGCACGAGCTGTCTGATCCTGGTTTTGCCTCTGGCGTGGTTGTTCCTCTTCAGGTATTTCACATCCAGCCTGATTGATTGGAGTAGGGTTCATTCTGACTTCTGATGTATTTATTTCTGGCCCAACTACTATCGAACGAAGCCTCGCAGGTGGGAGGTTAGGAGTTTGTGCTTCTATAGCCAGTAGATCAACTCCTTCCTTTGCTGCATCCGACAACAATTGTTGCAAAGCCTCTCGGAAGCGTCGTGTCAGGTCTTCGCTGGTCGGAGGAACTTGTTGGATCCCGCCAGGATTGTAGGTTGGTTCTCCATTGTTGCGGCGAGATCCCGGGAGGTACTGCCAACATGGAAGTTGTCCGGAGATTTTTGAACATCCCCAGAATTGCTTTTGCTTCCTACCATCGCTTTTGATCAAGTCGGAGGTTCAACCCCTCCTTCTAGCGCCAATTGTTGACGTCGATTTTTGGATATGCCAACAAGGATTGGATTTCGGTTATCAATTCAAAGAGAAAGAGACTAGAGAAAGTAATCAAGACACAAGTTTTACGTGGTAAAACTCTGATGGCAGGAGAAACATCCACGGGTGGTTGAATGATCAACCAAGCCAAAATCCACTATGAATAAAGTTATTACAATCCTCAATCTCTCTCTTTTCTCTCTATTTTTCTATGATTGCTATCTCTCCTCTTTTTCCAGATTATGGGTTTATTTATATGTTTATAGAACCCTAATCTGCTTTGTACAAGTAATAGATCTTTGCATTTGATTACAATTATGTACTTGCTTGAAGCTGATTGTCTTCTTTCCTTTTTCGGAGTCTTGTATTGAGAGTGAATGTGACTCTAGCAATGTAGTCCAATTAGGGCTTATTTTCTTACAAGAGCTGTCTTTTTGAAGAAGTAAAGTTGTTGCCTGATTGGAAACCTTTTCTGTTTAATATTCTATTTTGATTGGGATTCCTTTTTTATATGGATATCTTCGTGCATCCTAATGACTTGATCCACGTGAGTTATGCACTGGGGCCTTTATTTGATTTTCATCATGTTTGTCCCGAGTAAGAGCAATATATGCCGGCCCCGAGTAGCGCCATTTGTTCCCGAGTAGAGTAATCAATACTAGAGTCTCCACTTATTATTGTTATACAAACACTCGTGTTTATCTAAGTAGGTTAGGTATCACAGGTACCAACCCTGACCATCACCTCTGTGGTAGTGGTCTCGAGGGCGTTAGCTGTAATTCCTCACCTTGAGCGAATTTTCGGTTAACAACACCCAAAGCCACCAAAATAGAGCAAAATAGGACACCCAAAAATGAACTACATCGCCAAACCATTTCTTTAGTCAAATCATTTGGCTAAACTAATCATGGATTTCACAAAAATAATCAGATTATTATATGAAAATAATTATGAAATAGAAAAGAATTCGAGATAAATAAAAAGATAACAAGTGATTTTGAGTTGAGAGATGAGAGGGACTTATCGAGTAACCCACTCAAGATAATGAGAGCTGAGAGAAACCGATTTCGGTTAGACGGCGGCAGCGGCGGTGCCTAAACTGGAGATGAGGTGAATCGAGTTGTGAGGTGAGCTATGAGAGGCACCGATGGCTATTTTTGTGTGAAGAGAGGATGAAAAACTATTAAAAGAAACAAGTCAAACTCCGAGAAAAACACAAACCCGGCTTTGAAGAAGAAAGACAAAAGCTACTGCTAGTGGCATCGGCGGCGAGTTCGCGTGACAGAAGCTACTGCTAGTTGTGGGTCTGAGAGATAGACAAAAGCACCGATGATGAGTGAGTGAGAGTGAAACCCTGATTTCAGGGTTATTTTTTTATAGTTGATAGTTTTGTAAATTTAAAAAGTTTTGAGTGTGAAAATGTCTTTTGGTGACTTGCCCTACGCATGGGACAAGTCTGGCCGAGGGTATGAGGTGGGAAAAGTTTTTATGCTTTTTATCCCATGTTGTTCTGTCCCATCACATGCTAATGGCATACCAAATGTGGGACAACTAAAAGTTGTCCCGTCCCGTCCTGCGTACCAAACACACCCCGACTGGACAACCACTAGCCCATTCAGTTCTCTGTTCATCCTCGTATGGCACCACAAGATCATCCTCTGTGTGATTAGTGGGTCCTTCATCTTCCAAGGTCAATACTGGTGTTGCTCCGTCCTGGATCGTTTTTTACCTGAGCAAATTTTTTTGCTACAACTGTTGGGTTGGCAGACACTACGTAGCATCTCCTGGCCGCTTGCTGGTCACCCCGTACTTCCCCCACCTTGTCTCCTACTGGGAACTTCAGGACCTTGTGGTAGATGGATAAGACCCCTTTCAAAGATGATAAAAATGGCCTTCCTAATATTGCATTGTAGGCCGACGGGGGATCCATTACTATGAAGTTCGTCATGTTATTTTACTGGAGAGGTGTGGCTCCAATGATTACTGGCAGGATTTTTGATCCTACGGGTATGATTGAGTCCCCAGTGAACCCATACAGTGGGGTAGTGCAACTATTGTAATACCACTGTTTCAAGTTCAGTTTTTCCAAGGTGTCTTTAAACAGGATGTCGACGCTGCTGCCTTTGTCAATGAGCACACGGTGTACCATGCAGTTAGCAATATGTACTGTGATCACCATGGGATCATCATGGGGCTGCATGGGGTTGTAGACATCCCATTTGGTAAAAATGATCTATGATAACTGGGAGGGTTGGGTCGGGCTCTAGTCGACCTTGAAGATATACCACTCTTCATCCACACGAGGGACTTTCCTTATGTGGTTTTTCCTAGAATTATTGGAGGTGTCAGCCAAAGTAGGTCCCCCGTTGATGGTATGTATTATCTGAATTTGCTGCATCAGATCCGTCTACTCCCTATTTCTTTTCTCAACGTGTTCGTGGATCTCGGCTTGCACTTCCCTTTCAGTCTGAATGTTATCCCTGACTTGCTATAAGAATTCTACAAAACATCCCCCTCTTATCAAAGCCTCGATCTGATTTCACAGGTTATAGCACTCTGAAGTGTTGTGTCCAACGTCTTCATGAAAGTCACAATACTTAAAACGATTCCTCTTGTCGACAAGGGCTTTCATGGGTGCGGGCTTCTGTAGTAATCTTTTATCTCGAATGGCAAGAAAGATTGTTTCAAGGGATACATTCAAGGGGGTGCAATGATCATATCCTTTCTCGTCTCGAGCTATTGGAGCCACCGCCCTAGGAGGAGGTGAAGCCCGTGAAGGAGTTCGTATTGCTGGATACCTTTACGACCGGGGTTGAAAAATGGGGAGGCGATACGTCGACCTGTTGAGGGGTTTGTTCTGGCTTTTTTGAGCTTGCTCTGGTTTGGAAACTTCCTTCTTTTATTGCTTTACGGCTCTAATATTGTCGTTTTCTATCTTGACCTTGATCTGTTCATCGACCACGATCTATTCGAGAGCTAGATCATAGGCTTTTTGGTAGGTTGCGGCGTAAGATCGGAAAAGCTTACCCGCCCATAAGTTTATTCTGAAATTAGCGAGGGTTTCTTTCTCAGTGAAGACCCCCATCTGGATGACTTCCTTGTAGAAGTGCTTCATGTATTGTAGATGGATTGGATCCTTTAATCGAGGCTTAACTTCTTAGAATTACGAGCAAAAATCAGTTGACAGTTTCGTGAATGAATCCACACTACCAACGGGTAGCTTTCTGAACCAGGCCTTAGCGTAATCCGTCATCGTAGTTGGGAACATCCGACACATAGCGGCCCTGGTCGTGTTTTAGACCTCTATCTGTTGAACGAATGATGGTTGAGTGATATGGAATAAGTGTTGTTGATGGGAAATTTGCTCGGGATGAGAAATTCCTGTTAACACCCTCGAGACTACTACTACGAAAGTGGTGGCCGGGGTCGGTATCGTTGGTTCCCGACCTGTTAGGAGATAGAGGAGAGACTGGATCTTAATAATAGTAAATGAGAGCTTTTATTATTGATAGATTGATTTAAAATACAAATCCCTCTCTCGTGTGCTCACAGTCTATCTAAGATGTAGGGTTGTGGCAACTCCGTGCCGGTCGAATAGTGGAAACGAAGGTGGCCATGTTCTGAATACATAATTTAGGCCTTTCCCTCTTTTTCTCTGTTGCTATCTAATTTTTTCTACGTATATCTCAGTCTATGTAGGTTGTTCTCTCTTTTTATCCTCATTTTACCATGCTTGGCCTCACATATTTATATCGTCCAAGTAGGTTTTTAGTTGGCAAATATTTCACCGTGATCCCATGAATCCGTTCCCTCCTTATCGGGCGGGATTCGTCATTTGAATTTGAATTGTTACGGGATTTGATGATATCGTTGACGGAGATAAGTTTGTTCCCTTTTTTGAATCAAACTCTTGTTGTGAATGTAAATATTACGTGGAGATAATCCTGTGTGCACTCATGTCATGAATTTTCATGGAGGTCACCCTATCAGCTTCCTGTTGCCCCGTAATACAAGGTAGATCCCTGCTCCGACTCTGTTCTTAGAAAATTAAGATTTATTTTCCCTGACCCTTGGGGGCTTGAGGTGCTCTTATAGCTGGGGTAGTGTAGATTTAGGCGTGATTCTTGCTTTATGTCCAGCAAGGACAACGGGCTCCTAGAGAGGTTGGCGGGCTTCTCTCGAATGTCTCTGAAGCTTGAAGACTTTCCCTGGCATTCTCAGGGCGGTTGTGGAGCTCGACTTCATAGCCTAGGTTCCCCGATAGATGGTCTGGAGAAACCCGGGTTCCAGTACTCTTGTGGGGGGCTAGTCCTGGTCGCACCTGGCTTGTTTTCTGGTAGTCTTGAAGCCGAGCCGGCCATTCCTGCTCCTGTAGGGTGGCTTTGCGACTTTTTCGGGTTTCATGATTGTCGATTATGGAAGGAAAATTTCTCTTTGACCCCTGGCCAAATTTCTTTATTAACAGAAGTCCCCTCTGACTTAAACACCGGTGGTAGAGTTGGGGTTGGAGTCAGATTACTTATTTAATTGAGAATGTTTTCTGCCATAAAGATAAATAATGAGAGCGAAACCTTTTAATTAATTACCCAATATTTGAATTTAAAACTGAGTGTTTTTCGAAGAAAAAAAACAGCTGCAATACGGCTCCAGGTGATATTCCCGAGGATATCACCGATAATCCTCTATTTAAGCCTGGCCTTATTGTCACTTTCTTCATACTTCCTAAAATCTCAAAGTTTCAAATTTCTTCTTCCCTGCTTTTTCTGTCGATTTCCCTGCTTGCTTCCGCTTACTTCCAAGTCTTCCTTACCCATCAATGTCGACTTCCACAGATAGTGTTGATGCCTTGGTTGAGGACACCGGAGGCCCTAACCTAGCTCCTCGTAAGCGGGTGCGAGGAATTTCGAGCGATGTGGAATCTTTCCCGCTCCGCTAGCATCGTCGTTCTAGTAGGAACGTCTTTATCGGCACTGGCTTTTCGAATCAGCCTGACAATCCTCTGAACCTAGTCGACGAAGACTATGATGTCGGGGAGAGAGTCAAAGCAGTCGGGAGGGCTCAGGTCACAGTGGCGGAGCTTCCTTCAGTGGTGGCCCTTCCTTTTCTAATCCTCAGTTGATTGGCCGTCTTCAGGATAAGTACGGTATTCCTGACACCATTTCCCTCACTGTCCCCTACCGGAATTACGATGTTTTTAGCCTGTCGAAAGGCGTACTCCCTATCCACATCGTAGCTTTTGAGAGTGGGGTGAGGCTCCCTCTTCACTCTACCCTTTAATGGGCTCTCAATGCCCTTCAGCTGGCTCCGCTTCAATTGACTCCCAGCTTCTGGAGGCATCTAGTCGGCTTCCTTGTATTATGGAGGGAGCAATGCAAGATGAGCAAGGTAACCAGGGAACCTGAAGCTGAGGAGCTCGCCTTTCTTTTCTAGATAGGTAGCTGGGCTGGGGTTCCACAAGGCCAATTATATGCCAAGGCCAAGAACTGGCTCAACTTTATCATCCCCGGGGCTTCGAAGAAGAACCCTTCTTGGAAAGAGGAATGGGTACTAGCGGGGGGAGATTGGGAGCGCTCAGTATTCATCTGCGGGCATGAGCTCGAGGTTCCCACCACCTTCAGCGATAAACCCTCATGGGGTCGGGATTTCTTGCCCGCTAAGTCTGAAGCCGTGCTGAAGATCATCCTGGCTCAAAATTACTTGAATCTGAAGTTTCCAATCGCTCACCCCGCCGATCCCCACAGGGTGAGCAAGCACCTGTGGATCTCCGGTGCTACTCCTCGTAAGTATATCGCTCTATCTTGTTTTTAAATGGTTGGATGGTTCAGTTCTGATGATATTGATCCCTTTCTTAACAGTGTTTGTTATTGCTCTAGCTTCTTGCGAAGCCCGATGAGTTGGGATCCCTCCTTCTTCTTCTAGACCGTCCCCGGGAGCTTTCTCAGCTGTTCCAAAGAAGGGGGGGTCAACCACTAAGGCAGCTGCCCCGCTCATTCCTTCCCCCTCACCTTCCCAAGTGAAGTCTAAGATGACACTTCTTGCATCTCGGGCGGTAAATGCTCTAAGCCGAGGAGGGTCTGCCTCCTTAGTGGCCAATAAGTTCGCTCATGCTCCCTCTCCAGTAGTCTCTACTTCAATCGATGCTCCCCAAGTCACATTATCCCCCTCAACAGATCTGGTTGTATCTCGAGCAGTCTAGGTTCCTTAAGAGCTAGATGGCGATATTCCTATGGTCTCCCCTTCTCGCCCCCCAGCAATCAAGCTTAGAAGGTCAGAACAAGGTCCTGAAGCAATTTGTTGCATCCCGTCCAGGCGGCGGGCTTTATAGGATGACTGCGATGACCGTGGACATCATGATTACCAAAGGGTCCGCCCTTCTAGCCGAGGTAATCGTCGCTTTTACTTCTTCATTCAGCTGGATGATTTTTTATTTCCTAACATGATTTTCCTTTGCAGGCTTTCAAGTTTCAGGTGGCCATGGGGCATCAGGTAGCCTTCCTCCATGATCGGGCAGCCAAGGCTGAGGCTGAAGCTGAGCGAGCCATAGGGTTGCTTGCGCAGGCTCAAACCCTGGTCTAGGAGTTGACCTCCTGCCAACAGGGAATGGAGACACAGCTGGCTGAGCTTCAGTGCAACCATGAGATTGAAGCGGGATTTTGATCAGGAGTCTTTCTGGTCGAAACGGCGGGCTAGCCAGCGGGATGATTGGAAAAGAGAGGCGAAGGCTCTAGATGTCGAAAACCAGACTTTACAGGTTCAAGTTACCCTATTTTAGGACGAGATGGAAGCCTCTTTTAACGAGGGGTACTTCTATGCCTCTTATCAGGTTACAGAGGTCCTTCCTCCCCCGTTCTATCACTCCAGCATCGCTGGCTGGGAACAAGAAGAGGTCATGTCTGGCCCAGAAAATGATGGAGCTGGTCATTCTAGGGAGGGTGCTAGGAAGCGGTTGGAGGTACCAGATCTGCCTGCTCTTGTTCCAACCTTCCCAGTTTTTGGTCTTGGTGAATCCTAGAAGGGAGTCCAAACCGAGGAGCTAGAAAGAGGCCTTGCTGAAACCCGAGACCTCCCCACAGTGCTCTCAGGAGTGGAGTCAACAAAAGGTGAAAACGTGCCTGAGTCAGTGGCCAGCCTTCTTGATGCAGCCATACCACCTGAAGTTATGGCGATGATCAATGAAATCTTGGAGGAGGATCCCGTTGACCCCGAGGCAGCCGGGGTTGATCCCAGGAGGAAGTGGCGGAGGTGGTAGATGCAGCTGATCAGGACGAGCTGCGACCGGAGAGGGAAGCATGGGGTGAGGTTCATTCTGTGGAGGAGGAGGTTGAAGGTCCTCAGGAAGACAAAGAAGCTTGAGTTCTCTCTTATGTAATCCATTTTGAATGCCTGGAAAAGAGGGTGGGCATCCCATCTTCAACTGTGTTTGATTTTATTCTTTTTACTTTTTTTTATAGCCCTGAATCAAGGATTGGGCTCCCTGTTTGCTGTAGCCTAGTTAAGGAATAGACTCCTCTATTTAATAATAAAGTTTCAATTTTGGATCTACCTCTCTTTCTGACTTGCATGTACTTACTTGATTTCCCTCTAGGTTCTACATTTATAGCGAAACAAACTATCTTGAGGGAACAACAGGATAAGGAAACTGTTTAGTGTCGGGCTTCCTGACCGTCGAATTTCGCAGATTAATTTCCTTAGTCGATAGTCCCCTTGTTGGATTGTAGGCCTGTTATAGTGAGTGACAACGTATCAAGGAAAAAATAGTGAACAGTAAAAACCGAAACATTTAGAGCTTAAGTAAATCAAGCCCTCTATCCCCGAACCACTTTAGGAGGTTGTATCCCGAGTAGATCATTAAGTAAAAAACTGTTTAGCCCTTTCTTTGGCTCGGGATCAGGAGGGCTTTCGCGATTTCAAGCTCGATTCCTTCTTGGGGGGAGTGGTAGCCCGACCAAGGCATCAAGAGGGCTATCTAGCTATTTCCTTGTCTCGAGATCTGGGTGGCAACTTTGCTCTTACACTTAAATCCTTCTTAGGGGTGGTAGCCCGACCAAGGAATCAGGAGGGCTATCTAGCTATTTCCTGGTCTCGAGATCTAGATGGAAACTATGCTCTTACACTCAGATCCTTCTTGAGGGTGGTAGCCCGACCAAGGCATCAGGAGGGCTATCTAGCTATTTCCTGGTCTCGAGATCTTGATGGCAACTATGCTCTTTCACTCAGATCCTTCTTGGGGGTGGTAGCCCGACCAAGGCATCATGAGGGCTATCTAGTTATTTCTTGGTCTCGAGATCTGGATGTAAACTATGCTCTTACACTCAAACCCTTCTTGGCGGGGGGTAGTGCCAGGCTGAGGCATCAGGAGTGGCGGGGAGGCTTCCCTAGCTTACCCCTGGTCTTGAGGCGGTAATGTCAAACTTTCCATGTAGATCCAAATCATTGTAGGACATAGTTGAAGAAGGAGTAAATAAGAAAAGCAGGCTTTATTGATATGGAGGGTGGAGTACATTATTGTCGGAAAAAATAAAAGAATCTAGTCAAAGGTCGCCTACTCTTTAGTCCCCTGTTCAAGGGTAGAATTTCCTTAGGTGATCTGCATTCCAAATATGGTCGATGAGTAGGCCATTCATATCTTCGAGCTTGTACGCCTCATTACGGATCACCATCTTTATTAGGCATGGTTCTTCCTAGTTGGGCCATAGGATTCCAGCTGACCTCTTACTGGTGTTCAACATTACTTTCCTAAGGACTAGATCCCCTTCATTGAAACTTCGGGCTTTAACCCTCTTGTTGAAGTACCTGGCAATCCTGCTTTGGTAGATAGCTACCTTCTCAGCTATTCGATCTTGCTTCTCCTTTAGGAGGTTCAAACTAGCTCGGAGCTTGCTCTCGTTGCTCATCGGTTCGAGTTATTGGACTTTAAAGGAGGTCAACTTGTGCTCTATGGGTAAGACCGCTTCAACCCCGAAGGCCAGTGAGTAGGGCGTTTCCCGGGTAGCTGTTCTCCTTATAGTGCGGTAAGCCCAAAGGACCTCGGGAAGCTCCTCTACCCATTTGTCTTTCTTCTGCTGTAGCTTTTTCTTCAACAACTTCTTAATGGTTTTGTTCGTGGATTCCACCAAACCATTGGTCTGAGGGTGGGCTACCGAAGCAAACCGAAGGTCGATTCCCAAAACTTCATAGAAATCTCCGAATCGGCCATTATCGTACTATTTTTCGAGGTCGCTTATGATGGCAAGAGGGGTTCCGAACCTCCAATTTACATTGGTCTTGACGAACCTTGTTGTGTTCTCTTATGATGTCTGAGAGAGTGGTCCGGCTTCAACCCACCTTGTGAAGTAGTCAATCGCTACGATAACGTGTTTGGCCTGTACCGGAGCTGTAGGAAGCAGTTCAATCAAATTGACTCCCCACATAGCAAAGGGGTACGGCGAGCTCAGGGACGACAAGCGCTCCGGAGGGAGGTGACTCAAGTTTGCGGCCTTCTGGCATGTCTCTCAGATTTGCACCAAGTTCTTAGCATCTTGATGGATGGTCAACCAATAATACCCTATGCGGAGAACCTGATATGCCAAGGCCTCTCCACCAATATGGTTCCCGTATTCGCCGGAGTGAACCTCTCTCAAAGCCTACTTGGCGTCTTCAGGGTGTAGACATCGTAGTAGGGGAATGGATTTTCCCCTTCGGTATAAATGCCCATCCACCATACAATACTGGATCGAGAGCTTTTTAACCCTCCTAGCTTGGTCGGGCTCCCCGGGAAGTTTCCCATCCTGCAAATACTCCACTATTGGATCCATCCAGCACAATTGTCAGTCCAAGGTATAAGCTTCCTTACCAATCATAATGCTAGGTAGGGGGATTATTTGAAGAGGGATTCCGTAAGGTAGGGTCTGGCAACTATATGCAACTATCTTGGCAAGTACGTCAGCCAAATGATTTAGCTGTCGAGGTATCTGCTCGATTCTGAATCCCTTAAATCTGCTTTTGAGTTACTGAACCAATTTAAGGTATGCGACCATATTATCCCCCTTTGCCTGATATTCCCCTGAAACTTGGTTGACCACGAGTGAAGAGTCGCTCTTGATATTCAGGTAATCAACCCCAAGTTCTATGGCTGCCTTTATTCCAGCTAGCAGGGCTTCGTACTCTGCCTGATTGTTTGTGGCTTTAAATTCAAACTGGAAACAGTGGCAACACTCAGTTCCTTCCGAGTCGATGAGAACTATGCCCGCTTTTCCCCCAGATTGCTCGGAGGCTCCGTCAGTGTAGAGAATCCATGACTTGTAGCCCTCAGGCCAGTTGTCAGACTCTGTAGTCCTCTCAAGGGTTACATCTGTTACCGTGGGGGTTGCCTGATCTGAAGGTACTGAGAGCTCGACTACAAAGTCTGTCAGTGCCTGAGCCTTTATTGTGGTTCTAGGCTTATATTTTAAATCAAACTGGATAAGCACTAGGGCCCACAGAACCAGCCTTCCAGAAACATCCGGCCTTTGTAAGAATTGACGGAGGGTTTGGTCCGTCACCATTACTATTGAATGAGCATGAAAGTAAGGACGAAGTTTCCTTGCCGAGGTCGCCAAGGCGTAAGCGAGCTTCTCTAATAGAGTGCAGTTCTTCTCAGGCTTGGTTAGAGCGTGACTCACATAGTAGATAGGTCACTGGATCCTATCCCCACATTCTTTGACCAAGGCCCCGCTCACAACGGTTTCTGAAATGGCCAAGTATATTTAGAGCTCTTCACCAGGATTTGGCTTGACCCGCAATGAAGGGCTTGTTAGGTATCTTTTTAAAGCTTGGAAAGCTTGTTCGCTTTCCTGATCCCACTTTATGTTTCTTCCCTGCTTGATAGCTTTGAAGAATGGTAGGCACTTATCGATGGACCGAGAGATGAACCCGTTGAGCGCTGCTACCTGCCCGGTCAAGGCTTGAACTTGTTTAAGATATGTGGGGGAATCTAGAACCAGAATAGCCATGATTTTTTCCGGGTTAGCCTCTATACCTCTCTTATAGACCATGAAGCCCAGAAACTTCCCCGCAGTTACCCCTAAGGTGCACTTAGAAGGGTTTAACCTTATCTGGTTTTCCTTAAGGATCATGAAGGTCATACAAAAGTCGTCTAGGTGGCCTCCCGAGGTTAAAGATTTGGTGATCATGTCGTCGATGTACACCTCTATCGACCTTCTCGGGCTTGAACAACCGATTAACTAACCGCTAGTAAGTAGCTCCATCGTTCTTGAGCCCGAAAGGCATCACTTTGTAAAAGTATAGACCTTGCGCGGTGATGAAGCTGGTCTTTTCTTGGTCCGCGGGATGCATCATGATCTGATTGTAGCTGGAAAATGCATCCATGAAGCTCATGAGCTTGTTTTCAGAGGTGGAATCGATCAGCTGGTCAATTTTTGGCAGAGGGAAACTCTCATTCGGGCATGCCCGGTTGAGATCGGTGTAGTCTACAAACATGCGCCAGTTCCCATTTGCCTTCGTGACCATGACCATGTTAGCGATCCATTCGGGGTAACGGGTTTTTCGGATGAAGCCTACCTGGGTTAGTTTATCCACCTCTTCTTGAACCGCCATATTTCTTTCAGTGTTGAAGTGGCACCTTTTCTGTTTGATGGGCTTGAAGGTCAGATCCACCGTAAGTCGATGTGCAGCTAGTGTCATTGGGATCCCCGACATCTCAGCATGACTCCAATTAAATATGTCGTTGAACTCTATGTGGAGCCTAATCAAACCTTTTTTCATTCCTGGCTCAAGGTTTGCTCCGATCTTGACGACCTTCGAGGGATCGCTTATTCGGACAGGAATCTCTTCTAACCTATCCACCGGATGGTCGCTGACCCATTCCCTTATATGTTCTTCCATGTCGGGCACCACGAGGTCTTCTTCGGGGCAATCGGTGGGACTGACGTCTTCCAAGTTTAGTGCAGGAGTTATTCTACCTTGGATTGTCGTCACTTGGGCAAGTTGTTTAGCTAGAGCTGTTGGGTTGGCTGACACTGCGTAGCATTTCCTAGCTGCTTACTGATCACCCTGGACTTCCCCCACATTGTCTCCGACCGGGAACTTCAGGACATTGTGGTAAATAGAAAGGACCCCTTGCAGGGATGATAGAAATGGCCTCCCTAATATTGCATTGTAGGCCGATGGGGTATCCACCACCACGAAGTCGGTCATGATGTTTTACTGGAGAGGTATGACTCCAATAAACACTGGTAGGATTTTTAATCCTATGGGTTTGATGGAGTCCCCAGTGAACCCATATAATGGAGTAGTGCAACTATTTTAGCACCACTTCTTCAAGTTTAGCTTCTGTTAATAGCAAAATTAGGCTAGGGACCAAAGAAGAATTTTCCACTTCACTGCCTTCCTGCAAGGGTCCAAATTTGGGCTTGTATGACGGGGTATCAAGGTCCTCGAGGTCGAGCTACCACGCGATTCTACAGGAGCAAGGCGAGGCCGCTCATACCATCTGGGCATCTCGCATGTGTCCAGGCTTACCAAATAAATCCCGACGAGACTGCGTCAAGCTCCTTATACCAAGATAAAGCCCGAAACTAGGTCGACTTGAAAGTACCTGGGTCCCCCAACTTCAAGGTACCTCGTGACACTCTCTTAGAGCTTGCTACTATCTCTACTTTCACTAGGAGACCTTAAGGGTGCCAAACTTGTCTTGCAAAGGCCCTCCTGCCTCGTCGAGCTATAATCTCGACCTGTTCGAGCGTTAAAGGAAGGAGCCCGTAAAGCCTCATCGTCACCCAAAGCGCCAAGATCCACTGTAGATATTGGCATGGTTAAATCAAGTAGCAAGAGCAGTACTCGAGCGTACCTCTCCACCATTCCAGAAGCGAGCCAATGTCACCTGTTTATGGTAAACATCTGACCAGAGCCTGCTAGCCAAGCCCGTAATCCCATTAGGAAGCCTACACAATTAGGTCAAGCTCCATGATAAAGCTCGGTGTAGCTAAACCAAGCTCCCAACTACAAGGTTGGAACCCAATGGGATATTTCGCCCTAAAAATTGTTAGCACCAGCTCCATGGGAAGACCATCATCTAGCTACGTAACAATCGAGAGGTCCCCGAAGGACCCCGCCAGTGTATTGGATCCTTAGGTACCTCTCCCTCAAAGAATATCAAATGTCACCACAGGTAACCTCTATGAAGTACCTCTCCAAAGTAACATGCAAAACTAGAGCTCTTCTCTCGGCAACATAGGAAGAGATGATTGACTTCCATGACATTTAAAGTACCATTAATGAGGTTAACCATATTAATGGAGACAGTCAACCAAGTTAATGACATGATCAACACCATTAATAAGAGAGTATCCAACTCTTTAATGGCCACCATTAGTGAAAGAATCCTAAAAGGAAACAAATGCCTTTACCTCCAAGATATCCTCTATATCCGATTCTTTTGGGTAAACTATAACTGAAAATCCCGCCTATCAAGGAAGGAAGAGTCCGAAGAGGAAACAATCACATCCCCTCCGAGATATTAGCCACGATCCGATCAACTACATTAAAGGAAGAATCCACTGTAGATCTTGGCATGGTTAAATCAAATAGCAAGAGCAGTACTCGAGCGTACCTCTCCACCCTTCCAGAAGCGAGCCAAGGTCGCCTGTTTATGGCAAACACTTGACCAGGGCCTGCTAGCCAGGCCCGTAACCCCGTTAGGAAGCCTGCACAATTAGGTCAAGCTCCATGATAAAGCTCGGCGTAGCTAAGCCAAGCTCTCAACTACAAGGTTGGAACCCTATGGGATATTTCGCCCCTAAAATGGTTAGCACAAGCTCTATGGGAAGACCAGCATCTAGCTATGAAATAATCGAGAGGTCCCCGGGGGACCCCGCCAGTGTACTGGATCCTTGGGTACCTCTCCCTCAAAGAATATCAAATGTCACCGTAGGTAACCTCCATGAAGTACCTCTCCAAAGTAATATGCAGAACTAGAGCTCTTCTATCGGCAACGTAGGAAGAGAGGATTGACTTCCATAACATTTAAAGTACCATTAATGAGGTCAACCTCATTAATGGAGGCAGTCAACCCAGTTAATGACATGATCAACACCATTAATAAGAGGATATTCAACTCTTTAATGGCCACCATTAGTGAAAGAATCGTAAAAGGAAACAAATGCATTTACCCTCAAGATATCCTCCATATCTGATTCTTTAGGGTTAACTATAACAGAAAATCCCGCCTATCAAGGAAGAAAGAGTCCGAAGAGGAAACAATCACATCTCCTCCGAGATATTAGCCACGATCCGATAAGCTACATTAAAGGAAGAATCGTACTCAATAAGGAAGGGAAGATTGAAGAATCCTAGACTTGCACGCCAAGGCAGTCACCATTTATAAATATGCCTGTAAAAGGCATAGAAGAGCTCTCGGATCAATGAAAGAAGACATACATGCTTTGTTTAAAGATCTCTCGACATCATCAATGTATTGTATTACCTTTACCTAGAATATACCGGTATCGGTCTACATTCGACAACCATTGTAAGCTCTGCAGAGCAACTACGTTGTATTACTTCACCATTCTTGTAAGCTCCCCGGAGCATTCTCTGATATATACATAAGGAAGGGTATTCCACCTTCCTCCGGATATTGCCTTGGGGTTTTTAAGCATGTGATCATTCGTGATGTTTTTTTCCCCTTGGTCAGTCCATCTCCCTCTACAAAAGACTTGTGTATTTCCTATTATCTACTGTGTTACGCATGTATGTATGCGGGCTAGAAACCGACCTCATTGGTTCTAGCTCTATAATCTTTCTTACATGAGATTGGGAAACAACAACGAAGACCTAAGGAAACGAAGCTAGATTCCTACCCCGCTGGACCTAGCGCTCTTATCCCCTCATTCATACGCCAAAGTCACACGTCAAGATGAGGAGAAACCTTCCAGACCAGCTTGAAGGAAGTCAATGAGCTCTCCACATCATCTCTGTGGTAGAAATCGAGCTCTCAGACACTGGAGCTAGATAAGCCCCCCTCCTCACTTGCTATCTATATCGGGAAATTACTGGAAGGAATCGGGCTCCAGGACCGGGCTCCGGGTACTATGATGGACTCCAACTCCGACCGAGGACCAGGACCAGGACCAGGACCAAGATCAACCTCTTCACACCAACAAGAGAAGCTCAAGCTCCCCAGATTTACTTTATAAGCACGAAGCCCGATGGGCGGGATGACTTGTCTCCTCAAGCTCCCCAGATCTACTACATAAGCGCGAAGCCCGACCGGTGAGATGGTTTGTCTCCTACCTCCAATTTCATCCTCCTTCATATTAATACAAGATTAGGTCAGATATCAACGGTACCGACCCCGGCCACCACTTTCACTGTAGTTGTCTCGAGGGCGTTAATGGGGATTTCTCATCCTAAACAAATTTCCAGTTAACACTTTCTGGCGCCGTCTGTGTGAAATTTCCACACCCCTTTTGAAAGCCTTTATGTCTCTACATGAGTATCATTATACTGTCTAGGTAACAGATTCATTATTCATGGAATATCATTTACTATATACGATGTCTTTTCTCCATACTTGTCTACATCGCCTATGCATTGCATGAGGTGCTCATTTTGTCATTTAACGAGTTTCGTTCATTGTGGAGGAAATATGGTACGTGGGATTCCTGCTGGAACCAGTTCATTATGCTACTCCTTTGAAGAGAACCTGCTAAGAAAATCGTGGAGCTCCAATACAGTAGCTCCCCGCTTAAAGATCTCCTATATAGCTGAACCATTCTGAAACATCGAGAGCTTCTATACAGTAGAACTGCACCTCTCCTGCTTTTCTACAGCAGATTCGCTCCGCCATCAGTATATCACTTATCCAGCAGATCCACTAGGCTTCGACGTGTTCATACGGATCCCCTCATGCCTCCTGGTCCGCCCTTCGTAAGATCCTAGGTAGAGGTAGCAGGTTGACCCATGAATCTAAAAAGCCAACTCAGCTGTGTAGCTTCTAGAGCAGGACTACCAGTAATAGACCAGTGGCTTCGTTCTATATGTACCGGGCCATTCACCGCCCTTGCAAGCCACCGAATCCCGATCTGATCGAGGAGGTCTCAGAAGCTTCTCACATTTGGTAAGGCCACATACGTGCCTAAGCAAGCTTCTAGAGCGGTAGCATTGCTACAAGACTGGTGGCTTTGCTCTATATGTACCGGGTCATTCATCGCCCTAGCAAGCCACCGAAGCCCGATTTGATCGAGGAGAGCCCAAAGGTTTCCCACTCTTGGCAAGGCCTTCTACATGCCTAATCTAACATCTGGAGCAACAGCCTCGCTGTAAGGCCAAATGGCTCCTCACCTCATGCAAAGAGTTTGTCAACGCCCAAGTGAGACACTGAACTCTCGATTCATTCCAGCAGGGTCCAAAGCCCTCTCTCTGTTGCTGGGGATTTCTTGGATCCTCGAGCATGCATCTAGACCAGTACCTACGGTTGCTTCGCTCCATGTTTATAGGGCCATTCACTGTCCTAGCAAGCCACCGAAACCCGATCCGATCGAAGAGGTCTCAGAAGCTTCCCACATTTGGTAAGACCACCTACGTGCCTAAGTAAGCTTCTAGAGTGGTAGCATCGCTACAAGACCGGTGGATTCGCTCTATATGTACCAGGTCATTTATCGCCCTAGCAAGCCACCGAAGCCCGATCTGTCTTGGGTCAGACAACGCCCAAGTGAGCCACTACGACCCTGATTCATTCCAGCATGGTCCAGAGCCTCATTTCAATTGTAGGGGACTCCAAAGATTCCAAACATGATTCTGGACCAGTACCAGACTGGTGGCTTTAAGTTTATGGGGCCATTCATCACTCTAGCGGGATACCTTGGTCCCAATCTACCTCTCTGAGCCAGCTTCCACAACCTTGGTTGGATCAACTTGAATCAGCCTTGACCTCCATCTCCTCAGTTGGATCAATTGAGATCTCTTTTACCTCTTCTACTTTGGTAACACCAATCTGGACCTCTACTTTGACAGATTCAGATAGAGAGGTAGGCAGACATGAAGCCCCCCATGCATCTACAGCAGTAGAGGACTTCAAGGTAGTTCCTACCTCAACACGAATATACATGAAATTAGAAATGGGAACCAAGTTCTTCTCATCATCTGCGCATTAATAATCTCAATAATTTCCGGCTTCGGTCAAAGCAGACCCAGGTAACTCTCAACTTTCTCTGTGATCTATTCAAGGTATCCATCATCCAATGATGATCAGGTTTGAGGGAAGAAGAGCTCGAGCTGCATAGCAAGTAACACAGAAGTGTCCTTCAGCAAATGAAGCACCCACCTTGGCTCCCAAGGTAGCCACGCTGCTATGCAGAGTTTAAACCACTCCCAACATTTGGTCGTGGGTTGAAGAAGTAACCGTCCTCCTTGGCTGGCACGAGCTCGACCTTAGCAAACACCAGCTTGCTCCCAGAGATTATCATACAGATGACTCCTCTCCATTTGTACTAGGCCTTCCAATGCCCTTGTGAGCTATCGAGGTCTCGATCCGTTTGGGGAGCACCTAAAGGTTCTGATTCAATCACAGTGGGGTCTCATCTACCCCAAGAGGACTTCCAAACCATTCACATCACTTGGGGACTAGAAGCTCAATATTTTCTCAATACTCCAGTGCGAGGAGCGATGGCTTTAGCATCATCTGGAGAGATTCTACTCATTAAAGAACTCTTAGAGCGAGACTGGTTATCAACCGACACCACCATGCATTGATACAACTTCGTATTAGCCCACCATGAGTTTGCATCTCTTTCGATTTCATTATCTAAAGTATATCTCATGTGATCACCATCACCAGGAGAGCTACACCGCACTCTTAATGCCCTGGACTGGATAAAACCTCTCCAGGAGGATTGCCATCACCAGGAAAGCTCCATAGCCCTCTTGATGCCCTGGACTGGATAAATCCCTCCAGGAGGAATGCCATGATATTTCGATAATGATCGCCTCGAGACCAGAAAATAGTTAAGATAGAGCTCCAGATGCCTCGGTCGGGCACCACCCCCCGCCAAGCAGGGTCTGAGTGTAAGAGCATAGTTGCCATCCAGATCTTGAGACTAGGGATTGATTGGGGAAGACCCCTCATCACCCCTGATGCCTTGGTCGGGTGACCTCCTCTAAGAAGGATCCGAGTGTAAGAGCATAGTTGCCATCCGGATCAAAATTCCAAGATATAGCTAGATAGCGCTCCTGATGCCTTGGTCGGGCTTCGACCCCCAAGAAGGATCCAAGTGTAAGAGCATAATTGCCATCCAGATCAAAATTCCAGGATATAGCTAGATAGTGCTCTTGATGCCTTGGTCAAGCTTCGACCCAAGAAGGATCCGTGTGTAAGAGCATAGTTGCCATCCGGATCAAAATTCCAGGATATAGCTAGATAGCGCTCTTGATGCCTTGGTTTGGCTTAGACCCCCAAGAAGGATCCGAGTGTATGAGCATAGTTTCCATCCAGATCAAAAATCCAAGATATAGCTAGATAGCGCTCCTGGTGCCTTGGTCTGGCTTTAACTCCTAAGAAGGATCCAAGTTTAAGAGCATAGTTGCAATCCGGATCAAAATTCCAGGATATAGCTGGATAGCGCTCCTGATGCCTTGGTCAGGCATCGACCCCTTAGAAGGATCCGAGTGTAAGAGCATAGTTGCCATCTGGATCAAAATTCCAGGATATAGCTAGATAACGCTCCTAATGCCTTGGTCAAACTTAGACCCCTAAGAGGGATCCGTGTGTAAGAGCATAGTTGCCATCCGGATCAAAATTCCAGAATATAGCTAGATAGCGCTCTTGATGCCTTGGTCGGGCTTCGACCCCCCTAAGAAGGATCCGAGTGTAAGAGCATAGTTGCCATCTGAATCAAAATTCCAGGATATAGCTAGATAGCCCTTTCGATCCCAAGCTTAATAGATTGCTAGACAGTTCTCTTCTTGATACCTCATTCGGGCTATAAACCCCCTAGAGGAGCTCGAGGATGGAGGGCTCTTTTGCTTAAACTCTAATGTCCCAGTTATTACTGGTGTATTATTCTCCGTGTACATGTGGTTGCTTACTGTGACAGGTATGGACCGGTCTACGACCAAACAAAGGGACTATTTACCAAAGTCATTGATCTACAAGTCTCTGTCGAGTCGAAAAGCCCGAGCTAGCTATCTACTTTCAGTATTAAGCAGTTTTCTTACCTTGTTACTTTTCCAAAGCTAAGTCACCTCACTATAGAGGTTGAACCTACATGGAGATCAGAAATGAAGCAAGTACATGCAAATGAAAATTTGAACCAGATCTAAAGTGAAATTCCATTAATGAATTGGGGAGTCTATCCCTTGGTAAGACTACAGCAATCGAACAGGGAGCCCAACCTCTGGTTCCGGGCTATAAAAATAATAATAATAATAATAATGAATGATGATGATGATCAAGCATGAGTAAGGGTGGGCATCAAGCATGAGTAAGGGTGGATTCAAACTTCTGCATCGTCATGATTTCCTCCTGCTTCCCCTTCCTCGGGATGAACCTCTCCCCTTTTTCATCTTTCAGGTGGTCGCTCATCCTGGTTAGCCACCTCTCCCTGAGGATGCCCCTTGATTATCTGATTCTCAGCTGGATCCTCCTCTAAGACCTCATTGACCACTGTCATGATCTCAGGTGGTATAGCAGCATCAAGAAGATTGGCCATTGACTCTAGCATGATATCTCCTTCTTCTTCTCCATGGGTTGAAGCCCCCTCAAAGAATCTCCAGGACCTGAAGCAGGGAAGGTCGGGATAGGAGGAGGTAGATCTGGTATTTCAGGCTGCTTCCAAACTCCGTCTCCAGTAGAAAAACCCGTTTCGTCATTGTTGGGGCGAGACATCTCTGCAACCCTAGACATGATGCTTCACTATCCCAACCGGCGATGCTTGATAGATCAAAGGGAAGAGGAAGGGTCTCCGCGACCTAGAAGGGAGCATATAAATACCCCCCACTAAAAGAGGCTTCCACTTTAGCCTGAAGCTTGGCAATTTGGGCCTTTAGAGCTTGGTTCTCAGCATTTAGTGCATTTGCCTCTTCCTTCCAATCATCCCGTTGGCTGGCTCATCGCTTAGACTAAAGAGTTTCTTGATCAAAAGACCGCTTCAGCCTCTCGTGGTCGTACTGAAGCTCAGCCAGCTGTGTTTCCATTCCCCTCTAGCTGGAAGTCATCTCCTGGACCAAGGATTGAGCATGCGCCAACAATCCCATGGTTCGCTTAGCCTCAACTTTAACCCTAGCTGCCCGATCTCGGAGAAAGGTTACTTGGTGACCCACTACTACATTGAACTTGAAAGCTTGCAAAGTTTTAAATAAAGGTTAGAAAGTGATAAAAGCTCGCAATCACAGAAAATAAAGGCGATGACTACCTCGGCCAGAAGGGCATACCCCTTGGTAACTAGAATTTCCACAGGCATGAAAGCCATCATAGAAAGCTTGCCACCCAGGTAAGATGCAACGAACTGCTTCAAAATTTCAACCTGACCAACCGAGCCCGTTGATAGTGGGGGCGAGTTGGAGGAATCTCAGGAATACTAGCCTCGGGATCCCCTGAATTCTGAACTGCTTGAGATACAAATGGAACAGTTGAAGAGGTGGGTTGTGTAACTGAGGAAGCAGCAGCTATAGTAGGGGCCACTGACGAAGGGGCAGAGGTTGTTGTATCAGCAGCTTGAAGAGCAGACCCTCCTCGATTTAGAGCTCTAGCAGCCCGCGATGCAAGAATAGCCATCTTAGATCTCATCGGGAAGGCGATGGAGCAGGAGCAGGTGAAGCAATGGCTAAAAGGGTTGGCCCTCCTTCCTCCTTGGTAGCCAAGAAGGTTCTCTAGGATGATCTGGTAGGAGATAGAGAGGTCCGAGCTTGTCGGGCTTCGCGAGAAGCTGGGGCAACAACAAAAATTGTTAAAAAAAAGGGTAAAGCAATCAGAACTGAACCATTCAGCGACCCAAAAGTTTGATGGTTTAAGGTACTTACGAGGAGTAGCGTTGGATGTTCGAAGATAGTGGTTTACCCGACGAGGATCAAAGCAGTCAGGAATTTCATGTTCAAGTAGTTCCTGGCAAGGATAGCTTTCAGCACCGTCTCAGATTCAGCAGGCAAGGATTCTCGTTCCCATGAGGGCTTATCATTGAAAGAGATTGGAACCGTGAACTCATGCCCACCTATAAAGATCGAGCTCTTCCAATCTTTGTCAATCAATATCCATTCTTCTTTCCAGGTCGGGTCCTTCTTTGAAGCTCAAGGGATGATGAAATTAAATTTGTTCTTGGCCTTGGCGTAAAACTGACTTCAGTGGACCCAGACCAGACTCCCAATTTGAAAAAGGAAAACAAGCTCCTCTGCCCCGGGTTCTCTAGTTATCTTGCTTAGCTCGTATTGATCTCTCCATAACAAGAGGAAGCCAATCAGGTGCCTCCAAAAGCTTGGTGTTAAAGGGAGGGGAGCCAGCTGAAGGGCGTTGAGAGCCAGCAGAAGGGTAGTATGAAAATGGAGTGTTACCCCACTCTCGAAGGCCGTAACATGGATGAGGAGCACACCTTTGGTTTGAATTAAAGACGTCATAATTTCTGTGTGGGACTGTTAAGGAGACGCTGTCAGGAATGTCGTATCTGGACGTCAATCGACTGATCGTTGGGTCAACGGCAGAATCTGTAATAACTCGAAAATCATATGGAGGACGCCTCACTAAGGAAGGATCGACGACAATGACTTGGTTTTTTCCAGAGATGCCGACCTTATTCTCTTCCCCAGAGTCCTTATCTACCAAGTTTAGGGGTTGTCCGGTTGGTTAGAAACCCCCAGTCCCGATGGCTACATTCAGGTTTGTTCGACGATGTTACGGGGACAAAGGAGAGTCTTCCTCGCCTAGGTCTCGTTGAGCGTGTTTTCCATGGGCGAGACTGGGGGTTGTCGTGCCCAACTGTGCCTTTAACAATGGAGTCAATGGAGTCATGATTGATCTTTGACATGGTAGAACAGGTTTTGGGGGTTGAAGAAAAAGGAAAATCGATATAAGGTAGAAGATAGAGGAAATCTGAAAATTCGAAATTGAAAGGATGAATGAGGAAACGACAATAAACTTTAAGTTAAATAGAGGTTAGGGTTGTAATGACGATGGTGATATCCTCGGGAAGATCGCCTCGAGCCTCGGCGAGGGATGTAACGCAACCGGTTTGCTTTGAGGATTACACCAATCCAAGTTTGACACGTCACTTAAGCAGTTAGTAAGAAGATTTCATTCGAGATTTTTAGTAATTATCTCGCAACGATAAATTTCCCAATTAAATAGGGAATCTGACTCTAACCCCAACTCTACCTCCGGTTTTCAAGTCAGAGGGGACTTCTATTAATAGTAAAATTTGGCTAATGGTCAAAGAGAAATTTTTCACTCTCCTAGCTCGAATTAAAGCTAGAAATCGCTATTCATAGGACCTCGGGCAAGCCCTAGGGCTACCTCGCATAATCGAGGAAGGATTATCGGGCATTAGAGCAATCAGGAGTGAAGCTAGGCAAGTCCATGTCGAGCCCATATGTGAACACTAGAATCAGGGCTTCTCGAGATCACCTATCCCGAAACCTTAGTTCCTGGGGTTGGGCTCCAAAACCACCCTGTGAAAGCGAGAAAAGATCACCCGAGCTCAGGAAGCTCTCGAAGCGAAGCTCGACATAAACAAAAGTGAGCTCCTTCCAGACCAAGGCTTTCAGAGGTCAAGTTCGACTCGTAGCCTACGCCAGAAGCCCACCAACCTCTCCAGAAGCCCGCTGTCTCTGCTAGGCGTGAAAGAAGAATCTCGCCTGAACTACACTACCCCTAGTAAGTGCCCACAAGTCCATTCCCAAGCTTCTGAGAATAGAACCAAAGCATAGGTTTATCTCGCTCTACAGGACAACGCACAGCTAACTCAATAACCTCCATGAAGAATCATGCCACAAATACGTGAAAAAAATATTATGGTGTGTATAGAATTAATCTAGAGGGGGTGAATAGATTTTAAACAATTTTACCCAATTTTTGTTAAAGGTCAAGTTTACAAAAATACCCCTAGCTAGTTACAATAAAATCACAAGTGTAAAAATACAGAAATAATAAAGACACTTTAGATATACGTGGAAACCCTCCAAATGGGAAAAACCATGGGCTGTTAAGTGCGCCACACTCGAACAATGAAACCACTGATGATAGAGGCGTTACAACCTACTCCCGATATATAACCCACTACCACTACCTAATATCGGTATTAAGTAGACCTAGTCCAACTAACTTACGCATGAAGCAACCTACTCCCGGATGCAACGCAAGACTTACTTCTTAATAAAGAGATAAACACCCTATGTGAATATATGATGATATTTAAACAACAAACAAGGCTAGGGTACCTTATATGCTTATCTAGGGTAATGAGATGGCAATAAATGCAATCCTAGATATCAAAAGCTAAATGACATGCCATAAAGCTTAACAAGACATAGAACAAGCAATCCTATGAAGCTATCATAAAGGCCAAAACAACACATGTTGTCATTAAGCATGGCAAGGACTATAATGCAATCACTAAATGAAATCAATGAGTCATAAACAATATGTGTTGACGGGAAATTTACTTGAGATGAGAAATTTCTGTTAACACTTTCGAGACCACTACCACGAAAGCAGTGACCGGGGTCGGTACCGTTGGTTCCCGACCTGTTTATGAAAGATGAGAGGTAATAACAGTAAATGGGAGCTCTATATTTGATATATTGCTTTAAGATACAAATAACTCTCTTATCTTCTCACAATCTCTCGGAGGTGTAGGGTGGTGGCACCTTGGTGCCTGTCGAATAGTGGAGATGAAGGTGACCGTGTTTTTTAATCAGAATTTGGGCCCTCCTTCTATGCGTAGGTCTGCTGTTTATAATTTTCAGTCTCTGTCGTTCGTTCTTTTTTTTGTCTATATCCTTTCCTTATGCTTGGCTTCACATATATATATCGTCCAAGTAGGTTTTTAGTTTACGAATACTCTACCATAATCTCATGAATCCGTTCCCTTCTTATCGGATGGGGTTTGTTATTTAAATTTGAATTGTTTCCGGATTCGATGGCATCATTGACGAAGATAAGTTGGTTCCCTTGTTTGAATTTAAACTCTTGACGTATATGTAGATATCATGTGGAGATGATCCTGTGTGCATTCGTGCCATCAATCTTCATGGAGGTCACCTTGCCAGCTACCCGTTGCTCCGTAGAGCGATATGGATCCATGCTTTTGCTATGTTCTTAGATGCTTAAGATGGATTTTCCTTGACCTGTGGAGGCTTGAGGTGCTCTTATAGACCTCTCCGGGAGGTAGCTGGGGTAGTGTAAATCCAGGCGTGATTCTTCCCTATGCCTAGGAAGGACAGCGGGCTTCTTGAGAGGTTGGCGAGCTTCTTTCGAATGTCCCTTGAGCTTGGAGACTTCCCCTAGAATTTACGAACGGTTGTGGAGCTCGACCTTTAAGCCGAGGTTTCCCGATAGATGGCCTGGAGAAGCCTAGGCTCCAGTACTTCTTTAGGGGCTCGTCCCGGCCGCATCTGGCTTATCTTCGGGTAACTTTGAAGCCGAATCGGCCTTTCCTGCTCTTGCGGGGTGGCTTTTTCGGGCTTCATGATTGTCGATTGAAGGTGGAAAATTTATCTTTGACCCCTGACCAACTTTCCCTATTAACAGAAGTCCCTTCTGACTTGAACACCGGTGGTAGAGTTGGGGTTGGTGTCCGATTCCTTGTTTAATTGAGAAAGTTTTTCGCCATAAAGATAATTAATGAGAGCGAAATTTTCTCATTAATTACCCAACATTTTGAATTTGAAACTGAGTGTTATTCAAAGAAACACAGCTGTAATACAGTGGTGATCTTCCCGAGGATATCGCCCATAGACCTCTATTTAAGCCCGGTCTGAACGTCACGTTCTTTATACTTCCTCAAATCTCAAACTTTCAAATTTCTTCTTCCCTATTTTTCCGTCGAAATCTTTTACTTGCTCTCTCACCTCTCTTTCCCATCGATGTCGACTTCCACAGATAGTGTTGATGCCTTAGTGGATGGCTCCGGAGGGCCTAACCTAGCTCCTCTTAAGTGGGTGAGAGGGATTTCAAGCTACGAGGAATCTTCTCCCTCCGCCAGCACAGTCGTTCAAACAAGAAAGCTTCTATCTGCTCTGGCTTTTCAAACCGGCCTGACAACCCTCTGAACTTAATTGACGAAGACTGTGACATCGGGGAGAGATTAGATGCGGTCGGGGGGGCTCAAGTCATGGCGACGGAGCTCCCTCCAGTGAAAATCCTTCCTTTCGAACCCAGGGTCATCCCCGACTCTATTGTTGATCCTAAGTCGATCGGCCGCTTACAGGACAAGTATGGTATTCCTGATATCGTTTCTCTAATCGTCCCCAATCGGAACTACGATTCTTTTAACCTGCCCAAAGGTGTGCTTCCTATTCATGTCGTGACTTTTGAGAGTAGGGTGAGGCTTCCTCTCCACCCCACCATATGGTGGGCTCTCAATGCCCTTCAGCTGGCTCCATTTCAACTGATGCCCGGCTTTTTGAGGCATCTAATTGACTTCCTGGTATTGTGAAGGGAGCAATGCGAGGTGAGGGAGGTAACCAGGGAGGCTGGTGCTGAAGAGCTCGTCTTCTTTTTCCAGATCGGCAGCCTGACAGGAGTCCCACGAGGCCAATTCTATGCTAAGGGTAAGAATAGGCTCAACTTTATCATCCCCTAGGCTTCAAAGAAGGACCCCGCTTGGAAAGAAGACTGGGTATTGGCCAGGGTAGACTGGGGGAGCTCCGTCTTCATCGGCGGGCATGAGCTCGAGGTTCCCACCACCTTTAATGACAAACCCACCTGGGGTCGGGATTCCTTGCCCGATGAATCTGAAGCCATGCTGAAGACCATCCTAGCTCGGAATTATTTGAATCTGAAGTTTCTGAACGCCGACCCCTTCGATCCCCATAGGGTGAACAGGTACCTGCGGATATCTGGTGCTTCCCCTCGTAAGTATCTCGATCTATCTTACTTTTTTTTTTATATTTTAGGGTTCAGTTCTGTTAATCTTGATTCTTTTCTCTAACAGTATTTGTAGTTGCTCCAGCTTCTCTTGAAGCCCGACAAGCTGGGATTCCTCCTCATCCTTCTAGATCACCTCCGGGCGCTCTCCTGACTGTTTCAAAGAAGAGAGGGTCAACCACTAAGGTAGATACCCTGTTCATTCCTTTCCCTTCTCCTTCCCAGGTGAAGTCCAAGATGGCTCTTCTGGTGTCTCGGGCTGTGAAGGCTTTAAACCGAGGAGGGTCTACTTCCCAAGTAGTTAATAAGTCTATTCCTGCCCCTCCTCCAGATGTTTCTGCTCCAAACGATCCCCCCCGAGTACCGCTACTCCTCTCTGCAGATTCGGTTGTATCTCGGGTAGTCGAGGTTTCTACGGAGCCCGATGCTAATTTTTCTGAGGTCGCCCCTTCTCGCCCTCACCAGCAAACGAGCTTGGTGGGTCAGGATGAGGTCCTGAAACAATTTGTCGCATCTTGTCCAGGCGGCGGGCTTTTTAGGATGTCCGCGATGCCTGTAGACATCTTGATCACCAAAGGGTCCGCCCTTTTAGCCGAGGTAAAATGTCGCTTTTAGTTCTTCATTGAGCTACTTGACTTGTCATTTTCTAACATGATTTTCCTTTGCAGGCTTTCAAGTTTCAGGTAGCCATGGGGCATCAGGTAGCCTTTCTCCGTGATCGGGCAACCAAGGCTGAGGGTGAAGCTGAGCGAGCCATGGGGTTGCTAGCGTGGGATCATACCCTGGTCCAAGAGATGATCTCCAGCCAACAAGGAATGGAGACGCAGCTAGCTGAGCTTCAATGCGATCATGAGAGGCTGAAGCGAGCTTTTGATTAGGAGACTCTCCGGTCGAATCGGTAGGCTAGTCAGCCGGATGATTGGAGGGGAGAGGCGAATGCCCTAAATGTTGAAAACCAAAACTTGCAGGCTCGAGTTACCCAGCTCTAAACCGAAATGGAAGCCTCTTTTAGCGAGGGGTACTACTATACCTCCTATCAGGTTACAGAGGCTCTTCCCTCCATTCGATATTTCTAGTATCGAAGGCTGGGATAGAGCGGAGGTTATTTCACGAGCTGCAGAGATGTCTCGCCTCAAAACTGATGGAGCTGGTCCTTCTGGGAAGGGAACTAAGAAGCAGTTGGAGGCACCAAATCTGCCTCCTCCTGTTCCAGTCTTACCAGCATCCAGTCCTAGCGAATCCTCAAAAGATGTTCATAACGAGGAACCAGAAAGAGGACTTGTTGAAGCCAGAGATTCCTCTGCAGTGCTCTCAGGAATGGAGTCAATAGAAGGTGTAAACGTGCCTGAGTCGGTGTCCAACCTTCTCGAAGCAGCTATACAACTTGAAGTTATAGCAGTGATCAATGAAATCATGAAGGAGGATCCTGCTGAACCCGAGGCAGCCGGGGTTGATCCGTAGGACGAGGTGGAGGGGGCGGCTGATGCAGCTGGCTAGGACGAGCCGCGACAGGGGAGAGGGGCAGAGGGCGAGGTCCATTCTGTGGAGGAGGAAGCTGAAGGCCCTTAGGAAGATAAAGAAGCTTGAGTTCTCTTCCATGTAATTTATTTTAATTGCCCAGAAAAGGGGAGGGGGGCATCCCATCTTCAACTGTGTTTGATCTCTTATTTTTTTTCCTTTGTAGCCCGGAACCAGGGACTGGGCCCCCCTTGCTTGTAGTTGCCTTGTTGGGGGATAAGCTCCTTTACTTGATAATTAAAGTTTAATCTCAGATCTAAATCTTGCTCCCACGAACTTGCTTGATCGTCCAGCTTTTATATCGAAGCGAGCTATCTTTGGGAAAAATTAAGATAAGAAAAACAAGTTATTGGCATTGAGCCCCCGCTCCAATGGAACTCCTAGCTCCACTTATTCTGCTGACAGTCCCCTTGTTTGATTGTGGGTTTGCTGTAGTAAGTAACCGTGTATTAAGGAGAGCTAGTAAAATAACATGAGCATTTAGAGCTTAAGTAAGTCGAGCCCTCCATCCCCGAGCCGCTTTAGGAGGTTGTAGCCAGAGTAAAACATTAAGTGGGGAATTGTTTAGTCCTTTCTTAGGCTTGGGATCAAGAGGGTTGCTGGGCTTTCCAGCTCGATTCCTTCTTGGGGGTGGTAGCCCGACCAAGGGATCATGAGGGCTATCTAGCTATTTCCTGGTCTCTAGATCTGGATGGCAACTATGCTCTTACACTCAGATCCTTCTTGGGGGTGGAAGCCCGACCAAGGCATCAACAGCGCTATCTAGCTATTTCCTGGTCTCGAGATTCGGATGACAACTATGCTCTTACACTCAGACCCTTCTTGGTAATGGGTGGTGCCCGGCCGAGGCATCAGGAGCAGCAATGGGGCTTCCCCGGCTTACCCTTGGTCTTGAGGCGATATTGTCAAAACTTTCCATGTAGACCCAAATCATTGTAGGACATAGTTGAAGAAGGAGTATATAGGAAAAGGCTGGCTTTATTGATATGGAAGATGGAGTACAATACTGTCAGAAGAAAAAAAAAATAATAAATGAAGCTAGTAGGAGGTTGCCTGTTCCTGAATACCCTGTTCAAGGGTAAAATATCCTTTGGTAATCCGTATTCCAAGTATGGTCGATGAGTCGGCCATCCATATCCTCGAGCTTGTACGCACCATTACGAATAACCATTTTTATTAGGTAGGGTACTTCCCAGTTGGGCCCTAGGACCCTCTTCCTAGTGTTCACTTTCCGGAGGACCAAATTCCCCTCTTTGAAGCTTCGGGTTTTAACCCTCTTGTTGAAGTACCTGGCAATCCTGCCTTGGTAGATTGCTACCTTTTCAGCTATTCGATCTTGCTTTTCCTCCTAGAGGTCCAAGCTAGCTCAGATCTTGTTTTCATTGCTTCCCGGTTCAAACCGTTGGACTCTAAAGGATGTCAACTTGTGCTCTATAAGTAGGACTGCTCAAACCCCGAAGGCGAGGGAGTAGGGCGTTTCCCCGGTAGCTGTTCTCCTTATAGTGCGGTAAGCCCAGAGGACCTCGGGAAGCTCCTCCACCTATCTGCCTTTCTTTTGTTGTAGTTTTTCTTTAACAACTTCTTGATGGTTTTGTTCGTGGATTCCACTAGACCATTGGTCTAAGGGTGGGCTACTGAAGGAAAAAGAAGGTCGATTCCCAAACCTTGACAGAAATCTCTGAATCGGGCATTGTCGAACTGTTTCCCAAGGTCAGTTATTATGATCAGAGGAGTTCCGAACCTGTAAACTACATTGGTTTTGATCAATCTTGTTGTGTTTTCTTCTGATATCATGGAGAGTGGTCCGGCTTCAACCCATCTTGTGAAGCAGTCAATTGCTATGATAGCATGCTTGGCCTGTCCTGGAGCTGTAGGATGCAGTCCAATCAAATCTACCCCCCACATTGTAAAGGGGTATGGCGAGCAAAGAGACGACAAACGCTCTGGAGAGAGGTGACTCAAGTTTGCGGCCTTCTGGCACGCCTCGTATGTTTGCACCAAGTTCTTAGCATCTTGATGGATGGTCGGCCAGTAATACCCCATGTGGAGAACCTAATATGCCAAGGCCTCTCCTCCAATATGATTCCCGCATTCCCCTGAATGAACCTCTCTCAAAGCCTACTGGGCATCTTCCGGGTGTAGACATCGGAGCAGGGGAAGGGATTTCCCCCTTCGGTATAAATGTCCATCCACCATGCAATATCGGATCATTAGCCTTTTAACCCTCCTAGCTTGGTCGGGCTCCCCGGGGAGTTTTCCGTCCTGTAGATAGTCCTCTATTGGATCCATCCAGTATGGCTGTCGGTCTAGGGTTTAAGCTTCCATACCAGTCGTAGTGCTAGGTAGGGGGATTACTTGAAGAGGGACTCCGTGCGGTAGGGTCTGGCCACCAAAGGCAGCTATCTTAACTAGGACGTTAGCCCGATGATTTAGCTATCGAGGTATCTGCTCGATTCTGAATCCTCTAAATCTGGACCTTAGCTGTTGTACCAGTTTTAGGTAAGCGATCATGTTATCCCTTTTGGCCTGATAATTCCGGAAACTTGGTTGACCACGAGTGAAGAGTCGCTCTAGATGTTCAAGTAATCGACCCCGAGCTTTATGGCAACTTTAATCCCAGCTAGCAGGGCTTTGTATTCCGCTTCATTGTTTGTGGCTTTAAATTCGAATTTGAAACAATGGCAGCACTCAGTTTCTTCGATTAGTACTATGCCCACTCCTCCCTCAGACTACCCAGAAGCTCCATCTGTGTAGAAAGTCCATAACTCGCAGTCCTCCAGCCAGTTGTCAGCTTCTAGAATCCTCTCAAGGGTAACATCTGTTACAGCGGGGGTTACCTGATCTGAAGGTACTGAAAGGTCGGCCACAAAGTTCACTAGTGCTTGAGCTTTTATCGTGGTCCTAGGCATGTATTTTAAATTGAACTGGGTAAGCTCTAAGGCCCATAGAACCAGCCTTCCAGAAACATCCAACCTTTGCAAGAATTGACGGAGGGGTTGGTCTGTCACCACTGTTATTGAATGAGCATGAAAGTAAGGACGGAGTTTCCTTGCCGAGGTCATCGAGGCATAAGCGAGCTTTTCCAGCAAAGTATAGCTCTTTTTGGGCTTGGTTAGAGCGCGACTCATATAGTAGATAGGTCACTGGATCTTATCCCCGCATTCCTTGACCAAGGCCCCACTTACAGCGGTTTTTGAAATGGCCAAGTATATCTGGAGCTATTCTCCAGGATTTGGATTGACCAGCAGTAGAGGGCTTGTTAGGTATCTTTTCAAAGCTTGGAAAGCCTGTTCACTCTCCTGATCCCACTTCATGTTTCTTCCCTGCTTGATAGCTTTGAAGAATGATAGGCACTTATCGGTAGATCGGGAGATGAACCTGTAAAGCGTTGCTACCTGACCAGTCAAGGCTTGAACCTGTTTAAGAGATATGGGGGATTCTAGGTCCAAGATAGCCGTGATTTTTTCTGGGTTAGCCTCTATACCTCTCTCATGGACCATGAAGCCCAGAAACTTTCCTGCAGTTACACCAAAGAAGCATTTGGAAGGGTTCAACCTCATCTGGTTTTCCCTTAGGATCATGAAGGTCCTTCGAAAGTCGTTCAGGTGGCCTTCCAATTTTGGGCTTAAGCAAACGGTTGACTAACCACTTCAGTGTGGCCTTCCAATTTTGGGCTTAAGCAAACGGTTGACTAACCACTGGTAAGTAGCTCTAGCATTTTTGATCCCGAAAGGCATTACCTTATAGCAATATAGGCCTTGCGCGACGATAAAGCTGGTCTTTTCTTGGTCCGTGGGATGCATCATAATCTTGTTGTAGCCAGAAAATGCGTCCATGAAGCTTAGGAGCTTGTTCTCGGAGGTGGAATTGACCAACTGATCAATTTTTGGCAGAGGAAAACTGTCATTCGGGCATGCCCGGTTGAGGTCGGTGTAGTCTACACACATGCACCACTTCCCATTTGCCTTTATAACCATGACCACGTTGGCGAGCCATTCGGGATATCGGGCTTCTAGAATGAAGATTGCCAGGGTGAGTTTATCCACCTCTTCTTGAACCACTAAATTTCTTTCATTGTTGAAGTGGCGCCTTTTCTGTTTGACGGGCTTGAAGGTCGGATCCATCGCCAATCGATGAGCAGCTAATGTCATCGGGATCCCCGGCATCTCCGCATGACTCCAGGAAAAAATACAGTTGAACTTCATGAGGAGCCTAATCAAGCCCTTTCTCATTCCTGGCTCAAGGGTAGCTCCGATCTTGATGACCTTCGAGGGATCAGTCAGTCGAACATGAATCTCCTCTAACTTGTCGACCGGGTGGTCGTTGGCTCGTTCCCTTATTTGTTCTTCCATGTCGGGCACCATAAGGCCTTCTTCAGGACAATTGGAGAAGCCTACATCTTCCAGGTTTAGTGCTGGAGTCATCCCGCCTTGGATAGTCGTTACTTGGGTAAGCTGTTTAGCTAAGTTGTTGGGTTAGCCGACACTGTGTAGCATTTCTTAGCTGCTTGCTGATCACCCCAAACCTCTCCCACCTTGTCTCTTACCGGGAACTTCAGGACAATGTGGTAAATAGACCGGACTCCCTTCAGGGATGATAGGAATGGCCTCCTTAATGTTACGTTGTAAGCCGATGGGGTATCCATCACTACAAAGTCGGTCATGATGTTTTGTTGAAGAGGTGTGGCTCCGATGATCACTGATAGGATTTTTTATCCTACGGGTGTGATGGAGTCCCCAATGAAACCGTATAATGGAGTAGTACAACTGTTGTAGCACCATTGCTTCAAGTTTAGTTTCTCCAAAGTATCTTTGAACAGAACATCGACGCTGCTACCTGTGTCGATGAGCACGCGATGCACCATGAAGTTGGCAATTTGTACTGTGATGACCATGGGGTCATCATGTGGCTGCACGGTGTTATAGACATCTGCTTCGGTAAAGATGATCTGTGAAAGCTGGGAGGGGTTGGTCTGTCTCTGGTCAACCTTGAAGATATCCCTCCCCTCGTTCGTACAAGGGACCTTCCTCGTACGATTTTTCCTGAAATTGTTAGAGGTGCCGGCTAGAGTGGGACCTCCACTGATAGTGTGTATTACATGAATTTGTTGCATCAGGTTCGCCTGCTCTCCCTTCCTCTTCTCAGCATGTTCCAGGATCTCGGCTTGCACCTTCCTTCAAGTTTGAATATTCTCCCTGACTTGTTGTAAGAACTCTATCAAGCATCCTCCCCTGACCAAAGCCTCAATCTGGTTCCGCAGGTTGTAGCATTCTGAAGTATTGTGCCCTACGTCCTCGTGAAAGTCGCAATATTAATAACGATTTCTTTTATCGACTGGGACTTTCATAGAAGCGGGCTTCTGTAACAAACCTTTATCCCGGATGGCGAGGTAGGATGTTTCTCTAGATGCATTCAAGGGAGTGTAATGGTCGTACCCCATCTCATCGCGGGCTATAGGGTCCACTGTCCTGAGAGGTGGTAAAACTTGAGGAGGAGCCCGCTTGTCTGGATACTTTTCTGATCTGGGCTGAAGAAGAGGGAAAAAGTATGTTGACTTATTGAGGGGTTTGTTACGGCTTTTCTGATCTTGCTCAGGTCTGTGAGCTTCCTTATTTTGTCGCTTTTCAACTCTCATGTCGTCATGCTCCATCTTGACCTTGAGCTTTTCGTCGACCTCGATCTGTTCTAGAGCCTGATCATAAGCTTCCTGGTAGGTTTTGTGAGGAGCGGAGCTTCATGGTGATGTGAGAGGTTTCCCACAGACGGGGCTAGAATGTGTTGACGAGAAATTTACTCGATATTAGAAATTTCTGTTAACACCCTCGAGACCACTGCCATGAAAGCGGTGGCCGGGGTCGGTACCGTTGGTTTCCGACTTGTTTAAGAGAGAGATGAAATGTAATAACAGTAAATGGGAGCTCTATATTTGATATATTGCTTTAAGATACAAATAACTCTCTTATCTGCTCACAATCTCTCGGGGGTGTAAGGTGGTGGCACCTTGGTGCCTGTCGAATAGTGGAGATGAAGGTGGTCGTGTTTTGTAATCAGAATTTAGGCCCTCCTTCTATGTGTAGGTCAACTGTTTATAATTTTCTGTCTCTGTCGTTCGTTTTTTTTTTGTCTATATCCTTTCCCTTTTCTTGGCCTCATATATATATATATATATTTCGTCCAAGTAGGTTTTCAGTTTACGAATACTCTACCGTAATCTCATGAATCTGTTCCCTCCTTATCGAAAGGGATTTGCTATTTAAATTTGAATTGTTTTCGTATTCGATGGCATCGTTGACGAAGATAAGTTGGTTCCCTTATTTGAATTTGAACTCTTGACGTGCATGTAGGTATCATGTGGAGATGATCTTGTATTCATTCGTGCCATCGATCTTCATGGAGGTCACCCTGCCAGCTGCTTGTTGCCCCGTAGAGCGAGGTGGATCCATGCTTCGGCTCTGTTCTTAGAAGCTTAAGATGGATTTTCCCTAACCTGTGGGGGCTTGAGGTGCTTTTGTAGACCTCTCCGGGAGGTAGCTGGGGTAGTGTAGATCCAGGTGTGATTCTTCCCTCATCCCCAGGAAGGACATCGGGCTTCTATAGAGGTTGGCAGGCTTCATTCGAATGTCCATTGAGCTGGGAGACTTCCCCTGGAATTTATGGGCGGTTGTGGAGCTCGACCTTTGAGTCGAGGTTTCCCGATAGATGGCTTGAAGATGCCCGGGCTCCATTACTCCTATAGGGGCTCATCCCAGTCACGTCTGTCTTATCTTTTTGTAACTTTGAAGCTGAACCGGCCTTCCCTGCTCTTGCGGGGTGGCTTTTCTGGGCTTCATGATTGTTCTATTGAAGGTGGAAAATTTCTCTTTGACCCATAGCAAAATTTCCCTATTAACAATATTTAAATGCAAAGCATAGAGATTTAGCTAGAAGTTATCAATAACAACAATCCTAGCTATCACAATACAACACTCAATCATGTCATCACAACAATCTCTAATTTGTATCTGCTGACAGGAAATTTGCTCGGAATGAGAAATTTTTGTTAACACCCTCGAGACCACTACCACGAAAGTGGTGGCCGGGGTCATTCCCGTTGGTTCCCGACCTGTTAAGATATAGACGAGAGACTGGATTGTAATAACAGTAAATGGGAGCTTTTATTATTGATAGATTGCTTCAAAATATAGATCACTCTCTCGTGTGCTCATAGTCTCCCTAAGATATAGGGTGGTGGCAACTCCGTGCCTGTCGAATAGTGGAAACGAAGGTGGTTGTGTTCTGAATACAGAATTTAGGCCTTCCCCTATTCTTTTCTTTCTCTCTTCTCTTTGTTGCTATCTAACTTTTTCTGTGTTGTATGTTTCAGTCTATGTAGGTTGTTCTCTGTTTTCGTCTCTCTTCTACCATGCTTGGCTTCACATATTTATATCATCCAAGTAGGTTTTTAACTCACAAATATTTTACCATGGTCCCATTAATCCGTTCCTTTCTTATCGGGCGGGATTCGTCATTTGAATTTGCATTGTTACGGGATTTGATGATATCGTTGATGGAGATAAGTTTGTTTCCTTTTTTGAATCAAACTCTTGACGTGCATGTAAATATTACGTGGAGATGATACTGTGTGCACTTGTGTCTTGAATTTTCATGGAGGTTACCCTGCCAGCTGCCTGTTGCCCCGTAGAGTGAGGTAGATCTCTGCTCCGACTCTGTTCTTAGTAGCTTAAGATGGATTTTCCCTGACCCTTGGGGGCTTGAGGTGTTCTTGTAGACATTTCTGGGAGGTAACTGGGGTAGTGTAGATTTAGGCGTGACTCTTCCTTTATGTCCAGCAAGGACAGCGAGCTTCTGGAGAGGTTGGCCGGCTTCTCTTGAATGTCTCTTGATCTTGGAGACTTCCCCTGGCATTCTCAGGGCGGTTGTGGAGCTCGACCTTAGAGGTGAGGTTCCCTGATAGATGGCCTAGAGAAGTCCGGGTTCCAATACTCTTGTTGGGGGCTCGTTCTGGTCGCACTTGGCTTGTTTTCCGGTAGTCTTGAAGCAAAGCCAACCTTCCCTGCTCCTGTGGGGTGGCTTTATGACTTTTTCGGGCTTCGATATTGTCGATTATGGGTGAAAAATTTCTCTTTAACCCTTGGCCAAATTTCACTATTAACAGAAGTCCCCTCTGACTTGAACACAGGTGGTAGAGTTGGGGTTGGAGTCAGATTCCTTGTTTAATTGAGAAATTTTTCCGCCATAGAGATAATTAATGAGAGCGAAATCTTCTCATTAATTACCCAATATTTGAATTTGAAACTTTGTTATTCGAAGAAAAACGACTGCAATACGGCTCCAGGTGATCTTCTGTGGATATCTCCGATAATCCTCTATTTAAACCTGGCCTTACCGTCACTTTTTTCATACTTCCTCAAATCTCAAATTTTCAAATTTCTTCTTCCCTGATTTCTCTGCTGATTTCCCTGCTTGCTTTCACACCTCGCTTACCCATTAATGTTGACTTCCACAGATAGTGTTGATGCCTTGGTTGAGGGCACCGGAGGCCCTATCCTAGCTCCTCGTAAGCGGGTGCGAGGAATTTTGAGAGATGAGGAATCTTCCCCGCTTCTCCAGCACCATCGTTCTAGCAGGAACGTATCTATCGGCACTGGCTTTTTGAACCAGCCTGACAATCCTCTGAACCTAGTCTACGAAGACTCTGATGTTGGGGAGAGAGTCGATGCAGTCGGGAGGGCTCAAGTCACAGTGGCAGAGCTTCCTTCAGTGGAGGCCCTTCCTTTCGAACCCAGGGTCATCCCAGATTCTACCGTCGACCCTCAGTCGGTTGGCCGTCTTCGGGATAAGTACGGTATTCATGACACTGTTTCTCTCACTGTCCCCCATCCGAATTATGACATTTTAAACCCACCCAAAGGCGTACTTCCTATGCACCTCGCAGCTTTTGAGAGCAGGGTGAGGCTCCTTCTTCACCTTACCCTTCGGTGGGCTCTCAATGCCCTTCAGCTGGCTCCATTTCAACTGACGCCCGACTTCTGGAGGCATCTAGTCGGCTTCCTTATATTATGTAGGGAGCAATGTGAGATGAGCAAGGTAACCAGGGAGCCCAGAGCTAAGGAGCTCGCCTTTCTTTTCCAGATAGGTAGCCTGGCTGGGGTTCCACAAGGCCAATTCTATGCCAAGGCCAAGAATAGGCTCAACTTTATCATCCTCGGGGCTTCGAAGAAGGACCCTGATTGGAAAAAGGAATTGGTACTGGCGGTGGGAGACTAAGGGAGCTCTGTATTCATCGGTGGGCATGAGCTCGAGGTTCCACTGCCTTCAGTGACAAACCCTCAAAGGGTCGGGATTCCTTGCCCGCTGATTTTGAAGCAGTGCTAAAGACCATCCTGTCTCAAAATTTCTTGAATTTAAAGTTTCCAACTGCTGACCCCTTCGATCCCCGCAGGGTGAACAAGTACTTGCAGATTTCCGATGCTACTCCTCGTAAGTATCTCGCTCTATCCTGTCTTTAAATTGTTGGATTGTTCAGTTCTGATGATCTTGACCCCTTTCTTAACAGTGTTTATTGTTGCTCCAGCTTCTTGAGAAGCCCGGCAAGTTGGGATCCCTCCTTCTTCTTCCAGACTGTCCCCGAGAGCTCTCTCAGCTGTTCCGAAGAAGGGGGGTCAACCTCTAAGTCAGCTTCCCCGCTCATTCCTTCCTCCTCACCTTCCCAAGTGAAGTCCAAGATGGCACTTCTTGCATCTCAGGCGGCAAAGGCTCTAAGTCGAGGAGGGTCTGCCTCCCAAGTCGCCAATAAGTCTACTCTTGCTCCCTCTCCAGTAGTCTCTGCTTTCATAGATGCTCCCCGAGTCACATTATCCCTCTCTGCAGATCCGGTTGTATCCCGGGCAGTCGAGGTTCCCAGGGAGCCCTATGTCTATATTCCTGAGGTCGCCCCTTCTCGCCCCCACCAACAATCTAGCTCAGTAGGTGAAGAGGAGGTTCTGAAGCAATTTGTTGCATCCTGTCCAGGCGGCGGGCTTTCTAGGATTACCGCGATGCCCGTGGACATTATGATTACCAAAGAGTCCGCCCTTCTGGCAGAGGTTATCGTCGTTTTTACTTCTTCATTCAGCTGTTTGATTTGTCATTTCCTAACATGATTTTCCTTTGCAGGCTTTCAAGTTTCAAGTGGCCATGGGGCATCAGGTATCCTTCCTCCGTGATCGGGGCAGCCAAGGCTGAGGCTGAAGCTTAACAAGCCATGGGTTACTTGCGCGAGCTCAAACCTTGGTTCGGGAGATGATCTCCAGCCAACAAGGAATAGAGACATAGCTGGCTGAGCTTTATTATGACCATGAGAGGTTAAAGCGGGCTTTTGATCAGGAAACTCTCCGGTCGAAACGGTGGGCTAGCTATCAGGATTATTGGAAGGGAGAGGCGAAGGCTCTGGATATCGAGAATCAGACTTTGCAGGCTCAAATTACCCAACTCCAAGCCGAGGTGGAAGCCTCTTTTAACGAGGGGTACTTCTCTGCCTCCTATCAGGTTGCAGAGACTCTTTCTCCCCCATTCGATCTCTCCAGCATCGCTGGATGGTATAGAGAAAAGGTCATGTCTGGGGCTGCAGAGATGTCTCACCAAAAATGATGGAGCTGGTCCTTTTGTGGAGGGAGCTGGGAAGCGGTTGAAGGTGTTAGATCTGCCTCCTTCTGTTCCAGCCTTCCTAGCATCTGGTCATTGTGAATCTTCAAAGGGGGTTCAAACCGAGGAGCAAAAAAGAGGCCTTACAGAAGCCCGACACCCCCCGCAGTGCTCTTAGGAGTGGAGTCAACAGAAGGCAGGAACATGCCTAAGTCAGCGGCCAATCTTTTTGACATAACCAAACCGTCTGAAGTTATGATGGTAATCAATGAAATCATGGAGGAGTATCCTATTGACCCCGAAGTAGCCGAGGTGGATCCCTAGGAGGAGGTGGAGGAGGTAGATGCAGCTAATCAGGATGAGCTACTACTAGAGAGGGGAGCATGGGGCGAGGTCCACTCTGTAGAAGAGGAGGCGAGAGGTCCTCAGGAAGATGAAAAAGCTTGAGTTCTCTCCTATGTAATCCATTTTTAATGCACGAAAAAGGGGGTGGGCATCCCATCTTCAACTATGTTTGATTTTATTCTTTTTACTCTTTTTTTTACAGCCCAGAATCAGGGATTGCGCTCCCTGTTTGCTGTAGCCTAGTTGGGGAATAGGCACCCCTATTTAATAATAAAGTTTCAAATTTGGATTTACCACTCTTTTTGACTTGCATGTACTTACTTGACCTCCCTCTAGGTCCAGCATTTATAGCGAAACAAACTATCTTGAGGGAACAAAAGGATAAGGAAACTGTTTAGCGTCGGGCTTCCAAACCACTGAGTTTCGTAAATCAATTTCCTTAGTCGATAGTCCCCTAGTTCGATTGTAGGCCTGTTATAGTGAGTGAACACGTATCAAGGAAAAAATAGTGAACAGCAATAACCGGAACATTTAGAGCTTAAGTTAATCGAGCCCTCAATCCCCGAGCCCCTTTGGAGGGTTGTATCCTGAGTAGAATATTAAGTAAAAAACTGTTTAGCCTCTTCTTAGGCTCGGGATTAGGAGGGTTTCCGTGCTTTTAAGCTCGATTCCTTCTTGGGGGGAGTGATAGCCCGACGAAGGCATCAGGAGGGCTATCTAGCTATTTCCTGGTCTCAGGATCTGGATGACAACTATGCTCTTACACTCAGATCCTTCTTAGGGGTGGTAGCCCTACCAAGGCATCATGAGGGCTATCTAGCTATTTCTTGGTCTCGAGATCTGGATGGCAACTATGCTCTTACACTCAGAACCTTATTAGGGGTGGTAGCCCGACCAAGGCATTATGAGGGCTATCTAGTTATTTCCTGGTCTCGAGATCTTGATGGCAACTATGCTCTTACACTCAGATCCTTATTGGGGGTGGTAGCCTGACCAAGGCATCATGAGGGCTATCTAGCTTTTTCCTAGTCTTGAGATCTAGATGGCAACTATGCTTTTACACTCAGATCCTTCTTGGGGGTGGTAGCCTGACCAAGGCATCATGAGGGCTATCTAGATATTTCCTAGTCTTGAGATCTAGATGGCAACTATGCTCTTACACTCAAACCCTTCTTGGCGAGGGGTAGTGCCAGACTGAGGCATCAGGAGTGACGGGGGGGGCTTCCCCGGCTTACCCATGGTCTTGAGGCGATAATGTCAAACTTTCCATGTAGACCCAAATCATTGTAAGACATAGTTGAAGAAGGAGTAAACAAGAAAAGCAGGCTGTATTGATATGGAGGGTGGAGTACTTTATTCTCGAAAAAAATAAAAGAAGCTAGTCGGAGGTCGTCTGCTCCTGAGTCCCCTGTTCAAGGGTAGAATTTCCTTAGGTGATCAGTATTCCAAGTATGGTCGATAAGTCGGCCATTCATATCTTCAGGCTTGTACGCCCCATTACGGATCACCATCTTTATTAGGTATGGTCATTCCCAATAAGGCACTAGGACCCCGTCTGACCACTTCCTGGTGTTCAACATCACTTTCCTGAGGACTAGATCCTTTTCTTTGAAGCTTTGGGCTTTAACCCTCCTGTTGAAGTACCTGGTAATCCAGCTTTAGTAGATTGCTACCTTCTCAGCTATTCGATCTTGTTTCTCCTCTAGGAGGTCCAAGCTAGCTCGGAGCTTGCTTTCATTGCTCTCAGGTTCGAATCGTTAGACTCTAAAGGAGGTCAACTTGTGCTCTATGGGTAGGACTGCTTCAACCTTGAAGGCCAGCGAGTAGAGCGTTTCCCCTGTAGCTGTTCTCCTTATTGTGCGGTAAGCCTAGAGAACCTCGGGGAAGCTCCTCTACCCATCTTCCTTTCTTCTGCTGTAGCTTTTTCTTCAACAACTTATTGATGGTTTTGTTCGTGGATTCCACCAAACCATTGGTATGAAGGTGAGCTACTGAAGCAAACCGAAGGTCGGTTCCCAAGCCTTCACAGAAATCTCTGAATCGGTCATTATTAAACTGTTTTCCGAGGTCGGTTATGATGGAAAGAGGGGTTCCGAACCTGCAAACTACATTGGCCTTGATGAACCTTGTTGTGTTCTCTTCTGCTATCAGGGAGAGTGGTCTAGCTTCAACCCACCTTGTGAAGTAGTCAATCGCTACGATAGCGTGCTTGGCTTGTCCCGGAGCTGTAAGAAGCGGTCCAATCAAATCGACTCCCCACATAGCAAAGGGGCACGGTGAGTTAAAGGATGACAAGTGCTCCGGAGGGAGGTGACTCAAGCTTGCAGCCTTCTAGCATGCCTCGCAGGTTTCCACCAAGTTCTTAGCAATTTGATGGATGGTCGGCCAATAATACGTCATACGGAGAACCTAACATGCAAAGGCCTCTCCACCAATATAGTTCCCGTATTCCCCGGAGTGAACCTCTCTCAAAGCCCACTTGGCATCTTCAGGGTGTAGACATCGGAGCAAGGGAAGAGATTTTCCCCTTCGGTATAAATGCCTATCTACCATACAATACCGGACCGAGAGCCTTCTAACCCTTCTAGCTTGGTCAGGCTCCCCGAGGAGTTTCCCATTATGTAGATACTCCACTATTGGATCCATCCAGCACAACTGTCGGTCCAAGGTATAAGCTTCCTTACCAGTCGTAATGGTAGGTAGAGGGATTATTTGAAGAGGGATTCCGTCTAGTAGGGTCTGGCCACCATATGCAGCTATCTTGGGAAGGTCGTCAGCCTGATGATTTAGCTATCGAGGTATCTGCTCAATTCTGTATCCCTTAAATATGCTTTTGAGTTGCTGAACCAATTTAAGGTACGCGACCATATTATCCCCCTTTGTCTGATATTCCCCAGGAGACTTGGTTGACCACGAGTGAAGAGTCACTCTTGATATTTAGGTAACTAACCCCGAGTTCTAGGGCTACCTTTATTCTAGCTAGCAGGGCTTCGTACTCTGCCTCATTGTTTGTGGCTTTAAATTCAAACCGAAAACAGTGGTAACACTTTGTTTCTTCTGGGTCGATGAGAACTATGCCCGTTTCTCCCCCAGATTGCCCAGAAGCTCCATCAATGTGTAGAGAGTCCATGACCCGCAGCCCTCCAGCCAGTTGTCAGACTCTGGAGTCCTCTCAATGGTTACATCTACTACCTTGTGGGTTGCCTGATCTAAAGGTACTGAGAGCTCAGCTACAAAGTCTGCCAGTGCTTGAGCTTTTATCACGGTTCTAGGCTTATACTTTGAGTCAAACTGGGTGAACTCTACGGCCCATAGAACCAGCATTTAAAAAACATCCGGCCTTTGTAAGAACTGACGGAAGGGTTGGTCCGTCACCACTACTATTGAATGAGCATGGAAGTAAGGACAAAGTTTTCTTACCGAGGTCACTAAGGCGTAAGCGAGCTTCTCCAATAGAGTATAGTTTTTTTCGGGCTTGGTTAGAGCGTGGCTCACATAGTAGATAGGTCGTTGGATCCTATCCCTGCATTCCTTGACCAAAGCCCCTCTTACGAGGGTTTCTGAAATGGCCAAGTATATTTGGAGCTCTTCTCCAAGATTTGGCTTGACCAGGTTTGTTAGGTATCTTTTTAAAGCTTGGAAAGCTTGTTCGCTCTCCTGATCCCACTTCATGTTTCTTCCGTGCTTGATAGCCTTGAAGAATGGCAGGCACTTATCGGTAAACCGAGAGATGAACCTAATGAGCGCTGCTACCTGTCCGGTCTAGGCTTGAACCTGTTTAAGAGATGTATGGGATTCTAGATCCAGGACAGCCATGATTTTTTCCGGGTTAGCCTCTATGCCTCTCTTGTGGGCCATAAAGCCCAGAAACTTCCCCGCAAATAACCCAAAGGCACATTTGGAAGGGTTCAACCTCATCTGATTTTCCCTTAGGATCACGAAAGTCCTACAAAAATCGTCCAAGTGGCCTCCCGAGGTTGAAGATTTGGTGATCATGTTAGTGATGCACACCTCTATTGACCTTCTGATTTCGGGCTTAAACAACCGATTGACTAACCGCTGGTAAGTAGCTCCAGCGTTCTTGAGCCCGAAAGGCATCACCTTGTAGCAGTAAAGGCATTGTCAGATGATGAAACTGGTCTTTTCTTGGTCCACGGGGTGCATCATGATCTGATTGTAGCTGAAAAACACATCCATGAAGCTCAGAAGCTTGTTTCCGGATGTGTAATCGACCAGCTGATCAGTTTTTGGCAGAAATAAACTGTCATTCGGGCATGCCCGGTTGAGATCAGTGTAGTCTACACACATGCCTCACTTCCCATTTGCCTTCGTGACAATAACCACGTTGGCGATCCATTCTGGGTATCAGGCTTCTTGGATGAAACCTACCTGGGTTAGTTTATCCACCTCTTATTGAACCGCCACATTTCTTTCAGCGTTGAAGTGGCACCTTTTCTGTTTGATAGGCTTAAAGGTCATCCACCGCCAATCGATGTGCAGCTAGTGTCATTGGGCTCCCCCGCATCTCAGCTTGACTCCAAGGAAATATGTCGTTGAACTCTGTGAGAAGCCGAATCAAACCTTCTTTCATTCCTGGCTCAAGGGTAGCTCCGATCTTGACGATCTTTGAGGGATCGCTTATCAGACAGGAACCTCTTCTAACCTATCCACTAGATGGCCGCTGGTTCATTCCCTTCTCTGTTGTTCCGTGTTGGGCACCACGAGTCATTCATAACAATCAGTGGGACCCACGTATTCCAAGTTTAGTACAGGAGTTATCCTACCTTGGATTGTCATCACTTGGGCGAGTTGTTTAGCTAGAGCTGATGGGTTGGCTGACACTGCGTAGCATTTCTTAGCTGCTTGCTGATCACCCCGGACTTCCCCCACTTTGTCTCCTACCGGGAACTTCAGGACATTGTGGTAAATAGAAAGGACCGCTTTTAAGGATGATAGAAATGGCCTTCCTAATATTGCATTGTAGGTCGATGGGGTATCCACCACCTCGAAGTAGGTTATGATGTTTTGCTGGAGAGGTGCGGCTCCAATGATAACTGGTAGGATTTTTGATCCTACAGGTGAGATGGAGTCCCAATTGAACCTATATAATGGAGTAGTGCAACTATTGTAGCACCACTGCTTCAAGTTTAGCTTCTCCAAGGTATCTTTGAATAGGACGTCGACGCTGCTACCTGTGTCGACGAGCACGCGGTGCACCATGAAGTTGGCAATTTGTACCGTGATGACCATGTGGTCATCATGAGGCTGCAAGGTGTTATAAACATCTGCTTTGGTGAAGATGATTTGTGACAACTGTGAGGGATTGGTCGATCTCTTATCGACCTTGAAGATATCCCGCCCCTTATCCGTACGAGGGACCTTTCTCGTATGGTTTTTCCTGGAGCTGTTAGAGGTGTCGGCCATAGTGGGTCCCCCGCTGATAGTATGTATTACCTAAATTTGTTGCATCAGGTCTGCCTGCTCCCCCATCCTTTTCTAGGCATGTTCTCAGATCTCGGCTCTCACCTCTCTTCCAGTCTGAATGTTCTCCCTGACTTGTTGTAAGAATTCTATCAACCAATCTCCCCTTATCAAAGCTTCAATCTGATTCCGCAGTTTGTAGCATTCTAAAGTGTTGTGCCCTATATCCTCATGAAAGTCGTAGTATTTATAACGATTTCTCTTATCGACCGGGGCTTTCATGGGAGCGAGCTTCTGTAACAAACCCTTGTCCCGAATGGTGAGGTAGACTGTTTCTCAGGATGCATTTAAAGGAGTGTAATGGTAGTACCCTCTCTCATCGCGGGCTATAGGGGCCACTGTCCTGAGAGGTGGTAAAGATGGAGAAGGAGCTCGTTTATCTGGATACCTTTCCAGTCTGGGTTGAGGAAGGGGGAAGTTGTATGTTTATTTATTAGGGGGTTTGTTCAAGCTTTTCTAAACTTGCTAGGGTCTTGGAGCTTCCTTCTTTTGTCGCTTTACGGCTCTCATGTAGTCATGTTCCATCTGGACCTTGAGCTGCTCGTCAACCTCAATCTGCTCTAGAGCCCGATCATAGGCTTCCTGGTAAATTTCTAGAGGTCTTTTAGAGAAACACAGGAAAAGATTTCCCACCCACCGGTTCCTTATGAAGTTGGTGAGTGTTTCCTTCTCAGTGAAGACCCCCATCTGGATGACTTCTTTATGAAAATGCTCGAGAGAAGCCTGGAGGGTTTCCCCTCTCTCCTGGATCATGTATTGTAGATGAATTGGGTCCTTCAGTCGGGGCTTAACTCCCTAGAATTGTGAGTAGAAATCGGTTGATAACTTGGTAAAGGAATCCACGCTTCCAACGGGGTAGTTTCCTAAACCAGGTTTTATCATAATCTGTGAGTGTAGTAGGGAACATTCGACACATAGCGACCCTGGTTGTGTTCTAGACCTCCATATGTTGAACAAAGCTCTTTAGGTTGCTCAGGGGATTTTCAGTCTCAGAGAATCTGTCAGCTGGCATTTTGAACTTAGGCGGGAGCTCTGCCTCTCGGATCCTTTTGGTGAAAGGAGCATTCATTTCACTTAGAGGATCTTTCTTGTCCTCCTTATACTTTCCCTTTTTTATCAATTGGACCTCTTTCTGAAGCTCTGCCAACTGGTCTCTTAGACGCTTGCTTTCGAATTTCCTTGAGTTGATCTCGGATTCCTCACTATCAGATCCCTTTGATTAACTGGTAACCTTTACCCAGCTCCTTCTTTGGGGGCTCTGCTCGGGGGGCTTTACTGACTTTCTTCTTTTCTACCCCGGGCTGTTCTCCTTGAAGTAGCTGGGTGGAGTAGCTCTCCCAGTTCCTAGGGATGGACATTTGTCGTGGATTTGACTTGTCTTGGTTGATAGCATGGCAGCGCTTCGGGAATATGGGGCATGAGCCTTAGCCTATTCCGGATCGAGGTTGGGAGCCCCGCTCTATTATGAGTTGATTCCCGAGGGGCAAGTCCCAGGCGATAGAAGGCGGGTTGCCTATCGCCAGGCCTGCTTGACTCCCCATGATTACAGAGACCTGCTTGTTGGATAGTGATACCCTCAATAAGCAGTCGAAGGTGGACGTTTTCTACGAAGGCCGCTGCTTATTGATCAAGCTCGACTTGACTTCCCAGATGGGGATACAAAGCCCGTACTGTGGATGGGTGGGTGGGAACCTGGCTATAGAGCCCGGATTTTCTCCCTTTCCTCGGGACCTTTTGTGTCGATGTAGCAGAAGGTTGTCCTAAGGTGCCCTGCTTCCCTTGTGAGGAGCAGAGCCTTATTATTACTATGAAATAACAAACCTTTTGAAAGTGTTGACGGGAAATTTTCTCGGGATGAGAAATCCCTGTTAACACCTTCGAGACCACTGCCACGAAAGTGGTGGCCGGGGTCGGTACCATTGGTTCCCGGCCTGTTAAGATATAGACGAGAGACTGGATCGTAATAACAGTAAATGAGAGCTTTTATTATTGATAGATTGCTTCAAAATATAGATAACTCTCTCGTGTGCTCACAGTCTCCCAAAGATATAGGGTGGTAGCAACTCCGTGCCCGTCGAATAGTGGAAACGAAGGTGGCCGTGTTCTGAATACAGAATTTAGGCCTTCCCCTCTTCTTTTCTTTCTCTCTTCTCTCTGTTGCTATCTAAATTTTTGTGTATGTATCAGTCTATGTAGGTTGTTCTCTATTTTCGTCTCTCTTCTACAATGCTTGGCTTCATATATTTATATCATCCAAGTAGGTTTTTCATTCATAAATATTTTACCGTGATCCCATGAATCCGTTCCCTCATGATCGGGCGGGATTCGTCATTTGAATTTGAATCGTTACGGGATTTGAAGATATAGCTGACGAAGATAAGTTTGTTTCCTTTATTGAACAAAACTCTTGACGCGCATGTAAATATTACGTGGAGATGATCCTGTGTGAACTCGTGTCATGAATTTTCATGGAGGTCACCCTGCCAGCTGCCTGTTGCCCCGTAGAGCGAGGTAGATCCTTTCTCCAACTCTGTTCTTAGAAGCTTAAGATGGATTTTCCCTGACCCTTGGGGGCTTGAGGTGCTCTTGTGGACATTCCTAGGAGGTAGCTGGGGTAGTGTAGATTTAGGCGTGATTCTTCCTTTATGTCCAGCAAGGACATCATGCTTCTGGAGAGGTTGGCGGGCTTCTTTCGAATGTCTCTTGAGCTTTGAGACTTCCCCTGGCATTGTCGGAGCGGTTGTGGAGCTCGACCTCAGAGCCGAGGTTCCCCGATAGATGGCCTAGGGAAGCCCAGGCTCCTGTACTCTTGTGAGGGGCTCATCTTGGTCACGTTTGGCTTGTTTTCTGGTAGTTTTTAAGCCGAGCCGGCCTTCGCTGCTCCTGCGGGGTGGCTTTACGATTTTTTCGGGCTTCATGATTTTCGATTATCAGTGGAAAATTTCTATTCGACCCCTGGCCAATTTTCACTATTAACAGTATCTAAAGATATTCTAAGAGCATACAAATAATTAAAGAGAAGGTTTAACAAGTAAAACACTTAACCTGTAATAAAATAGTGAAGAACTTACCAAACAAGATGTGATGAAGCAACCCTATCCATTGATGCACTCTAAATGAACTTAGATGATGGAAGATGAAGTTTTTATGCACATGGGAATGCCTTGAGTGATTAAAAATGAGTTCTTGGAAGTGTTTTTACTTTGAAATGTGTTCTAAGGAAAATATGTGATGTTTTGAACTCTCTCTCGACCTTAAAGCAATGAGTTATATATATATGAGATTTAAACAAAGTGAGGTCGTTTTGGAAAAAAACATTCCAGCTTCCTCTGTGTGCGCTGATGACGTGCACTAGTTGAGCAGCGCACCACCAGCGCATAACCTAATTTTACAATAGGCGCTGGACGACTGGCGCATCCCAGTGGCGCAACACATGTGTAAATTCTCTAGAATGTTTGCGCTGGTCGAGTAGCGCACCACCAGCGCACACCCATTTTTTTCAACTGTGCGCGGGTGCAACAACGCAACTCAGTGACATAACACATGCGACGATCTACTGGAATGTTATGCTAGTAAGGTGCGCTGGTCGAGTAGCGCACCACTAGTGCAAAGCCTAATCCTTCAAGACTCAAACACACCAAATCAACAAGATCAAGAGTGATGAAAGTGCATCATATTCTAATGCCTAGCATGACATAAAACTTTAATTACAAGATGCAAATAAACCAATCAAGAGTCATTTAAACCAAAATGCACACAAGTAAACACACAATATATATGAATAACAGTTATGCATGAATGTGTGAGTGTGTGCAACTATCTCTTCAAATACGTAAGCACAAGAATTTTACCTTTCGTGCTTCTCCTCTTGAGGTCTTGAGAGCCTAAGCTACACTTACATAATACCCGAAAAATGTGATTTGTTCACGAAATAAGCCAATCAACAATTGAGGACTTTACAATCTCCCCATTTGGGTATTTCGTGACAAAACCACCACTCACATTGATCCTCACAAAACAAAATAAAACACCGGGAAGATATTCTACATTACAAAGAGATAAACATAAAAAAAAACTTCAAATCTTCAATCTCTTGTAGAACTATCAACCCTACACACAAAGTAAGCACAAATACACTTTCCAACCAAGTGCATGTGAGATGATCAAGTGAATATAAAACAAAAGCATTTGCGTATAAGAATATGAGTAATGCTCCACATCATGAAATGCTCATGCAATGCTCCCCCTCAACGGGTTACTCCCCCTACATGTAATATCCCCCTCAAACAAGTACTACTCCCCTTAAAGCCAACAAATGCTACTCCCTTAACATCACAATGCTAGGTCAATGCTACTCCCCATTTTTGTCATGATATAGGCAAAGGAGAAGTCCTCAACCGGGTCACTCAAGGCAAAGAAAGAAAGGAGCATACAAGATTGTTGCATAATTATATAAGCCACATTTATGCAACTCTATTAATAGAAGAGAAACAAGGAGATTTATTGGAAGAAAAATTGTGAATCAAAAAATGCTTTGCATACAAGACATGTTGCATTCAAGTTCAAAAACAATGGTATTTGGCAAAGCAAACGACAGAGGTTTTCAATATAATTCAAACCAATTTCGTCATTTGTCATGAGAGAAGCAAGGATATAGAGTGTTTATAGATATCAAATTTTAAAGGCACTATATCTAACTTTATAAGCTAAACATGGCATGAGCAACTTTGCACGCTATTTGATTTTTCTGGGAGGATACCCGTATGATAGTAGCCATGTTCAACTAATAAAGAAAGAGAGACATTGATGCAACATTTTAGTCTCACTAGCTTATTTTCACATAATATTTTGTATTCAACAATTGCAATAATCAATTCATGCTTTATCATTTTTCATTAGCATGTCATTAAAAGAATCATCATGTCATGGAGATAACAATAGGTCATTCAATATGTACTTCTTATGTAGATCTCCTAGTCCAAAAATGCATGTTTGAACATGTTAATAGCAAAATTTGGCTAGGGACCAAAAAATAATTTTCCACTTCCAAGCCTTCCTGCAAGGGTCCGAATTCGAGCTTACATGACGGGGTATCAAGGTCCCCGAGGTCAAGCTACCACACGATCCTACAGGAGCAAGGCGATGCCGCCTATACCATCAGAGCATCTCATACGTGTCCAGGCTTACCAAATAAAGCCTGACGAGACCACGTCAAGCTCCTTATACTAGGATAAATGCCCGAAGCTAGGTCGACGTGAAAGGACCTGGGTCCCCCGACATCAAGGTATCTCGTGCCACTCTCTTAGAGCTTGATACTATCTCTACTTTCACTAGGAGACCTTCTAAGTGCCGAACTTGTCTTGCAAAGGCCCTTCTGCCTAGTCATGGTATAATCTCGACCTGTCCGAGCATTAAAGGAAGAAGCCTGTAAAGCCTCATTGTCACCAAAAGTGCCAAGATCCACTGTAGATCCTGGCATGGTTAAATCAAGTAGCAAGAGCAGTACTCGAGCGTACCTCTCCACCCTTTCAGAAGCAAGCCAAGGTCGCCTGTTTATGGCGAACACTTTACCAGGGCTTGCCAGCCAAGCTTTGCTATCCCGTCGGATTCTAGCGCGGTCAAATTGAGCTCCAAAGAAAGCCTTCTAAGGTCGAATCAAGATCTATACAACCAGATTGGTACCTTAAGGTATCTCGCCCTCAGATCGATACCCAAGTACTGGGATACCAGCTTCGAGACCCATCCGGGGTACGCCTCCTCCGTAAGATAGGGAGAATAATATCAGAAAGGTACCGCACCACCAGAATATTTAACCAGAGTTCTCCTCCAAGAGAGAGTGTTGACTTTAATGATTACCATTAATGAGGTCAATCGTATTAATAGAGGTAGTCAGCCCTATTTAATAAGGTCAACCGTATTAATGGAAGTAGTCAACCCTGTTAATGAGGTCAACTATATTAATAGAGGTAGTCAACCCAATTAATGACTTGATCAACATCATTAATAATAGAATATTCAACTCTTTAATGGCCATCATTAGTGAAAGAGTCCAAAGAGGAAACAAATACCTTTTCCTCTAAGATATCTTCCACAACCGATTATTTGGGGTCAACTATAACAGAAAATCCCGCCTACCAAAGAAGGAGGAGTTTGAAGAGGAAACAATCATATCTTCTCCAAGATAATAGCTACTAGCCGATCAACTACATTAAAGGAAGAATTGTATTCGATAAGGAAACGAAGACTAATTGAAGAGTCCTGGACTTGCACGCCAAGGTAGTCACCATGTATTAATATGCCTGTAAAAGGCATATTGCTGGGCTCCGATCGATGAGAGAAGACACATGCTTCGTTTAAAGTTCTCTATAGATCATCATTGTATGTGTACCCCGACCAGGAAAATACCAGTACGGTAAACATTCATTGTTGTAAGCTCCCCGGAGCATATACGTTGTATTACTTCAACATCTTTGTAACCTCCTCGGAGCATCGCATGATATATATATACAAGGAAGGGTATTCCTCTTTCCTCTGGATACTGCCTAGGGATTTTTCAGCATGTGATCACTCGTGATGCTTTTCCCCCCTTGGTCAGTCCACCTCCATCTACATAAGACTTGTGTTTTTCCTATTATCTGTTGTATTACGCATGTGTGTAAGCGGGCTAGGTACCGACCCCATTGGTTATAGCTATCTAATCTTTCTTACATGAGATCGGGAAACGACAATGAAGACCTAAGGAACCAAATTTAGATTCCTACTTCGCAAGACCAAACACTCTTATCCTCTCATCTACATGCCAAAGTCGCACATCAAGATGAAGAGAAACCATCCAGACCAGTTAGAAGGGAGTCGAGGAGCTCTCCCATATCCTCTCTATGGAATAAATCGAGCTCTCTGACACTGGAGCTTCTTACTTGCTATCGAGGTTGGGGTATTACAGGAAGCAATCGGGCACCAAAACTAGGCTCTAGGTACCACGACGGGCTTCGACCCCGACCGAGGAACATGGTCCAGAATCACCCCTTTCGTACCAACAAGGAAACCTCGAGCTCCCCTGATTTACTTCATAAGCATGAAGCCCGACGGGCTGTATGGCTTGTCTCCTGTCTACTACATCATCCTCCTTATTGATTCATTCTCCACATTCATACAAGATTAGGTTAGGTATCAATGATACCAACCCCGGCCACCACCTTCGTGGTAGTGGTCTCGAGGGTGTTAATGGGGATTTCTCATCCTAAACAAATTTCCCGTTAATACTTTCTGGCGCTGTCTGTGGGAAATTTCCATACCCCTTTTGAAAGCCTCTATGTCTCTACATGAGTATCATTATACTATCGAGGTAACAGATTCATTATTCATGGAATATCATTTACTGTATACAATGTCTTTTCTCCATACTTGTCTATATCGCCCATGCATCGCATGTGGTGCTCATATTATCATTTAACGAGTTTCGTTCATTGTGGAGCAAAAATGTTACGTGGGATTCCTGGTGGAACCAATTCATCATGCTACTCCTATGAAGTGAACCTGCTCAGATAATCGTGGAGCTCCAATGCAGTAGCTCCCCGCTTGATGATCTCCTATATAGTTAAACCATTATGATACATCGAGAGCTCCTATACAGTATTGCTGCACCTCTCCTGCTTCTTTACAAAAGATTTGCTATGCTACTGGTAGACCTCTTATCCAATAGATCCGTGGGACTTGGACCTGGTCATACGGGACCATTCATGTCACCGTATCTGCCCTTTAGAAGCTCTTAGGTAGCTGTAACAGGCCGACTCGTGAATCTAAGAAGCCAACGCAGCTGTGTAGCTTCTAGAGCGGAAGACCAGTAGAAGATTGGTGGTTCCACGCCTCGTGCATCGGGCCAGTCAACGCCCAAGTGAGCCACTGAACTCACGGTTCACTCTAGGAGGGTTTAGAGCTTCCATCAGTTTCTGGGGACTTTTAGGATCCCAATCATGCTTCTGGACTAGTACCAGACTAGTGGCTTTGCTCCAGGTTTATCGTGCCATTCACCGCCCTAGCAAGCCACCAAAGCCCGATCCAATCAAGCTTCTCACATTTGGTAAGGCCACCTACATGCCTAAGTAAGCTTCTGGAGCAGTAGCACCGCTACAAGACCGGTGGCTTTGCTCTATATATACCGGGTCATTCATCGCCCTAGCAAGCCACCGAAGCCTGATCTGATCGAGGAGAGCCTAGAGTTTTCCCACTCTTGGTAAGGCCTCCTACATGCCTAAGCTAACCTCTGGAGTAGCAGCCTCACTGTAAGGCCAAGTGGCTCATCACTCTTTATATAGGGTCAACGCCCAATTGAGCCACTGAGCTCTTGTTTCGTTCCAGCATGGTTCAGAGCCTCATTTAAATTGTAGGGGACTCCAAAGATCCCAAGCATGCTTTGGGACCAGTACCAGACCGGGTGACTTCGCTCCATGTTTACCAGGCCATTCACCGCCCTAGTAAGCCACTGAAGCCCTATCTGATCGAGGAGGTCTCAGATGCTTCCCACATTTGGTAAGGCCACCAACGTGCCTAAGCAAGCTTCTACAGCAGTAGCACCACTACAATACGGATGGCTTTGCTCTATATGTACCGGGTCATTCATCGACCTAGCAACCCAGCGAAGCCCGATCTGATCGAGGAGAACCCAGGGGTTTTCCACTCTTGGAAAGGCCTCCTACATGCCTAAGTTAACCTATGGAGTAGCAGTTTCACTGTAAGGCCAAGTGACTCCTCACTTATTCTACAAGGCTGGTCAACGGCCAATTGAGCCACTGAGCTCCTGTTTTGTTCTAGTATGGTCGAGAGCCTTATTTCGATTACAGGGGACTCAAAAGATCCCAAGCATGCTTCTGGACCAGTACCAGACCGGTGGCTTTGCTCCATGTTTACCAGGCCATTCACCGTCCTAGCAAGCCACCGAAGCCGGATCCGATCGAGGAGGTCTCAGAAGCTTCCCACATTTGGTAAGACCACCTATGTGTCTAAGCAAGCTTCTAGAGCTGTAGCACCGCTACAAGACTAGTGGCTTCGCTCTATATGTACCGGGTCATTCATCTCCCTAGCAACCCACTGAAGCCTGATATGATCGAGGAGAGCCTGGAGGTTTCCCACTCTTGGTAAGGCCTCTTACATGCCTAAGCTAACCTTTGGAGTAGCAGCTTCACTGTAAGGCCAAGTGGTTCCTCACTTCTTATACAGGGCCAGTCAACGCCCAATTCACTGAGCTCCTATTTCGTTCTAGCATGGTCGAGAGCCTCATTTCGATTGCAGGGGACACCAAATATCCCAAGCATGCTTCTGGACTTGTACTAGACCGGTGGCTTCGCTCCATGTTTACCGGGCAATTCATCGCCCTAGTAAGCCACCGAAGCCTGATCCGATCGAGGAGGTCTTAGAAGCTTCCCACATTTGGTAAGGCCACCTACGTGCCTAAGCAAGCTTCTAGAGCAGTAGCACCGCTACAAGACCAGTGGCTTCGCTCTATATGTACCGGGTCATTCATCGCCCTAGCAAGCCACTGAAGCCCGATCTGATCGAGGAGAGCCCAAAGGTTTCCCACTCTTGGTAAGGCCTCCTACATGCCTAAGCTAACCTCTAGAGTAGTAGCCTCACTGTAAGGCCAGGTGGCTCCTCACTTCTTTTACCGGGCCGGTCAACGCCCAAGTGAGCTACTAAATTCCTGGTTTATTCCAGTAGGGTCCAGAGCTTTCTCTCTATTGCTGGGGACTTCTAGGATCCCAAGTATGCTTCTGGACAAATACCAGACCAGTGGCTTTGCTCCATGTGTACCGGGCCATTCACCATCCTAGCAAGCCATCGAAGCCCGATCTGATCGAGGACAGCCTGGAGGCTTCCCATATTTTACATGGTCTAGGACTTCACTCAGTTGTTGGGGGCTCCTTGAAATCCCATGTATGCCTCTAGACCGGTACCAAACAGCTTGCCCATCTCTATTCATATAGGGTTATCCAATGCTCAAGTGAGTCACCACTTATCCCGGAGGAGTCCAAAGTCTTCTCTCAGTTGCGGGAAACTTCTAAAATCCCGAAGCATGTCTCCAGATAGTTACTAGGCCGGTGTCTTCTCTCCACTTGTATCCCCTAGCGAGCTACCTTGGACCCGATCTACCTCTCTGGTTAGTCTCCTCAACAGTAGCAGCTTCTTCCTCCTTAGTATCATTGCTTGGTTGAAGGACGTGTCATCATCCCTTAACACTGCCACTTCAGAGCCAGCTTCCACCACCTTGGATGGATCAACTTCAATCACCCTTGACCTCCATGTCCTCAGTTGGATCAATTGAGATCTCTCTTACCTCTCTTACCTCTCCTACCTTGGTAACACCAATCTAGACCTCTACTTTGACAGATTCAGATAGAGAAGTAGGCAGACTTGAAGCCCCCAATGCATCTACAGCAGCAGAGGACTTCAAGGTAGTTCCTACCCCAACACGACTAGACATGAAAGCAGAAATGGGAACCAAGTCCTTCTCATCAGCTACGCATCCATCATATCAATAAAGTTTGGCTTCAATCGAAGAGGACCTAGGTAATTCTCAGCTTTCTCTAGGATCTACTTAAGGTATCCATCCTCTAATAATGATCAGGTCAGAGGCAAGAAGAGCTCGAGCTGCCTAGCAAGCAACACAGAAGCGTTCTTCAGCAAATGAAGCACCCACATTGGCTTCGAAGGTAGCCACACTGCCATGCAGAGTTTAAACCACTCCCTCAAGAGTTTACCTCCTCCTTCAGAGCAATCCTCGCATAGCACGATGCATGGACCCGAGTCTCTCCAGATCATATGCATGTTGGATCCACTTTCGGGTTACTTGCACATTAGCCATGGTTGCCTCAATTCTGGCCATGTTTTATTCAAAACAACTGCACCTCTCACTACCGTGGTCAGCTCCTCCTCATTTTGGTTTGACGTCACCTAAGAGAGTAGTTTTCTCCATCCGAAACATCTACTTCTGGATCAACAGGAGCTTACCTTCCATATAAACAACCACCTCAGTTGTGGTCTTTATTTAAGAGAGAAGCTCTCTTTTCGGATTGATCATCTACTGCACCATGGGATTTTGAGCCCGAGTCAACTTCAGCAACCCAAGACTTGCCAGTTACAATGGGAACATGCACAACCATCTCAACAGCTTTCTTCTTAATCCCCTCCTTTTTTCGTCCATCAATGACTCTTAAGTCAAAGGGGGGAAGTAGAGCCAGCTCTACCTGGAAGGTTATGAAGAAGTAACCATCCTCTTTGGCTTGCACGAGCTCGACCTTAGCAAACACCAGCTTGCTTTTAAAGATTATCATACCGATGGATCCTCTCCACTTGTATTGGGCCTTCCAATGCTCTAGTGAGCCATCGAGGTCTCGATCCATTCGGGGAGAACCCAAAGGTCCAGATTTATTCACAGTGGGGTCTCGAGCTCCATTATGATTGTTGAAGACTTTTATCTACCCCAAGCGGACTTCAAAACTGGTTACATCACTTGGGGACTAGAAGCTCAATATTTTCTCAGTACTCTAGTGAGAGGGGCGATGACCCTAGCGTGAGACAATTTCCACTAGTTCGCAAAAAAAAAACGTCTTTTACGGAGAGCCATTCTACTATCTACACTCATAATGTAGATCATCTCAAGTGATTTTACTTGTTACAAAACTTATAGAGCGAGACTGGTTATCAACCGATACCACCATGCAATGATACAACTTCGTATCAGCTCGCCATGAGTTTACATCTCTTTTAATTTCGGTATCCGTAATAGATCTCATGTGATCACCATCACCAAGAGAGCAACACTGCACTTCTGATGCCCTAGACCGAATCAAATCCTTCCAGGAGGATCGCCATTACCAGGAGAGCTACACCGCACTCGCGATGCCCTGGACCGGATCGAATCCCACTAGGAGGATCTCCATAGCATTTCGACAATGATCTCCTCATGACCAGAGGCTAGTCAGGGAAGCCCCTTAACTACCTCTGATGCCACGGCCGGGAACCACCACCCGCTAAAAAGGGTCTGAGTGTAAGAGCATAGTTGCCATCCAGATCTCGAGTCCAGGGATTGATCAAGGAAGCCCCCTCATAACACCTGATGACTTGGTCGGGTGACCTCCTCCAAGAAGGATCCGAGTGTAAGAGCATAGTTGACATCCAGATCAAAATATAAGGATATAGCTAGATAACGCTCATGAAGCCCTGGTCAGGCTACGAACCCTAAGAAGGGTCTGAGTGTAAGAGCATAGTTTCCATCCGGATCATAATACCATGATATAGCTAGATAGTGCTCTTGATGCCTTGGTCGGGCTACGACCCCTAAGAAGGGTCTGACTGTAAGAGCATAGTTGCCATCCAAATCAAAATACCAAGATATAGCTAGATATCGCTCTTGATGCCTTGGTCAGGTGACCTCCTCCAAGAAGGATCCGAGTGTAAGAGCATAGTTGCCATACGGATCAAATAACTAGGATATAGCTAGATAAGGCTCCTGATGCTTTGGTCGGGCTACGACCCCAAGAAGGATCTGAGTGAAAGAGCATAGTTACCGTCCGGATCAAAATACCAGAAAAAAGCTAGATAGCGCTCCTGATGCCTTGGTCAGGCTACTACCCCCAAGAAGGATCTGAGTGTAGGAGCATAGTTGCCATCCGGATCAAAATACCAGGATATAGCTAGATAGCGTTCCTAATGCTTTGGTCGGGCTACAACCCTCAAGAAGGGTCTGAGTGTTAGAACATAGTTGCCATCCGGATCAAAATACAAGGTTATAGCTAGATAGCGCTCATGATGCCTTGGTCTGGCTACGCCCCCCAAGAAGGATCTCAGTGTAAGAGTATAGTTGCCTTCCAGATCAAAATACCAGGATATAGCTAGATAGCGCTCCTGATGCCTTGGTCATGCTACGACCCCCAAGAAGGATCTGAGTGTAAGAGCATAGTTGCCATCTGGATCAAAATACCAGGATATAACTAGATAGCTCTCCTGATGCCTTGGTCAGGCTATGACCCCCAAGAAGGATCTGAGTGTAGGGGAATAGTTGCTATCCTGATCAAAATACCATGATATAGCTAGATAGCGCTCCTGATGCCTTGGTCAGGCTAAGACCCCCAAAAAGGGTCTTAGTATAAAAGCTTAGTTGCCATTCGGATCAAAATACCAGGATATAGCTAGATAGCGCTCCTGATGCCTTGGTCAGGCTATGACCCCCAAGAAAAATCTGAGTGTAAGAGCATAGTTTCCATCCTGATCTCGAGACCAAGAAATAGCTAGATAGTTTTCCTGATGCCTTGGTCGAGCAACGACCCCCAAGAAGGGTCTGAGTGTAAGAGCTTTGTTGCCATCCAGATCTCGAGACCAGGATATAGCTAGATAGTGCTCCAGATGCTTTGGTCGGGTGACCTCCTCTATGAAGGATCTGAGTGTAAGAGCATAATTACCTGCTAGATCACGAGATCAGAACAACCAAAAGGTCATCCCGCTGCCTTGGCCGAGCCAACCCCGCTAGAAAGGATCTAGATGTCATAAATGCCGACCAGAATCATTTCACCAGCATAGTTTCTATCCAGATCAAAATACCATGATATAGCTAGATAACGCTCCTGATGCCTTGGTCGGGTGACCTCCCCCAAGAAGGATCTGGGTGTAAGAGCATAGTTACCATCCGGATCAAAATACCAGGATATAGCTAGATAGTGCTTCTGATACCTTGGTCGGGCTACGACCCTCAAGAAGGATCTGAGTGTAAGAGTATAGTTGCCATCCGGATCAAAATACCAGGATATAACTAGATAGCGTTCCTGATGCCTTGGTCGGGCTACGACCACTAAGAAGGATCTGAGTGTAAGAGCATAGTTGCCATCCGGATAAAAATACCAGGATATAGCTAGATAGCTCTTCTGATGCCTTGGTCAAGCTACGACCCCCAAGAAGGATCTGAGTGTAGGAGCATAGTTGCCATCTAGATCAAAATACCAGGATATAGCTAGATAGCGCTCATGATTCCTTGGTCGGGCTACGACCCCCAAGAAGGATCTGAATGTAAGAGCATAGTTACCATCCGGATACCAGGATATAGCTAGATAACGCTCCTGATGCCTTGGTCGGTCTACGAACCCTAAGAAGGGTCTGGGTGTAAAAGCATAGTTGCCATCCAGATCAAAATACCAAGATATAGCTAGATAGCGCTTCTGATGCCTTGGTCGGGCTACGACCCCTAAGAAGGATCTGAGTGTAAGAGTATAGTTGCCATCCAGATCGAAATACCAGGATATAGCTAGATAGCGTTCCTGATGCCTTGGTTAGACTACGACCCCTAAGAAGGATTTGAGTGTAAGTGCATAGTTGCCATCGATTGTCACGGAGCTAGATGCTGGTCTTCCTATGGAGCTTGTCCTAACCATTTTAGAGGCGAAATATCCCATTGGGTTCTAACCTTGTAGTTGGGATCTTGATTCAGCTACACCGAGCTTTATCAAAGAGCTTGACCTAATTATGTAGGCTTCCTAGCGAGGTAGCGGGCTTGGCTAGTAGGCCCTGGTAAGGTGTTTTCCTTAAACAGGCGACCATGGCTCACTTCTGGAAGGGTGGAGAGGTACACTCGAGTAATGCTCTTGATACTTGATTTAACCATACTAAGATCTACAGTGGATCTTGGCACTTTTGGTAACGACGGGGGTTTACGAGCTTCTTCCTTTTATGCTCGGACAGGTCGAGATTATACCTCGACGAGGTAGGAGTGCCTTTACAAGACAAATTCGGCATCTTGAAGGTCTTCTAGTGAAAATAGAGATAGTAGCAAGCTCTAGGAAAGTGTCACGAGATACCTTGATGTCGGGGAACCCAGGTCCTTTCACGTCAACTTAGCTTCAGGCTTTATCCTGGTATAAGGAGCTTGACGCAGTCTCGTCGGGCTTTATTTTGTAAGCCTGGACACTTGCGAGATGCTCAAAAGGTATGGGCAGCCTCACCTTGCTTCTGTAGGATCGCATAGTAGCTCGACCTCGGGGACCTTGATACCCCGTCATATAAGCATGAATTTGGTCTGGGAAGTGGAAAATTATTCTTTGGTCCCTAGCTAAATTTTACTATTAACAGAAGTCCCCTCTGACTTGAACACCGGAAAGTATTTGGGGTTGGAGTCTGAATCTTGTACTACATGAAGAATTTTGCTTGTCGCTCTTTTCTTGTAACCAGAATCGCTCACAGTGCTTGGCTTAGCGGACCGGGGTACTAGTCATTCGTGTTTCAGGAGTATTGGTACATTTGGCGAAAAAGATCCTGGTGGGCAACTAAGGCCACTTTCTCACCAGTTCTTTATAAATAGGCAAGATATAGATGCATTCGGCGTATCTGTAAAATAAATGAGCGATGGCAAACCACAGAAGGGGTATTCCCTTTGCGGAATTTTTGATGCTCTAGTCAGTGTAAAATTTGGTAAGTGAGAAAGGTCACAAACCGTATTGCTTGATCATGTCGGATGAAGCTTTATTGGCTAAGAGCGTGAAATTTCTGTTCCTGGAATTGGTAGGTAACTATGCTCTTACACTCAGACGCTTCTTAGGGGTCGTAACCAGACAGAGGCATCAGGAGCTTAATCTAGCTATATCCTGATATTTTGATCCGGATGGCAACTATGCTCTTACACTCAGACCCTTCTTGGAGGTTGTAGCCAGACCAAGGCATCAGGAGCGCTATCTAGCTATATCCTAGTATTTCGATCCGGATGGCAATTATGCTCTTACACTCGGATCCTTCTTGGGGTCGTAGCTCGACCAAGGCATTAGGAGCGCTATCTAGCTATATCCTAGTATTTCGATCTTGATGGCAACTGTGCTCTTACATTCAGACTCTTCTTGGGGGTCGTAGCTTGACCAAGGCATCAGGCGCGCTATCTAGCTATATCTTGTTATTTCGATCCGGATGGAAACTATGCTCTTACACTCTGATCCTTCTTGGGGGTCGTAGCCCGACCAAGGCATTAGGAGCGCTATCTAGCTATTTCTTGGTCTGTTGATCCGGATGGCAACTATGCTCTTACACTCGGACCCTTCTTGGGGGTTGCAGCCCGACCAAGGCATCAGGAGCGCTATCTAGCTATATCTTGGTATTTTGATCCGGATGGCAACTATGCTTTTACACTCGGATCTTTCTTGGGGGAGGTAGCTCGCCCAAGACATTAGGAGCGCTATCTAGCTATATCCTGGAATTTTTATCTGGATGGCAACTATGCTCTTACACTCGAATCCTTCTTGGGGGAGGTCACCCGACTAAGGCATCAGGGGTTGTGTGGGGGCTTCCCCGATCAATCCCCGGTCTCGAGATCTGGATGGCAACTATGCTCTTACACTCATACCCTTATTGGAAGGGGGTGGTGCCCAGCCGAGGCATCAGGAGCGCTATCTAGCTATTTCCTGGTTTCAAAGCGTTCATTGTCGAAATACCATGGCGTTCCTTCTGGAGGGATTTATCCAGTCCAGGGCATCAGGAGGGCTATGGATCTCTCCTGGTGATGGCGATCCTCCTGGAGGGATTTTATCCGGTCCAGTTCATTAGGAGTGAGGTATAGCTCTTCTGGTGACGGTGATCACACAAGATCTACTACAAATACCGAAATCGAAAGAGATGCAAACTCATAGCAGCTAATACGAAGTTGTATCCATGTATGGTGGTGTGGGTTGATAACTCGTCTCGCTCTAAGAGTTTTCTAACGAGTAGAATCTCTTGAGATGATACTGGAATACTGAGAAAATATTGAGCTTCTAGTCCCCAAGTGATATATCCGGTTTGGAAGTCCGCTTGGGGTAGATGAGAGCCTTCAACAATCGTAATCGAGCTCGAGACCCCACTGTGAACGAATCAGGACCTTTGGGTGCTCCCAGAATGGATCTTGACCTCGATGGCTTACTAAGGGATTGGAAGGCCCCGTACAAATGGGGAGGAGCCATCGGTATGATAATCTCCAAGAGCAAGTTGGTGTTTCCTTTAATGCTTGAAAAGCTCGGCTACGAAGTCCGCTAGTGCTTGAGCTTTTATCGTGGTCCTAGGATTATACTTTAAATCGAACAAGGTATGCTCTATGGCCTATAGAACCAGCCTTCGAGAAACATCCGGCCTTTGTAAAAACTGACAGAGGGGTTGGTCCGTCACCACTAGTATTGAATGAGCATGAAAGTAAGGATGAAGTTTCCTTGCCGAAGTCACCAATACATAAGCGATCTTTTCAAGCAAAGTATGTTTTTTTTGGGCTTGGTTAGAGCGTGACTCACATAGTAGATAGGTCAATGGATCCTATCCCCGTATTCCTTGACCAAGGCCCCACTTACATTGGTTTCTGAAACGGCCAGGTATATTTGGAATTCTTCTCCAAGATTTGGCTTGACATGCAGTGGAGGGCTCGTTAGGTATCTTTTCAAAGCTTGGAAAGCCTGTTCACTCTCCTGATCTCACTTCATGTTTCTTCCCTGCTTGATAGCTTTGAAGAATGGTAGGCACTTATTTGTAGACCGGGAGATGAATTTGTTGAGCACTGCTATCTGACCGGCCAAGGATTGAACCTGCTTAGGAGATGTGGGGGATTCTAGATCCAAGATAGCCATGATTTTTTCTGAGTCAGCCTCTATGCCTCTCTCATGGACCATGAAGCCCAGAAACTTCCCCGCAGTTACACCAAAGGCGCATTTAGTAGGGTTCAATCTCATCTGATTTCTCCTTAAAATCACGAAGGTCCTACGAAGGTCGTCCAGGTGGCCTTCCGAGGTCAAAGATTTAGTGATCATATCATCGATATACAGCTCCATCGACCTTCCAATTTTGGGCTTGAACAAATGATTGCCTAACCACTGGTAAGTAGCTCCAGCATTTTTTAGCCCGAAAGGCATCACCTTGTAGCAGTATAGGCCTTACGCAGTAATGAAACTGGTTTTTTCCTGGTCCGCGGGATGCATAATAATCTGATTTGCAGCCGAAAAATGCATCCATGAAGCTCAGAAGCTTGTTCCCGGAGGTGGAATCGACCAACTGATCAATTTTTGGCAGAGAAAAACAGTCCTTCGGGCATGCCCAGTTGAGATCAGTGTAGTCAACATATATGTGCCATTTCCCATTTGCCTTTGTGACCATGACCACGTTGGCGAGCCATTCGGGATAACGGGCTTCTCGAATAAAGCCAGCCTAGGTGAGTTTATCCACCTCTTATTGAACCGCCACATTTCTTTCATTGTTGAAGTGGCACCTTTTCTGCTTATCGGGATTGAAGGTCGGATCCATCGCCAGTCGATATGCAGCTAATGTCATGAGGATGCCCGGTATCTCCGTATGGCTCTAGGCTAAAATATCGTTGAACTCCATGAGGAACCTAATCAAGCCCTCTTTCATTCTTGGCTCAAGGGTAGCTCCGATCTTGATGACCTTCGAGGGATCGGTTAGTCGAACAAGAATCTCCTCTAGCTTATCGACCGGGTGGCCGCTGGCCCATTCTGTTCTTTGTTCTTCAATGTCTGGCACCACAAGGGCTTCTTCGGGACAATCGGTGGAGCCCGCGTCTTCCAGGTTTAGTGTCGGGGTTATCCCACATTGGATAGTCGTTACTTGGGTGAGTTGTTCAGCCAGAGCTGCTGGGTTAGCCGACACTGCGTAGCATTTCCTAGCTGCTTGCTGATCGCCCCGGACCTCTCCCACATTATTTCCTATTGGGAACTTCAGAACATTGTGGTAAATAGATAGGACCCCTTTTAGAGATGATAGGAATGGCCTCCCTAATATGGCGTTGTAGGCCGATGGGGTATCCACCACCACGAAGTCGGTCATGATGTTTTGTTGAAGAGGTGCAGCTCCGATGATTACTGGTAGGATTTTTGATCCTACGGGTGTGATGGAGTCCCTAGTGAAACCGTATAAGGGAGTAGTACAGCTGTTGTAGCACCATTGCATCAAGTTTAGTTTTTCCAAAGTGTCTTTGAACAGAACATTGACGCTGCTACCTATGTCGACGAGCACGCGGTGCACCATGAAGTTGGCGATTTGTACTGTGCTGACCATGGGGTCATTGTGTGGCTGCACGGTGTTAAAGACATCTGCTTCGGTGAAGATGATCTGAGACAGCTGAGAGGGGTTGGTCAGTCTTTGGTCGACCTTGAAGATATCCCGCCCCTCGTCCGTATGAGGGACCTTACTCGCATGGTTATTCCTGGAATTATTAGAGGTGCCGGTAAGAGTGGGACCTCCGCTGATAGTGTGTATTACCTGAATCTGTTGCATCAGGCCCGTTTGATCTCCCTTTCTCTTCTCAGCATGCTCTCGAATCTCGGCTTGGACCTCCCTTCCAGTCTGAATGTTCTCCCTAACTTGTTGTAAAAACTCTATCAAGCATCCTCCCCTTATTAAAGCCTCAATCTAGTTCCGCAGGTTGTAGCATTCTGAGGTGTTGTGCCCTACGTCCTTATAAAAGTCGCAGTATTTATAACGTTTTTTTTGTCGACCGAGACTTTCATGGGAGCGGGCTTTTGTAACAAACCTTTATCCCAGATGGTGAGGTAGATTGATTCTCGAGAGGCATTCAAGGAAGTGTAACAGTCGTACCCCCTCTCATCGCAGGCTATAGGGGCCACTGTCCTGGGAGGTGGTAAAGCTTGAGGTGGAGCCCGCTTATCTGGATACCTTTCCGATCTGGGCTAAGGAAAAAGGAAACCGTAAGTTGACTTATTAGGGGGTTTGTTTCTGCTTTTATGATCTTGCTCAGGTCTGGGAGCTTCCTTCTTTTATCGCTTTTCAGTTCTCATGTCGTCGTGCTCCATCTTGACCTGGAGCTATTCGTCAACCTTGATCTGTTCCAGAGCCCAATCATAGGCTTTATGGTAGGTTTCCGGAGGTTTCTTGGCAAAAGACCGAAATAGTTTTTCCGTCCACAAGTTTCTCCTGAAGTTGGCTAGGGTTTCTTTCTCGGTGAAAACCCCCATCTGGATAACCTCCTTGTGGAACCGCTCGACATAAGCCCGGAGAGTTTCCCCTCTCTCCTAGATCACGTACTGTTGATGAATCGGGTCCTTCAGTCGGGGCTTAACCCTCTAGAACTGTGAGCAGAAATCAGTTGATAATTTGGTGAAGGAATCTACACTCCCAGCAGGTAGTTTCCTAAACCAAGTCTTAGCATAATCAGTGAGTGTGGTGGGGAACATCCAACATATAGCGGCCCTGGTTGTTTTCCGGACCTCCATTTGTTGAACGAAACTCTCTAAGTAGCTCAGCGGATCTTCAGTCCTAGAGAACCTGTCATCTGGCATTTTGAACTTATGTGGGAGCTCTACTTCCCGGATCCTTCTGGTGAAGGAGGCGTTCATTTCACTTAGAGGATCTTTCTTGTCCTCTTTGTACTTCCCTTTCTTCATCAATTGGACCTCTTTCTGTAGCTCTGCCAACTGGTCCCTTTGTCGCTGACTTTCGGACTTCCTTGAGTCGATCTCGGATTCTTCACCATCAGATCCCTCTGATGAACTGGTGACCTCTACTTGGTTCCTTCTTCGGAGGGGGCTTGCTCGGGGGTTTTGCTGACTTTCTTCTTTCTACCCCGGGCTTCCATCCTTGAAGCTGTTGGGTGGAGAAATTCTTCCTATTCCCGGGGAAGGACATCTGCCTCGGATCTGACTTGCCGTGGTTGGTGGAGTGGCAACTCTTCGGGAACATGGGTTATGGGCCTTAGCCTATCCCGGATCGAGGTCGGGAGCCCCACTCTATTACGAGTTGATTCCCGAGGGGCAAGCCCCAAGCAATCAAAGGCGGGTCGCCTAGCCCCGGGCCTGCTTTATTCCCCCTGATTTCAGAGACTCGTTTGTTGGATAACGATACCCTCAACAAGTAGTCAAAGGTGAACGTTCTCTACAAAGGCTACTGTTTGTTGGTCAAGCCCGACCTGGCTTCCCAGAGGGGGATCCAGAGCCCGTACAGTAGCTGGCTGGGTTGGAATCTGGCTATGGAGCCCAGATTTTTTCCTTTTCCTCGGGACTTTTCCTGTAGATGTAGCAGAAGGTTATCTCGACGTCCCCTACTGCCCTTGTGAGGAGCGGAGCTTCATGATGACTTTAAAATAACAAACTTTTTGAATGTAAAAAAAGTAATGGTAGTGTGAGAGTTTCCCACAGACTGCGCCAAAAAGTGTTGACGGGAAATTTGCTTGAGATGAAAAATTCCAGTTAACACCCGCCAGGCCATTACCAAGAAAGCGGTGTCCGGGGTCGGTACCGTTGGTTCCCGACCTGTTTAAGAGAAAGAGACGAGAGTTAATAGCAGTAAAATGTGAAATGTATTTATGTATTGCTTTAAAATACAAGTAACTCTCTTATTAGCTCACGATCACTCGAAGGTGTAGGGTGGTGGCAACTCGGTGCCTGTCGAATAATGAAGATGAAGGAGACCGTGTTCTGAATCTAGAATTTAGGTCCTCCCTCTATGTATATATTCGTTGTTATTTTTTTCTCTTTCTGGCTTCACATTTATATATCATCCAAGTAGGTTTTTAGTTCTTGAATACTCTACCGTAATCTCATGAATCCGTTTCATCCTTATAAGGCAGGATTCGTTATTTAAATTTGAATTGTTTCCGGATTCGACGATATCATTGACGAAGATAAGTTTGTTCCCTTATTTGAATTTAAACTCTTGACGTGCATGTAGATATCATGTGGAGATGATCTTGTGTGCTCTCATGCCATCGATCTTCATGGAGGTCATCCTGCTAGCTGCCTGTTGCCCCGTCGAGCGAGGTAGGCCCCTGCTCCGGCTCTGTTCTTGGGAGCTTAAGATAGATTTTCCCTAACCCGTGGGGGCTCGAGATGCTCTTGTAGACCTTTCCGGAAGGTAGCTGGGGTAGTATAGATATAGGCGTGATTCTTCCCTGATGCCCAGCAAGGACAGGGTGCTTCTGGAAAGGTTGGCGGGCTTCTTTCGAAAGTTCCTTGAGCTTTGAGACTTCCCCTGGCATTTATGGTGTGGTTGTATAGCCTGACCTCTGAGCCGAGGTTCCCCGATAGATGACTTAGAGAATCCCGGGTTCCAGTGCTTTTGTGGGGGCTCGTCCCTGTCGCGCTTGGTTTGTCTTCTGGTAACTTTGAAGCCAAACCGACCTTCCCTGCTCCTACGGAATGGCTTTGCGGTCTTTCTGGGCTTCATGAATGTTGATTGTAGGTGGAAAATTTCTTTTTGACCCCTGGCCAAATTTCCCTATTAACAACAAGATATGTTCAATTAATCACATAATCAAGTTTAAATCTCATAAACCAAAAACATGATAAAATCATATGACAAAGTCTTTTAGATTAAACCTAAAGTTCTAGAGCATATTCCTAATCATAGATTCAACAAAACACATGAATAGCTCAAAAGAACACAAGCACATGTATCATTGTGAGATTTCGGCCAAATAGAGCCAAATACATGTGAGGAACTATTTTTTACGAAATCAATCAATCAAAGATCATCAAATAGTCCTAGAATCAAAGCTAGCACAATACAATCCCAACATGTGAAAACATAGGCAAAATTAAAACCTAACTCAACATGTGAGATTTCAATTGAAACTTAATCTAGCTTTAAATGAGTTCAAAACTTAAATCAAAACAATCGCAAGACACATATATATGTTGAATAAGAAAACAAAAGGCAATTAACCAAGTTTTAAAAGAAAACTTTGAGAGAAAATCAATACCTTAGTTGATTTTGGTGCAGTCCCGTTTTTGTGAGTTTAGACTTCAAACACAGCAATAAAACTAACTCAAACCTTCAGAGAAAATATGGAGGATGAATATAAAAACACTCTAAACTTTGAATCACTCAAATCAGAGTTCGAATGAAGAAGTTATGATGCTTGGAATGTGAGAAAATGTAGAGAGAAAATTCTGCACTCAAGTTTTAAATTTCTTCTTGGAATGAAATGTGAGAGGGAAGGGAAATATAAAAGAGAGGGAAAGAATAAAAGCAAACGGACCAAAATGACCTCAAGTGCACCAAGCATCCTTGCTGCCTGAGATGGTACATGGGCATCTTGGGGTAGCAAGCATTCTATCCCAAGATGGCCACGCCCCATCTCGGGAAAGAGTGTTTGGTTGCACTTCTTTTCCTCGCGAGCTCTCCTCACGTTCTTCGACCGTTCTCCGGCCTCCAAACTCGAAATTTGAATTTGTTTATGGATTATGAACCGTAACTCTCTCACGGACATGGAAATATAAGATACTCAACCCAGAAAATATTAATTCTACTCGATATATGAAGACAAAGACAATGTATGCAACATGAGTTGAAAGTGTAGTATCTTTTGACTTAGAACTTGAAATCAATAGTATGAGTAACCGAAATGACCGGAACTCAATCAAGAATGATTTAAGGCTAAATTCAAGTTCAATATCCATGTTATACAAACATATACACATACAAACACAATTCACACTAGAATGCAAACTATATAGAGATAGTCTCCAATCATGCATTTTCCAAAACATGTTATTTTCATAACAATGCATGAGCATTCATCTTCAAGTGTGTGAATGTGTTATACATGGTGCACAATGATGCAGGAACACATATGAATGAACTGAATATGTGTGCCTATAATGGTGCACAACGATGCAGGGACATAAATGTATGAATTGTGTGTGTGTGCCTAAGCCTTGTAAGAGAAAGATAAGGTCTTAGTATACCTTTGTAGAACCATATTGCATCCTTTCTCTTTGAAGACTTTGAACTTGATTTGACTAGTTGTTCCTTCTTCTTTGAAGCTTGAATCATCATGAATCTAAACAACAAAATCATTACAAGTAACCATCATTTTGATATCGAATTAATGCCAACACAATCTAAAACCTGACAACAAGAGCAGAAGAAGTCTTGTAAAAGAAAGATGATGTTAATAGCAAAATTTTGTTTGGGGTCAAATGGAAATGTTCCACTCCCCTAGCCCAAGTCAAAACCCAAATTCGACTTTCATGAGACCCCAGGCAGACCATAAAGCTACCCCACCAGAGCAGGGAAGGATCGATGGGCTTCAGAACCATCAGGGATGAAGCTGGGCACTACAAAGTCGAGCCTAAATGTAAGCATTGAAATCTGGGCTTATCAAAGGCACCTACCCATGCACCTCGGTTCCTGAGGTCAGTTTCCAAAATCACCCCATGAAAGCAAGAGAAAATCACCGATCTCAGGAAGCATTCGAAGCGAAGCCCGACGTGAACAAAAGTGAGCCTCTTCCAGACTAAGGCTTCTCGAGGTCAGGTTTGACTCGTAGCCTAAGACAGAAGCCCACCAACCTCTCCAGAAGCCTACTGTCCCTACTGGGCATGAAAAAAGAATCTCGCATGCTACTTCCGAGGAATGTCTACATGGACATCTCAAGCTCCAAAGGGTCAAGGAAAATCCATCCCAAGCTTCTAAGAACAGAGTCGAAGCGTGGATCTACTTCGCCTAATGAGACAATAGGAAGCTAGCTTGGTGACCTCCATGAAAAATCATGCCGTGAGAACATACAGGATCATATCTATGTGATAACCAACATTAATTTCGAATACGTATGAGTCAAAAGTTTGATTCCTAAAAGGAAACAAACTTATCTTCGTCAACAATATCATCGTTTCTGCTATTTACTCTGGGTCAAAAACTTTTAAATAAAGGATCCCGCCCGATAAGGAGGGAACAAATTCTTGGGATCATGGCGGGATATCAGTGAAATCAAACCTATTTGGACCAAATATAAATAGGATCAAGCATGATGTAGAGAAGAGAGAGTAAAAAACAAGGAGAGACGACAAAGGAGAGATCGATAAACATAAGGAGAAGGGGGCTTGAATTCTGTGAACAGAACACGGTCATCATAATGTCCACTATTCGACTAGCAAAAAGTTACCATATTCCTATGTTTTAGAGAGACTGTGAACATATGAGAGAGAGAATCCTGTTTATCACAAATAATCAATAATAAAGCCTCCACTTGCTATTTTAATACAAACATTCACTTTTATCTAAGTAGGTTAGGTATCAAAGTACCGACCCCGGGCACCACTTCCGTGGTGGTGGTCTCGAGGGTGTTAGTCGGAACTTCTCATATTGAACAAATTTCCCATTAACACTTTCTGGCGCCGTCTGTGGGGACTCTCACACCACCATCTTTATATTCATAAGTTTTTAACAGGAGTCATGAGGCTTCGCTCCTGCCAAGGACAGCCAGGCGTATCAGGATAACCTTCTACTGCGTTGACACGAAAGGTCCCGAAGAAATGGAGAAAATTTGAGCTCCATAGCCAGGTTCTAGACCAGCAACCCACTGTGCGGCTTTGGATTCCCCTATCGGAAACCATGTCGAGCTTGACCAACAAGCGGTGGCCTTCGTGGAAAACGTTCACCTTCGACTGCTAGCTGAGGGTATTACTATCCAGCAAACAAACCTCTACAATAGAGGGGAGTCTAGCAAGCCCGGGGCTAGGCAACCCGCCTTAAATCGCCTAGGACCTACCTCTCCGGAGCTAGCTCGTAATAGAATGGGACTCCCACCCTCGATCCGGGATAGGTTAGAGCCCATGCCCCCCATTCCCGAAGTGCTACCACGCTACCAACCCAGGCAAGTCAAGTCCGCGACATACATCTTTCCCCTAAAAAAGGGGAGAGTTTCTCCACCCAACGACTTCAAGGAGGGAAGCCCGAGTTAGGGAGGAAGAAAGTCAACAAAGCCTCTAGGCAGATCCCCTCTGAATAAGGAACCGGGTAGAGGTCACCAGTTCATCAGAAGGGTCCGATAATGAGGAGACTGAGATCAGCTCAAGGAAACCCGAGAGCAAATGCTAGAGAGACCAGTTGATAGAGCTTCAGAAAGAGGTCCAACTGATAAAGGAAGGGAAGTATAAGGAGGACAATAAAGATCCTCTAAGCGAGATGAATGCTCCCTTCACCAGAAGGATCGGGGAGGCGGAGCTCCTGCCTAAATTCAAAATGCCAACTGATAGATTCTTCAGAACTGAGGATCCCTTGAGCCACTTAGAGAGCTTCGTTCAACTGATGGAGGTCCAGAACACGACCAGGGCTGCTATGTGTCCAATGTTCCTCACTACCCTCACGGATTACGCTAAGACCTGGTTTAGGATGCTACCTGCCGACAGTGTGGATTCCTTTACCAAACTATCGATCGATTTCTGCTCACAATTCCAAGGAGTTAAGCCTCGATTGAAGGACCCAATCCATCTACTGTACGTGATCCAAGAGAGAGGGGAAACCTTCCGGGCTTATGTCGATTGTTTCCATAAGGAATTCATCCAGATAGTGGTCTTCGATGATAAAGAAACCCTCGCCAACTTCAGAAGGAACATGTGGGCAGGTAAGCTCTTTCGGTCTTTTGCCAAGATGCCTCCAAAGACCGACCAAGAACTATGATCGGGCTCTATAGCAGATTGAGGTCGATAAACAGCTTAAGGTCAAGATGGAACACGACGACATGAGAGCCATAAAGCGACAAAAGAAGGAAGCTCCCAAACCCGAGCAAGCTCAAAAAAGCCAGAAAAAACCCCCTAATAGGTCCACATATCGCTTTCCCATTTCTCAACTCAGATCGGAGAGATATCCATAAAAATGAACTCCTCCACAAGCTTAACCTTCTCCCAGGACAATGGCCCGAATAGCTCGAGATGAGAGGGGGTATGATCATTACACCCTCTAAAATGTATCTTGTGAAACAGTTTATCTTGCTATTCGGGACAAGGGTTTGCTAAAGAAGCCCGTTTCCATGAAAGCCCCGGTCGATAAGAGAAATCGCTATAAATATTATGACTTTCACGAGGACATGGGGCACAACACTTCAAAGTGCTACAACCTACGGAATCAGATCGAGGCTTTAATAAGAGGAGGATGACTGGTTGAATTCTTAGAGCAAGTCAAGGAGAACATTCAGATTGGAAGGGATGTGTAAGCCGAAATCAGTGAGCACGCTGAGAAGAGAAAGAGGGAACAAGTAGACCTGATGTAATAAATCCAGATAATACACACCATCAGCGGAGGGCCTACTCTTGTTGGCACCTCTAATAATTCCAGGAAAAACAATGAAAGGAAAGACCCTCGTATGGACGAAGGGCGGAATATCTTCAAGGTCGACCAGAGACCGAACGACCAACCCCTTCCAGCTATCACAGATCATTTTCACCGAAGCGGATGTCTACAACACCATGCAGCCTCATGATGATCCCATGATGATCATGGTACAGATTTCCAACTGCATGGTACACCGTGTGCTCGTCGACACAGGTAGCAGCGTCGACATCCTATTTAAAGATACCTTGGAAAAACTAAACTTGAAACAATGGTGTTACAATAGCTGCACTACCCCGCTATATGGGTTCACTGGGGACTCAATCATACCCGTGGGATAAAAAATCCTACCAATGATTATTGGAGCCACACCTCTCCAGCAGAATATCATGACGGACTTCATGATGGTGGATACCCCGTCGGCCTTCAATGCAATATTAAGGAGGCCATTTTTATCATCTTTGAAAGGGGTCATATCCATTTACCACAACGTCCTGAAGTTCCAAGTAAGAGACAAGGTAGGGAAGTTCGGGGTGATCAGCAAGCGGGGTGATCAGCAAGCAGCCAGGAGATGCTACGCAGTGTCTGCCAACCCAACGGCTATAGCAAAACAACTTGCCTATGTGACAACAATCTAAGATAGGGCAACCCCTGTATTGACTCTAGGAGATGTAGGGCCCACAAATCACACTGAGGACGACCCCATAGTGCCAGATAATGAGGAGCAGAGAAGGGAATGGGCCAACGGCCATCCAGTGGATAAGTTAGAAGAGATTCCTGTCTGAGTGGGCAATCCTACCAAGGCCGTTGAAGTCGGGGCCACCCTTGAGCCTGGAGTGAAAGAGGGTTTGATCACGCTCCTCACAGAGTTCAATGACATTTTTGCTTGGAGTCATGGTGAGATGCCTGGGATCCCGATGACATTGGCTGCTCATCGATTAGCAGTGAATCCGACCTTCAAACCCATTAATAAAAAAAAGAGGCCACTTCAACACTGAAAGAAATATTGCAATCCAGGAAAAGGTGGACCAGTTAACCCAAGCGGGATTCTTCAGAGAGGCACGCTACCCCGAGTGGGTCACCAACGTGGTCATGGTCACAAAGGTGAATGGGAAATGGTGCATGTGCGTCGATTATACTGACCTCGATCGGGCATGCCCGAAGGACAGTTTCCCCTTGCCAAAAATTGATCAGTTAATTGACTCCACCTCTGGAAACAAGCCCCTAAGATTCATGGATGCATTTTCAAGGTACAATCAAATTATGATGCACCCCACCAACCAGGAAAAGACCAGTTTCATCACCGGGCGGGGTCTGTATTGCTACAAGGTGATGTCTTTCGGGCTTAAGAACGCAGAAGCTACTTATCAACTGTTAGTCAATTGGTTGTTCAAGGTAAAAATTGGATGATCAATGGTGGTATACATCGACGACATGATCACCAAGTCATCAACCTCTGAAGGCCACCTGGACGGCCTTCTCAGAACCTTAATGATCTTAAGGGAAAACTAGATGAGATTGAACCCCTCTAAATGCGCCTTTAGGGTGGCCGCGGGAAAAGTTTTGGGCTTCATGGTCCATGAAAGAGGCATAGACGCTAAACTGGAAAAGATTAAGGCTATCCTGGATCTAGAGTCCCCCACATCGCTTAAACAGGTCCAAGTCTTGACCGAGCAGGTAACAGCTCTCAATAGGTTCATTTCTCGGCCCACCGATAAGTGTCTCCTTTTTTTCAATTCCATTATACAGGGAAGAAACATGAAATGGGACCAGGAGAGTGAACAAGCTTTTCAAGCATTGAAAAAATACATGTCAAGCCCTCCGTTACTGGTTAAACCAAGCCTTGAGGAAGAGCAACAAATTTACTAGGCCGTTTCCGAAACTGTGGTTAGCGAGGCTTTAGTCAAGGAATGTGGAGATAGGGGTCCAACGGCCTATCTACTACGTGAGTCATGCTTTAGCCAAGCTCGAGAAGAACTATACCCTTTGGGAAAAGCTCGCTTATGCCTTGGTAACCTCGGTAAGGAAGCTTCGACCCTACTTCCAAGCTCATTGTATAGCAGTGGTGCGGATCAACCCTTCCGTCAATTTTTGCAACGGCCGGATGTTTCCAGAAGATTGGTTTTGTCGGCCCTGGAACTCTCCCAGTTTGATTTGAGGTATAAGCCTAGGACCACAATTAAAGCCCAGGCACTAGCAGACTTTATAGCAGAGCTCTCAATGCCCCCAAGCCAAGCAACCTCCGCATCAACAGTGGCAGGTAAGGAAACTTATACCTTGTTTACCTGAAAATGGTTCAACAGCTCAAGAGCAAGTTTAAAGGATTCAAAATCGAGCAGGTATCTCGACAACAGAATCGTCGAGCTGATGTCCTTTCTAAGATAGCTGCAAATGGTGACCAGACCTTACCCCACGAGGTCCCTCTTCAAGTGATCCCCCTACCTAGCATAATGGCAGGTAAGGAAACTTATACCTTGGATCGACAACCATACTGTATGGATCCAATAGCTGATTATCAGCAAGATGGGAAACTTCCCGGGGAGCCCAACCAAGCTAGGAAATTCAAAAGGCTCTCTGTCCGTTATTGTTTGGTGGATAGTCACCTATACAGGAGGTGAAGATCCATTCCTCTGCTCCGATGTTTACACCCTGAAAATGCCAAGTGGGCATTGAGAGAGGTTCATTCCAGGGAATGCGGAAACCACATTGGTGGGGAGGCTCTGGCATATCAGGTACTCCATATGGGGTATTATTAGCCAACCATCCATCAAGACGTAAAAAGCTTAGTGCGAACCTGCTAGGCATGCCAGAAGGCCGCGAACTTTAGTCACCTCCCCCCGGGGGCTGTTGTCGTCCCTTAGCTCGCCATACCCCTTTGCCATATGGGGAGTCGACTTGATCGGACCACTTCCTACTGCTCCTAGTCTAGTCAAGCATGTTATCGTGGTAATTGATTATTTCACAAGATATGTTAAAGCTTAACCGCTCTTCCTGATATCTGAAGAAAACACAACAAGGTTCATCAAAACCAATGTAGTTTATAGGTTCGGAACCCCTCTTGCCATTATAGCTGACCTCGAAAAGCAGTTTGACAATGCCCGATTCAAAGATTTTTACGAAGGCTTGGGAATCGACCTTCGGTTCACTTCGGTACCCCATCTCCAGACTAACGAGTTGGTGGAATCCACTAATAAAACCATTAAGAGGCTGTTGAAAAAAAAGCTACAGTAGAAAAAAGGCAGATGGGCCGAGGAGCTTCCCGAGGTCCTCTAGGCTTACCGTACCAATAATAGAACAGCTTTCGGGGTTGAAGCAGTCCTTCCCAATGAGCACAAACTGACCTCCTTTAGAGTCCAACATTTTGAACCAGGGAGCAATGAAGGTAAGCTCCGAGCAAGCTTGGATCTTCTGGAAGAAAAACAAAATCGAATAGCTGAGAAGGTAGCAGTTTACCAGAGCAGGATTGCTAGATGCTTTAACCGGAGAGTTAAAGCCTGAAACTTAAAGGTAAGGGATCTAATTCTCAGGAAAGTGACGTTGAATACCAGGAAAAGGTCTGAAGGGGTCCTGGGGCCAAACTAGGAAGGGCTGCTCTTAGCAAAAGTGGTGATCCGTAATGGGACATACAAGCTCGAGAACATGAATGGCCGACTTATCGATCATACTTGGAATGCAGATCACTTGAGAAAATTCTACCCCTGAACAGGGGACTCATGAGCGGACTACCCCAACCTAGTTTTTAGTCTCCAACAATAATGTACTCCTTTCTTTTTATCAATAAAGCCTGTTTTTTCTCCATCTTCAACTTTGTTCTACAGTGATTTGGGTCTACATGAAAAATTCGACATTATCGTCCCAAGACCAGAGGTATGCCAGGAAAGGCCCCTCGCCACCTCTGATGCCTCGGCCGGGCACTACCACCTGCCAAGAAGGGTCTGAGTATAAGAGCATAGTTGCCATCAAGATCTCGAGACCAGGAAATAGCTAGATAGCCCTCATAATGCCTTGGTCGAGATACCACCCCCAAGAAGGGTCTAAGTATAAGAGCATAGTGGCCATGCAGATCTCGAGACCAGGAAATAGCTAGATTGCCCTCCTGAGGCCTTAGTCGGGCTACCACCCCCCAAGATGGGTCTGAGTGTAAGAGTGTAGTTGCCATCCATATCTCGAGACCAGGAAATAACTAGATATCCCTCATGATGCCTTAGTCGGGTTACCACCCCCAAAGAAGTGTTTGAGTGTAAGAGTGTAGTCGCCATCCAGATCTCGAGATCATGAAATAGCTGGATAGCCCTTCTGATGCCTTGGTCGGGTTATCACCCCCAAGAAGGGTCTGAGTGTAAGAGCATAGTTTCCATCCAGATCTCGAGATTAGAAAATAGCTAGAACAACCCTCCTGATACCTTAGACGGGTTACAACCCCCAAGAAGGACTCAAGCTTAAGAGCGCGGTAGCCATCCCGATCTCTAGCTAAGGAGAAGGCTTGGTGATTCTCATTGATACCTCACTTGGGATGTAAACCCCTGGAATAACTCGAAGATGGAGAGCTCTTTTACTTAAACTCTAATGTCTCAGGTACTACTGGTGTCTAAATTTTTCGTGAACATTAGGTTGCTTACTATGATAGATGCGGATTGATCTACAAGTAAACAAGGGGACTGCCGACTGAAATCATTGAGCTACAAATCCTTGTAAAGTCAGAAAGCCTGAGCTAGCTATTTACTTTCACACCTAAGCAATTTTCCTATCTTGTTACTCTTCCAAGGCTAAGGTAGGTTGCTATAAAGGCTGAACCTAGATGGAAATAAAAAATGAAGTACATGCAAATCAAAATTTAAACAAGGTCTGAAGGCTAAATTTCATTAATGAATTGGGGAGCCTATCCCCCGGTAAGGCTACAACAATCAAACAGGGAGCCCAACCCCTGGTTCCGGGCTATAACGAAATTTGGCAAGGATCAAAGAGAAATTTTCACCAATAATCGACAATCATGAAGCCCGGAAAGACCATAAAGACACCCCACAAGAGCAAGGAAGGCCGGTTCGGCTTCGAAGATACCAGAAGACAAGCCAGGCGTGACCTGGACGAGCCTTCACAAGAGTACTGGAACCCGTGCTTCTCCAGGCCATCTATCGGGGAACCTCGGCTCTGAGGTCGAGCTCCATAACAGCCCCGTAAATGCCAGGAGAAGTCTTCAAGCTTAAGAGAAATTCAAAAGAATCCCGCAAACCTCTCCAGAAGCTTGCTGTCCTTGCTGGACATAAAAGAAGAATCACGCCTAAATCTACACTACCCCAGCTACCTCCCAAGAGGGTCTACAAGAGCACCTCAAGCCCCCAAGAGTTAGGGAAAATCCATCTTAAACTTCTAAGAATAGAGCCAAAGCAGGAATCTACCTCGGTCTGTGGGGCAACAGGCAGCTGGCAGGGTGACCTCCATGAAGATTCATGGCACAAGTGCACAGAGGATCGTCTCCACGTAATATTAACATGCACGTCAAGAGTTTGATTCAAATAAGGGATTATACTTATCTCCGTCAACAATATCATAAAATCCCATAACATTTCAAATTTAAATAACGAATCCCGTCTGATAAAGAGGGAACAGGTTCATGGGATCACAGTAAAGTATTTGCAAATATAAAACCTACTTGGACAATATAAATAGGTGAAGCCAAGCAGAGAAAAAGATGGAGGCAGGAAGAAGGCCAAAATTCTGGATTCAGAACACGGTCACTTAAATCTCTACTATTCGACAGGCACCGAGTTGTCACCACCCTATACCACCAAGAGATTGTGAGCAAACAAGAGAGTTATTTGTACATTAAAAACGACGTATCAATAATCGATCCCCCATTCATTTTTATAGTCACTCGTCTCTCTCTCAAATAGGTCGGGAACCAACGGTACCGACCCCGGCCACCGCTTTCGTGGTAGTGGTTTCGAGAGTATTAACAGGAATTTCTCACCTCAAGCAAATTTCCTGTCAACACTTTCTGGCGCTGTCTTTGGGAAACCTCTCACACCATCATTTATTTACATTCAAAAGGTTCATTGTTTCAAAATCGGCATGAAGCTCCGCTCCTCACAAGGGCAGTGGGACACTTCGGGGCAACCTTCTGCTGCATCGAAACGAAAGATCCCGAGGAAAGGGTAAAAATCCGGGCTCCATAGCTAGATTCCCACTGAGCCAGCTGCTGTGCGGGCTCTGGATCCCCTTCTTAGAAGCCAAGACGAGCTTGACCAACAAGCAGCAGCCTTTGTAGAGAACGTCCGCCTTCGATTACTTGCTGAGGGTATCGTTATTCAACAAACGGGTCTCTACAATCAGGAGGAATCGAGCAGGCCCGGGGCTACGCAACCCGCCTTTGATCGCTCGGGACCTGCCTCTCGAGAATCAACTCGTAACAGAGCGGGGCTCCCAAGCTCGATCCGGGATAGGCAAGGGCCCATGCCCCATGTTCCCGAAGAGCTGCCGCGCTACCAACCACGACGAGTCAGATCCGTGATAGATGTCCTTCCCCGGGCACGGGAAAAACTCTTCCACCCAACGACTACAAGGAGGGAAGCCCGGGGTAGAGAAGAAGAAAGCCAGCAAAGCCCCAGAGCAAGCCCCCTCCAAAGAAGGAACCGGGTAAAGGTCACCAGTTCATCAGAGGGATCTGATGGTGAGGAATCCGAGATCGACTCTAGGAAGTCTGAAAGCAAGCGACTAAGAGACCAGTTGGCAGAGCTACAAAAAAGGGAAGTACAAGGAGGACAAGAAAGACTCTCTAAGTGAAATGAATGCCCCATTCACCAGAAAGATCAGGGAGGCAGAGCTCCGGCCTAAATTCAAAATGCCAGCTGACAAGTTCTCTAGGACTGAAGATCCACTGAGCCGCTTAGAGAGCTTCGTTCAACAGATGAAGGTCCATAACACAACCAGGGCTACTATGTGTCGGATGTTCCCCACTACACTCGCGGATTATGCTAAGATCTGGTTTAGGAAACTACCCACTGGGAGAGTAGACTCCTTCACCAAATTATCAACTTATTTCTGGTCACAGTTCCAGGGGGATAAACCCTGACTGAAGGACCCGATTCATTTACAATATGTGATCCAGGAGAGAGGGGAAACTCTCAGGGCTTATGACGAGCGATTCTATAAGGAAGTCATCCAGATAGGGGTCTTCACTAAGAGAGAAACCCTCACCAACTTCAGAAGAAACCTGTGGGCAGGAAAACTATTCCATTCTTTTGCCAAGAGACCTCAGAAAACCTATCAGGAAGCCCATGATCAGGCTCTAAAACAGATCGAGGTCGACGAACAACTCAAGGCAAGATGGAGCACGACAACATGAGAGCTGAAAAACGATAAAAGAAGAAAGCTCACAGACCTGAGCAAGATCAGAAAAGCCGGAACAAACCCCTCTTATAAGTCAACATACCATTTCCCTCTTCCTCAGCCCAGATTAGACCTGTATCCAGACAAACAGGCTCCTCCTCAAGCTTTACCACCTCCCAGGACGGTGGCCCCTATAGCCCGCGATGAGATAGAGTACGGCCATTACACTCCCTTGAATGTATCCTGAGAAACAGTCTACCTCGCCATTCGGGATAAGGGTTTGTTACAGAAGCCTGCTTCTATGAAAGCCCCGGTCGATAAAAGAAATCGTTACAAATATTGTGATTTTCAAGAGGACGTAGGGCACAATACCTCTGAATGCTACAACCTATGGAACCAGATTGAGGCTTTGATAAGAGAAGGATGATTGATAGAGTTCTTACAACAAGTCAGGGAGAACATTCAAATTAGAAGGAAGGTGCAAGCCGAGATTCAGGAACATACTGAGAAGAAGAAGGGAGAGCAGGCGGACTTGATGCAACAAATACTGGTAATACACACTATCAGCGAAGGTCTCACTCTTACCGACACTTCTAACAATTCCAGGAAAAATCATGCGAGGAAGGTCCCTTGTACGGACCAGGGGCAGGATATCTTCAAGGTCGACCAGAGACCAACCAACCCCTTCTAGTTGACTCAAATCATCTTCACCGAAGTAGATGTCTTTAACACCGTGCAACCCCATGATAACCCCATGGTCATTACATTACAAATTGCCAACTTCATGGTGCACCGTGTGCTCGTCGACACAGGTAGCAGCGTCGATATTTTTTTCAAAGACACTTTGGAAAAATTGAACTTCAAGCAGTGGTGCTACAACAGTTGCACTGCTCCATTATGCGGTTTCACTAGGGACTCCATCACACCCGTAGGGTTAAAAATCCTATAGTGATCATCGAAACCGCACCTTTCCAGCAAAACATCATGACCGATTTCGAGGTGGTGGACACCCCGTCGGCCTACAACGTAATATTAGGGAGGCCATTCCTATCATCCCTGAAGGGGGTCCTGTCTATTTACCATAATGTCCTGAAGTTCCCGGTAGGAGACAAGGTGGGAGAAGTTCGGGGTGATCAACAAACAGCTAGGGAATGCTACGCAGTGTCAACTAACCCAGCAGCTCTAGCTAAACAACTCACCCAAATAACAATTATCCAAGGCGGGATAACCCCGACACTAAACCCGGAAGACGCGGGCTCTGCTGATTGTCCCGAAGAAGGCCTTGAGGTGCCTGACATGGAAGAACAGAAAAGGGAATGGGTCAGCGGCCACCCAGTCGACAAGTTAGAGGAGATTCCTGTTCGACTAACGGATCCTTCGAAGGTAGTCAAGATCGGAGCTACCCTTGACCCAGGAATGAGAGAGGGCTTGATTAGGCTCCTCATGGCATTAGCTGCTCATCGACTGGCCGGGGATCCTGATGACATTAGCTGCTCATCGACTGGCGGTGGATCCGACCTTCAAGCCCATCAAACAGAAAAGGTGCCACTTCTACAATAAAAGAAAATTGGCGGTTAAAAAAGAGGTGGATAAACTCACCCGGGCAGGCTTCATTCGAGAAGCCCGCTATCCTGAATGGCTCGCCAACGTGGTCATGGTCACAAAGGCAAATGGTAAGTGGCGCATGTGCGTGGACTACACCGACCTTAACCGGGCATGCCCGAATGACAGTTTTCCTCTGCCAAAAATTGATCAATTAGTCGATTCCACCTCCGGGAACAAGCTCCTGAGCTTCATGGACACGTTTTTTGGCTACAATCAGATGATGATGCATCCCGCGGACCAAGAAAATACCAGCTTCATCACCGCACAAGGCTTATACTGCTACAAGGTGATGCTTTTCAGGCTCAAAAATTCTAGAGCTATTTACCAGCGGTTAGTCAACTGTTTGTTTAAGCCTGAAATTGGAAGGTCGATGGAGGTATATATTGATGATATGATCACTAAATCTTCCACCTTGGAAGGCCATCTGGACGAACTTCGACGGACTTTCATGATCCTAAGGGAAAACCAGATGAGGTGGAACCCTTCCAAATGTGCCTTTGGTGTAACTGCAGGGAAGTTTTTGGGCTTCATGGTCCATGAGAGAGGCATAGAGGCTAACCCGGAAAAAATCACGGCTATCCTGGATCTAGAATCCCCCGCATCACTTAAACAGGTGCAAGCCTGACCGGACAGGTAGTAGCGCTCAACAGGTTCATCTCTCGGTCTGCCGATAAGTGCCTACCATTCTTCAAAGCTATCAAGCAGGAAAGTAACATGAAGTGGGATTAGGAGAGCGAACAGGCTTTCCGTGCTTTGAAAAGATACCTAACAAGCCCTCCATTACTGGTCAAGCCAAATCCTAGGGAAGAGCTCCAAATATACTTGGCAGTTTCAGAAACCGCTGTGAGTGGGGCCTTGGTCAAGGAATGCGGGGATAGAATCCAACGACCTATCTACTATGTGAGTCGCACTCTAACAAAGCCCGAAAAGAATTATACTCTGCTGGAGAAGCTCGTTTATGCCTTAGTGACCTTAGTAAGGAAACTCCGTCCTTACTTTCAGGCTCATTCAATAGCAGTGGTGACGGACCAACCCCTCCGTTAGTTCTTGCAAATTCCTGACGTTTCTAGAAGGCTAGTTCTATGGGCCGTGGAGCTTACCCAGTTTGACTTAAAATATAAGCCCAAGACCACGATAAAAGCTCAAGCACTAACGGACTTTATAGCCTAGCTTTCAGTACCTTAGGATCAGGCATCTCCCGCAGTAACAGATCCCCTTCTTCAGAGAATTCTTGAAGCTGACGACTGGTCGGAGGGCTACGAGTCATGGACTCTCTACACTGACGAAGCTTCTGGACAGTCTGGGGGAGGAGCAGGCATAGGCCTCATCGACCCAGAAGGAATTGAGTGCTGCCATTGTTTCAGGTTCGAATTCAAAGCCATAAACGATGAAGCGGAATACGAAGCCCTGCTAGCTAGGATTAAAGCAGCCATAGAGCTCAGGGTTGATTACCTGAACATCAAGAGCGACTCTTCCCCTTTGGTCAACCAAGTTTCCAGGGATTATCAGGCCAAAGGGGATAACATGATCGCTTACCTGAAACAAGTGCAACAACTCAGGACCAAATTTAGGGGTTCAGAATCGAGCAAATACCTCGACACCTAAATCATCGGGCTGACGTCCTAGCCAAGATAGCTACCTATGGTGGCCAGACCCTACCTTAGGGAGTCCTTCTTCAAATAATCCCTCTACCTAGCATTATGACTGGTGAGGAAGCTTATACCTTAGACCGACAACCGTGCTGGATGGATCCAATAGCAGAATATCTACGGGACGGGAAACTCCCTGGGGAGCCCGACCAAGCTAGGAAGGTTAAAAGGCTCTCGGTCTGGTATTGTATGGTGGATGGGCATTTATACCGAAGGGGAAAATCCTTTCCCCTGCTCCGATGTCTGCATCCTGAAGATGCCAAGTGGGCTCTAAAAGAAGTCCATTAAGGGGAATGCGGGAAACATATTGGTGGAGAAGCCTTGGCATATCAGGTTCTCCACATGGGGTACTATTGGCCGACCATCCATCAAGATGCTAAGGACTTGGTACAAACCTGCGAAGCATGCCAGAAGACCGCAAACTTGAATCAACTCCCCCCGGAGCACCTGTCATCTCTTAGCTCACCATAACCCTTTGCTATGTGGGGGGTCGATTTGATTGGACCGCTTCCTTCAGCTTCGGGACAGGCTAAGCATGCTATCGTAGCAATTGATTACTTTACAAGATGGGTTGAAGCCGGACCACTGTCCCAGATATCGGAAGAAAACACAATAAGGTTCATCAAGACCAATGTAGTCTGCAGGTTCAAAACTCCTCTGGTCATCATAACCGACCTCGGAAAACAGTTAAACAATGCCTGATTCAGAGATTTCTGTCAAGGTTTGGGAATCAACCTTTGGTTTGCCTCGGTAGCCCACCCTCAGACCAATGGTTTGGTGGAATCCATGAACAAAACCATCAAGAAGTTATTGAAAAAAAAGCTGCATCAAAAGAAAGGCAGATGGGTAGAGAAGCTTCCCGAGGTCCACTGGGCGTACCGTACTACAAGGAGAACAGCTACCGGGGAAATGCCCTACTCACTGGCTTTCAGAGTTGAAGCAGTCCTACCTATAGAGCACAAGTTGACCTCCTTTAGAGTCCAACAGTTTGAACCAGGAAGATATGAAAGCAAGCCTCGAGCTAGTTTGGACCTCTTGGTGGAAAAGCAAGATTGAATAGCTGAAAAGGTAGCAATCTACCAAGGCAGGATTTCAAAGTACTTCAACAAAAGGGTTAAAACCCGAAGCTTTAAAGAAGGGGATTTGGTCCTCTGGAAAGTAACGTTGAACACCAAGAAGAGGTCAGACGGGGTCCTAAGGCCCAACTGGGAAGAACCCTACCTAATAAAGATGGTGATCCGTAATGGGGCGTACAAGCTCGAGGATATAGATGGCCGACTCACCGACCATACTTGGAATGCGGATCACCTAAGGAAATTCTACCCTTGAACAAGGGACTCAGAAACAGGCAACCTCCGACTAGCTTTTTTTACTTTTTCTGACAGTATTGTACTCCAACTTCCATATCAATAAAGCTTGCCTTTTCCTATTTACTCTTTCATCAACTATTTGGGTCTACATGGAAAGTTTTGATATTATCGCCTCAAGACCAGGGGTAAGCTTGGGAAGCCCCCTCGCTTCTCTTGATGCCTCGATCGGGCACCACCCCCTGCCAAGAAAGGTCTAAGTGTAAGAGCATAGTTGCTGTCCAGATCTCGAGACCAGGAAATGGCTAGATAGCGCTCCTGATGCCTTGGTCGGGCTACCATCCTCAAGAAGAATCTAAGTGTAAGAGCATAGTTGCCATCCAGACCAGGAAATAGCTAGATAGCGCTACTGATGCCTTAGTCGGGCTACCACCCCCAAGAAGAATCTGAGTGTCAGAGCATAGTTGCCATCCAGACCAGGAAATAGCTAGATAGCGCTCTTGATGCCCTGTTCGGGTTACCACCCCCAATAAGGAATTGAGATTGAAATCCCAGAAGCCCTCCTAATCCCGAAGCTAAGAAGGGACTAAACAGTTTTTCTCTTTTTAATGTTCTACTTAAGCTACAACCTCCCAAAGAGGCTCAGGGATGGAGGGCTCGACCTACTTAAACTCTAAATACTCCTGTTATTTTACTAGCTCTCCTAGATACAGGGTTACTTACTACAGCAAACCCACAATCAAACAAGGGGACTGTCAGCTGAAGAAGTGGAGCTAGGAGTTCCATTGCTCGTTTCGATATGAAAGCTGGACGATCAGGCAAATACATGGAAGCCAGAGTTAGATCTGGGATTGAAAATTTTATTATCAAGTAAGGAGCCTATTCCCCAACAAGGCTACAACGTTTAAGGGGGGCCCAATCCCTGATTTCGGACTACAAAGGAAAGACAACGAAAGATCAAACTCAGTTAAAGATGGGATGCCCACCCCCTTTTTCGGGCATTAAAAATAGGTTACATAGAAGAGAGCTTAAGTTTCTTCGTCCTCCCTAGGGCCTCCAGCCTCCTCCGCCACATGATGAAGGTCGCCGCCTCCTCCTGGGGATCAGCCCCAGCTGTCTCGCGGTCACCAGGATCTTTCTCTACAATTTCATTTATCACTGCCATAACTTTAGGCTATATGGTTGCTGTAAAGAGGCGGGCAACAGACTCAGACATGTTCCCTTCTTCTTTGGACTCCATCCCTGAGAGCACTATAGGAAGTTCTCGAGATTCAGCAAATCCTCCTTCCTATTCCTTGTTACGAACCGCCTTCGAGGATTCACCAAGACCAGATATTGGAAAGGCAGGAACAGCAGGAGATAGGTCTGGCATCTCCAACTACTTCTCAGCTCCCTCACCGAAAGGACCAGCTCCCGCAGCTTCAGGGCGTGACATCTTAGCAGCCCGCGACATGACTTTTTCCCTATCCCAGCCAGCAATACTGGAAAGGTTGAATGGAGGAGGAAGAGCCTCTGCAACCTGATAAGAGGCAAAGAAATACCCCTCGCTAAAAGAAGCCTCCACTTTAGTTTAGAGCTGGGTAATTCGAGCCTGGAAGGTTTGGTTTTCAACATCTAGGACCTTCACTTTTTCCCTTTAGTCATCCCGCTGGCTAGCCAGCCGCTTCGACTAAAGAGTCTCCCAATCAAAAGCCCGCTTCAATCTCTCATAATCGTATTGGAGCTTAGTTAGCAGCGTCTTCATTCCTTACTGGCTAGAGGTCATCTCCTGGACTAGGGTCTGAGCCCACGCAAGCAATCCCATGGCTCGCTCAACTTCAGCCTTAGCCTTGGCGGCCCGATCACGGAGAAAGGCTACCTGATGCCCCATGGCCACCTGAAATTTGAAAGCTTGCAAGAGAAAACCATGTTAGGAAACGACAAGTAAAGCGGCTGAATGAAGAAGAAAGAGTAATGATTACCTCGGCTAGAAGGGCGAACCTCTTGGTTATCATAATGTCCATAGACAATGCGGTCATCCTGGAAATCCCACCACCCGGACATGATGCGACAAACTGCTTCAGAACCTCATCCTGACCTGCTGAGCTAGTTGGTAGGTGGGGGTGAGAAGAAGAAACTTTGGGAGCATTAGGCTCCCTGGGAACCTCGATTTCCAAGGATATGAAGAGATCAGCAGAGGGGGATAATGTGGCTTAGGGAACACTGGCTGAAATGGCGATTACTGGAGAGCAAGCAAGAGCGGACATAGCGACAACTTAGGGGGTAGACCCCCCTCAGTCTAGGGCATTTGCAGCCCGAGATACGAGAAACGCCATCTTGGACTTTGATTGAGATGGTGAAGGGGAAAAGACGAGCGGGGCAGCTACCATAGTGGTTGACCCACTCTTTTTCGAAGCAGTAGGGAGAACTCTCAGGTAAGATCTGGAAGGAGCGGAAGGCATCCCTGTTTGTCGAGCTTCATGAGAAGCTGGAGCAGCAACATAAACTGTTAGAGAGGAAAGCTAGGATATTCAGAACTTAACCGTCCAATAAAAAAAAACAACAGCAGAATAGACCAAGATACTTACGAGGGGTTGCACTGGATATCCGCAGGTACCTGTTCACCCTGGGGGGATCAAATGGGTCAGAGGTCAGAAACTTTATTTTCAGGTAGTTCTGAGCTAGGATGGTCTTCAACACGGCTTCAGACTCTGCGGGCAAGGAATCCCGACCCTAGGTGGGTTTGTCACTAAAGACGGTAGGGACCTCGAGCTCATGCCCGCCGTCGAAGGCAGAGCTCCCCCAGTCTCCCCCGCTAATATCCACTCTTCTTTCCAAGCGGGATCCTTCTTGGCCTTAGCGTAGAATTGGCCTCGTGGAACTCCTGCCAAGCTTCTGATCTGGAAAAGGAATGTGAGCTTCTCAGCCCCGGGCTCCCTGGTTACGCCGCTCAGCTCACATTGCTCCCACCACAATATCAGGAAGCCAATAAGGTGCATCTAGTAGCCAAGCGTCAGTTGAAGTGGAGCTAGCTTAAGGGCATTGAGAGCCCATCGAAGGGTGGGGTGAAGAGGGAGCCTCACCCCTCTCTCAAAAGCAGCGACCTGGATGAAGAGTACTCCTTTGGGAGGATAAAAAACATCGTAACTCTGATGGAGGATGGATAGAGAAACTGTGTCTGGGATACCATACTTTTCCCGTAGACGGCCGATCGATTGAGGATCAACGGTAGAGTCGGGGATGACCCTAGGTTCAAAAGAAAGCGTTATCACTAGAGGAGGCTCCGCCACTGTGACTTGAGCCCTCTCCACCGCATCTAACCTCTCCCTGACTTTAGAGTCTTCGTCGACTGGGTTCAGAGGATAGTCAGGACGGTTCGAAAAGTCGGAACCGATAGAAGCATTCCTGTTAGAACGACGAGGCTGACGGATCGGGGTAGATTCTTCGTCGCTTGAAAGCCCTTTCACCCGCTTAAGAGGAGCTAGGTTAGGGCTTCCGGAGTCCTCCACCAAGGCATCTACACTATCCGAAGAAGTCGACATTGATGGGGAAGAGGGGTGAGAAAGCAAGCAGAATACTTCGGCAGAGGAAACAAGGAAGAAGGAATTTTAAAATTTGAGGGTTTGAGGGTTTGAAGGACTGTGAAGAAAGTGACTGTCAGGCCAGGCTTAAATAGAGGTCTGTTGGCGATATCCTCTGGAAGGTCACCTGAAGCGGTATCGCTGCCGTTCTTTTTTTGAATAACGCCCATTTTAAAATTCAAAATCTTGGGTAATTAATGAGAAAACTTCTCTCTCATTAATTATCTTTGAGGTGAAAAACTTTCTCAATTAAACAAGGAATCAGAATCCAACCCTAACTCTATTACCGGTGTTCAAGTCAGAGGGGACTTCTGTTAATAGGGAAATTTAATCAGGGATCAAAGAGAAATTTTCCACCCATAATCGACAATCATGAAGCCCAGAAAGACCGTAAAGCCACCCCGTAGGAGCAAAAAAGGCCGGTTCGGATTTCAAGCTACCAGAAGACAAGCCAGGCGCGACCGGGACGAGCCCTACAAGAGTACTGGAACCCATGCTTCTCCTGGCCATCTATCAGGGAACTTCAGTTGTGAGGTCGAGCTCCACAACCGCCCATAAATGCCAGGGGAAGTCTCCAAACTTAAGAGACATTCGAAATAAGCCAGCCAACCTCTCTAGAAGCCCGTTGTCCTTGCTGGACATAAAAGAAGAATCACCCTTAAATCTACACTACCCCAGCTACCTCTCAGGAGGGTCTACAAGAGCACCTCAAGAACCCAAGGGTCAGGGAAAATCCATCTTAAACTTATAAGAATGGAGCCAAAGCAGGGATCTACCTCGGTCTACGGGGCAACAGGCAGCTGGCAAGGTGACCTTCATGAAGATTCATGGCACGAGCGCATAGAGGATCGTCTCCACGTAATATTTACATGCACGTCAAGAGTTTGATTCAAATAAGGGATTAAACTTATCTCCGTCAACAATATCATAAAATATCGTAACATTTCAAATTCAAATAACGAATCTCGCCCGATAAGGAGGGAACGGGTTCATAGGATCACGGTAAAGTATTTGCAAATATAAAACCTACCTGGACGATATAAATAGGTGAAGCCAAGCAGAGAAAAAGATAGAGGCAGGAAGAAGGCCTAAATTCTTGATTCAGAACATGGTCACTTACATCTTCACTATTCGACAGGCACCGAGTTGTCACCACCCTATACCATCGAGAGATTGTGAGCAAACAAGAGAGTTATTTGTACATTAAAAATGACGTATCAATAATAGAGCCCCCATTCGTTGTTATAGTCACTTTTCTCTCTCTCAAACAGGTCGAGAACCAACTGTACTGACTCCATCCACTGCTTTCATGGTAGTGGTCTCGAGGGTGTTAACAGGAATTTCTCACCTCAAGCAAATTTCCAGTCAACACTTACTATGACAGGTGCGGACTGATCTACGAGTAAACAAGGGGACTATCGACTGAAATCATTGAGCTACAAATCCTTGTCAAGTCAGAAAGCCCGAGCTAGCTATTTGCTTTCACACCTAAGCAATTTTCCTATCTTGTTACTCTTCTAAGGCTAAGGCAGGTTGCTATAGAGGCTAAACCTAGATGGAAATAAAAAATGAAGTAAGTACATGCAAATCAAAATTTTAACCAGGTTTGAAGGCTAAATTTCATTAATGAATTGGGGAGCCTATCCCCCGGTAAGGCTACAGCAGTCAAATAGGAAGCCCAACCACTGGTTCCGGGCTATAAAAAAAATGATGATCAAGCGTGAGTAAAGATGGAATGCCTACCCCCCTTTCCGGACATTCAAAAAAAGTTACGAGAAGATCGACTCAGACTTCTACATTCTTCTAATTTCCTCCAGCTTCCCCTCCCACATGATGAACCTCGTCTCCTCCTCCTCTTTTTGGTGGTCGCTCATCCTAGTTAGCCTCCTCTGCTACCTCGCCCTAAGGATGCCCCTCGACGGCTTGTTGTTCAGCTGGGTCCTCATCCAAGACTTCATTGACCACCGCCATAACCTTAGGTGTTATGGCTGCATCAAGAAGATTGACCATTGACTCTGGCATGCTCTATCCCCCTACTGTTTCTTCCTTTGAAATAATTTTAGAGAGGTCTCTGGCCTTCGTAAGATCACCTTCTGGCTCCTTGGGTAGAACTCCCCTCGAGGATTCTCCGGGACCTGACGTTGGGAAAACGAGAAGAGGAGAAGAAAGGTCTAACCCAACTTTTTGCTTCCCAGCTTCGGCCACATTAGAGGGATCCAAGTCATCACCTAAGGGGCGAGACATGTTTGCGGCCTTGGCCAATATATCCTCCCTATTCCAGTTAGCAATGATTGACAGTTCAAAGAGAGATATGAGGGCTTCAGCGACTTGGTAGGAAGCGTAGAAGTAACCTTCGTTGAAGGATGTATGCACCTCAAACTAGAGCTTGGCAATCCGAGCATGCATATCTTGATTCTCAGTATCCAGCTTCTTAGCTTCAGCCTTCCAGGAGTCTATCTGCCTAGCCCGCCATTCTGACTTGAGGTTTTCTTGGTCAAAGGATCTTTTCATCCTCTCATGGTCATAACAAAGCTCGCTCAGTTCAGTCTCCATTTCCTTCTGATTGAAAGTCATCTCCTCTATAAGAGACCAAGCTTGTGCTAGAAGCCCTATGACCCTTTCAGTCTCAGCTTCAGTGTGGGTAGCCCGATCACTGAGAAGGGATACCTGTCGACCCATTGCGGCATTAAACTTGAAAGCCTGTGAAATATGAAACAAAGGTCAGAGAGCAATCAAAGCTCGTAGTCACAGAAAATAAGGGCAATGACTACCTCGGCTAGGAGGGCAGACCCCTTGGTAAGCATGATATCCACAGGCATTGAAGCCATCTTGGAAATCCCGCCACCCAGGCAAGACGCAACAAACTACTTTAGAACCTCGACCTAACCCAACGAGCCCGATTGGTGGTAGGGGCGAGAAGGTGGAGTCTCAAGAATACCAGCCTCAGGATCTCCCATAGCCTGAACTGATTAGGGCACATATGGGTTGGTTGGAGCAGTGGGTAATGTAACTGAATGAGCGATAACTGTAGCGGGGATTGCTGATGAAGGGCTAGATATGGTCGTATTAGCAACCTGAGAAGCAGGCCTTCTTTTAATTAGCACCCTGGAAGCCCGCGACGCAAGAATAGCCATCCTGGACCTAGCTTTGGTAGGAGATGGAGCAGGAGCAGAAGCAGATGAAGCAGCAGCTAGGATGGTATGCCCCCCATTTTCTCTGAGGTAATCAAAAAGACCTCGAGATAATCTAACAGGAGGGGGAGGGGTCCGAGCTTGCTGAGCTTCATGGGAAGCTAGAGCAACAACAAAAATTGTTAAAAAAAAAAGAGAAAAAAGATGTAAGAAGCAAGCCAGGTAACAAATTAAAGCATAATAACTTGAGATAACTTATGAGGGGTAGCATCGGAGATCTGCAGATATTGATTCACCCGGTAGGAATCAAAGGGGTCAGCGGTGGGATACTTCAAATTCAGATGGTTCCTAGCAAGGATTGCTCTCAACACCGTTTCAGATTCAGCAGGCAAGGAGTCCCGATCCCATGCTGGTTTGTCATTGAAAGCCGTGAGGGGCTTGAACTCGTTCCCACCTATGAAGATCGAGCTCCCCAGATCATCGCCGGCTAGTATCCACTCCTCCTTCCAGACTGGATCCTTTCTTGAAGCTCCAAGGATGATGAAGTTAAGTTTTTTCTTGGCCTTGGCTTAGAATTGACCTCGAAGGACCCCGGCCAGACTCCTTATTTGGAAGAAGAAATCCAACTCCTTTGCTTCGGGCTCCCGAGTTATCTTGCTAAGCTCACACTGCTCCCTCCACAACACAAGGAAGCTGATTAGGTGCCTCCAGAAGGCAGGCGTCAACTGGAGAGAAGCTAGTTGAAGGGCATTGAGGGCCCGCCACAAGGTACGATGAAGGGAAAGCCTGACCCCACTCTCGAGGGCAGCCACGTGAATCGGAAGGATTCCCTTGGGAGAGTTAAAGACATCGTAGTCTCTGTATGGGATGGTGAGGGAAATGCTATCAGGAATACCGTACTTAGATCTTATACGATTAAGGGAGTCCGGGTCAACAGTGAAATTGAGGATGACCCTAAAGTCATACAGTGGAAGCCCCACCGGAAAAGGACCGACTACCGTGACTTGACCCCTCCTAGCGATGTTTTCCCTATCTTTTACGTCAAAGTCTTCATCAAACAAGTCCAGAGGGTTGTTGGGTTGATTCGAGAAGCTAGAGCCTATTGAGACATTCCTAATAAAATGACGACGCTGACGGGCCAGGGAAGAATCCTTGTCGCTCGAGATTCCTCACACCCTTTTCCGAGAAACTAAGTTAGAGCTGCCAATGCCCTAGACCACAGCTTCAATGCTATCAGAAGAGTTCGACAATGCTAAATGATGAGAGCTTGAAGGTAGATAAAAGATAGTGGTGAGGTTAAAAAAGATAGCGAGAGAAAGGATGTATGTAATTTTGAAAGTTGAGGGATGCGTGAAGAAGAGGCAGTGAGTTTGAGTTTAAATAGAAGGTAGGGTTATAATGACGTCAGCGACATCCTCGGGAAGATCGCCTCGAGCAACGAAGAGGGCCGTAACGTAGCCGGTCTTTTCTAGGAGCACACCAATCCAAGTTCGACAAGTCACATGAACAGTTAATACAAAGATTTTATTCAAAGATTTCCAGTAATTGCTTTGTAACGGAAAATTTCCTAAATAAATAGGGAATCTGACTCCAACCCCAACTCTACCTCCAGTGTTCATGTCAGAAGGGACTTTTGTTAATAGCAAAATTTGGTTAGGGGTCAAAGGGAATTTTTCCACAACTCTAGCCCAAGTCAAAACCTAAATTCAAAATTCATGAGACCCCGAGCAGACCATAAAGCTACCCCACCAGAGCAGGGAAGGATCTCTGGGCTTCAGAACCATTAGGGATGAAGCTGGGTACAATAAAGTCGAGTCCAAACGCGAGCACTGGAATCCATGCTTCTCAATGGCATTTACCTAGGAACCTCGGTTTCTGAGGTCGATTTCTAAAACCACCCCGTGAAAGCAAGAGAAAATCACCGAGCTCAGGAAGCATTCTAAGAGAAGCCCGACACAAACAAAAGTGAGTCTCTTCCAAACAAAGGCTTCCCAAGGTCAGGTTTGACTCGTAGCCTAAGATAGAAGCCCACCAACCTCTCTAGATGACCGTTGTCCCTATTGGACATGAAAGAAGAATCTCGTCTGCTACTTCCCAGGAATGTCTACAGGGACATCTCAAGCTCCAAAGGGTCAAGGAAAATCCATCCCAAGCTTCTAAGAACAAAGTTGAATCATGGATTTGCCTCGCTTAATTAGACAATAGGCAGCTAGTTGGGTGACCTCCATTGAAAATCATGCTGTGAGAACAACAAGATCATATATATGTGATAACCAACATTAATTCCGCATATGTATGAGTCAATAGTTTGATTCCTAAAAGTAAACAAACTTATCTTTATCAACAATATCATCGTTTCTGCTATTTACTCGGGGTCAACAACTTTTAAATAAAGGATCCCGCCTGATAAGGAGGGAACGGATTCATGGGATCGTGGCGGGATATCAGTGAATTCAAACCTACTTAGACCAAATATAAATAGGACCAAGCATGATGTAGAGAAAAGAGAGTAAAAAAAAAGGAGAGACGACAAGGGAGAGATCGACAAACATAAGGAGAAAGGGGCCTATATTCTGTGAACGGAACACGGCCACCGTAATGTCCACTATTCGACTAGCAAAAAGTTACCACCTTCCTATGTTCTAGAGAGACTGTGAGCATATGAGAGAGATAATCATGTATATTACAAATAATCAATTATAAAGCCTCCACTTGCTATTTTCATACAAACATTCACTTTTATCTAAGCAGGTTAGGTATCAAAGTACCGACCCCAACCACCACCTCCGTGGTAATGGTCTTGAGGTTGTTAGTTAGAATTTCTCATATTGAGTAAATTTCCCGTTAACAGATGATTTAGTAACATTTTTCCCACACAATACTCGGATGAATCTATATAATCATTCTCTTGTTATATGGTCAAAAACTGGTTTGACTTCTTTTATAATTATTTTTTATATTTGCCTTGTATGGTTTCCGTTAACGGGAAATTTACTCAAGATGACTAATTCCCAATAACACCCTCGAGACCACTACCATGGAAATTGTGGTCGGGGTCGGTACATTTGATACCTAACCTGCTTAGATAAAAATGAATGTTTGTATAACAATAGCAATTGGAGACTTTAGTATTAATTACTTGTGGTATACAGAATTCCCTCTCAAACGCTCACTATCTCTTTACAACTTAGGAAGGTGGTGACTTCATGCTAGTCGAATAGTGGATATGAATGGCTGTGTTCTTATCACAGAATTTAGGCCCGACGTGCTTCTCCTTTTCTCTTCTTTTTCTACTCTATCTCTATATCTCTTTTCTAGGTATAATTATATACAACCGAATCAATTTGAATAAGTGTATCTCCCGCATTGATTCTTTGAACTTATTCCCCCCTTATCGGACGGGATCCTCTATTTAAAAGTCGTTGACTTTGAGTAAATAGCGGAAGCGATGATATTGTTGACGAAGATAAGTTTGCTTCCTTTTTGGAAACAAACTTTTGACTTGCGTGTAAATGATGGTTATTACGTAGATATATTCTTGTGATTACTTACGGCATGATTCTTTTTGGAGGTTGTTGAGCTAGCCATTAGTATTTTTCATAGAGCGAGGTAGATCTATGCTTTGGTTCCATTTTCGGAAGCTTGGAATGGACACCCTATAAGGCATTCCTATGAGGTAACATGGATCTGATTCATTTAGAGGCCTTCTTCCTCCTCGTATCATGGAGGGGATAGAGTGCCCCTGGAGAGGTTGGTGAGCTTCTCATTCAGGCTATGAATTAAGTTTGACCTCTAAAAGCCTTAACCCAGAGGGGGCTTGCTTTGCTTGTCGAGCTTCTTTCGAATGTTTCTTGAGCTTGGCCACCCCCCTAGCTTTCACGGGGTGGTTAAGGAGCCCGACCCCAGGAGCCGAGGTTCTAAGGTAGGTGGCCTCGAGAAGTTTGGATTCCATTATTCACGTAGGGGCTCAACCTGGTCGTGCCTAGCTTCTTCCTTGATAGTTTTGAAGCCCGACGATCCCTCCGTGCTTCTGTGGGGTAGTTTTATGGTACAACGGGGGTTTTATGAATGTTGACTTTGGGCCTCGATTTGGATTGGAAGAGTGAAAAAATTCTCTTTGACCCCTAGCCCAATTTGACTATTAACAGAAGTCTCATCTAACTTGAACACCGGAGGTAGAGTTGGAGTCAGATTCCCTGTTTAATTGGGAAATTTTTCCGTTATAAGATAATTACTGAGAATCTCGAATGAAATCTTCTCAATAATTACCCAAATGATGTGTCGTACTTGAATTGGTGTGTTCTTTGAGAAAAACCGGTTACGTTACGGCTCTCTCCGTTGCTCAAGGTGATCTTCTCGAGGATATCACCGACATCATTACTCCCCTAACTTCTATTTAAATTCAAACTCACTGCCCGTTTCGTCACACTTTCTCTGAATTTCTAATTTACAGATTTCTTTTCTCTTGCTACCCTCTGTCGATTTCTTTTTCTTCTTAATCCCCAAAACCTGTTCTACCATGTTGAAGGCCAGTCGTGACTTTATTGACTTCCATGTCGAAGGCATAGAGGTCTCAAGTCTAGCCCATGACAAACGGGCCCGATGAGACCTAGGTGGGGATGACTCTTCTCCGTCCTCGCAACATCATCGATCGAACCAGAATGTAGCCATCAGGATTGGGTTTTCTAAACAACCAGACAATCCTCTGAACTCTGAACTTGGTTGACGAGGACTCCAACGAGGAGAATAAGGTCGGTATCGCTGGAGTGGACCAGGTCATAGTCATCGGTCCTTCCATTATGAGGCGCCCTCCATATGACTTCAGGGTAATTCAAAATTTTTCCATTGACCCAAAGTCGATCAGCCACTTGAGGACTAAATACAGTATCCCAGACACCGTCTCTCTCACAGTCCCCCACAGACATTACGATGTCTTTAGCCCACCCAATGGCATACTCCCCATCCATGTTATAGCTCGAGAGAACGGGGTAAGGTTCTCTCTTCATCCCACCCTTAGACGGGCTCTCAACGCCCTTCAGCTGGCTCTTTTCCAACTAACACCCGGCTTCTAGAGCCATCTGGTTGGCTTCCTCGTGCTATGGAGGGAGCAGTGTGAGCTAAGCTAGGTCACTCAAGAACCTAAGGCAGAAGAGCTGGCCTACCTTTTTCAGATTGAGAGCTTGTTTGGAGGTCTCTAGGGATAGTTCTATGTGAAGGCCAAAAACAGGCTTAACTTTATCATCCCCAGCGCTTCGAAAAAAGACCCTGCTTGGAAGGAAGAACGGATATTAGCGGGGGGAGATTGGGGAAGCTCCATATTCATCAATGGGCATGAGTTCACGGTTCTCACCGCCTTCATCGACAAACCTTCTTGGGACCGAGATTCCCTACCTGCCGAATCCAAGGTTGTGCTAAAGGCTATCTACGCTAGGAATTACCTGAACCTGAGGTTTCCAACTGCTGATCCCTTCGATCCCTGTAAGGTGAATAAGTATCTACGGATCTTCGTTGCTACTCCTCGTAAGTAATCCTAAGTCACTATGCTTTTTTCCATTAGCTAGCTTGCTTCTCACATCTCTTTTTTTTTTCTTTTTTTTAACAGTGTTTGTTGTTGTTCCAGCTTTTCGCGAAGCCCGGCAAGCTCGAACCCTTCCCCCTCCTTCCAGATCATCCCCAAGAACCTTCTTGGCTACCTCGGTGAAATGAGGGCCAATACTTATGGTCGCTGCTTCACCTGCTTCTGCTTTATCTCCTTCCCAGATGAGATCGGATATTCTCGCATCTCGGGTAGCTAAGGCTCTAAATCGAGGAGGACCCGTTTCCCAGGCTACTGATATGTCCACCTCCACCCCTTCACCAGTGCCTCCGGCTAGAACTGCTGCTTCTCTAGTTACATTACCCACTCATTCTGCTAATCCAGCTACGTCTCAAGCAGTTCAGGCTCTAGGGGATCCCGAGGCTGGTATTCCTAAGATTCACCCTTCTCGCCCCCACCATTGGTCAGGCTCGGACGGCCAGGATGAGGTTTTAAAGCAGTTAGTTGCTTCTTGCCCAGGTGGAGGGCTCTCTAGGATGGCTTCCATGCCCGTGGATATTCTGGTTACCAAGGGGTCTTCCCATCTGGCCAAGGTAGTCATCGCCTTTATTTCCTGTGATTGTGAGCTTTGATTGCTTTCTAATCTTTTTTCATGCTTTGCAGGCTTTCAAGTTCAATGTAGAAATGGGCCACTAGGTATTCTTTCTCCAAGATCAGGCAGGTATAGCTGAAGTTGAGGCTGAGCGGGCCAAGGGATTGCTAGGGCTGGCTCAATCCTTGGTCCATGAGATGACTTCCAGGCAGAGGGGAATGGAAACGCAACTGGTTGAGATTTAGTGTGACCACGAGAGACTGAAGCGGTCTTTTGACCAATAAAATCTTCGGTCTAAGTGACGAGCTAGCAAGCGGGATGATTAGAAGGAAGAAGCGAAGGCGTTAGATTTTGAGAATCATGCTCTTCAAGCCCAAGTTGCCAAGCTTCAGGCTGAGGTGGATTCCTCCTTAAGTGAGGGATATTTATACGCCTTCTACCAAGTCGCTGAGGCCCTCCCATCCCCCTTCAATCTATCAATTATTGATAACTGGGATAGGGAGGAGATATTGGCCAAGGTCGCAGAGATGTCTCACCCCTTAGGTGATGGCTTGGATTCCTCTATTGTGGCCGAAGCCGGGAAGCAACCAGCTGGGTCAGACCTTCCTCCTCCTCCTCCTCCTCCTCCTTCTCCTCCTCCTCATCCTCATCCTCATCCTCATCTTTCTGTCTTCCCAACATCAGGTCCCAGAGAATCCTCGAGGGGGGTTCTACCCATGGTGTTGGAAGGAGATCTTGTAGAAGCCCGGGGTCCCTCTAAGGTGCCTTTAGGGGAGGAGCCAGCAATAAGGGAAATTATGCCAGAGTCAATAGCCAACTTTCATGATACGACCATACCTCTTGCTAAGCGCCAGGCAATCGAGGGGCACCCTTAAGAAAAGGTGACCGAGGGGGCTATCCGGGATGAGAGACCACCCAAAAGTGAAGCCGAGGACGAGGTTCATCCGAAAGGAAAGGAAGTTGAGTACACCTTCTTGTAGCTTGCTCTGAATGCCTCGAAAAGGGGGTGGGCACCCCATCTTAAACATGCTTGATCATTGTCGTCACTCTCCTTTTTTTTAAGTGTTTTGTAGCCCGAAACCAGGGCTTGGGCTCCCTATCTGATTACTGTAGCCTTACTGGGGAACATGCTCCCCAACTCATTAATAAAATTTCAACTTTATGTTTGGTTCAAAATTTGATTTGCATGTGCATGTTTCATTTTTTATTTCCATCTAGGTTCAGCCTCTATAGCAACCTGATTTAGCTTTGGAAAAGTAACAAGATAGGAAAACTGCTTAAATGTGAAAGCAAATAGCTAGCTCGGGCTTTCCGACTTCGACAGAGGCGTGTAGCTCAATGACTTTAGTGAATAATCCACTTGTTTGGTCATATACTAGTATGTACCTGCATAGTAAGCAACCTCATGTTCATGGAAAATTTAGACACCAGTAATAACTAGGACATTAGAGTTAAAGAAAAAGAGCCCTCCATCCTCGAGCACTTTTAAAGGGCTATAGCCCAAATGAGTTATCAAGTAGAGAACTGTCTATCCCTCTATTAGGCTTGGGACCAGGAGGGCTACCACGCTTTTAAACTCGAGTTCTTCCTAGGGGTGATAGCCTGACCAAGGCATCGTGAGGGCTATCTAACTGTTTCTTGGAATCGAGATCTGGATGGCAACTATGCTCTTATACTCAGACCCTTCTTGGGGGTGGTAGCCCGACCAAGGCATCATGAGGGCTATCTAGCTATTTGCTGGTCTCAAGATCTGGGTGGTAACTATGCTCTTACACTCAGACCCTTCTTGGGGGTGGTAGCCCAACCAAGGTATCAGAAGGGCTATCTAGCTATTTCCTGGTCTCAAGATCTGGATGGCAACTATGCTCTTACACTCAGACCCTTCTTGAGGGTGGTAGTCCGACCAAGGCATCAGGAGGGCTATCTAGCTATTTCCTGGTCTCGAGATCTGGATGGCAACTATGCTCTTACACTCAGACCCTTCTTAGGGATGGTAGCCCGACCAAGGCATCAGGAGGGCTATCTAGTTATTTTCTGGTCTCTAGATCTGGATGGAAACTATACTCTTACACTCAGACCTTTCTTGGCGGGGGTTAGTGCCAGGCCAAGGCATCAGGGACAGCGAGGGGGATTCCTTGGCTAACCCCTGGTTTTGGGATGATAATGTCTAATTTTTCCATTTATACACAAATCAGTGTATAACATAGCTGAAGATGGAAAAAAAATAGGCTTTATTGATAAAAAGAAAATAGTACATTATTGTTAGAGATTAAGATCAAGGTGGAGGTAGCCTACTCATGAGTCCCCTAATTAGGGGTAGAATTTTCTCAAATGATCAGCATTCGATGTATGATCGATGAGTCATCCATTCATGTCTTCGAGTTTGTATGCCCCATTGCGAACCACAACCTTCATCAAGTTTGGCCCTTCCCAGTTTGGCCCTATGACCCGTCTAACCTCTTCCTGGTATTCAGTGTCACTCTCCTAAGAACGAGGTCCCCCTCCTTAAAGTTTCAGACTTTAACCTTCCGGTTAAAGTACCCAGCAATCCTGCTCTGGTAAACTGTTACCTTCTCATCTACTTGATCTTGTTTTTCTTCTAAAAGATCTAAGCTAGCTCGGAGCTTGACCTCATTGCTCCTCGGTTAAAAATGTTAGACTCTAAGAAGGTTTGTTTGTGCTCAATGGGGATCACTGCTTTAACCCCGAAGGCTAGTGAGTAGGGTGTTTCCCCGGTAACTGTTCTCCTTGTAATGCGGCAAGCCTAGAAGACCTCAGAAAGCTCCTCAACCCATCTACCCTTTTTTTATTTTAGTTTCTTTTTCAACAGCTTATTTATAATCTTATTGGTGGATTCTACCAGCCCATTAGTCTGGGTGTGGGCTACTGAAGCGAACCCAAGGTTGATTCCCAAGCCCTCGCCAAAGTCTTTGAATCGGTCATTATCAAACTGCTTACCGAGGTCAGTTATAATGGCAAGAGGGGTCCCTAACCTGCAAACCACATTATTTTTTATCAATCTTGTTATATTTTCTTCCGATATCTGGGAGAGTGGTCTAGCTTCAACCTATCTTGTGAAATAGTCAATTGCCACGATAGCATGCTTAGCTTGACCAGGAGCAGTTGGGAGCAATCCGATCAAGTCAACTCCCCACATAGCAAAGGGGTATGGTGAGCTAAGGGATGATAATCGCTATAGTAGTAGGTGTCTCAAGTTTGCGGTCTTCTGGCAAGCTTCACATGATTGTACCAAGATCCTTGCATCTTGATGGATTGTTGGCCAGTAGTACCCCATGCGGAGTACTTGATATGCCAAAGCCTCCCCACTAGCATGGTTGCCGCATTCCCCTGAGTGAACTTCTTTCAATGCCCATTTGGCATCTTCAGGGTGTAATCATCAGAGCAAAGGAAGGGATCTGCCCCTCCTGTATAAGTACCCATCCACCAAGCAATACCGGACCGAGAGCCTTTTGATTTTTTGATCTTAGTCTGGCTCCCTGAGAAGTCTCCCTTCTTTTAGGTAATCCACTATCGGCTCCAACCAGCATGGTTGCCGACCCAGGGTATGAATCTCTTTACTTGCCACTGTACTAGATAGGGGGATCACTTGAAAAGGGACCCCCTAGGGTAAGGTCTGGCCACCATTTGCAGCTATCTTAGCTAGGACGTCAGCTCGACGGTTCTATTGTCGAGGTATCAGCTCAATCCTGAAACATTTGAATTTGCTCCTTAGCTGTTCAACTAGCTTCAAGTAGGCAATCATGTTATCCCTTTTTGCCTGATAATCCCCAGAAACTTGGTTGACTATGAGCAACGAGTCACTCCTAACCTGCAGGTAATCAACCCTGAGCTCTGCGGCTGCCCTTATTCCGGATAAAAGGGCTTCGTACTCTGCCTCATTGTTAGTGGCTTTAAATTCAAATCTGAAGCAATGACAGCACTCAGTTCCTTCTGGGTAGATTAGAACTATGTCCGCTCCTCTTTCAGTTTGCCCGGAGGCTCCATTGGTGTAGAGGATCCACGACTTACAACCTTTCGGCCAACTGTCAGACTCAGAAATCTTCTCAGGGGCTACGTCTAATCCTGCGGAGGTCGTTTGGCCTGGGAGCATTGAGAGCTCTGCTACAAAGTCTGCTAGAGCCTGGGCTTTAATTGCGGTCCTAAGCTTATACCTCAAATCAAACTGGATGAGTTCCAGGGCCCACAAAACCATTTTTTCGGAAACATCCGACTGTTGTAAAAATTGACGGAGGGGTTGATCTGTCACTACTGCTATCGAATGAACTTGGAAGTAGGGTCGGAGCTTCCTCACAGAAGCGAGCTTCTCCAAAAGGGTATAGTTCTTTTCGAGCTTAGTTAAAGTGTCACTCACGTAGTAGATAGGCTGCTGGACCCTATCTCCACATTTCTTGACCAAAGCCCCGCTTACCGCAGTTTTGGAAATGGCCAAGTACATCTGTAGCTCTTCTCTAGGGCTTGGTTTAACCAGCAGTGGAGAGCTTGACAGGTATTTTTTCAAGGCTTGAAAAGCTTGCTCACTCTTCTTGCCCCATTTCATGTTTCTTCCCTGCTTAATGGCTTTAAAGAATGGGAGACACTTGTTGGTAGACCGAGAAATGAACCTGTTGAGCGCTGCTACCTGCCCGGTCAAGACTTGAACCTGTTTGAGTGATGTGGAGGACTCCAGGTCCAAGATGGCCTTAATCTTCCGGGTTAGCCTCTATGCCTCTCTCATGGACTATGAAACCCAGAAACTTTCCCGCGGTCACCCAAATGCGCATTTAGAGGGGTTCAATCTCATTTGGTTCTCCCTTAAAATCATGAAGGTTCAGCGGAGGTAGCTTAGATGCCCTTCGGAGGTTGATAAATTTGTGATCATATCGTCGATGTATACCTCCATTGATCTTCCAATTTTAGGCTTGAACAATCGATTGACCAACCGTTGGTAAGTAGCTCCTGCGTTTTTAAGCATGAAAAGCATCACTTTGTAGCAATACAGACCCCATCCGATGATGAAACTGGTCTTTTCCTAGTCAGCGGCGCGCATCATAATTTGATTATACCCTGAAAATGCATCCATGAAGCTTAGGAGCTTGTTTCCAGAGGTGGAGTCAACTAACCGATCAATTTTTGGTAAAGGGAAATTGCCTTTCGGGCATGCCTGGTTGAGGTCAGTATAATCGACACATATCCGCCACTTTCTATTTGCCTTTGTGACCACAACCACATTGGTGATCCACTCGAGGTAACATGCCTCTCTAATGAAGCCCGCTTGGGTCAATTTGTCCACTTCTTCCTAAACCATCACATTTCTTTCAACGTTGAAGTGCCGTCTTTTTTGTTTGATGGGTTTGAAGGTTAGATCCATTGCTAGTCGATGAGCTACCAAAGTCATCGAGATCCCAGACATCTAGGCATGACTCCAAGCAAAAATGTCATTGAACTTTGTGAAGAGCCCAATCAAACCCTCTTTCACTCCTTACTCAAGGGTGGTTCCGATTTTGACGACCTTCGAGGGATCGTCAATTCCAACAGGAATCTCTTCTAGCTTATCCACTAGATGACTGCTGGCCCATTCTTTTCTCTGTTCCTCCTCGTTAGGCACCATGGGGTCATCCTCGAGGTGATACATGGATCCTACATCCTCTAGGGTCAATACAGGGGTTGCCCCATCTTGGATCGTTGTCACCTGGGCAAGTTGCTTCGCTAGAGCTGTTAGGTTAGCAAACACAGCGTAGCATCTCCTGACTGCTTGCTGGTCACCCCAAACTTCCCCCACCTTGTCTCTTACTAGGAACTTCAGGACGTTGTGGTAAATGGATATGACCCCTTTTAAGGATGATAAAAATGGCCTTCCTAATATTGCATTGTAGGCCGATGGGTATCTACCACCACGAAGTCTGTCATGATATTCTGCTGGAGATGTGTGGCTCCAATGATCACTGGTAGGATTTTTGATCCCACGAGTATGATTGGGTCCCCAGTGAACCCATATAGCGGGATAGTGCAACTATTATAACACCATTGTTTCAAGTTCAGTAAGGTCGGTTCCTAGCCCGCATACACACTTGTGTAACACAGTAGATAATAGGAAATACACAAGTCTTTTGTAGAGGGAGATGGACTGACCAGAGGGGAAAAAGCATCACGAATGATCACATGCTGAAAACCCCAAGGCAGTATCCGGAGGAAGAAGGAATACCCTTCCTTATGTATATATATAAGAGAATGCTCCGGGGAGCTTACAAGAATGATGAAATAATACAACGTAGTTGCTCCGGAGAGCTTACAATGGTGGTCGAATGTAGACCGATGCTGGTATATTCTAGGTAAAGGTAATACATACATTGATGATGTCGAGAGATCTTTAAACAAAGCATGTCTGTCTTCTATCATTGATTGGAGACCCCTTTCCTATGCCTTTTACAGGCATATTTATAAATGGTGACCACCTTGGAGTGCCAGTCCAGGATTCTTTAATCTTCCTTTAATGTAGTTGATTAGATCGTGGCCAATATCTCGGAAGGGATGTGTTTGTTTCCTCTTCGGATTCTTCTTTCCTTGATAAGCAGGATTTTCTGTTTATAGTTTACCCCAAAGAATAGGTTGTGGAAGATATCTTGGAGGAAAAGGTATTTGTTTCCTATTTGGACTCTTTCACTAATGACAGCCATTAAAGAGTTGAATATTCTCTTTATTAATGGTGTTGATCATGTCATTAACTGGGTTGACTGCCTCCATTAATGTGGTTGACCTCATTAATGGTACTTTAAATATCATGGAAGTCAATCCTCTCTTCCTACGTTGCCGAGAGGAGAGCTCTAGTTCTACATGTCACTTTGGAGAGGTACTTCATGGAGGTTACCCGAGGTGACATTTGATATTTCTTGAGGGTGAGGTACCCTAGAATCCAGTTCACTAGCGGGGCCCCCGGGGACCTCTCAATTGTCACGGAGCTAGATGTTGGTCTTCCCATGGTGCATGTGCTAACCATTTTAAGGGTGAAATATCCCATAGGGTTCCAACTTTGTAGGTGGGAGCTTGGTTTAGCTACGTCGAGCTTTTTCATGGAGCTTGGCCTAATTATGCAGGCTTCCTAGCGGGGTAGCAGGCTTGGCTAGCAGGCCCTGGTAAGGTTTTTGCCATAAGCAGGCGACCTTGGCTTGCTTCTGGAAGGGTGGAGAGGTACGCTCCAGTACTGCTCTTACTACTTGATTTAACCATGCCAGAATCTATAGTGGATCTTGGTGCCTTTTGGTGACGATGAGACTTTACGGGCTCCTTCCTTTAACGCTCGGACAGGTCGAAATAATACCTCGACGAGGCAGGAGGGCCTTTGCAAGACAAGTTCGGCACCTTGAAGGTTTCGTAATGAAAGTAGAGATAGTAGCAAGCTCTAGGAGAGTGTCACGAGATACCTTGATGTCGGCGGACCCAGGTCCTTTCACGTCGATCTAGCTTCGGGCATTATCCTGGCATAAGGAGCTTGACGCGGTCTCGTCGGGCTTTATTTGGTAAGCCTGGACTCGTGCGAGATGCTCAGATGGTATGGCCAGCCTCGCCTTGCTCATGTAGGATTGCGTGGTAGCTCGACCTCGGGACCTTGATACCCTGTCATAAAAGCCCGAATTTGGACCCTTGCGGGAAGGTTGGGAAGTGGAAAATTCTTCTTTGGTCCCTAGCCAAATTTTGCTATTAACAAATATCTATTCAACATAAATTTAAGAAGGTTATATATTTCTCTTTATTTTGCATAATTTAAAATAAAATTATGTGTGACCGTGTCAGATTGATTAAGAGAAATATATAAATTTATGTTGGGTGTAATGATATTGGATTTGTATTTCATGTTTTACAAATGTATAACCTATGAAATTATTATGGAATTGTATGGTTACGTTTCTACGTAGTAGAATAACTATTAATATTTCATTATGATTTATTTATTTCATTGAGGACATTAATTGATTATATTCGAAGTTATTATAAAGTTCGATGGTTATGTTTCTACGTAGTAGACTAACCATTAGAATTTTATAATGATCTTTTGATAGAAATTATATAATCAATTGTGTTTGGAATATTTGTGGAGTTGGATGACTAAGTATTCACGTAGTGAACTAGTTGTTAAGATTCCATAATATTCCTTGGATTATCAATGATTAAGGTTTTGAACTGTATTGAGGTAAAACTATACATGTGTTGTGTTGATCATCTGTCAAAGAGAGTCATCACTTGTGTAAGTTTTGTGAGCATTGAAGAAAAAAAAAGAAAGCGATACTCATCTCCCAAAGAAATTAATCACTTGTAGGAAAGTTTTAACACGTGCGTTGTGGTCTTTGTCCAAAACACAGATAATAATGTTGTGTTGGATTTCTATGAAGGTTAAATCATTATTTATAATGATTATGGAATTCGGTGTGAGCATGAATATACTGTGATTTAATTCATTTTAAACACCTCTACTGGTTTTAAATACGTGTCATTAAGATATTGGTTGATGGACCTTTTTAGTGGATTAGATGAGACGCTCCAATTGGTTTATACCTTAATGAGGATTAAATGATAAATAAAGTTTAGTGAACCCACTGTCGAAAGTTTGTTAAGGTCTAGTGCCTTATAAATAGATGGAGATTAATCTATTATGGAGTTATATATTTTGTTTATCATTTTGATAAAGGTGTTAGGGTACAAACACCATAGGAGGTAGTCTGGAAATTTTGACAATTCAACATAGCAAGTCAAAGAAAATAAATTTTGAGGACATAAAATAATTTGTTATTAAAGAAAATATACCGCTTAATTTATGTTTTGAATTATTTGATTAATTTTCAATTAAGCTCTTAGTGGGTTATTTCTTGTGATACATTTTATATTATAAATTCTTACAATGAACTCAGTATTTAATAGGGGTCAATTGGTTAAGAGGTTTTATTTGAATTCATATGAATTCATGATAAAATTTAGATTATCTTTAACCTTTAAAAGTTTTATTAGATGATATTTTCGATTTTGGTTCTTTATAGCAAAGTACAATTTTCATAATAAGACTGAGAATTTAAATTAATATCTTGAAGCTTATTCAAGATTATAGATTCTTGCTTATGATTTCACCTAGCGAGTTATATGGTGATTTCTGTAAATAATAATCTTTATGGGTCTTCGAACTCTTCTCGAATTCTAAAATATACTTTTTGGTTTTAGAATAGACTGATTATTGTTCTTGTAGTTTAGATATAATTCTTTTCAATTGTATGACTAAATGTAGAATTGAGATAATTGATTCGTAGGACATTTTGATTATTTCAAATTCTCAGTTTTAAGTATTTTGATTAATTGTATTAAAAGTGATCTCATAAAATATAAGGATATGACTGGGACTGGAAAGATTATAAACTACTGGGAATAGTTCATAGAACTTGTCTTATTTTATTTATGAGAATACTTGTATCTAGACATTATACATTCTTAGGGGGAGAGAGTGGTGTTGTTAAGAATGTATAATTTAAAAGACTTGCGTTTAAGGAAGAAATCTTGTGCATTGTGATATTTATATTGAATAAATGTCATATTTGTTGAATTGCAATTTTGGACGTCATTGGAGTTAAGGTTTTGACTTAGTTGTTAAATAGTTGCAAACTAATTGGCTGAAAGTCATATTGTCAGATTTATGGCTTGAAGGTTTTACTTGGAAAGCAAGTATTAAGTTTGCATACTTTTAAGACTTCATTGGCATAGTTAATCAAGTTTCCAGACAATGGTGTTTAGTTTAATAAGTATTGGCATTTATGACTTGGTTAAAAGTTTTATTATGCCTTTAGACATAACCGAGGGTCAGTGAGAGTAAGTTTATTTCCATGTGCTCTGTGTTGTCATTTATGTGACATTAAGAATTTTATCTTTAGTATTACGAGGTGAAAAATCTCAAACAAGCATATTTTGGTAATGCTATTGAGAAATATATTAATAGAGCACTTGAAGAGGTAATATGATTACAAGTTTACTTGTTTGAGGTACCTCTTGGTAAAAGTGATAAACTTACATAAGTTTTTAATTCCTCAAGTAAATTGAAGCGTTCTCATATGAAAAAGGTCATGTATGTATCTGCAAATGATAGTTTGATGTAAACTTAATATATATGTATTGATTATATTATTACATTAGTAGACTTTGCGGATTTCAAACTAATTTGACATGTATCAATAGATAGTGTTAAAAAAAAGGGAGGTTTCATAGTATTTGTAGAGGTTAATTGTTTCATGGTCACATGTGGCTTTATATATTGCAACTCTAAAGAATTTTGATTGTGAAATCATATTTTGAGGTAGATTGTGATAATTTCACTGTATTTATCTTCTCAGAATATGTTAAGAGATCTTGGAGGTTTAACCATATGAATATTGTGGTGAGAGAAGATTTAAGAGTTGTGAGTTTCTAATAGCCATATGTAAAATAACTCCTGATACACTTACCAAGATATTTGACTCCAAAAGTTTTGTGGAGCTTGTTGTATCCTGCATTGGATTGAAATTTTTGATTTGTTTGGTTAGTGAGAGTTGTCTTTAATTAGATTAGCTGCATTTATTCTATGCATGTTTTTTTTCATATTCTCGAGAATGTATTGTATATACATGTTAAGATGTTTGCCATACTTGTTATTGTGTACACACGGATGGTTGGTTATGGTAAGAAATCTCAAGCTTTTAGTTTGAGGGGGCAATTCACTCATAAGGTATAAAGTTTCCACCGATGAGTGAACAATACTTAAGACATAAAGTTTTTGCCTGTCATAAGGGAGGTTGAACTCATGGTCAAAGTGTTTGATCAATGAGTGTAAAATGCTTAAGACATTAAGTTTGCTCGTCTTAAGCTGTTTCGTATTATGCGAAGTGGGACCTATATGGAAATAGACATGATGATCACATTTGCATGTAATTTCCATACCACACATACATACCATTTTACCCGGGTAGGTAGAGCTAAGGGTATTTTGATTACATATGGACTTATGTTGACTAAAGATGTAATGATCTATGTAGTTGGATACTTAAGGTTCTATTGGACTAATGGGAAGGAAGGTGTTACTTTTTTAAACATTCTTTGTGGCCACATATAATTGTTTGTCAGTTCGGAGAGTCGTTTCCTAAAATGAATTTTTTAAAATAAAATAATAATGTCTATGTAGCTCAAGTGGGAGAATGTAAGATTTTTATAAAATTTTAAGCAACATATTACATTATATTTTGAGTTTGTAAAAACCGAATTGACTGGAATGTTTAAGTAAGTGAGAGTTGACCGGATAAAGCCCGTTATTAATGTGATCAATATTTGTTGGGCTCGTTGCACCTTAACTACATTAAATATATGTAGGATATGGTATGAGCTATTGTATATTTGTGGCCTAGTATTCCTATTAGGACTAGCCATCCTATTAGGATTTTGAGAATCCTTTAGGGTTAGGATTTTATGAAGTTATACTATATATAGGTGGTCCCTACTCTCACTCACAATGAACAAATAACAGAATTGTCTCCCCGTTAGGCAATCTGAGGAAGGTGAGAAGAGAGTAGAAGACTCTCTATTGTTTTAATTGTTTTCCTTGTTTTATTTTCAAGTTATCGTATTATTATGGATTCGGGATTAAGACTCTACGAATTGAATGTTTTCCGCTGCGCTTCCAGGTACGTGTTATTCATACTTATGCATACAATACGAGATCGAATTATATTTCGTTATATAATGCTTACACATACATGTGACACCAATAATATCTTGTGTTTTCGTAATAATTAGATTTTGTTGAAATTGTAGATTTTGCCAATGATAACTGCAGTTGTTGAATGTTGATATTTTATAAGTTTCTTTTTTGGTTCGCTAGTTAAATTTCTTAGAAGTTCGTAGATTTGTTGTATTTGTATTCGCGTGGTTACAGACATTGCTGCCATTTCATGACTTCTTTTGTGGTTAGATTCATAATTTGCCTTCTAATGAAAGCTGTGGAGTAATAATCTATTATAGTGATTGCATGTATATGGGTTTGGGGTTTCTTCTATTGCAACAAGCAACATGAGTGTATGGAATTCACTGAATATGTTAGTGTAGTTAGACTTCCTAACCGTGTTTGGAAATCGCATATAGTTAGACTTCCTAACCGTGTTTGTAAATCACAATTGTAGTTCGACTTCCTAACCGAGTTTGGAAATCGCAAATTTGGAAATATGAATGTGGTGGAAATGGTGAGAAATGTCACCTTTTTTTGTCGTGTTGTAATGATGTTACCAGTTTAATAACTTATGTTTAAAAGACATCTATTACAGTGAACTACCCAAATTGCCCTTAAAATTTATCTTTGTGCTTCCATCTACACTTTAAAAAATAAAAGTTATCTTCTCTTTCTAAAAATGTTATTTGAAAATCATTCTCCTTATTTTCTTTCATGCATTTGTGACTAGTTTAACAATGTATCAATCCGTACATGAACATGTAGTTTCCAGAATTTGTGTGATTTCATTTTTATTCTTTTCCGACAATTTTTTTAATTTTTTTAATTTTTTTCTAAGCCTTTTTTGTATTGGTTCGAGCTTTTTTTTCTAATAGTTTGAGTTTTTTTTTTATTATTCCGAGCTTTTATTTTTTTGATTATTTGCGAGCTTTTTTAGAAACAATTTGAGTTTTTTTTGTATTGGTTCGAGACTTTTTTGTATTGGTCCGAGCTTTTTTTTCCATTAGTTCGAGCTTTTTTTGTATTGATCCGAGCTTTTTTCCATTAGTTCAAGTTTTTTTTATATTGGTCCGAGTTTTTATTGCATTAGTCTGAGTTTTTTTTCCATTAGTTCGAGCTTTTTTCCATTAGTTCGAGCTTTTTTGGTATTGGTCCGAACTTTTTTTGTATTGGTCCAAGCTTTTTTTCCATTAGTTTGACATTTTTTTGTATTTGTCCGAGCTTTTTTTGTATTGGTCCAAGCTTTTTTTCCATTGGTTCGAGTTTTTTTTGTATTGGTTTGAGTTTTTATTTTTTTTTACTATTTCCGAGTTTTTTTTGGAAAAATTTTGAGCTTTTTTTGTATTGGTCCGAGCTTTTTTTCCATTAATTCGAGTTTTTTTGTATTGGTCCGAGCTTTTTTTGGATTGGTTCAAGTTTGTTTTTATTGGTCCGAGCTTTTTTGTATTTGTCCGAGTTTTTTTTCCATTAGTTCGAGCTTTTTTGGTATTGGTACGAGCTTTTTTCTATTAATTCGAGCTTTTTTTGTATTGGTCTGATCTTTTTTTTGTATTGGTTTGAGCTTTTATTTTTTTGATTATTTTCGAGCCTTTTTCTATTAGTTCGAGCTTTTTTTGTATTGGTCCGAGTTTTTTTCCATTGGTTCGAGCATTTTTTGTATTGGTTCGAGTTTTTATTTTCTTGACTATTTCCGAGCTTTTTTGAAAAGATTTTGAGCTTTTTTTCTATTGGTCCGAGTTTTTTTCTTTTAGTTCGAGCTTTTTTTCTATGGGTCCAAGCTTTTTTGTATTGGTTCGAGCTTGTATTTTTTTTACTATTTCTGAGCTTTTTTGAAAAGATTTCGAGTTTTTTTTGTATTAGTCCGAGCTTTTTTGTATTGATCCGAGCTTTTTTTCCATTAATTCGAGCTTTTTTTGTATTGGTCCGAGTTTTTTTTGTATTGGTCCGAGTTTTTTTGTATTGGTTCGAGCTTTTTTTTGTATTGGTTCGAGCTTTTATTTTTTTGACTATTTTGAGTTTTTTTGAAAGATTTCGAGTTTTTTTGGAAAGATTTCTTGCTTTTTTTTGTATTGGTCCGAGTTTTTTTCTATTAGTTCTAGCTTTTTTTGTATGGGTCCGAGCTTTTTTGTATTGGTTCGAGCTATTACTTTTTTTTACTATTTCAGAGATTTTTTGGAAAGATTTCGAGCTTTTTTGTATTGGTCCGAACTTTTTTTCCATTAATTCGAGCTTTTTTTTGTTACTGTCCGAGCTATCTTTGTATTGGTCTGAGCTTTTTTTCCATTGGTTCGACCTTTTTTTGTATTGGTCTGAGTTTTTTTGTATCTGCCCTGGCTTTTTTCCATTAATTCGAGCTTTTTTTGTATTGGTCCGAGTTTTTTTTCCATTAGTTCGAGTTTTTTTTGTATTGGTCCGAGCTTTTTTTCTATTAGTTCGAGCTTTTTTTCTATTGGTTCGAGGTTTTTTATATTAATTCGAGCTTTTTTTGTATTGGTCCGAGATTTTTTTCTATTCGTGCGAGCTTTTTTTGTATTGGTCCGAACTTTTTTATATTAGTTTGAGCTTTTTTTGTATTGGTCCGAGCTTTTTTTCCATTGGTTCGAGTTTTTTTTATATTGGTTCCAACTTTTATTTTTTTTTGACTATTTTCGAGCTTTTTTAGAAAGATTTCGAGTTTTTTTTGTATTGGTCCGAGCTTTTTTTCCATTAATTTGATTTTTTTTTATTGGTCCGAGTTTTTTTTGTATTGGTTCGAGTTTTTTTTTTGTATTGGTTCGAGCTTTTATTTTTTATTTTTTATTTTTTGACTATTTTCGAGATTTTTTTGAAAGATTTTGTTCTTTTTTCTATTAGTTCGAGCTTTTTTTGTATGAGTCCGAGCTTTTTGTATTGGTTCGAACTTTTATTTTTTTGACTATTTTCGAGCTTTTTTGGAAAGATTTCGAGCTTTTTTTTCGTTGGTCTGAGCTTTTTTTTGTATTGGTCCGAACTTTTTTTCATATTGGTCCGAGCTTTTTTTGTATTGGTCCGAGTTTTTTTTCCATTCGTTCGAGCTTTTTTTGTATTTGTTCGATTTGTTTTCCATTAGTTCGAGCTTTTTTTGTATTGGTCCGAGCTTTTTTCTATTAGTTCGAGCTTTTTTTGTATTGGTCAGAGTTTTTTTTCCGTTAGTTCGACCTTTTTTTGTATTGGTTCGAGTTTTTTTTGTATTGGTCCGTGCTTTTTTCTATTGGTTCGAGTTTTTTTTGTATTGGTTCCAGCTTTTAGTTTTTTTTACTATTTTCGAACTTTTTTTCCATTAATTCGAGTTTTTTTTGGTATTGGTCCGAGGTTTTTTTGTATTGGTTCGAGTTTTTTCCGTTAATTCGAGCTTTTTTTGTATTGGTTTGAGCTTTTATTTTTTTTTACTATTTTCGAGCTTTTTTTGAAAGATTTCGAGTTTTTTTGTATTGGTCAGAGCCTTTTTTCTATTAGTTCGAGCTTTTTTGTATTGGTCCAAGCTTTTTTTCCATTGGTTCTAGCTTTTTTTGTATTGGTCCGAGCTATTTTCCATTAATTCGAGTTCTTTTTGTATTGGTCCGAGCTTTTTTCTATTAGTTCGAGCTTTTTTTGTATGGGTCCGAGCTTTTTTGTATTGGTTTGAAAGTTTATTTTTTTGACTACTTCCGAGCTTTTTGGGAAAGATTTTGAGCTTTTTTTATATTGGTCCGAGCTTTTTTTTCATTAGTTCGAGTTTTTTTTGTATTGGTTTGAACGTTTATTGTTTTGACTATTTCCTGGCTTTTTTGGAAAGATTTTGAAAATTTTTTCGTATTGGTCTGAGTTTTTTTTCTATTAGTTCGAGCTTTTTTTCTATTAGTTCGAGCTTTTTTGTATTGGTCCGAGCCTTTTTTCCATTAGTTCGAATTTTTTTCGTATTGGTCCGAGCTTTTTTTGTATTGGTCTGATCTTTTTTGCCAATGGTTCGAGTTTATTTTGTATTGGTTCGAGCTTTTATTTTTTTTTACTATTTTCGAGCTTTTTTGGAAAGATTTCTAGCTTTTTTTGTATTGGTCCGAGCTTTTTTGGAAAGATCTGATTTTTTTTCCATTAATTCGAGCTTTTTTTGTATTGGTTCGAGCTTTTTTGTATTGGTTCTAGTTTTTTTTTGTATTGGTTCGAGTTTTTATTTTTTTGACTATTTTTGAGCTTTTTTGGAAAGATTTCGATCTTTTTTTGTATTGGTCCAAGCTTTTTTCTATTAGGTCGAGCGTTTTTTATACGGGTCCGAGCATTTTTATATTGTTTCGAGCTTTTATTTTTTTGACTATTTCCGTGTTTTTTTGGAAAGATTTCGAGCTTTTTTTGTATTGGTCCGAGCTTTTTTCTATTAGTTCGAGCTTTTTTTGTATTGGTCCGAGCTTTTTTTCCATTGGTTTGAGTTTTTTTTGTATTGGTTCGAGCTTTTTTTTTTTACTATTTCCGTACTTTTTTTGAAAGATTTCGAGTTTTTTTTTTATTGGTTCGAGCTTTTATTTTTTTTACTATTCCCGAGCTTTTTTTGAAAGATTTCGAGCTTTTTTTGTATTGGTCCGAGCTTTTTTCTATTAGATCGACCTTTTTTTGTATGGGCCCGATATTTTTTGTATTGGTTTAAACTTTTATTTTTTTGACTATTTCCGAGCTTTTTTGGAAAGATTTCGATTTTTTTTTGTATTGGTCCGAGGTTTTTTTCCATTAGTTCGAGCTTTTTTTGTATTGGTCTGAGCTTTTTTTGTATTGGTATGAGCTTTTTTTCCATTGGTTCGAGCTTTTTTTGTATTGGTCCGAGCTTTTTTGGTATTGTTCTGACCTTTTTTCTATTAGTTCGAACTTTTTTTGTATTGGTCCGAGTTTTTTTTTCCATTAGTTCGATCTTTTTTTTGTATTGGTCAGAATATTTTTTGTATTGGTCTGAGATTTTTTTCCATTGGTGAGGTCAGATGCATTTCCCGATCAATATGCTCCATATGCTGGGATTGTGGTTTGGCTTGTGGCTGGGAATGTTTGTACACAATAGTGGAATCCACTCCTCCTTGTGAGAAGTAGATGGTAGTTCCCTTAAGCGTTGATTCGGGGCTTGGACAATATGAGTGCTCTCCTAATTCCGTGAGGAAATAGGATTTATTTTCCAATAGAGAATCAATGGTACTTAAAGGATATATGTAATTAGAGGGGTATAACGGATATAATGAACCGGCTCTAATTATGAACTACTGTGGAGGATCACACTATGTGTAATAGCTATATCGGTGGACACCGAGTTGTATCGGTTTGTGTAAAAGCATCTACAGTTGAGAGAGTGCAGCTTCAGGTTTTTAGTGGAATAACACCGGAGTTAATAATCAAGGAATATTAATTAAAGAGTTTAATTAATGATTCCGATGATTTCGATGATTATTAGAGCTCAAAATACTGTGGGTCCATTAGGTCCCCTTGCTAGCCCGATCGATTTAGGTAACAAGGGTTACGGTTAATTAATTGGATAGTACAATTAATTGTGTTACAAAAGTGACACGTATATATTCTGGAATTAATTGAATAATGAGATTATTTAATTAATAAACGTTAATAGTTAAATTAATTAAATAATTAGATTATTTAATTATATTGATAATTATGAATTATTAACTAACTATTAATTGGAGGGTGTTAATTGATATATAGATTTAGGTGAAGATAAAATAATAGGATTATTTTATTTTACTAAATCATTTATCTAAGTATTTGAATTTAAGTTTAAATTCAAAATACGTATTATCACTTTTAATATACTAGATATATTTAAAAGAATAATTAAATGATATATATCAATTTTAACACAAGAGATTGCATTGGATGCAAATTGGTGTGTGCACATGAAACATTAGTCAAAAGAAGAATTTGCATAGGATGCAAATATTTGATACACACATAATATATATATATAAACAAATGTAGGCATGAAAAAAGAGGAGGTGAGATATATATATATTCTTGAGAAAAAAAAACTGCCGTGTGATTTAAGAAAAAATATAGATATATATTATTTCATGCTTTGTGTGTTTTTGAAACACATAGAAGAAAGAGCTTCTTCAATTCTCTCTGCATCCTCCATTCAAGTTCCTGAGATCGTGACGCGCTCACACGCAGTTACCAGTTCCGGTAGATAGCGAGAAAGATCGAGTGGTTCAGGCAGGAGCACATCATAAAGTGAAGGAGTCTCCAAACGTTGGTAAGTGTGATTCAGACATGAGCATATCATAAAGTGAAGGAGCCTCCAAACGTTGGTAAGATTTTCTTCTTCTGATTTTATTGATTACAATTTCCTGTTTTTACAAATTGTATGTATTAGTTTCAAAAAATAATTACGATCCGAAGTTCACTGGTCCCAGATACAGATTATGATTTGTATTAAAAAATTTAAAACCTAGTTCCGCTGCATAACCGGTGAACGGGATTCCAACAATTGGTATCAGAGCCAATTTTATTTGCGGAACATGAAACTGTTTTCGATGCTCCTGTATGTATGATTGTGTAGACACGATTGATCGTTAATTATATGGTACTGTGGATTTAGGGTTTATGGGTTGTATAATATATATATATATATTACTGTTTTTCTATTGTAAACAAAAATTGTAACCATTATTGAAGACCTGGAAAAATCGTAAAGAAGGATTAAAGAGATGAATCGGAGTGACCTGAAGAGAATGGAAGACTCGGAAATTACAAGAAGCCTAAGGAATGTCTTGGGGGTATTTTCATAATTTTAGATTTCAATTTTTTAGGTTAAATAATCCACAGTACTCAGTCAATTCATATATGCTTTATATTATGTGATGATAAAAGTATTGTCATGCATACGTATATCATTTATATTAGATGTGCCTACACAAATATATTTGATATGTTATGCATACATCATAGCATAATATTTTATGTATTTCTTTTTAATATGATAAATGGGCAATATACATAATTGGCTATACAAATGATATTAGTTTTTTAATTCTCAGAAAATGAGATTATTTCATTAATTCTCATTAATATTAATCTAGTTCTTAAAGAGTTTAATAAGTTAGATTAATAAGGCCATTTTTTATAGTTAGGATTAATATAATTAATTACTTTATAATAAATTAACCAAATAAAGTGTTAGAGTTTTAATAGTTAAAACTTGGTAAATACTATCATAATAATCTGACCATAGTAAATAGTTTACAAAGACTTAAATTATTCAATAATAGATTAGATTTTTAATTGATAAAAATCATTAATAATTTATTAGTTAATTAGAATTTGTTTCTAATAATGAATTAGTTAATGCACTAGATAACTTGATTAAAGTTAGCCATTTGATCCTGTAGAGTCTAGGTGCATAAACAGATAATAGAAAACCCTATTTATAAAATAGTGAATGAGAGAGGGATATATGACATATATATCCCGCAGTCTCCATCATTAGTTCAACACCGTGAGATCTGAGTAGGCCTCGTGATGGCTTTGCTTTCGTCCTCCCTAAGGAGGGTTTCCACAAAAGTCAATATCAAGGTTGACTTCCTAACGGATAGAATTTCTGAGGGTATTTCAGGATTAACCGACCCTAAGACGGCAATTCTCGAGTTAAGCTCGTGAGATCTGGTGGGTTACACTCATGAAGTTTTGATTAAGTTTCTTAATTAAAAACCTGACTGAATGAACGATGGTTGAATGACATGGAATAAGAGTTATTCTAGAATATCATTTGATTGAGAATGTCTCGGTCCAACATGCAAAGACTTGACCGACCTTGAGGCGGCACTTCTTTATGGTATGTTGGATTGTCGTGGTATACCAACTAGTTTTAGGGTAGTTCTAGTTCGTTAAACATGTTCATGCATCATGTTTAAATTTATGCCTAAGCACTCACACTTGTTTTTAATAAATGACTGAATGAATGTTTTATTTATTTCAGCAATAATGTCTTTTGCATTACTTAAAATTCCCGCAAACGACAAATTAACTGGTGATAACTACACTAAGTGGAAACTTAACATTAATGCAATATTGGTCACCAAGGACCTCAAGTTTGTGCTTACGGAGGAATGTCCTCCAGCGCCTACTGCCAATGCCATACAAACTGTTCGTGAGGCATACGAGCGATGGGTCTCATCTGATGAGAAGGCTCGAACATATCTATTGGCTTCCATGACAGACGTGCTTGTCACAAAGCATAAAGCAATGACTTCAGCATTCGAAATCATGGAGTCATTACAAGCTATGTTCGGGCAACCCTCCGAGAAAATAATAAGCCATTCTTTCTGCTATTCTCACTCAGATGAAGAAAGGTACGTCAGTTCGGGAACATATCCTCAGCATGATGTCCTACTTCAACACGACAGAAGTCAATGGCGGGGCCATTGACGAACCCAGTCAAGTGAGCATCATACTGACGACTCTACCGAAGAGTTTTGATTAGTTTAAGAGCAACTGCGGGATGAACAAGTTAAAGTTTAGTCTTACACAGTTGCTCAATGAGCTTGCTACCTTTGAGTCTTTAATTAAGGACAATAAGGGTAAGACCGGTGCGACAAATGTTACCAAACCATCTTTCTCCCCAAATAATAAAAAGAGGAAGAGGTCTGCTGGGAAGGCGAAGGGTAAGCCCAAACCCAAGAAAGCTCAAAGAAAAAAGAAAGGCACCTCCACCGACCAAGGCAAAGGAAAATGTTTCCATTGCGACAAGGTCGGGCACTGGAAGAGGAACTGTCCTCAATACCTGGTAGAGGTAGCCAATAAGAAAAAGGTAAATATGATTTACCTGTTCTTGAATCTTGTTTAGTGTAAGATGATTCTTCATCCTGGATAATTGATTCGGGGGCCACTAACCATGTTTGTTCTTCTTTGCAGTGGACTGATTCTTGGACACAACTAGAGGAGGGACCATCCTCAATGCGTGTGGGGTCAGGGGATGTCGTATCGGCAAAAGCAGTGGGAGCGATAAGATTGCAATTTTGTAATAATAATAGTTTTTTATTATTGAACAATGTTTTTTATATTCCAGGATTTACACGGAATTTGATTTCCATTTCTAAATTGTTAGAACAATCGTATTCTGTTTTTTTTAATAATAAGTCTGTTATTATTTGAAAGAATGGTCTGAATATTTGTTCAGGAATTAATGAAAACAATTTGTATGTGTTAAAATAGTTAATACATACTACACTGCTCAACACCGAAGTGTTTAAGGTTGAAAAACCAAAAACTAAACGACATAAGATTTCTCCAGATAATGACACGTATCTTTGACATATAAGGCTTGGTTATATCAATCTTGACCGGATAGACAGACTAGTAAAAAGTGGACCTTTAAGTGAGTTAAAGGTTGGCACCTTACCTGTCTGCGAATATTGTCTGGAAGGTAAGATGACTAAGAGACTTTTTACTGGAAAAGAGCTTAGAGCTAAAGAACCGCTAGAGCTTATACATACAGATGTATGCGGACCGATGAATATTAAAGCAAAGGGTGATTATGACTATTATGTCACCTTTATAGATGACTACTCAAGATACGGATATGTCTACCTAATGCAATGGAAGTCGTAAACATTTGAAATGTTTAAAGAATTTCGAGCTGAAGTTGAGAATCAATTAGGTAGGACTATCAAGTCACTATGATCGGATCATGGAGGTGAGTACCTTGACCAAGAGTTTGAAGACTTCAGGTCGAGCATGGGATAGTTTCCCAACTCACAGCTCCCCGGTACACCTCAGCAAAATGGTGTAGCGGAGAGGAGAAATAGAACCCTAATGGAAATGGTGAGATCTATGATTAGTTTCTCATCATTACCAAATTTCTTCTGGGGATATGCATTACAAACAGCGGCATACATTTTGAATGTGGTGCCATCCAAATTTGTTCCTAAGACTCCCCTATAGTTGTGGAAAGATTGTAAGCTAGTTTGTGACATTTTCGCATATAGGGGTGTCCAGCACACATGCTAAAGAACAAAAGTGGAAAGCTAGACTCCAAGTCTGAGGTCTGCCTATTGGTGGGATACTCCAAGGAGACCAAAGGTTGACACTTCTAAAGTCTCGAAGATAACAAAAGAATAGAAGTGGAAAGCTAGACACAAAGTCTATGGTCTGCCTGTTTGTAAGATACTTCAAGGAGACCAAAGGTGGACACTTCTATAATCCCGAAGATAACAAAGTATTTGTATCGACAAAAACAAATATTCTAGTGTGTAATATTAATCTAGAGAAAAGGGGGGGGGGGGGGGGGGGTGAATAGATTTTAAATAAATTTTACCCAATTTTCGTTAAAGGTCAAGTTGACAAAAATGCCCCTATCTAGTCACAAAAAATACCACAAGTGTAGTAAATACGGAAATAGTAAAGACACTTGAGATATACGTGGAAACCCTCCAAATGGGAAAAACCATGGGCCGATGAGTGCGCCACACTAGAACCTCGAATCCACTAATGGCAAAGGAATTACAACCTAATCCCGGTTTAATCCACCACCACTACCTTCCCGGTATAAGTGAACCTAGTCCATCTTGCTTGCGATTTAAGCTACCTACTCCCGAAAGCAACACAAGTCTTACTTCTCAATGAAGAGATAAAATGTCCTAAGTGAATATATGATGATATTCAATGAACAAACAAGGCTAGGAAACCCTATATGCTTATCTAGGATAATGAGATGACAATTAATGCAATCGTAGATATCAAGAGCTAAATGACATGTTCAAGAAGCTTAGAAAAACATAGATCAAACAATCCTACGAAGCTATCACAATACAACACTCAATCATGGCATCACAACAATCTCTAATTTGTATCTAGAAAATGTTCTAAGAGCATATAAATAATTAAAGAGAAGGATTAACAAGTAAAACACTTAACTTGTAAGAAGATAGTGAAGAACTTACCAAACAAGATGTGATGAAGAAACCCTATCCATTGATGCACTTTAAATGAACTTAGATGATGCAAGGCAAAATTTTTATGCACATGGGAATGCTTTGAGTGATTAAAATGAGTTCTTGGAAGAGTTTTTTTTTTGAAAATTTGCTAAGGAAAATATATGATATTCTGAACTCTTACACGACCTTAAACCAAAGAGTTATATATATATGAGATCCAAACAACGTGAGGTCATTTTGGAAAACATTCCAGCTTCCTCTGTGTGCGCTGGTGACGTGCACTGGTCGAGTAGCGCACCACTAGCACACAACCTAATTTTACAATAGGCGCTGGACAAGTGGCTAAGGCTAGTGGTGCAACACATGCGACAATCCACTGAAATGTTGCTCTGGTGGGGCTGCGCTAGTCGAGTAGCGCACCACCAGCGTACTGCTCACTTTTTCAACAGCGCGCAGGTGCAATGACGCAGCTCAGTGGCGCATGACTAACGGCGTTCCACTGGAATGTTGCGCTGGTGAGATGCGCTGGTGAGATGCCCACCACCAGTGCACAACCTGATTTTTTTCAACACTCAAACACATATTTTCAACAAGTTCAAGAGTGATGAAAGTGCATCCTATTCTAATGCCTAGCATGACATAAAACTCTAATTACAAGATGCAAATAAATCAACAAGAGTCATTTAAATCAAAATGCACACAAGTATAAACACTCAACATATATGAATAAGAGTTATGCATGAATATGTGAGTATGTGCAACTATCTCTTCAAAGTAAGTAAGCATAAGAATTTTACCTTTTGTGCTTCTCCTCTTGAGGTCTTGAGAGCCTAAGCTACCCTTACATAATACCCTAAAAATGTGATTTGTTCACGAAATAAGCCAATCAACAAATGAGGACTTTACAATCTCCCCCTTTGGCTATTTCGTGACAAAACCACCACTCACATTGAACCTCACAAAACAAAAATAAAACACCAGGAAGATAATATACATTACAAAGAGATAAACATAAAAAAAAAACTTCAAATCTTCAATCTCTTGTAGAACTATCAACCCATCACACAAAACAAAAACAAATACACTTTCCAAACCAAGTGTATGTGAGATGATCAAGTGAATATAAAACAAAGGCATTTGCATGTAAGAATATGAGTACAACATCATACAGTGTATGTGAATGGAATGCTCCCCCTCAAAGGGTTACTCCCCTTAAATGTAATCTCCCTAACATGTACTACTTCCTCTTACCAAGTTAAGTTCCCCCTTAAACCATATGATACTCCCCCTTTTTGTCATGATATAGGCAAATGAGTAGTCCCCAAACGGGTCATTCAAGGCAAAGAGAGAAATGAGCATACAAGATATTTGCATAATCATATAAGCCACGTTTATGCAACTCAATTAATAGGAGACAAACAAGGAGATTTATTTTAAGAAAATGTGTGAATCAAAAATGCTTTGCATACAAGACATGTTGCATTCAAGTCCAAAAACAATGGTATTTGGTAAAGCAAATGACAAAGGATTCCAATAGAATTCAAACCAATTTCATCATTCGTCATGAGACAAGCAAGGATATAGAGTTTTCATAGATTTCAAGTTTTAAGAGTACTATATCCAACTTTATAGGCAAAACATGGCATGAGCGACTTTGCACTCTATTTGATTTTTCTGGGTAAGATACCCGTATGATAGTAGCCATGTTCAACTAGTAAATAAAGAGAGACATTGATTAAACATTTTAGTCTCACTAGCAATTTCACATATTGTTTTGTATTTAACAATTGCAATCATCAATTCATGCTTTATTATTTTTCATTAGCATGTTATAAAAGAATCATCTTGTCATGGAGATAACTATAGGTCCTTCAACATGTATTTCCTATGTAGATCTCCTAGTCCAAAAATGCATGTTTGAACATAAATATGACATAGATTGTAATCAAAGCAGAGTTCACACTTATTGAAGAAAATATAATATAATATAATATAAGTGCAACCAAGCTACTCAAGCAATCAATAAAGGAGCATAAACATTTCCAAATTTTTGCATGCAACAAGTATACAAGGCTCTCTTTGCTTGAGTTCCCCATACGGGGTCAAAAACCACAACACATCATTCCATTAAACAAATCCCAATATATCTACTAAGAGTCTTGAATCGAGTAGCATCTAAGGGTTTAGTAAATAGATCCGCTGGTTGATCATTAGTACCTACATGCTTAAGCACTATGCATTTGTTCTCAACTAGTTCTCTAATGAAATGATGACGGATGTCAATATGCTTAGTTCTAGAATGTTGAACCGAATTCTTGGAAATATTAATTGCACTCGTGTTATCACAAACATGAGTAAGAGTACCTTGATTGAATCCGTAGTCGACTAGCATTTGCTTCATCCAAAAGAGTTGTGTGCATCCACTCCCAGCAGCAATGTATTCGGCCTTAGCCATGGACAAGGAAACTGAATTTTGCTTCTTGCAAAACCAAGAGACAAGGTTGTTCCCAAGGAAAAAGCAACCGCCCGATGTACTTTTCCTATCATCACAATTTCCTGCCCAATCTGCATCACTAAAGCCTACAAGACTAGCATTAGTGTCAAAAGAGTACCAAATTCCATAGTTAGATGTCCCATTCATATAACGAATGATTCTCTTAACGGAAGAGAGATGAGACTCCTTAGGATTAGATTGGTACCTAGAACACACACCCACACTAAAAGAGATATCGGGGTCTACTTGCGGTCAAATAAAGCAAACTACCAATCATGCCACGATATAAAGTTTGGTCCACACTGTTACCACTAACATCCTTGCTTAGCTTTAAAGTGGTACTCATGGGTGTATCACAATGTTTGGCACTTTCAAGGCAAAATTTCTTCACTAGGTTTTTGGCATACTTAGTTTGAGATATGAAAATCCCATCATCCATTTGCTTAATTTGTAAACCTAGAAAGTAACTTAACTCACCAACAAGGCTCATCTCAAACTCATGAGACATGACATCAACAAATTGTTAGACTTTGGTGTCATTTGTGGAGCCAAAGACTATATCATCAACATAGATTTGAGCTATAAAGAGCTCATCTTTGTCTTTCTTGATGAATAAAGTCTTGTCAACCTACCCCTAGTGTAGCCATTGTCTATGAGATATTGGGTGAGACGCTCATACCAAGCCCCTGGTGCTTGTTTCAACCCATATAAAGCTTTGTTGAGGTGATAGACATGATTAGGGTGGTGAGGATCCACAAACCCTTTGGGTTGCTCAACAAACACTTCCTTTTGTAAGAAACCATTAAGGAAGGCACTCTTAACATCCATTTGATATAATTTGAACTTATGCAAACAAGAAATTGATAAAAGAAGCCTAATGGACTCAATCCTAGCAACGGGAGCAAATGTCTCCTCAAAGTCAATACCCTCAATTTGAGAGTACCATTATGCTACAAGCCTAGCCTTATTTCGTACAATATTGCCATCCTCATCGGATTTGTTCCTATATACCCACTTAGTGCCTATCACATTTGTGTTCTTGGGCCTAGGAACTAGAGTCCAAACCTCATTCCTTTCAATTTGATTAAGCTCTTCTTGCATGGAAAGAACCCAAAATTCATCCTTTAAGGCTTCATCAACCTTCTTAGGTTCTATTTGAGAGGTGTAACAAGTGTAGCTAATTAGATTAGTAATTTGATACCTAGTCCTAACACCCTCGCTAACCTCTCCAATGATGTCATCTTTTTCATGGAGTTTCCTAACCCATGGAGCAGGTTCTTTTGAGTTCAAGAAAGGAATCCTATCAATAGGTTGTGTTATGTCATCATCAAGGTTAGTCTTTTCAATAATAGAAACATCAACAACCTTCTCCAAAGGGGAGTCATCAACTAGATCTACCTCCTCCTCATGGTCATTAGATTTGAGCCTAGTATCATCAATGACAGCATTAGATGATTCCATTACGTTCCTAGTTTTTAGATTGAAAACTCTATAGGCTCTACTATTCAAGGCTTAACCAATGAAGATACCCTCATCACTCTTAGCATCAAATTTGCCAAGTTGATCACGGTAATTCAAAATGTAGCATTTGCTTCCAAAGGTGTGGAAGTAGCTAACATTTGACTTTCTACCTTTCCATAACTCATAGGAGGTTCGCCTAGTGTGGGGCCTTAGAAAGACTCTATTTCCTATGTAGCACTCCGTATTGACGGCTTCAGCCCAAAAATTCCTAGGGACATTGTTGCTAAGCACACAAGCCACTTCTTGAAGAACACTATTTTTCCTCTCAACAACTCCATTTTGTTGAGGTGTCCTAGAAGCCGAAAACTCATGAGAGATGCCTAGACTATTGCAATAATTTTCAAAATGAGCATTCTCAAATTCCTTCACATGGTCACTCCTAATCCTTTTAATGCTTTTAATCTTAGAGTTCATTTCATTTTGAATTTTGGAACAAAGCATTTTAAACTTGTCAAAGGTTTCAGATTTTTCTCTAAGAAAATAAGTCCATATGTACCTAGAGAAGTCATCTACACACACAAAAATGTATCTCTTTCCACCTAAACTCTCGGTTTGCATAGGACCCATAAGATCCATGTGGAGAAGCTCTAGAGGATCCTTGGTGGATAAATACTTGCCCTTTTTGTGCATACTTATGGTTTGCTTTCCTTGTTGGCAAGGTCCACAAACACCATTGACCTTTTTCCCAAGCTTGGGAAGGCCTCACACAACATTGAACTTATCTAATGTATATAAATCCCTATAGTTCATGTGACCAAGTCTTTCTTGCAACAACTCAATTTGTTCATCCTTGAACACATTGCAAGAGACACATCTAGCCTCAAGACAATAGCAATTGTCGCTAGATCTCATATCTTTTAACAAGGTTTGTCTATTTGGCAATAGGATAGAACAATCATCTTTTATAAACAAGATGGAAAGTCCTTCATCACTAAAATGTGAAATGCTTATCAAACTGGCTTTTAAACCATCAACATACAAAGCATTGGACAAGGAGGGTCATCTGGGAATGGAAATGGTTCTCTTTCCCTTAACCTTCTTTTTGGATCCATCACCAAAGGTGACATTTCTTCCCTCCTCCATCACAAGAGTCTTAAAGAAACTCTTATTTCCAGTCATGTGCCTAGAGCACCCACTATCCAAATACCAAAAATCACAAGAATAAGCATTCAAGGCAATTTGTGCAACATGGAAAAAGTGTTCATCCTTTGTAATCCACCAAGGTGCAGTATTTTTCTTCCTAGTGGTCAATGGTACATGAGCTCTAAGTGTCCTAGGATCATGCAAAGTTGTTCCATTTTTCCTAGTGACATGCATCATGGCTTTAGTCTTTTTCTTCTCTATCATGCTTTCAATCCTACGCAATTTAATATATCTAAAGCAATTTGGTCTAATGTGACCATCAATACCACAAAAATGACATGTAGGAATGAAGTTAGGAATCATACCATAACCTTGAGGATGCATTGGAGCCTTTCCATGTCTATGTGGTTGTCTTGATTATTGTTGAGGAGCTTTCCTTCTTTGTTGTTGAGCAAGACTTGATTGCTTCCTTGATTGAGCTTGCATGATAGATGTCTTCCCTTTATGAGCTTTCGGTTTAGGAAAGTTAGCTTGAGGAGCTCTTGTAGGATGGGCTTGAGGTAGACTTCTTGGTGCCACCTTAACTTGAGCACTACTTGAACACTCTCCTAGGTCAGTTTTCTTCCTAGGTGATTGATGAGAAGATGACCCATTGAAGTTCATGCTTCTTACAAAAATGGTCTTGCTTGGAGTGGAGGACAACTTGTCATCTTCAAACCTAAACCCCTTCTTGTCACTTGGCCTCTTTCCAACATCTAGCATGTGGTCAAGTTTTTTGGTGCTAGAGTTCATCTTGGCCAACAACTCTCTAGCATCTTCTAACTCTTTCTTCAACCCTTCTTCACTCCTCTTAGATCTCACCAACTCTTTATTTAGTTGGTCAACTTGAGTTGAGAGGTCTAGGTTTTCTTCTTTTAACCTCTTGATTTCATTCTTGTTCTTTAACCTTGAACTCTCAAACTTAGCCATGTAGTCTTTGAGATCGATCCTATCCACACTTCTATTTATGGATTGTGATGAAGATCCATCATCACTTGAGTAGTTTTCCTCTTGACTTTCATTCTCTTCTTCACTAGCATATTTGCTCCTAAGAGAGGATGTAAATGCTATGAAGTTAGCCATGAGTTCTTCATCATCCGAAGACTCATCTCCTTCATTGGAGTTATCACTTTCACTCTATGTGGCAAGCATCACTTTTCCCTTTTTCTTAACCTTGTGATTTGCACATTCCGGAGCAAAGTGACCTATCCCACCACATTCATAGCATTGGACTCCTTTCTTCTCAGTCTTTTCTTGCCTAGGCTTAAACTTTTTGAAGGGAGCCTTTTTCTTCAAATCTTGACCTTGGATCCAAAACCTTTCCTCTCGGAGTTGTAGAATCTCTTGAACTTCCTCATTAGTAATGCCATTTCTTCATCCGAGTCATCACTCTCCTCCTTCTCAACTTTGGAGGCTTTCAAAGCAATATCCTTTTGCTTTTTTGATGATGTGGGGTTAGGACATTTCCTAGATTCATAAGCTAGACGCCTCCCAATCACCTAGCCTGGCTTCATATCCTTGTAACCACTATTTTCTTCTAAAGCCGTCACTTTAGACTCAAATCTATCGGGTAGAGATCTCATAATCTTTTGCTTGATCTTCCTATCCGAATAAGGATCACCAAGTTGATGACTTTGGTTCACAATGTCCATCAATCTTACTTCAAAGTCGTTGAAGCACTCGTTCTCATCCATCTTGAGTAATTCAAATTGCGTTTGGAGAACTTGAAGCTTCGATTCCTTAACCACATTGGTTCCCTCATGTGAAACTTCTAGGATATCCCATGCCCCCTTGGCTATCCTAGTATTTTGAACCAACTTGTACTAGTTCTCATCCATTGCACATAGGATGACATGCATTGCCTTCCTATTCCACTTCGATGCCTCAAACTCTTGTGCATTCCACTGTGCCTTTGGCTTGAATACATCATCTTCTCCATATGTAGGAGTCATCATGGGTGGAGTGTAGCCATCTTCAACTTCCATCCATGCCTTATCATGAATTTGGAAAATATACGACTCCATCTTGCCTTTCCAAATGGCATAATTCAATCTGATGAGGAGTGGAGGTCTAGTGCTAGAAGCTCCCTCGTTGCCACCGTTTCCACTCATTGTGTTTAATGAATGAATGATGTGAATTCAAGTGTGTGAATGATCAATACACACACAAAAATGCAACACACACCAAATTGAGCAAGGATCACCTATGTATGTCTAGGAACCTGCTTTGATACCAATTGAAACAAATGTTATGATGTGTAATATTAATCTAGAGGGGGGTGAATAGATTTTAAATAAATTTTACCCAATTTTCGTTAAAGGTCAAGTTGACAAAAATGCCCCTATCTAGTCACAAAGAATACCACAAGTGTAATAAATGTGGAAATAGTATAGACACTTGAGATCCTCCAAATGGGAAAAACCACGGGCTGATGAATGTGCCATACTAGAACCTCGAATCCACTAATGGCAAAGGAATTACAACCTAATCCCGGTTTAATCCACCATAACTACCTAATCCTAGTATAAGTGAACCTAGTCCATCTTGCTTGCGATTTAAGCTACTTACTCCCGGAAGCAACACAAGTCTTATTTCTCAATGAAGAGATAAAATGTCCTAAGTGAATATATGATGATATTCAATGAACAAACAAGGCTAGGAAACCCTATATGCTTATCTAGGATAATGAGATGACAATTAATGCAATCCTAGATATCAAAAGCTAAATGACATGTTCAAAAAGCTTAGCAAAACATAGATCAAACAATCCTATGAAACTATCACAATACAACACTCAATCATGGCATCACAAAAATCTCTAATTTGTATCTAGAAAATGTTCTAAAAGCATACAAATAATTAAAGAGAAGGCTTAGCAAGTAAAACACTTAACTTGTAAGAAGATAGTGAAGAACTTACCAAACAAGATGTGATGAATCAACCCTATCCATTGATGCACTCTAAATGAACTTAGATGATGCAAGATGAAGTTTTTATGCACATGGGAATGCTTTGAATGATTAAAAATGAGTTCTTGGAAGAGTTTTTTTTTTTGAAATGTGTTCTAAGGAAAATATATGATATTCTGAACTCTTACACGACCTTAAACCAAAGAGTTATATATATATATATATATATATATATATATATATATATATATATATATGAGATCCAAACAAAGTGAGGTCATTTTGGAAAAAAACGTTCCAGCTTCCTCTGTGTGCGCTGGTGACTTTCGCTGGTCGAGTAGCCAACTCCCAGCGCACAACCTAATTTTACAACAGGCGTTGGACGAGTGGCGCAGGCCAGTGGGCAACACATGCGACAATCCACTGGAATGTTATGCTGGTGGGACTGCGCTAGTCGAGTAGCATACCACCAGCACACTGCTCACTTTCCACTTTTTCAACTGTGCGCGGGTGCAATGGCGCAGCTTAGTGGCGCATGACTAGCGGCATTCCACTGGAATGCTGCACTTGTGAAGTGCACTGGTCAAATAGCCCACCACCAGCGCACAATCTAATTTTTTTTAACACTCAAACACACATTTTCAACAAGTTCAAGAGTGATAAAAGTGCATCCTATCCTAATGCCTTGCATGACATAAAACTCTAATTACAAGATGCAAATAAATCAACAAGAATCATTTAAATCAAAATGCACACAAGTATAAACACTCAACATATATGAATAAGAGTTATGCATAAATATATGAGTGTGTGCAACTATCTCTTCAAAGTAAGTAAGCACAAGAATTTTACCTTCGGTGCTTCTCCTCTTGAGGTCTTGAGAGCCTAAGCTACCATTACATAATACCCCAAAAATGTGATTTGTTCACGAAATAAGCCAATCAAAAACTGAGGACTTTACATCAACAAATGAAACGTTTCTTGAGGACAGTTATATTAGTGACCATAAACCTCATTCTAAGATTGTACTGAATGAGTTGGAGTCTGGTGAGACTAATGCTTCATCAACAAGAGTTGTTGATCCACAAACATCTGAGAGTTAGATGGTTCCTGATCATGATACACTACCACTTAGACGTAGTGAGAGGGTTGTGAGACAACCTGAGCGCTATTTAGGTATAGGTAATGGATAAGGTGTTGTCTCTGCTGATAGTGTTGATGATCCATTGACATTTAAGAATTCAATGGAAGATCCTGATAAAGTGGAATGGCTTAAAGCCATGAATCTTGAGATGAAGTCCATGTACTCTAACTCAGCCTGGGAACTTGTAGACTTACCGGATAGGGTAAAACCCATAGGGTGTAAGTGGATCTACAAGAGAAAAAAAGGAGTAGACAGGAAGGTAGAGACCTTCAAAGCAAGGCTAGTGGCCAGGGGTTATACCCAAAAAAAGGTGGTCGATTATGAAGAGACCTTCTCGCCAGTAGCCATATTTAAGTCTATTAGGATTCTCTTATCCATTGCTGCCTATTTCGATTATAAAATTTGGCAAATGCAGTCTTGAATGACAATCTTGATGAGAGCATTTATATGATGCAACCAGAGGGATTCGTGTCTCCAGATCAAGAGCAAAAGGTTTGCAAGCTGCAAAGGTCCATCTATGGACTTATGCAAGCATCTAGATCATTGAAAATTAGGTTTGATGATGTGATCAAAACCTATGGCTTCGAGTAGAACGTCGATGAGCCTTATGTCTACAAGCAAATCATTGACACGAAAGTAGTTTTCTTGGTCCTATACGTAGATGATATCCTACTCATTGGGAATGAAGCAGGAGTGTTGTCTGATGTAAAAGGTTGGCTGGCTAGCCAATTCCAAATGAAAGATTTGGGAGATGCGAGTTATGTTCTAGGGATCCAACTTATAAGGGGTCGTAAGAACAAACTCGTAGCACTGTCTCAAGCATCATATATCGACAAGATTCTTGTTCGATTTTCGATGCAAAACTCTAGGAAAGGTAATTTACCTTCCAGGCATGGAGTTTACTTGTCTAATTAACAATGTCCTAAGACACCTCAATAAGTTGAGGATATGAGATGTGTACCCTATGCATCGGTAATAAGTAGTCTTATGTATGCTATTTTACACACAAGACCGGACATTTGCTATGCAGAGGGAGTAGTCAACAGATACCAGTCTAATCTAGGATTGGATCACTGGGTTACTGTCAAGACAATTCTTAAGTATCTTCGGAGAATGAGAGACTATATGCTAGTGTATTCTGGGCAATATTTGATCCCGTTAGGATACATGGATTCTGATTTTCAGTCAAACAGGGATTCTAGGAAATCCACGTCTGGATCATTATTTACCCTAGGTGGGTGGAGCCATTTTGTGGAGAAGTATCAAGCAATCTTGCATTGTTGACTACACCATGGAAGCCGAATATGTAGCCGCTTGTGAAGCTGCTAAAGAGGTTGTTTGGCTCCGTAAGTTCTTAAGTGATCTGGAAGTTGTTCCAGATTTGGATATGCCGATCACACTTTATTGTGATAACAGTGGTGTTGTGGCTAATTCCAAAGAACTAAGAAGCCACAAGAGAGGGAAGCATATAGAGAGAAAGTATCATCTTATTAGAGAGACAGTGTAGAGAGGAGATGTGATCGTCACCAAGATAGACTCATAAGACAATCATGTTGATCCATTTACGTAGACCTTACCGGATAAAGTGTTTTCGGGTCACCTAGATGGTCTAGGGTTACGAGACATGCCTCACATACTTTAGTGCAATTGGGAGATTGTTGGGGTTTATGCCTTAAAGATGTAATTTGTAAACGGATTTATGAAATAAATAAAATGAAAAGTTCAATTCAATTTTGTTGTGTTGTTTATTATATAACTTTTGCATATATCTAACATCCAAGATTGCCGGATGTAATCTCGAACTGTGTATATGAGTGTCATATACAAATGGATACAGTAAGAGACATGCAATCTAAAGAGTCCATAGATAACAAATAAAGTTAGGTACTTTATTTGTTGTTAATCTATAGTTGCGGTCCATTTCGTAATGTACGATGATTCTATCCTGAATCATTCATATGCGATATGGGAATGGAGGCACCTTGTATGGTGTGATCACATAGGATTAGGCCATGATCTATATGAATCTCTCACTAAGATCAGTTTACCGATGATATTCATATATATCAACTAATGATGGCTATATGTGGGTGATCTTAATCCAGAGTGTTGTATCGACTCCTTCATGTTAGATCATGGTCTTTGATATATCATAGGTAAGGTCAGATGCAGTTCCCGATCAATATGCTTTGTATGTTGGGATTGCGGTTTGGCTTGTGACTGGGAAGGTTTGTACACAATAATGGAATCCACTCATTCTTGCGAGAAGTGGATGGTAGTTCCCTTAAGCGTTGATTCGTGGCTTGGATAATATGAGTGCTCTCCTAATTCAGTGAGGAAATAAGATTTATTTTCCATTAGAGAATCAATGGTACTTAAAGGATATATATAATTAGAGGGGTATAATGGACATTACGGGCCATCTCTAATTATGAACTACTGTGGAGGATCACACCATGTGTAATAGCTATATCGGTGGACAACGAGTTGTAACGGTTTGTGTAAAAGCGTCTACAGTTGAGAGAGTGCAGCTTCGGGTTTTTAGTGGAATAACACCGGAGTTAATAATCATGGAATATTAATTAAAGAGTTTAATTAATGATTTCGAGGACTATTGAAGCTGAAATTACTGTGGGTCCATTAGGTCCCCTTGCTAGCCCGATCGATTTAGGTAACAAGGGTTACGATTAATTAATTGGATTGTCCAATTAATTGTGTTACAAAAGTGACACGTATATATTCGGGAATTAATTGAATAATTAGATTATTTAATTATATTGATAATTATGAATTATTAATTAACTATTAATTGGAGGGTGTTAATTGATATATGGATTTAGGTGAAGATAAAATAATATGATTATTTTATTTTACTAAATCATTTATCTAAGTATTTGAATTTAAGTTTAAGTTCAAAATACTTATTATCACTTTTAATATACTAGATATATTTAAAAAAGGATAATTAAAAGATATATATCAATTATAACGCAAGAGATTTCATTGGATGTAAATTGGTGTGTGCACATGAAACATTAGTCAAAAGAAGAATTTGCATAGGATGCAAATATTTGATACACACATAATATATATATTTATAAAAACAAAAGTAGGCATGAAAAAAGAGCAAGTGAGATATATATATACTTGTGAAAAAAGAGCAAGTGATATATATATATATATATATATATATATATATATATATATATATATATATATTCCTGAGAAAAAAAACAGCCGTGTGATTTAAGAAAAAATATAGATATATATTGTTTCATGCTTTGTGTGTTTTTGAAACACATAGAAGAAATAGTTTCTTCATTTCTCTCTACATCCTCCATTCAAGTTCCTGAGATCATGATGCGCCCACACGCAGTTACCAGTTTCGGGAGATTGCGAGGAAGATCGAGTGGTTCAGACAGGAGCACATCGTAAAGTGAAGGAGTCTCCAAACGTTGGTAAGAGTGGTTTAGACAAGAGCATATCATAAAGTGATGGAGCCTCCAAACGTTTGTAAGATTTTCCTCTTTTGATTTTATTGATTACAATTTCATGTGTTTACATATTGTATGTATTAGTTTCGAAAAATAATTTCATGTTTTAATATGGTCGAAGCCGAGAAGCAACCAGCTATGTCAGGCCTTCCTCCCCCTCCTCTCGTCTTCCCAATGTTAGGTCCTAGAGAATCCTCAAGGGGGGTTCTACCCACGGAGCCAGATAGAGGCTTTATAGAAGCTCGAGACCCGCGTAAAGGGCCTTCAATGGGAGAACCAGCAGTGGGAGAGAGAATGCCAGAGTTAATGACAAACCTTCTTGATGCAGCCATATCACCTGAGGTCATAGCGGTGGTCAATGAGGTATTGGAGGAGGACCTAACTGAGCAGCAAGCAATCGAGGGGCATCCTCAGGAAGAGGGGGCAGAGGTGGCTAACCAGGATGAGCAACCACCAGAAGGAAGGGCGGAAGGCGAAGACCATCCTGAAGGAGAGGAAGTTGGAGGAAATCAGGAGGATACAAAAGTTTGAATCCATCTAATAATGAAACTTGACTTTAGATCTCGTTCAATTTTTGACATGATTGGCATGTACTTGCTTCATTTATGATCTTGATCCAGGTGCAACCTCTAAAATGACTTGACTTAACTCAACTTAGGAAAAGCAATAAGATAGAAAAACTCCTTAAGTGTGAAAGTAGACAGCTAGCTCGAGCTTTCAACTCTACACAGAAACTTGTAGCTCAGTGATTTTAGTAAATAGTCCCCTTGCATGATTGCAAGCTAGTTGGCACCTGTCACAGTAAGCAACCACATATACACGGAGAATTAGTGACCAATAATAATTGGGACATTAGAGTTTTAAGTAAAAGAGCTTTCGGTTCTCGAGCCTCTCTTAGGGGTTATAGCCCGAGTGAGGCATCAAAGAGGGCTATCTAGCCATCTCCTAGCCTTGAGATTGGGATGACAATCGTGCTCTTAAACTTAAGTCTTTCTTGGGGGCAGTAGCCCGACCAAGGCATCAGGAGGACTATCTAGCTATATCCTGGTCTCGAGATCTGGTTGGCAACTATGCTCTTATGCTCAGATCCTTCTTGGGGGTTGTAGCCCAACCAAGGCATCATGAGGGCTATCTAGCTATTTCCTGGTCTTGAGATCTGGATGGCAACTATGCTCCTACACTCAGATCCTTCTTGGGTGTTGTAGCTCGACCAAGGCATCAGGAGGGCTATCTATCTATTTCATGGTCTTAAGATCTGGATGGCAACTATGATCTTACACTCAGACCCTTCTTGATGGGGGGTAGTTCCCGGTCGAGGCATCAGGGATAGCGAGGGGGCTTCCCCGGCTAATCCTTGGTCTTGTTATGTTAATGTCGAATTTTCCCATGTAGAACCAAATCATTGTAGAACATAGTTACAGATGAAGAAAACAGGCTTTATTGATAAGAAAAAAGAATGGAGTTGATTATTGCTAGTGACTAAAAACTAGGCGGAGGTAGCTTGCTCACGAGCCCCCTGTTTAAGGGTAGAATTTTCTCAGGTGATCTGTATTCCAAGTATGATCGATGAGTCGACAATTCATATCCTCGAGCTTGTACACCCTATTACAGACCACCACTTTTACCAAATAAGGTCCTTCCCAGTTGGGTCCTAAGACCCCGTCTGACCTCTTCCTGGTATTCAATGTCACTTTTCTAAGAACTAGGTCCCCTTCCTTAAAGTTCCGGGCTTTAACCCTCCTGTTAAAGTATCTAGCAATCTTGCTTTGGTAAATTGCTAGTTTCTCAGCTACTCGATCTTGTTTTTCTCCCAAGAGATCTAAGTTAGCTCGGAGCTTATCCTCGTTGCTTCCCTATTCAAAATGTTGAACTCTGAAAGAGGTCAGTTTGTGCTCAGTGGGAAGAACTGCTTCAACCTCGAAGGCCAAAGAGTAAGGCATTTCTTTGGTGGTCGTTCTCCTCGTAGTACGGTAAGCCCAAAAGACCTCGGGAAGCTCTTCTGCCCATATGCCTTTTTTCTGTTGCCACTTCTTTTTCAACAACTTCTTAATAGTCTTATTGGTGGATTCCACTAGCCCATTATGCTGAGGGTGGGCTACTAAAATGAATCTATGGTTGATTCCCAAGTCCTCGCAAAAGTATTTGAACCGGCGGTTATCAAATTGCTTACCGAGGTCAACTACAACCACAAGAGAGGTTCTGAACCTGCATGTTACATTATTCTTGATGAACCTTGTTGTATTTTCTTCCGATATCTGGGAGAGCGATCCGGCTTCGACCCATCTTGTGAAATAGTCAATCACCATGATAGCACGCTTGGCTTGACTAGGAGCAGTTGGAAGTGGTCCGATCAAGTCGACTCCCCACATAGCAAAAGGGTATGGTGAGCTAAAGGATGACAACTACTCCAGCGGGAGGTGATTCAAGTTTGTGGTCTTCTGGCATGCTTCGTAGGACCGTACTAAGTTCTTTTCATCTTGATGGATGGTTGGCCAATAATACCCCATACGGAGTACTTGATATGCCAGAGCTTCCCCACCCCCACACTCCCTAGAGTGAACCTCTCTCAATGCCCATTTGGCATTATCGGGATGTAAACATCGAAGCAGAGGAAGGGATTTACCCCTCATGTATAAGTACCCATCTACCAAGCAATACCAGACTGAGAGCCTCTTGATTTTCCTAGCTTGGTTGGGCTCCCCGAGAAGCCTCCCTTCTTGGAGATAATCCACTATTGGGTTCATCCAGCATGGCTACCGATCCAGGGTATTAGTCTCCTTACTTGCTACTGTGTTGGGTAGGGGGATCACTTGGAGAGGGACCATCTGAGGTAAGGTCTTGCCACCATTCGTAGCTATCTTGGTTATGACGCCAGTTCAACAATTCTGTTGTCGAGGTACCTGCTTAATCTTAAATCCTTTAAACTTACTCTTAAGCTGTTGAACTAGCTTCAGGTAGGCAATCATGTTATCCTCTTTTGCCTGATACTCCCTAGAGACTTGGTTGACTATGAGCAATGAGTCACTCTTAATTTACAAGTAATCGACCCCGAGCTCTGCGGCCACCCTTATTTCGGCAAAGAGGGCTTCATACTCCACCTTATTGTTAGTGGCTTTAAATTCAAATCAAAAACAGTGGTAGCACTCAATCCCCTCGGGGTCGATTAGAACCATGCCCGCTCATCCCCATGCTTACCCAGATGCTCCATCTATGTAGAGGATCCATGACTTGTAACCTTTTGGCCAGTTGTCGAATTCTGGAATCATCTCAGGGGTTACGTTTGTCGTTACTGAGGTTGCTTGGCCTAGGGGTACTGAGAGCTCTGCTACAAAATCCACCAAAGCCTGGGCTTTAATTGCGGTCCTGGGTTTATACCTTAAATCAAAATGGGTGAGCTCTAGGGCCCATAAAACTAACCTTCCGGATACATCCGCCCTTTGCAAGAATTAACGGAGGGGTTGGTCTTTCACTATTGCTATTGAGTGAGCTTGAAAGTAGGGACGAAGCTTCCTTGCCGAGGTCACCAAGGTATACGTAAGCTTCTCCAGAAAGGTACAATTCTTTTCTGGTTTGGTTAGAGCATGAATCATGTAGTAGATAGGCTGTTGGACCCTATCTCCACATTCTTTAAACATGGCCTCACCTACTGCAGTCTCTGAAATGGCCAAGTAGATTTACAGCTCTTCTTCAAGACTTGGCTTGACCAGTAGATGAGTGCTTGACAAATATTTCTTCAGGGCCTGAAAAGCTTGTTCACTCTCCTGGTATCATTTCATGTTTCTTCCTTGCTTGATGGCTTTAAAGAATGGGAGACATTTATCGGTAGACCGAGAAATGAACTTGTTGAGCGCTTCTACCTGCTCGATCAAGACTTGAACCTGTTTAAGTGACGCGGGGGACTCTATATCTAGTATAGCCATAATCTTTTCCGGGTTAGCCTCTGTGCCTCTCTCATGAACCATGAAGCCTAAAAACTTCCCCTCAGTTACCTCAAAGGCGCATTTGAAGAGGTTCAATCACATCCGGTTCTCCCTTAAGATCATGAAAGTTCTACGAATGTCCTTCAGATGGCTTTCAACAGTTGAGGACTTTGTGATCATATCGTCAATATACACTTCCATTGATCTTCCAGTTTTGGGCTTGAACAGTCTATTGACCAACCGTTGATAAGAAGCCCCGGCGTTCTTAAGCCCGAGCGAAATCACCTTGTAGCAATACAGACCCCGTCTGGTGATAAATCTGGTCTTTTCCTGGTCTGTGGGATCAATTTTTGGTAGAGGGAAACAGTCTTTCGGGCATGCCCATTTGAGTTCGGTATAATCGAAGCACATGCTTCCCGTTCGCCTTTGTGACCATGACCACGTTGGCGATCCATTTGAGGTAACGTACTTCTCTGATAAAGCCCGCTTGGGTCAATTTGTTCACTTCTTCCTGAACCGCAACATTTCTTTCGACGTTAAAGTGACACATTTTTTGTTTGACAGGCTTGAAGGTCGGATCCACTGCCAATCGGTGAGAAGCCAAAGACATCGGGTTTCTGGGCATCTCATCATGACTCCAAGTGAAAATATCATTGAACTCTTTAAGGAGCCCGATCAAACCCTCATTCACTCCCGATTCAAGGGTGGCTCCGACTTTGATGACCTTCGAGGGATTGCCCATCCGGATGGAAATCTCTTCTAGCTTATCCACTTGATGGCCACTGGCCCATTCTCATATCTGCTCCTCATTGTCTGGCACCACGGGGTCATCGTCTGGGTCATTTATGCGTCCTACATCTCCCAGGGTCAATACGGGTGTTACCTTATCCTAGATCGTTGTTACCTGGGCAAGTTGTTTTGCTAAACCTGTTAGGTTGGCAGACACTGCATAGCATCTCCTGGTTGCTTGCTGGTCACCCCGTACTTCCCCCACCTTGTCTCCTATTGGGAACTTTAGGACGTTATGGTGGATGGATAAAACCCTTTTCTAATATATTTCCTAATATTGCATTGTAGGCTGATGAGGTATCCACCACCACGAAGTCTGTCATGACATTCTGCTGAAGAGGTGTGGCTCCAATGATTACTAGCAGGATTTTTGATCCCACCGATTTTATTGAGTCCCCAGTGAACCCATACAGCGGGGTAGTGCAACTATTGTAACACCACTGTTCCAAGTTCAACTTTGAAATTCCCTAGAAAGTGTGTCTCTATAACCTAGAAGGGGGGGGGGCGAATAGGTTTTAATTCGATAGATTACCAATTTTGCGAATTAATCAATATTATCAATTCTACCATCTTTTACTAAGTGTTCAAATAAAAAACAACAAACATAAAACAATAACAACAAGCAATAAATACGTGGAAACCCTTTAAATGGGAAAAACCATGGGCTGTTCAGTGTGCCACACTCAATCCTTAAAATCCACTATTGAGAGAAAGTTTACAACCTAGGTTGACCTCCTGCCTAACCCTCCAGTTGCTAACCCTTTCACTCTACCCAACGGGCCTTAATAGTGATTTTGGATCACCAACCTTGTGCACTACTTACATAGCCACAAGCTTAATCAACAATGAAGAGATAATTGCAACCTAAGTGAATATGCAAGAATATTCTATATGCAAAAATGCTAAGTCAAGACATTCATGCGTATATAGGATAAATAATGACAATTAAAGTAAATCCTAGATATCAATGTTCTAAATGCAAAGGCAAGAAGAATTAGCTAGAAGGGTAAAACCGTCCTAAATTCTAGCTATCACAAATCAATACTTCTCAACCAACCATCAATACATAAGCATGTCATAAAAGCAATTAAACATACAAGCAAGCGTTTAATATGCAATAAGGTCTAAAACCCTAGGTATACATGTCTTAGTAATGAAACTATAAAGTCTAGAGCATGTAGAAGTTACCTAGTCAAGAAGGAGATGATGCTCCATGCTTAGATGATCCTGGAATGAAGCTAGATGATCATGAGATAAAGTTAGGTTGAGTAAAAATAAGTGTTTGGGAGTGCCTCTCTCTCTAGAAAAGCTAGGTCACACAAAGATGGCTTCTTGGACTCTTAAAAACAAAAGAGAAGAGAAGAGAACATATATATATGGTGCATTACACAAAGTGACGTCGTTTTGGACGAAAGGCAACCAAATCTCGTTAGGACAGCTAGCTGTACCGCGGTACAGGTAATTGTCCAGACCGCGGCACAGAGAGCGGTGCATCACCTAGACAACACTATTCTGTAGGCCGATGTTCATGTAGGTGCACAGACCGCAGTCTGGACAACATGTAATGCTTGTGAAACACCGCTTGGGAGACCGCGGTGCATGCAACAAGCACAGGCCGCGTTAGCCACATTATGCAGCCTCTGGTAAACACCGTTGTGCAAATCGCGGCGTAGGCACTGCACAGAGAGTGGCCTGCAAGATGATTAAAGGAAAATGTATGAGTGTGTGTGTGCACTAATACCTCTTCAATGAAAGTTAAGCAAGTGATTTTACCTTTGATGCTTGACGCCCTAAACTCCCCTTATATATTGATCCCTAAATGTGGTTTTCAACGAAATAAGCCAAACAAACACCGAGGAACTTACAATCTCCCCCTTTGTCTATTTCGTGACAAAACCACTTACTTACAAAGTATCCTCATAACAAAAAAAAACAACAAGCGGTCAACAAATACATTCTATATTACAAGAGATACCTAAAGCTAAATCTTCAAATCTTCCATCTCTTGTAGAATGATCATCCCTACAAAACAAAGAACTACACTTTCCAAGACAAGTGTATGAGAGGGATCAAGATAAATAAAAACAAGCTCAATTTGCATGAATTAGAAACAAGTATAATGCAATCAACAAAGCACATAAGCTAACAACACCAAGTCAACTCCCCCTAAAAACGGTATTCTCCCCTTATATACAAAAGCAACACAAACTCCCCCTAAATCCAACATTACTCCCCCTTTTTGTCACAAGATAGGCAAAAGGGTATTCCCCAACCGGGACGCTTTAGCAAAGAGAGATATTTGCAATGTAAATGCATAATCATATACAACAACTTTATGCAATTTAATTAAGAGAGAGAGAAATACATGGAAGTTCATGTGTGAATAGATTGCCTTGAATGAAATACATGCAACATCAATTTCAAAAAGCATGGTATTTGGCAAAGGAAAATAGCACATGAGGTTTCAAGAGAAGTCAAACCAATTTGCACCAATTTGTCAATGGAACACAAGATATAGTTTAACAAGAGATAAGAGCAACTATCAAGCTTTACAAGTTAAACAATACATGAGCGACAATTGTGCCCTTTTGGATTTTTCTGGGTGAAATGGCCGTATGATAGTAACCTTGTTCAACAAGTAAAGAGAGAGAGACTATTGGATTGTGAAATCCTTGAAATGGATACAATATCCTTATTGATTGAAGTCTCAAAAGGCACTCTCACACAAATTTGCAATCTTTTTTAAGCATTCAATAAATTCATCATGCATAACAATATAAGCATGTCAAAATCAAGTCTTCATAAACATGGAGATAAACTTTGGGTCAATCAAATGTACTTCCCAATCAAATTTCCTAGTCCAAAAATACATGTTTGAACACAAATGAGCATGCATTTCAAATAAGGCAATGGCACACTTATTGAATAAAATGTCATATAATAATATATGCATCCAAGATACTCAAACAATTAATTAAAGAGCATAAAATTGAACAATTATTTGCTTATTAGAATGCAAATTCGCTCTCTTTGCTTGAGCTCCCCATATGGGTCAAACACCAAAACTCATCAATGCATCTAACAAATCCCAATAGACCTACTAAGAGATTTAAACTTAGTTGAATCTAATGGTTTTGTAAACAAGTCCGCTAGTTGATCATTTATGCCCACATGTTCAAGTACAATGCATTTGCTCTCAACTAGCTCTCTAATGAAATGATGTCAAATGTCATTATGCTTGGTTCTAGAATGTTGGACATGGTTTTTTAAAATATTAATGGCACTCATGTTATCACAGTAAAGGGTTAGAGTACCTTTCTCAAAGCTATAATCCACAAGCATTTGCTTTATCTATAGGAGTTGTGTGCAAGCACTCCTATCAGCTATATAGTCGACCTCGGCTGTGGATAATGATATGGAATTTTGCTTCTTGCAAAACCATGACACAAGATTGTTCCCTAGGAAGAAGCAACCGCCTGATGTACTATTCATATCATCACAATTACCTGCCCAATCTGCATCACTAAAGCCAACTAAACTAGCATTAGTGTCAAAAGAGTACCATATCCCATAGTTGGATGTCCCATTCACATATCGAATGATTCTCTTTATGGAGGAGAGATGAGATTCCTTGGGATTGGCTTGATACCTAGCACACACACCAACACTAAAGGCTATATCGGGCCTACTAGCAGTCAAGTATAGCAAGCTCCTTATCATGCCATGATTTAGACTTTGATCGATACTTTTTCCACTAGCATCCTTGCTAAGTTTCAATGTGGTACTCATAGGTGTGTCACAATGCTCGACATTCTCAAGGCCAAATTTCTTCACTAGGCTCTTGTCATATTTAGCTTGGGATATGAAGATCCCATCATACATTTGCTTGATTTGCAAGCCTTCATGCTCATTTCAAACTCATGAGTCATGACATCAACAAATTGTTTAACTTTCAAGTTGTTTGTAAAACCAAAAATGATGTCATCAACATAAATTTGAGCTATGAATAGCTCATCTATAGTACACTTGATGAACAAAGTCTTGTCAACACTTCCTCTAGAGTAGCAATTGTCAATAAGATAAAGAGTGAGACGCTTATACCATGCCCTTGGTGCTTGTTTCAACCCATATAGAGCCTTTTTGAGACGATAAACATGATTGGGGTGGTATGGATCCACAAACCCCTTGGGTTGCTCAACAAAAACTTTCTCTTGCAAGAAGCCATTGAGGAAGGCACTCTTAACATCCATTTGATGCAATTTAAAATTATGCACACAAGATATGGATAAGAGAAGCCTAATAGACTCTAATCAGGCAACGGGAGCAAAAGTCTCCTCAAAGTCGATACCCTCAATTTGTGAGTACCCTTGTGCTACAATTCTAGCATTGTTCCGCACAATGTTGTCATCCTCATCGGATTTATTCCTATAGACCCACTGGGTGCCTATCACATTAGCGTTCTTAGGCCTAGGAACTAGAGTCCAAACCTCATTTCTTTCAAATTGATTTAGCTCTTCTCGTATAGCTAGAACCCAAAATTCTCCACTTAAAGCTTCATCAACCTTTTGAGTTCAATTTTAGAGGTGTAACAAGTATAGCTAATTTGATTTACTAATTGGTGCCTAGTCCTAACACCTTCATTCACATCTCCAATCATGTCACTCTTGTTATGAAGATGTCTAACTCAATGAGCAGGTTTCTTAGAGTCCAAAGTAGAATATCTATCAAGAGATTGAGAGACCTCTTTCTCAAGATTTGACTGTTCATCACTTGAAGTCTCACCAATCTTCTCCAAGGGAGAATCATCAACCATACTAATCTTCTCATCATGATTACTAACCTTAGGCGAACAACCATCTATGATCACATTGGATGATTCCATAACACTTCGTGTATTCAAATTAAAAAATCTATAGGCCTTACTATTTAAGGCATAGCCAATGAAAATCCCCTCATCACTTTTAGCATCAAACTTGCTAAGTTGATCACGGTCATTCAGAATGTAACACTTGCTTCTAAATGAGTGGAAGTTGCTAACATTTGGCTTTCTTCCCTTCCACAATTCATAAGAGGTTTTCCTAGTACCAGGCCTTAAAAACACTCTATTTTCTATATAACAAGCTGTACTCACTGCCTCGACCCAAAGATTCCTGGGAACATTGTTGCTAAGCAACATCACATGAGCCATCTCTTGGAGGACCCTATTCTTCCTCTCTACAACTCCATTTTGTTGAGGAGCTCGAGGAGCTGAGAACTCATGAGAGATTCCAAGACTATCACAAAAAATTTCAAAGCAAACATTTTCAAATTCTCTCCCATGGTCACTCCTAATTCTCTTAATGCATTTTATGTGAGAATCCTTCTCATTTTGAATTTCAGTGCAAAGCTTTTTAAAAATTTCAAAAGTTTCAGATTTTTCTCTAAGAAAGTAGGTCCATGTAAATCTAGAAAAATCATCAACACACAGAAAGATGTACCTCTTACCACCAAGACTCTCTGTTTGTATGGGACCCATAAGGTCTATATGAAGAAGCTCTAGTGGCTCCTTGGTGGCAAGATACTTACCCTTTTTATGCATACTCTTAGTTTTCTTTCCTTGTTGATACGGTCCACACACTACTTCAATCTTATTTCCAAACTTAGGAAGGCATCTCACAACATTCAACCTCTCAAGAACTTTCAAGTCTTTGAAATTCATATGACATAACCTTTGATGCCACAATTCAACTTGATCACAACTAGACAAATTACAAGAGATGCCATTGGAATCAAGACAATAAAAATTGTCACTTAATCTCTTGCCTTTCAATAGAACTTGTCCATCTTCTCTTAGAATCGAGCAATCAACTTTTCGAAACATAACTGAAAGCCCTTCATCACTTAAATGTGATATGCTAATAAGATTGGTTTGCAAGCCATCTACATAAAGAGCATTAGGCAAGGAGGGCAAACCAGGGATGAATATGTGTCCTTTTCCTAAAACCTTCTTACGTGAACCATCACCAAAGGTAACAAATCCATCATCCTCTATTACAAGAGTTTCAAAGAAACCTTATTTCCTATCATGTGCCTAGAACACCCACTATCAAGGTACCAAGTATTGATGGCTTTGGCTTTCAAGGCTACTTGAGCCACATGACAATAATATTCATCCCTTCTAGTCCACATATATGACATATTACTATTTCTAGGAGCCATGGGTTCATTTTCCCTAAAATTCTTAGGTGCATGCATTTTGGCTATTCTAAGCATATTCTTATCAATCATGCTTTCAAAACAACACAACTTGATAAATTTAAAACAATTCGGTCTTATGTGACCTTCAACACCACAATAATGACAAAAAAAAGTAAAGTAAGAATTCATACCATATCCTTGTGCAAGCATGGGAGACTTCCTTTTCTTTGAGTTATCCTTTGGTGTTGAGCCGAATCTATTCTTTGAAACACCCTTTGTGGTTGAGCCAAATTAGCTTCCCTTCTTGGTTGTGGGTGAAAAATCCTTTGTTGACTTTGAGAGCTCCTTGGAAGTTGAGGTCTTGTTTGATAAGTTCTAGTTTTGGTTGACGAGTTTTAGCTTGAGACTTTGTTTAAACATTCATTTGAGCTTGCTTTGATAATTCTCCAACTTCATTCGATCTCATTTGTTGGTGTGAATCTTGAACCTCTTTATCCTCTTGACTTTTGAGAAAGATGGTCTTCTTCATGAAAGTGGCATCCTTGCCTTCCACATATCCTAAGCCCGTTTATCACTACGACACTTCCCATATGATATCATCTTGTCAAGTTTCTCGGTTCCGGATGTCATCTTGGCAACCAATTCTTTTGCTTACCTAAGCTCAATCTTCAAGTTCTCTTCACTCTTCTTAGTGATCACAAGCTCCAATTTTAAGCGCTCTTCTAACTCTTTTCCACTTTTCCACTTTTCCACTTTTTACTTTCTCACTCAAGTTAGTTATCTTGAAAGTCAACTCGAGATTCTCCTTTTTCAACTCTTAAATCTTCTTCTTCTTTTTCAATCTAGATTTTTCAAATAAGATCATGAAGTCTACATAGTCCAATTCCTTATCAATCTCAAACCTAGAGTTAGAAGAGGTACTCTCATCACTAGAGTCATCATCTTCTTTCTTATCACTAACAACTTCCTTGCCATTATGAGATGTTGCAAAGGCAATAAAGTTTGCAACTCTATCTTCATCATTCAAAGATTTTTCTTCCTCTTCTGAGTCATCACTATCGCTCCAAGTGGTCGCTATCGCCTTCCCCTTATTCCTTTTCTTCAAATTTGTACATTCTGGAGCAATGTGACCAAAACCACTGCATTCATTACATTGAATGCCTTTCTCTGAGTCACTTTCTTGAGACTTTTCAATCTTCTTGAAAGGAGTTTTCTTTTTCACTACCTTTCCCTTGGACCCAAATCCTTTCCTCTCAAACTTCATGAATTTCTTGAATATTTTAACCATGAGGCCATTTCTTCATCCGAGTCTTCCTCCTCTTCTTCAACCTTGGTGGTCTTCAAGGCAATGCTCTTTTGCTTCTTCGTAGGTGTGGGTGTGGTGTTCCATCTTGACTCATAAGCTAGAAGTCTTCCAATGACTTCACTTGGCTTCATATTCTTTTAATCACTATTCTCCTCAAGTGCCATCACCTTTGATTCAAACCTTGATGAAAGTGACCTCATAATTTTTTGCTTGACTCTCCTATCCAAATACGGATCACCAAGTTGATGGCTTTGGTTGACGATATCCATCAACTTCACTGGAATGTCATTGAAGCATTCATGCTCCTCCATCCTAGTCACCTCAAATTGCATTTGGAGGACTTTGAGCTTTGAGTCCTTGACTACCTCGGTTCCCTCATGTGCCGTTTGAAGAATTTCCCAAGCCTCTTTTGCAATCCTAGTGTTTTGGACCAATTTGTATTGATTATCGTCCATGGCGTAAAGGATGGCATGCATAGCCTTGTTGTTCCACTTGGATGCTCCAAACTCTTGAGTACTCTAACTAGATTTGGACTTAAGAACTTTTACATTATCGTCAGTGGTCATTTTTGGATTAGTATATCCATCTTCAATAGCCATCCAAGCACGATCATCTATTTGGAAAAGATAGGGTTTCAACTTGCCCTTCTAAGAAGCATAATTCACCCCATTGAGCAAAGGTGGTCTTGTGCTTGAGGCTCCCTCATGACTATTACCATTTCCACTCATAGTGTTTGAGGGTAATGAATGTAATGCAAATGCAATTTTACGTAAAAAAAAAATCAAACTAAGTGCACCAAGCAAGACACACACACAAAGAAAGGATCACCTAAATATATCTAGGCACCAGCTCTGATACCAAATGAAATTCCCTAGAAAGTGTGTGTCTAGAACGTAGAGGAGGGGTGAATAGGTTTTAATTAGATAGATTACCAATTTTGCGAATTAATCAATATCATCAATTATACCCCATTCTACTAAGTGTTCAAAAAAAAGATAAAAAATATAAAACAATAACAACACGCAATATATACGTGGAAACCCTCCAAATGGGAAAACCCACTGATTGTTCATTGCACCACACTCAATCCTTAAAATCCACTATTGAGAGAAAGTTTACAACCTAGGTTGACCTCCTATCTTTTTCTAGTTACTAACGCTTTCACTCTACCCAACAGGCCTTAATAGTGATTTTGGATCACCAACCTTATGCACTAATCATATAGCCACAAGCTTAATCAACAATGAAGAGATAATGGCAACCTAAGTGAATAAACAAGAATATTCTATATGCAAAAATGCTAGGTCAAGACATTCATGCTTATCTAGGATCAATAATGACAATTAAAGCAAAGCCTAGATATCAACGTTCTAAATGCAAAGGCAAGAAGAATTAGCTAGAAGGGTAAAACCGTCCTAAATTCTAGCTATCATAAATCAATACTTCTCAACCAACCATCAATACACAAGCATGTCATAAAAGAAAAATTAAACATACAAGCAAGCATTTAATATGCAATAAGGACTAAAACCCAAGGTATACATGTCTTAGTAATTAAACTATAAAGTCTAGAGCATGTAGAAGTTACCTAGTCAAGAAGAAGATGTTGACGGGAAATTTGCTCGGGGATGAGAAATTCCTGTTAACACCCTTGAGACCACTACCACGAAAGTGGCGGCCAGGGTCAGTACTATTGGTTCCTGACTTGTTTAAGAGAGAGATTAGAGGCTGAAACATAATAACAGTAAGGGGGAGCTTTATTATTGATTTATTTAAGGTACAAATAGCTCTCTAGTTTGCTCACAGTCTCTCGGAGGTGTAGGGTGGTGGCAACGTGGTGCCTGTCGAATAGTGGAAAAATCAAGGTAGCCTTGTTCTGAATCTAGAATTTAGGCCTTCCCAGTATGTCGATTCTTTGTCGTATTTTTGTATCTGTTGTTCTCTGTTTTCCTGTGTATGATTTTCTGTCTCTGATCTCTACCATGCTTGGCCCCTCATATATATCGTCCAAGTAGGTTTTTAGTTCACAAATACTCTACCGTGATCTCATGAATCCGTTCCCTCCTTATCGGGGGGGAGGGGGGTTAATTCATCATTTAAATTTGAATTGTTTCCAGATTTGATGATATCGCTGATGAAGATAAGTTTGTTCCCTTATTTGAATTAAACTCTTGACGTGCATGTAAATATTATGTAGAGATGATCCTGTGTGCACTCGTGCCATGGATCTTCATGGAGGTCACCCTGCCAGTTGCCCGTTGCCTTTTCTTAGAAGCTTAAGATAGATTTTCCCTGACCTGTGGGGGCTTGAGGTGCTCTTGTAGACCTTCCTGGGATGTAGCTGGGGTAGTGTAGATTTAGGCGTGATTCTTCCCTTATGTCCAGTAAGGACAACGGGCTTCTAGAGAGGTTGGCAGGCTTCTTTCGAATGTCTCTTGAGCTTGGAGACTTCTCCTGGAACTCACGGCACGGTTGTGGAGCTTGACCTCAGAGCTGAGGTTCCCCGATAGATGGCTTGGAGAAGCCCGGGTTCATGTACTCTTGTGGGGACTTGTCCTAGTCCCGTCTGGCTTGTCTTCTTGTAGTTTTGAAGCAGAGCCGGCCTTCCCTACTCCTGCGAGGTGGCTTTACAGTCTTTTTGAGCTTTATGATTGTCTATTATGTGTGGAAAATTTTTCTTTGACCTCTTGCCAAATTTCACTATTAACAGAAGTCCCCTCTGACTTGAACACCGGTGGTAGAGTTAAGGTTGGAGTCCGATTCCTTATTTAATTGAGAAATTTTTTCGCAATATAGATAATTAATGAGAGCAAAATCTTCTCACTAATTACCCAATATTTGAATTTGAAACTGTGTGTTATTCGAAGAAAAATAGCTGCAATACGGCTCCAGGTGTTTTTCCTGAGGATATCGCTGATACTCCTCGATTTAAACCCGGCATTACCGTCACTTTCTTCATACTCTCTCAAATCTCAAATTTTCAAATTTCTTCTTCCTTGCTTTCTCTGCCTCTATCTTCCGCTTACTTTCTCACCTCTCTTACCCATCAATGTCGACTTACATAGATAGTGTTAATGCCTTGGTAGAGGGCTCCAGGGGCCCTAACCTAATTCCTCCTGAGCGGGTGCGAGGAATTTCAAGCGACGAGGAATCTTCCCCGCTCCGCCATCTCCGTCGTTCTAACCCGAATGTTTCTATCAGCTCTGGCTTTTCAAACCAGTCTGACAATCCTCTGAACCTAGTCGACGAAGACTCTGATGTCGGGGAGAGATTAGATACGGTTGGGAGGGCTCAAGTCATAGTGGCGGAGCTTCCTTCAGTTGTAGCCCTTCCTTTCGAAACTAGGGTCATCATTGACTCCACTGTCGACCCTTAGTCGATTGGCCGTCTTCGGGACAAGTATGGTATTCCTTACACTGTTTCCCTAACTGTCCCCCATTAAAATTACGATGGATTTTCCCTAACCCGTTGGGGCTTGAGGTGCTCTTGTAGACCTTCCCCGGAGGTAGCTGAGGTAGTGTAGATTTAGGCGTGATTCTTCCCTTATGTCCAGCAAGGACATCGGGCTTCTTTGGAATGTCTCTTGAGCTTAGAGACTTCCCTTAGCACTCATGGGGCGGTTGTGGAACTTGATCTCAGAGCTGAGGTTCCCCGATAGATGGCCTGAAGAAGCCCGGGTTCCAATACTCTTATAGGGACTTGTCTTGGTCGCGTCTGGCTTGTCTTCTGGTAGTTTTGAAGCAGAGCCGGCCTTCCCTGCTCTTTCAGGGTAGCTTTACAGTCTTTTCTGGCTTCATGATTGTTGATTATGGGTGGATAATTTCTCTTTGACTCCTGGCCAAATTTAACTATTAACAGAAGATAATGCTCCATGCTTAGTTCATCCTAGAATGAAGCTAGATGATCATGAGATGAAGTTGAGTTGAGTAAAAATAAGTGTTTGGGAGTCCTTCCCTCTCTAGAAAAGCTAGGTCACACAAAGATGGCTTCTTGGACTCTTAAAAACCAAAGAGAAGAAAAGAGAACATATATATGGTGCCCTACATAAAGTGACATTATTTTGGACGAAAGGCAACCAAATCCCGTCAGGACCGTTGGCTGTACCGCGATATATGTGAGTGTCCAAATTGCGGCACAGAGAGCGGTGCATTGCTTGGACAACACCGTTCTGTAGGCCGCTGTGCATGCAGGTGCACAGACCGCGGTCTGGACAGCATGTAACGCCTGTGAAACACCGTTTGGGAGTCCGCGGTGCATGCAACAAGCACAAGCCGCAGTAGCCATAGTGTGCAGCCTCTGGTAAACATCGTTGTGCAGACCGCGCTGTAGGCACTGCACATAGAGCGGTCTGAATCGCGGACCAGAGGAAAAAAATTCTTTTTTTAAGTCACAAAAAATGCATTCAACACTCAAACAAGAATTAAGACAGACAAGGCATACAAGAGGGCAAATAAGCATGCATGCAAGATAATTAAAGAAAAATGCATGAGTGTGTGTGCACTAATACCTCTTCAATGAAAATTAAGCAAGTGCTATTACCTTTGATGCTTGAGCTTGGTTACGATCAATGATGCCCTAAACTACCCTTACATATTGATCCCCAAATGTGGTTTTCAATAAAATAAGACAATCAAACACCGAGGAACTTACAAGCTTTTCCAAGGTGTCTTTAAATAGGACGGCGACGTTGCTGACTGTGTCGACGAGCACATGGTGTGCCATGCAGTTGGAAATGTGTACCGTGATCACCATGGGATCGTCATGAGGCTGCATGGTGTTGTAGACATCCGCTTAGGTGAAAATGATCTGTGACATCTGGGAAGGGTTGGTCGGGCTCTAGTCAACCTTTAAGATACGTCGCCCTTCGTCCACACAAGGGATTTTCCTTGAATTATTGGAGGTGCCAGCCAGAGTAGGCCTCTGTTGATGGTATGTACTATCTGGATTTGCTGTATTAGATTCGCATGCTCCCTCTTTCTCTTCTCAACGTACTCACGATCTCGGTTTGCACTTTCTTCCAGTCTGAATGTTATCCCTGACCTGCTGTAAGAATTTCGCCAAACATCCTCCTCTTATCAAAGCCTTGATCTGATTTCACAGGTTATAGTACTTTGAAGTGTTGTGTCCCACGTTTTCATGAAAGTCACAATACTTATAGCGATTCCTCTTATCGACGGGGGCATTCATGGGTGCGAGCTTCTATAGTAACCCCTTGTCCCGAATGGTGAGATAGATTGTTTCACGGGATACATTTAAAGGGGTGTAACGATCATATCCTCTTTCATCTCGAGCTTTTGGAGCCACTGTCCTAGGAGGAGGTGAAGCTTGCAGAGGAGTTCATTTTGTTGGACCCCTTTCCGATTTGGGTTGAAAAATAGGGAAGCAATACGCCAACCTATTGAGGGGCATGTTCTGGCTTTTCTGAGCTTGCTCTGGTTTGAGAGCTTCCTTCTTCTGTCGCTTTATGGCTCTCATATCGTCATGTTAAATCTTGACCTTGAGTTGTTTGTCGACTTCAATTTGCTCTAGAGCCTGATCATAAGTTTCTTGGTAGGTCTCTGGAAGTCGCTTGGCAAAAGATCGGAAAAGCTTGCCCGCCCACAGGTTTCTCCTTAAATTGGCGAGGGTTTCTTTCTCAGTAAAGACCCCAATATGGATGACTTCCTTATGGAAATGCTCGACATAAGCTCAGAAGGTTTCCCCCTCTCTTGGATCACGTACTGTAGATGGATTGGATCCTTCAATCGAGGATTAACTCGTTGGAATTGCGAGCAGAAATCAGTTGACAGCTTCGTGAAGGAATCCATACTGCCAGCGGGTAGATTTATGAACCAGTTCTTAGCGTAATCCATAAGCGTAGTTGAGAACATCCGACACATGGCAACATTGGTCGCGTTTTGGACCATCATCTGTTGGATGAAGATTTTCAGGTGGCTCAAGGGATCCTCTGTCTCGAAGAATCCACCAGTCGGCATTTTGAATTTTAGCGGGAGCTCTGCCTCTCAGATCCTTCTGGTGAAGGGAGCATTCATCTCACTGAGAGGATCTTTCTTGTCTTCCTTGTACTTCCCCCTCTTCATCTACTGGATCTCTTTCTGAAGCTCTCCCAACTGGTCTCTCAGGCACATGTTCTCGAGTTTCCTTGAATTAATATCGGCTTCCTCACTGCTAGACCCTACTGACTAGCTGACGACCTCTATACGACTCCTTCTAAAGATGGGATTTGCTTGGGGGCTGTACTCGGATGTGCCTGGCTGTCCTTGGAAGGAGCGAAGCCTCATGATTAACTGCAAAACAACAAACTTACGAATATAAAAATGATGGTGTGGAAGTTGTTTACCACAGACAGCGCCAGAAAGTGTTAACAAAAAATTTGCTCAAGGTGAGAAATTCCAACTGTTAACGGGAAATTTGCTCAGGATGAGAAATTCCTACTAACACCCTGGAGACCACTACCACGGAAGTGGTTGCCTGGGCCGGGCCGATACCGTTGATACCTGACCTGTTTAGAGGTAAAAGAGAAGCTGGATTGCAATAATACAAATGGGAGCTTTTATTATTGATTACTTGATTCGATATATAGATCACTCTCTCATATGCTCACGGTCTCTATAGGATCTAAGAAGGTGGCAACTTTGTGTTTGTCGAATAGTGGAAACAAATGCGGTCGTGTTCTGAATACAGAATTTAGGCTTTCACCTCTTCTTTTTTTTTTCTTTTCTTTTCTTCTATCTGTCATTCTCCTGTTTTTCTTCTATTTCTACTTCTCTTTTTTCATATCTCTTTTCTGTGTCATGCTTGGCCCTATTTATATCCGGTCCAAGTAGGTTTGAATTTGCTGATATCCCGCCTCGATCCTACGAATCCGTTTCCCCTTTATCTGGCGAGATCCTTTATTTAAAAGTTGTTGACCCCAATTAAATAGCGGAAACAATGATATTGTTAATGAAAATGAGTTTGTTTCCTTTTAGGAATCAAACTCTTGACTCACACGTATACGGAATCAATGTTGGTTATCACATAGATATGATCTTGTATGTTATATCGCGGCATGGTTTTTCATGGAGGTCACCGAGCTAGCTACCTGTCGTCACATAGAGCGAGGTAGATCCATGCTTCGACTAAGTTCTTAGAAGCTTGGGATAGATTTTCCCTCACCCTTGGGAGCTTGAAGTGTCCCTATAGACATTCCTGTGAGGTAGTCGGGGTAGTGTAGATTTAGGCGTGATTCTTCTTTCATGCCCAACAGGGACAGCGGGCTTCTGGAGAGGTTGGTGGGCTTCTGTCTAAGACTACTGTTAAGTTTGTCCTCTAAAAGTCTTAACCCGGAGAGGGCCTACTTTGCTTGTCGGGATTCTTTCGAGTGTCTCTTGAGCTTGAAGACCCCCCTCTGGCTTTCACGGGGTGGTTGAGGAGCTCGACCTTAGGAACCGAGGTTTCCTGATAGATGGCCTAGAGAAACCCGGGTTCTAGTGTTCTTGTGGGGCTCATCCTGGTCGCACCTAGCTTGCTTTCTAATAGTTTAGAAGCCTGGCCAACCTTCTCAGCTCTTGTGGGGTAGCTTTATGGTCTACCTGGGTTTCATGAACGTCGATTATGAGTTTTGACTTATGGCAGGAAAGTGGAAAATTTCTCTTTAACCCCTGGTCAAATTTTACTATTAACAGAAGTCCCCTCTGACTTGAACACCGGAGGTAGAGTTCGGGTTAGAGTCAGATTCCATGTTTAATTGCGAAAATTTTCCTTTATAAAACAATTAATGAGAATTTCGAACGAAATCTTCTCATTAATTATCCAATATTGAATTTGAATTAGTGTGTTCTTTGAGGAAAAACGGTTGCACTACGGCTCTCTCTGTGGCTCTAGGTGATCTTCCCGAGGATATCACCGATATCATTACCCTTAACCTTTTTTTAACCCCTATTTAACCCCGGCCTTACCATCCCTTTTTGCACGCTTTCTTTCAATTTCCAAATTTTCAGATTCCTTATTTCTTGCTACCCTTTGTCGATTTCCCTTTATCTTTTGCTTATTTTCAAGTTTTTTTCACCCATCAATATCGAATTCCTCAGATAGCATCGAAGCCTTGGTCGAGGGCACTGGAGGCTCTAATCTGGTTCCTCAGAAATGGGTGCGAGGAGTGTTGAACGACGAGGAGACTTCCCCGACCCATCAGTGTCGTCTTTCAAGTAGGAATGTCTCTATCGGCTCCGGTATCTCGAATTAGCTCGACAACTCTCTGGAGTTGGTTGATAAAGACTCAGACGTAGGAGAGAAGGTAGGCACCGCCGGAGAGGTTCAGGTTATAGTGGCCGGGCTTCCTTTAGCGATGCCTCTTCCTTTAGAATTTAGGGTCATTCCTGATTCTACCATTGACCCATAATCGATTAACCGCCTTCGGGATAAATACGGCAACCTGATACCATCTCTCTTACAGTCGTCCAAAGAAATTATGTTGTCTTCATCCCTCCCAAAGGCATACTTCCTATCCATGTTGCAGCCTTCGAGAGTGGGGTCAGGCTCCCTCTTCATCCTACCCTTCGACGGGCTCTCAACGCCCTTCAATTGGCTCCACTCTAACTAACGTCCGGCGTATGGAGGCACCTAGTTGGCTTTCTCGTGCTATGGAGAGAGCAGTGAGAGCTAAGCAAGATAACTAGAGAGCTTGGGGCAGAGGAGCTTGCTTTCCTTTTCCAGATTGAGAGCTTGGTCGGGGTCCCTCGAGGTCAGTTTTACGCCAAGGACAAGTACAAATTCAATTTCATCATCCCTAGGGCTTCAAGGAAGGACCCCACTTGGAAGGAATAGTGGATACTAGCAGGGGAGACTGGGGGAGCTCCGTATTCATCGACGGGCATGAGCTCGCGGTTCCCACTGCTTTTAGTGACAAACCCTTATAAGATCAGGACTCCTTGCCCGCTGAGTCTGAGGCTGTGCTGAATACTACCCTGGCCAGAAATTATATGAACTTTAAGTTTCCAACTGCTGACCCCTTCGACCCCCACAGGGTGAACAAGTACCTGCGGATATCCGATGCTACCCCTCGTAAGTAATCTCAAGTCGTTATGCTTTGTCCTTGTTAGCTGGCTTGCTTCTTACATCTTTTTTTTAACAGTTTTCACTGTTTCTCCAGCTTCCCATGAAGCTCAGCAAGCTTGGACCCCTCTTCCTCATGCTAGGTTGTCTCGAGGGGTCTCCTCAATTACCTCGGATAAAAGGAGGGCTACCATTCCAGTTTGCTTCACCAGCTTCGGCTAGATCTTCTGCTCAAGCTAGGTCAAAGATGGATATTCTTGCATCGCGGGCTTCCAAGGCTCTAAATTGAGGAGGGCCCGCTCACCAGGCTACTGATAAGTCCACCACTGCCCCCTCACCAGTGGTTCCTGCTTCAGTTGTTGTTTCCCCAGTTACATTACCCCCTTCCACTGATCCAGCTGCGTCCCAGGTAGTTTAGGCTCCAGGGGATCCCGAGACCGGTACTCCTGAGATTCCCCCCTCTCGCCCCCACCATCAGTCGGGCTCGGTTGGCCATGATTAGGTTTTGAAGCAGTTCTTTGCTTCATGCCTGGGTGGCGGGCTCTTTAGAACTGCTTCCATGCCTATAGACATCTTGGTTACCAGGGGGTCTGCCTTCCTAGCCAAGGTAGTCGTCGTTTTTACTTCCTAATTCAGTAGCTTGATTTATTGTTTCCTAACATGAATTCCCTTTGTAGGCCTTTAAGTTTCAAGTGGCCAAGGTACACCAGGTAGCTTCTCTCTGTAACCGGGCAGCTAAGGCTGAGGCTGAGGCTGAACGAGCCATGGGATTGCTGGCGCGAGCTCAAGCCCTAGCCCAAGAGATGACCTCTAGCCAGAGGGGAATGGAAACACAACTGGTTGAGCTCCAGTACAACCACGAGAGGTTGAAGCGGTCTTTTGATCAAGAAACTCTTCGGTCTAAACGATGAGCCAGCCAGCGGGATGATTGGAAGGGAGAGGCTCAGGCACTGGATGTCGATAACTAAGCTCTGCAGGCTCAAGTTGCCAAACTCCAGGCCGAAGTGGAAGCCTCTTTCAGTGAGGGGTATTTCTATGCCTTATTTCAAGTCTTGGAAGCCCTCCCCCTCTCATTTGACTTCTCCAGCATCACCGGCTGGGATAGGGAAGAGGTTATGTCTCGGGCTGCAGAGATGTCTCACCCCAAAAAAGATAAAACAGGTCTTTCTACTAGGGAGGGAGCTAGAAAGTGGTCTTAAGTACCAGATCTGCCTCCTCATGTTTCAACCTTCCCAATGTCAGGTCCCGGTGAATCCTCGAGGGGGGTCCAACCCAAGAAGCTAGAAGGAGGCCTTACTAAAGTCTGAGATCCTTCCATGGTGCTTTCAGGAGAGGAGACAACAGTGGGCGAGATTATGCCAGAGTCAGTGGCTAATTTTCTTGATGCAGCCATACCGCATGAGGTTATCGCGGTGATCAATGAAGTCATGGAGGAGGACCCCGCTGAGCATCGAGCAATCGAGGAGCATCCTCAGGAGGAGGTGGCGGAAACGGTAGAGGTAGCTAACCATCATGAGCGACCACTAGAAAGGGGAACATGAGGCAACGTTCATCAGGTGAAAGAGGAGGTAGGAGGGCATCGGGAGGATGCAACAGTTTGAATTCTCTTTCTTGTAGTTTCTTTTGAATGCCCAGAAAAGGTGGTAGGCATCCCATCTTTACTCGTGCTTGATCATTCATCATTTCATTTTTTTTTGTAGCCCAGAATCAGGGGTTAGGCTCCCTGTCTGCTGTAGCCTTACAGGGGAATAGACTCCCTTATTTATCAATGAAACTTAACTTGAGATCTGGTTCATATTTTGACTTACATGTACTTGCTTTTTTTCTGATCACCCTCTAGGTTTAGCCTCTATTGCAAATTGACTTAGCTTGGGAAAAATGACAAGATAAGAACATTGCTTAAGCGTGAAAGCAGACAGCTAGCTCGGGCTTTTTGACTACAAAGACTTGTAGCCCAATATCCTTAGTCGATAGTCCCCTTGTTTGATCGTAGACATGTTATAGTAAGCAATCACATGTATAAGGAGAATTAGTAACCATCAATAACTGGGATATTTAGTGTTTAAATAAGTCGATCCCTCCATCCTTAAGCCCTTTTAGGGGGTTGTAAGTCGAGTGAGGCATCAAGTAAAGAACTGTTTAGCCTTCTCTTAGGCTAGGGATCGGGAGGGCTTCCGCGCTCTTAAACTTGAATCCTTCTTGGTGGTGGTAGCTCGACCAAGGCATCAGGATGGCTTATCTAGCTATTTCCTGGTCTTGAAATCTGGATGGCAACACACTAAGACCCTTCTTGGGGGTGGTAGCCTGAAACAAATATTATGGTGTGTATAATATTAATCTAGAGGGGGGTGAATAGATTTTAAACAATTTTACCCAATTTTTGTTAAAGGTCAAGTTGACAAAAATGCCCTTAGCTAGTTACAAAAATATCACAAGTGTAAAAAGTGCGGAAATAGTAAAGACATTTGAGATTTATGTGAAAACCCTCCAAATGGGAAAAACCACTGGCTGATATGTGCGCCACACTCGAACCTCGAATCCACTAATGGCAAAGGAATTACAACCTAATCCCGGTTTAAATCCACCACCACTACCTAATCAAGGTAAAAGTGAACCTAGTCCATCTTGCTTGCGATTTAAGCTACCTACTCCTGGAAGCAACACAAGTCTTACTTCTCAATGAAGAGATAAAATGTCCTATGTGAATATATGATGATATTCAAAGAACAAACAAGGCTAGGAAACCTTATATGCTTATCTAGGATAATGAGATGATAATTAATGCAATCCTAGATATCATGAGCTAAATGACATGTTCAAAAAGCTTAGCTAAACATAGATCAAACAATCCTATGAAACTATCACAATACAACACTCAATCATATCATCACAACAATCTCTAATTTGTATCTAGAATATGTTCTAAGAGCATACAAATAATTAAAGAGATGGCTTAGCAAGCAACACACTTAACTTGTAAGAAGATAGTGAAGAACTTACCAAACAAGATGTGATGAAGCAAAACTATCCATAGATGCACTCTAAATGGCTTTAGATGATTCAAGATGAAGTTTTTATACACATGGGAATTCTTTGAGTGTTTAAAGATGAGTTCTTGGAAGAGTTTTTCCAATGAAATGTGTTTAAAGGAAAAGATATGATGTTCTGAACTCTATTTCGACCTGAACTGAAAGAGTTATATATATATATATATATATATATATGTGTGTGTGTGTGTGTGTTTCAACCAAAGTGAGGTCGTTTTGGAAAAAACGTTCCAGCTTCCTCTATGTGCGCTGGTGACATCGATGGTCAAGTAGTGCACAACCTAATTTTTTAAAAGGCGTTGGACGAGTGGCGCAGCTCAGTGGCGCATCACATACGACGATCCACTGTAATGTTGCGCTGGTGAGGATGCGCTAGTCGAGTAGCACACCACCAACACACTGCCCACTTTTTCAACTTTACGCGGGTGCAGTGGCACAGCTTAGTGGAGCATGATAAGCGGTGATCCACTGGAATGTTACACTGGTGAGGTTGCGCTAGTCGAGTAGCGCACCACCAGCGCAAAGCCTAATTTTTCAACACTCAAACACACAAAATCAACAAGTCCTAGAGTGATGAAAATGCATCCTATACTAATGCCTAACATGACATCAAACTTTAATTACAAGATGCAAATATATCAACAAGAGTCATTTAAGCCAAAATGCACACAAGTATAAACACACAACATATATGAATTAAAGTTATGCATGAATTTGTGAGTGTGTGCAACTATCTATTCAAAGCAAGTAAGCACAAGAATTTTACTTTCGGTGCTTCTCCTCTTGGGTCTTGAGGTCTTAAGGTCTTAAGAGCCTAAGCTACCCTTACATTATACCCCAAAAATGTAATTTGTTCACGAAATAAGCCAATAAAAAAATGAGGACTTTTCATAGCCCGACCAAGGAATCATGAGGTCTATCTAGCTATTTCCTGGTCTCGAGATCTGGATGACAACTATGCTTTTACACTCAAACCCTTCTTGGGGGTGGCAGCCCGTCCAAGGTACCATGAGGGCTTATCTACCTATTTCCTAGTTCGAAATCTGGATGGCAACTATGCTCTTACAGTCAGGCCCTTCTTGGGGGGTGGTAACCCGATCAAGGCATCAGGAGGGCTTATCTAGCTATTTCCAGGTCTCGAAATCTGGATGGCAACTATGCTCTTACACTCAAACCCTTCTTGGGGGTGGTAGCCCGAGCAAGGAATCAGGAGGGCTATCTAGCTGTTTCTTGGTCTCGAGATCTGGATGACAACCATGCTCTTACACTCAGACCCTTCTCGGGGGTGGTAGCCCGACCAAGGCATCAGGAGGGATTATCTAGCTATTTCCTGGTCTCGAAATCTGGATGGAAACTAAGCTCTTACACTCAGACCCTTCTTGGGGGTGGTAGCCTGACCATGGCATCAAGAGGGCTATCTAGCTATTTCTTGGTCTCGAGATCTGGATGGCATTTATGCTCTTACATTCAGACTCTTCTTAGGGGTGGTAGTCCGACCAAGGCATCAGGAGGACTATCTAGCTATTTTCTGGTCTCGAGATCTGGATGACAACTATACTCTTACACTCAGACCCTTCTTGGCAGGGGGTAGTGCCCTACCGAGGCATCAGGAGTGGCGAGGGGTTTTCCCGGCTTAACCCTTGTCTTTGGGTGATAATGTCGAATTTTCCACGTAGATCCAAAGCATTGTAGAACATAGTTGAAGATGGAGAAATTAAGAAAAGCCGGCTTTACTGATACAAAGGATGGAGATAAAAAAAAACTAGGTGGAGGCCGCATTTTCATGAGTCCCCTAATCAAGGGTTGAATTTTCTTAAGTGATCTGCTTTCCAAGTATGATTGATGAGTCGGCCATTCATATCCTCTAGTTTGTATGCCCCATTACGGATCACCATTTTTATTAGGTATGGTCCTTGCCAGTTGGGCCCTAGGACCCCGTCTGACATCTTTCTGGTATTCAATGTTACTTTCCTGAGAACTAGGTCCCCTTCTTTAATGTTTCGGGCCTTTACCCTCTTGCTGAAGTACCTGGCAATCCAGCTCTGGTAGACTGCTACCTTTCGGCTATTCGATCTTATTTCTCTTCCAAGAGGTCCAAGCTAGCTAGGAACTAAATGTTGAACTCTAAAGGAGATCAATTTGTGCTCGATAGGTAGGACTGCTTCAACCCCGAAGGCTAGCGAGTATGGTGTTTCCCAAGTAGCTATTCTCTTTGTAGTGCGGTAAGCCCAAAGGACATCAGGAAGCTCCTCTACCCATCTACCTTTCTTCTGTTGTAGTTTTTTCTTCAACAACTTATTAATGGTTTTGTTCGTGGATTCCACCAGACCGTTGGTCTGGGGGAGGGCACCACCATCGCACAACCTAATTTTTCAATAGGCGCTGGACGAGTGGCGCAGCTCAGTGGCGCATCACATGCGACGATCCACTGGAATGTTACGCTAGTGAGGCTGCGCTAGTCGAGTAGCGCACCACCAGCGCACTACCCACTTTTTCCACTTTGCACGGGTGCAGTGGTGCAGCTCAGTGGTGCATGACAAGCGGCGATCCACTGGAATGTTGCGCTGGTGAGGCTGCGCTAGTCGAGTAGCGCACCACCAACGCAATGCCCAATTTTTCAACACTCAAACACACAAAATCAACAAGTCCTAGAATGATGAAAATGCATCCTATACTAATGCCTAACATGACATAAAACTTTAATTACAAGATGCGAATATATCAACAAGAGTCATTTAAACCAAAATACACACAAGTATAAACACACAACATATATGAATAAAAGTTATGCATGAATTTGTGAGTGTGTGCAACTATCTCTTCAAAGCAAGTAAGCGTAAGAATTTTACCTTCGGTGTTTCTCCTCTTAAGGTCTTGAGAGCCTCAGTTACCCTTACATAATACCCCAAAAATGTGATTTGTTCACGAAATAAGCCAATCAATAATTGATGACTTTTCAATCTCCCCCTTTGGCTATTCGTGACAAAACCACCACTCACATTGATCCTCACAAAACAAAATAAAACACCGGGAAAATATTCTACATTACAAAGAGATATACATAAAAAAAACTTCAAATATTCAATCTCTTATAGAATCATCAACCCTACACACAAAACAAACAACAAGTACACTTTCCAAACCAAGTGCATGTGAGATGATCAAGTGGATAGAAAACAAAAGCATTTGCATATAAGAATATGAGTAATGCACAACATCATGTAATGCTCCCCCTCAAAGGGTTACTCCCTTAAATGTAATCTCCCCAAAAACAAGTACTACTCCCCTCAAAGCCAACACATGCTACCATATGCTACTCCCCTAACACCACAATGCTAGGTCAATGCTACTCCCCCTTTTTGTCATGATATAGGTAAAGGAGAAGTCCCCAACCGGGTCACTCAAAGCAAAGAAAGAAAGGAGAATACAAGATAATTGCATAATTATATAAGCCACATTTATGCAACTCTATTAATAGGAGAGAAACAAGGAGATTTATTTGAAGAAAATGTGTAAATAAAAAATGCTTTGCATACAAGACATGTTGTTTTCAAGTCCAAAAACAATGGTATTTGACAAAGCAAATGACAAAGGTTTCCAATATATTCAAACCAATTTCACCATTTGTCATGAGAGAAGCAAGGATATAGAGTTTTTATAGATATCAAATTTTAATGGCACTATATCCAACTTTATATGCTAAACATGGCATGAGCAACTTTGCACCCTATTTGATTTTTTTGGGTAGGATACCCGTATGATAGTAGCCATGTTCAACTAATAAAGAAATAGAGACATTGATGAAACATTTTAGTCTCACTAGCTTTTTCACACAATATTTTGCATTCAACAATTGCAATCATTAATTCATGCTTTATCATTTTTCATTAGCATGTTATTAAAGAATCATCATGTCATGGAGATAATTATAGGTCATTCAATATGTACTTTCTATGTAGATCTCCTAGTCCAAAAATGCATGTTTGAACATAAATATGACATGGATTGTAATCAAAGCAAAGTTCACACTTAATGAAGAAAATACAATATACTATAGTATAAGTGCAACCAAGCTACTCAAGCAATCAATAAAGGAGCATTAACATTTTATGAAAATTTGGATGCAACAAGTATACAATAGCTCTCTTTGCTTGAGTTCCCCTTATTGGGTCAAAGACCGCAACTCATCACTCCATTATACAAATCCCAATAGATCTACTAAGATTTTTGAATCGAGTTGCATCTAAGGGTTTAGTAAATAGATCTACTAGTTGATAATTAGTACCTACATGCTCAAGTACTATGCATTTGCTCTTAACTAGTTCTCTAATGAAAAGATGACGGATGTCAATATGCTTAGTTCTATAATGTTGAACCGGATTCTTGAAAATATTAATTGCACTCATGTTATCACAAAAGAGAGTAAGAGTACTGTTAACGGGAAATTTACTCGAGATGAGAAATTCCTACTAACTCCCTCGAGACCACTACCACGAAAGTGGTGGCCGGGGTCGGTACCATTGATACCTGACCTGTTAAGAGGTAAACGAGAGGCTAGATCGTAGTAACAGTAAATGAGAGCTTTTATTATTGTTAATAGTGATATTTGGCCAGGGGTCAAAGAGAAATTTTCCACCCATAATCGACAATCATGAAGCCCGGAAAGATAGTAAAACCACCATGTATGAGCAGGGAAGGCCATCTCGGCTTCAATACTACCAAAAAACAAGCCAGGTGCGACCAGGACGAGCCCTCCTCAAGAGTACTAGAACCTGGGCTTCTCCAGGCCATCTATCAGGGAACCTCGGCTCTGAGGTCGAGCTCTACAACAATCCCGTGAATGCCAGGGGAAGTCTCCAAGCTCAAGAGACATTCGAGAGAAGCCCGCCAACCTCTCCAGAAGCCCGTTGTCCTTGTTGGACATAAAAGAAGAATCATGCCTAAATCTACACTACCCCAGCTACCTCCAAGGAAGGTCTACAAGAGCACCTCAAGCCCCCAAAGGTCAGGGAAAATCCATCTTAAGACTCTAAGAACAGAGTCGGACTAGCAATCTACCTCGCACTATGGGGCAACAGGCAGCGGGTAGGGTTACCTCCATTAAAATTCATGACACGAGTGCACACAGGATCATCTCCACGTAATATTTACACGCACATCAAGAGTTTGATTCAAAAAAGGGAACAAACTTATCTCCGTCAACGATATCATCAAATCCCCGGAACAATTCAAATTCAAATTCAAATTCAAATTCAAATGATGAATCCCGTCCGATAAGGAGGGAACGAATTCATGGGATCACGGTGAAATATCTGCCAACTAAAAACCTACTTGGACGATATAAATATGTGAGGCCAAGCATGGTAGAAGAATAAGAAGAAGAAAAATAGAGAACAACCTACAAAGACTGAGATATACGCAGAAAAAGTTAGATAGCAACAGAGAAAAAGAGGGGAAGGCCTAAATTTTGTATTCAGAACACAACCACCTTCGTTTCCACTATTGGACCGGCACGGAGTTGCCACCACCCTACATCTTAGAGAAACTGTAAGCACACGAGAGAGCGATTTATATTTTAAAGAAATCTATCAATAATAAAAGCTCTCATTTACTGTTATTACGATCTAGTCTCTTGTTTATCTCTTAACAGGTCGGAAACCAACGGTACCAACCCCGGCCATCACTTTCGTGGTAGTAGTCTCGAGGGTGTTAACAGGAATTTCTCTTCCCGAGCAAATTTCCTGTCAACACTTTTTAGCGCCGTCTGTGGGGAACCTTTCACACCACCATCTTTTTACATTCAAAAAGTTTTTATTTCATAGTAATCATGAGGCTTCGCTCCTCACAAGGTCAACAGGGCACCTCGGGACAACCTTCTGCTACATCGACACGAAAGGTCCTAAAGAAAGGGAGAAAATTCGGGCTCTATAGCCAGGTTTCCACCTAGCCAGCCACTGTGCTGACTCTGGATCCCACTCTAGGAAGTCAGGTCGAGCTCGACCAATAAGCAGCAGCTTTTGTAGAAAACGTCCACCTTCGATTACTCGTTGAGGGTATCAATATCCAACAAGCGGGTTTCTGCAATCAGGGGGAGTCAAGCAAGCCTGAGGCTAGGCAACCCGCCTTCGGTCGCTTGGGAACTGCCCCTCGAGAATCAGCTCGTAATCAAGCGTGGCTCCTAACCTCAATCTGGGATAGGCTAGGGCCCATGCCCCATGTTCCGGAAGCACTGCCACACTTCCAACCATGGCAAGTTAAATCCACGGCAGATGTCCACCCCCGGGAACGGGGAGAGTTTCTCCACCCTACGACTTCAAGGAGAGAAGCCCTGGGTAGATAAGAAGAAAGTCAACAAAGCCCACGAGCAGACCCCTCCCCCCTCCCCCCCCCCCCCCCCCTGGAGGAGGAACCGGGTAGAGGTTACCGATTCCTCAGAGGGGATCCGATGGTGAGGAATCCGAGATCAACTTAAGGAAATCCGAAAGCAAGCGTCTAAGGGACCAGTTGGTAGAGCTTCAGAAAGAGGTCTAATTGATGAAAAAGGGAAACTACAAGGAGGACAAGAAAAATCCTCTAAGTGAAATGAACGCCCCCTTCACCAGAAGGGTCCGGGAGACAGTGCTCTTGCCTAAGTTCAAAATGCCATCTGACAGGTTCTTCGGGACTAAAGATCCCCTGAGCCACTTAGAGAGCTTTGTTCAACAGATGGAGGTCCAGAACACAACCATGGCCGCTATATGTCGAATGTTCCCTACTACGCTAATGGATTATGCTAAAACCTGGTTTAGGAAACTACCCGCTGGAAGCGTGGATTCCTTTACCAAGTTATCAACTGATTCTTGCTAACAATTCCAGGGAGTTAAGCGCCGACTGAAGGACCCTATCCATCTATAATACGTGATCCAGGAGAGAGGGGAAACCCTTCAGGCTTACATCGAGCGTTTCCACAAGGATTTTATCCAGATGGGGGTCTTCATCGAGAAGGAAACACTGGCCAACTTCAGAAGGAACCTGTGGGCTGGAAAGCTTTTCCAGTCGTTCGCTAAGAGACCTCCAGAAACTTACTAGAAAACTTATGACCGGGCTCTTGAAAAGATTGAGGTCGACGAACAGCTCAAGGTCAAGATGGAGCATGACGACATGAGAGCCGTAAAGTGACAAAAGAAGGAAGCTCCCAAACCCGAGCAAGCTCAGAAAAGCCAAAAAAAAACCCCTAATAAATCAACATACGGCTTCCCCATTCCTCAACCCAGAACGGAAAGGTATCCAGATAAACGAGCTCCTCCTCTAACTTTACCACCTCCAAGGACAGTGGCTTAAATGCATCCCAGAAACAGTCTACCTCGCCATTCGGGACAAGGGTTTGTTACAGATGCCCGCTCCCATGAAAGCCATGGTCGATAAGAGAAATCGTTATAAATATTGTAACTTTCACGAGGACGTAGGGCACAACACTTCAAAATGCTACAACCTGCAGAACCAGATTAAGGCTTTGATAAGGGGAGGATGCTTGATAGAGTTCTTACAACAAGTCAGGGAGAACATTCAGACTAGAAGGGATGTGTAAGCCGAGATCCGAGAACATGCTGAGAAAAAAAAGGGAGAGCAGACGTACCTGATGCAACAGATTCAGGTAATACATACTATCAACGGGGGACCCACTCTGGCTGGCACCTCCAACAGTTCTAGGAAAAACCATGCGAGGAAGGTCCCTCATACGGACGAGGGGGGGATGTCTTCAAGGTCGACCAGAGACCGACCAATCATTCCCAGCTATCACAAATCATCTTCACCGAAACGGATGTCTATAACACCGTGCAGCCTCAGGATAACCCCATGGTCATTACGGTACAAATTTCCAACTTCATAGTGCACCGCATGCTCGTCGACACGGGTAGCAGCATCGACGTTCTGCTCAAAGATACCTTGGAGAAGCTAAATTTGAAGCAGTGGTACTACAATAGTTGCACTACTCCATTATATGGGTTCACAAGGGACTCCATCACACCCGTAGGATAAAAAATCCTACCAGTGATCATTGGAACCGCACCTCTCCAGCAAAACATCATGACCGACTTCGCGGTGGTAGATACCCCATCGGCCTACAATTCAATATTAGGGAGGCCATTTCTATCATCCTTTAAAGGGGTCCTTTCTATTTACCACAATGTCCTGAAGTTCCCAGTAAGAGACAAGGTGGGGGAAATTCAGGGTGAACAGCAAGCAGCTAGGAAATGCTACGCAGTGTCAGCCAACCCAGCAGCTCTAACTAAACAACTCGCCCAGGTGATGACGAAATAAGGTAGGATAACTCCTGCACTAAATCTGGAAGATGTGGGTCCCACCAATTGCCCTAAAAAAGGCCTCGTGGTGATCGACATGGAAGAACAGAGAAGGGAAAAGGCCAGCGGCAATCCAGTGGATAAGTTAGAAGAAATTCCTATCCCAATAAGCGATCCCTCGAAGGTCGTCAAGATCGGAGCTACCTTTGAGCCAGGAAATGAAAGAGGGATTGATTAGGCTCCTAACAGAGTTCAACGACATTTTTGCTTGGTGTCGGGGATCCCGATGACACTAGCTGCACATCGAATGGCGGTGGATCCGACCTTCAAGCCCATCAAACAGAAAAGGTGCCACTTCAACACCGAAAGAAATGTGGCAGTTCAGGAAGAGGTGGATAAACTGACCCAGGCAAGATTCATTCGAGAAGCCCGTTACCCAGAATGTATCGCCAAAGTGGTCACAGTCATGAAGGTAAATGGGAAGTGGCGTATGTGTGTAAACTACACCGACCTAAACCGGCCATGCCCGAAGGACAGTTTCCCTCTGCCAAAAATCGACCAGCTGGTTGATTCCACCTCTAGGAACAAGCTTCTGATCTTCATGGACGTGTTTTCCGCTACAATCAGATCATGATGCATCCCGTGGAAGAAGAAAAGACCGGTTTCATCACCGCGCAAGGCCTATACTACTACAAAGGGTTGCCTTTTGGGCTCAAGAACGCTGGAGCTACTACCAACGGTTAGTCAATCGGTTGTTCAAGCCCAAAATTGGAAGGTTGATGGAGGTGTTCATCAACGACATGATCACTAAATCTTCAACCTCCGAAGGCCACCCAGATGACCTTTGTAGGACCTTCATGATCTTTGGGGAAAACCAGATGAGGTTTAACCATTCCAAGTGTGCATTTGGGGTAACTTCAGGGAAGTTTCTAGGCTTCATGGTCCATGAGAGAGGCATAGAGGCTAACTCAAAAAAAATCATGGCTATCCTGGATCTAGAATCCCCCACATCTCTGAAATAGGTTCAAGCCTTGACCGGGCAGGTAGCAGCACTCAATAGGTTCATCTCTCGGTCTACCGATAAGTGCCTACCATTATTCAAAGCTATCAAGCAGGGAAGAAACATGAAGTGGGATCAGGAAAGCGAACAAGCTTTCCAAGCTTTGAAGAGATACCTAACAAACCCTCCACCGCTGGTCAAGCCAAATCTTGGAGAAGAGCTCCAAATATACTTGACCGTTTCAGAAACCGTCGTGAGCAGGGCCTTGGTCAAGGAATGCGGGTATAGGATCCATCGACCTATCTACTATGTGAGTCACGCTCTAACAAAGCCCGAGAAGAACTATACTCTATTGGAGAAGCTCGCTTACGCCTTGGTGACCTCGACAAGGAAACTTCGTCCTTACTTCCATGCTCATTCAATAGCAGTGGTAACGGATCAACCCCTTCGTTAATTCTTACAAAGGTCGGATGTTTCTGGAAGGCTGGTTCTATGGGCCCTAAAGCTTACCTAGTTTGATTTAAAATATAAGCCTAGAACAACGATAAAGGCTCAGGCACTGGCAGACTTTGTAGCCGAGCTCTCAGTACTTTCAGGTCAGGCAACCCCCGAGGTAACAGATGTAACCCTGGAGAGGACACCAAGGTCTGATTACTTGCTGGAGGGCTGCGAGTCATGGACTCTCTACACTGACGGAGCCTTCGGGCAATCTGGGGGATGAGCGAGCATAGTTCTCATTGACCCGAAAGGAACTGAGTGCTGCCACTATTTTCGGTTTGAATTGAAAGCCACAGACAATGAGGCAGAGTACGAAGCCCTGCTAGCTGGAATAAAAGCAGCTATAGAACTCGGGGTTGATTACCTGAATATTAAAAGCGACTCTTCACTCGTGGTCAACCAAGTTTCTGGGGAATATCAGACAAATGGGGATAATATGGTCGCATACCTTAAATTGGTTCAGCAACTCAAAAGCAGATTTAAAGGATTCAAAATCGAGCAGATACCTCGACAGCTAAATCATCGGGCTGACATACTTTCCAAGACAGTTGCATATGGTGGCCACACCCTACCTCACAGAATCCCTCTTCAAAAAATCCCCTTGCCTAGCATTATGACTGGTCGGACCGACAACCGTGTTGGATGGATCCAACAGTGGAGTATCTGTAGAATGGGAAACTTCCCGGGGAACCCGACCAAGCTAGAAGGGTTAAAAGGCTCTCGGTCTGGTATTGTATGGTGGATGGGCATTTATACCAGAGGCGAAAATCCCTATCCCTGCTACGATGTCTACACCCTGAAGACACCAAGTGGGCTTTGAGAGAGGTTCATTCCGGGGAATGCGGGAACCATATTGGTGGAGAGGCCTTGGCATATCAAGTTCTCTACATAGGGTATTATTGGCCGACCATCCAATAAGATGCTAGGAACTTGGTGCAAACCTACGAGGCATGCTAGAAGGCCGCAAACTTGAGTTACCTCCCTCCGGAGCTCTTGTCGTCCCTTAGCTCGCTGTACCCCTTTGCTATATGGGGAGTCGGTTTGATTGGATTCTTCCTACAGCTCTGGGACAGGCCAAGCACACTATCGTAGCGATTGACTACTTCACAAGGTGGGTTAAAGCCGGACCACTGTCCCAGATATCAGAAGAGAACATAACAAGGTTCATCAAGACCAATGTAGTTTGCAGGTTTGGAACCCCTCTTGCCATCATAACCGACCTCAAAAAACAGTTTGATAATGGCCGATTCAGGGATTTTTACGAAGGTTTAGGAATCAACCTTCGGTTTGCTTCGGTAGCCCACCCTCAGACCAATGGTTTGGTGGAATCCAAGAACAAAACCATTAAGAAGTTGTTGAAGTAAAAGCTACAGCAGAAGAAAGGCAGATGGGTAGAGGAGCTTCCCGAGGTCCTCTGGGCCTATCGCACTATAATGAGAACAACTACCAAGGAAACGCCCTACTCGTTGGCTTTCATGGTTAAAGCAGCCCTACCTATAGAGCACAAGTTGACCTTATTTAGAGTCCAACGATTTGAACCAGGGAGCAACGAGAGCAAGCTCCAAGCTAGCTTAGACCTCGTGGAGGAGAAGCAAGATCGAATAGCTGAGAAGGTAGTGATCTAACAAAGCAGGATTTCTAGGTACTTCAACAGGATGGTTAAAGCCCGAAGCTTCAAAGAAGGGGATCTAGTCCTCAGAAAAGTAATGTTGAATACCAGAAAGAGGTCAGATGGAGTTTTAGGGGTCAACTGGGAAGGACCATACCTAATAAAGATGGTGATCCGTAATGGGGTGTACAAGCTCGAAGATAAGAATGGTCGACCCATCCACCATACTTGGAATGCAAATCACCTAAGGAAATTCTACCCTTGAACAGGGGACTCAAGAGCAGGCGACCTCCGACTAGCTTCTTTTATTTTTTTCGACAATAATGTACTCCACCCTCCAAATCAATAAAGCCTGCTTTTCTTGTTTACTCCTTCTTCAACTATGTACTACAATGATTTGGGTCTTCATGAAAAGTTTGACACTATCGCCTCAAGGCCAGGGGTAAGCCGGGGAAGCCCCTCCGCCAGTACTAATGCCTCGGTCAGGCATTATCCCCCGCCAAGATGGGTCTGAGTGTAAGAGCATAGTTGTCATCTAGATCTGGAGACCAGAAAATAGCTAGATAGCCCTCATGATGCCTTGGTCAGGCTACCACCCCCAAAAAGGATCTGAGTGTAAGAGCATAGTTTCCATAGATCTCGAGACCATGAAATAGCTAGATAGCCCTCCTAATGCCTTGGTCGAGCTACCACCCTCAAGAAGGATCTGAGTGTAAGAGCATAGTTTCCATCCAGACCTCAAGACCAGGAAATAGCTAGAAAGCCCTCCTTTGGGCAGGCTAAAAAAGTGGATAGGGAGTACGCCTTTGTGCGGGTTAAAAATGTCGTAATTCCGCTAGGGGACTGTGAGGGAAACAGTGTCAGGAATATCGTACTTATAACGAAGATGACCAATCGACTGAGGGTCGACGGTGGAGTCAAAGATGACCCTGAGTTCGGAAGGAAGGGCCACCACTGAAAGAAGCTCCGCCATTGTGACCTGAGCCCTCCCGACTACGTCGACTCTCTCCCAAACATCAGAGTCTTTATAGACTATGATCAGAGGATTGTCAGGCTGGTTTGAAAAACCAGTGCCGATAGAGACCTTTCTGCTAGAACAACGGTGCTGGCGGAGCGGGGAAGATTCCTCATCAATCGAAATTCCTCACACCCGCTTATGAGGAGATAGGTTATGGCCTCTGGTGCCCTCAACCAAGGCATCAACACTATCTGTGGAAGTCGACATTGATGGGTAAGGAAGACTTGGAAGTAAGCGAAAGGTAGAGGGAAATCGACAGAGAAAGATGGGAGAAACAAAATCTGAAAATTTGATATTTGAGAAAGTATGAAGAAAGTGACAGTAAGACTGGGCTTAAATAGAGGATTATGGCGATATCCTCGGGAAGTTCACCTGAAGCCATATTACGGCCGTTTTTCTTCAAATAACACTCAGTTTCAAATTCAAATATTGGGTAATTAATGAGAAGATTTCGCTCTCATTAATTATCTTTATGGTAGAAAACTTTCTCAATTAAAACAAGGAATCTGACTCCAACCCCCACTCTACCACCGAGGTTCAAGTCGAAGGGGACTTCTGTTAATAGTGAAATTTGGCCAGGGATCAAAGAGAAATTTTTCACCCATAATCGACAATCATGAAGCCCGGAAAGATCGTAAAAAAACCCCGTATGAGCAGGGAAGGTCGGCTCGGCTTCAAAACTACAAAAAAACAAGCCGGGTACGACCAGGACGAGCCCCCCCACAAAAGTAATGGAACCCGGGCTTTTTCCAGGCCATCTATTGGGGAACCTCGGCTCTAAGGATATCGCCGACATAATAACCCTTAATCCTCTATTTAAACCCGGCCTTACAGTCACCTTCTTCACACTTTCTCAAATCTCAAATTTTCAGATTTCTTTTTTTCTGCTTTTCTCTGCCGATTTCCCTCTATCTTCCGCTTACTTCTAAGTTCTTCTTACCCATTAATGTCGACTTCCTCAAATAATATTGACGCCTTGGTTGAGGGCAACAGAGGCCCTAACCTAGTTCTTCGTAAATGAGTGCGAGGTATTTCGAGTGATGAGGAATCTTTCCCGGCCCGCCAACGCCGTTGTTCTAGCAGGAATGTTCTATTGGATCCGACTTCTCGAACCAGCTCGAAAACCCTCTAAACCTAATTGACGAGGATTCTGATGTCTGGGAGAGAGTCGATGCTGTTGTAAAGGTTCAGGTTACAGTGGCGGAGCTTCCTTCAGCGGTGACCGTTCTTTTCAAACCCAGGGTCATCTCTGATTCCACCGTTGAACCTCAGTAGATTAGCCATCTTCGGGATAAATACGGTATCCTTGACACCGTTTCTCTCGCCATCCCCCACAGGAACTATGACGTTTTCAACTCGCCCTAAGGTGTAATTTTCATTCATATTGCAGCCTTCAAGAGTGGGGTGAGGCTCTATCTTCATCCTACCCTTCGACGGGCTCTCAACGCCCTTTAACTGGCTCCGCTCCAACTAACACCTGGCTTTAGGAGGCATCTAGTCGGCTTCCTCATGCTATGAAGGGAGCAATACGAGATGAGCAATATAGCTAGAGAGCCCGGGACAGAGGAGCTCGCTTTCCTTTTCCTGATAGAGAGCTTGGCTGGGGTTCCTCGAGGTCAATTCTACGCCAAGGCCAAGAACAAATTCAATTTTATCATCAACGGGGCTTCAAGGAAGGACCCCGCTTGGAAAGAGGAGTGGATACTGGAGGGGGAGACTGGGGGAGCTCCGTATTTGTCGGTAGGCATTAGCTCGAGGTCCCCACTGCTTTAAGTGTTAAACCCTCGTGCGATCGAGACTCCCTACCCGCTGAGTCTGAGGCTGTGTTGAAGACCATCCTGGCTAGAAATTATCTTAATTTAAAGTTTCCAACTGCTAACCCCTTCGACCTCCGTAGGGTGAACAAGTACCGCTGATCTCTGATGCTACTCCTTGTAAGTATCTGGCTTTATCACGCTTTTTAGATTGTTTGATGGTTTAGTTCTGATGGTCTAAACCCCTTTCTTAACAATGTTTGTTGTTGCTCCAGCTTCTCGCGAAGCCCGGTAAGCTAGGATTCCTCCTCCTCCTTCTAGATCGTCCTTGGGAGCTTTCTCGACTGCTTCGAAGAAAGGGGGGTCAACCGTTAGGGCTGCAACCTCGCTTATTTCTGCTCTGCCGCCTTCCCAGGTGAAGTCCAAGATGGCTACTTTTACGTCTCGGGCAGTAAAGTCTCTAAACCAAAGAGGGCCAACTTCCCAAGGCGTTGATACGTCCACCTCTGCCCCTTCACCAGTAGTTCCTGCTGTTTTAACTGATGCTTCCCCAGTAATATCATCTCTTTCCACTGATCCAGTTGCCTCTCGGATAGTTCAGGTTCTCAGGGAGCCCGAGGTCGGTAGTCTTGAGATCGCCCCCTCTCACCCCCACTAGCAATCGAGCTCGACAGGTTAGGATGAGGTTCTGAAGCAATTCATTATGTCCTGTCGAGGTGGCGGGCTTTCTAGGATGACCTTGAGGCCCATGGAAGTCATGGTTACCAAAGGGTCTGCCCTTCTAGCCGAGGTAATCGTCGCTTTTACTTCCTCATTCAGTAGCTTGATTTTTCATTTCCTAAAATGGGTTCCCTTTATAGGCCTTCAAATTTCAAGTAGCCATGGGACATCAAGTGGCTTCTCTCTATGATCGGGCAGCTAAGCCAGAGGCTGAGGCAGAGTGAGCAATGGGGTTGCTTGCACGGGCTCAAACCCTGGTCCAGGAGATGACCTCTAGCCAGAGGGGGATGGAAACACAACCGGCTGAGCTCCAGTGCGACCACAAGAGGTTGAAGCGAGCCTTTGATCAGAAAACTCTCCAGTCGAAACGACGAGCCAGCCAATATGACTGCAAGGGAGAGGCGTGAGCACTAGATGTCGAGAACCAAACTCTGCAGGCCCATGTTACCAAGCTCCAGGCCGAGGTGGAAGCCTGTTTCAATGATGAGTATTTATATGCCTCCTATCAGGTTACAGAGGCTCATCCTTCCCTATTTGATCTCTCCAGCATCGCTGGTTGGGATAGGGAAGAGGTTATGTCACTAGCTGTAAAGATGTCTTGCCCCAAAAATGATAGAGTTGGTCTTTCTACTAGGGAGGGAACTGGGAAGCGGTTCGAAGTGCCAGATCTGCCTCTTTTTGTTTCGACCTTTCCAACATCTGGTCCTGATGAATCCTCGAGGGGGGTCCAAACTGAGGAGCTAGAAGGTGGCCTTGCTGAAGCCTGAGATCCCCCACAATGCTCTCAGGAGTGGAGTCAAGAGAAGGCGGGATTATGCCTGAGTCAGTGGCCAGCCTTCTTGATGCAGCCATACCGCCTAAAGTTATGGTGGTGATTAATGAAGTCATGGAGGAGGATTCTGTTTACCCCGAAGCAGCCAAGGAGGATCCCAGAAAGAGGTGGTGGAGGCGGTAGATGCAGCTTTCCAGGATGAGCTACCACTAGAGAGGGGAGCAGGGGAGCAGGGGGCGAGGTTCATTCTGTGGAGAATGAGGCTGAAAGTCATCATGAAGATGAAGAAGTTTGAATTCTCTCTTTTGTGATTCATTTTGAATGCCCGGAAAGGGGGGTGGGCGTCCCATCTTTAACCGTGTTTGACCCTTTATCATTTCATTTTCTTTTTTGTAGCCCGAAATCAGGGGTTGGGCTCCCTGCCTGATGTAGCCTAATTGGGGAATAGGCTCCCCCGTACATTAATAAATTTGAACTTTAGATCCATTTCACACTCTGACTTGCATGTACTTACTCGATCTCCCTCTAGGTCCAACATTCACAGCAAATTAACTTATCTCGGGGAAAATAACAAGATAAGAACACTGTTTGAGAATGAAAGCAGACAGCTAGCTTGGGCTTTCTGGTTACAAAGACTCATAGCTCAACGTCTTTGGTTGATAGTCCCCTAGTTTGACCGTAGGCTTGTTATAGTAAGCAACCACATATCAAGGAAAAATAGTAAACAACAATAACTGGAATATTTAGATTTTAAGTAAATCGAGCCCTCCATCCCCGAGCCCCTTTGGGTGGCTGTAACTAGAGTAAGGCATTAAGTAAAGAACTGTTTAGCCCTTTCTTAGGCTTAGGATCAGAAGGGCATCCGCGCTCTTAAACGCTAGTTCTTCTTGGGGGTGGTAGCCCGACCAAGGCATCAGGAGGGCTATCTACCTATTTCCTGGTCTCGAGATCTGGATGACAAATATGCTCTTACACTCAGATCCTTCTTAGGGGTGGTAGCCCGACAAAGGCATCAGCAGAGTTATCTAGCTATTACCTGGTCTTGAGATCTGGATGGCAACCATGCTCTTACACTGAGACCCTTCTTTGGGGTGGTAGCCCGACCAAGGCATCATGAGGGCTATCTAGTTATTTCTTGGTCTAGAGATCTGGATGGCAACTATGCTCTTACACTCAGATCCTTCTTGGGGGTGGTAGCCCGACCAAGGCATCATGAGGGCTATCTAGCTATTTCCTGGTCTTGAGATCTGGATGGCAACTATGCTCTTATACTCAGACCCTTCTTAGGGGTGGAAGCCCGACCAAGGCACTAGGAGGGCTATCTAGCTATTTCCTGGTCTTGAGATCGTGATGGCAACTATGCTCTTGCACTCAGACCCTTCTTGGGGGTGGTAGCCTGACCAAGGCATCATGAGGGCTATCTAGCTATTTCCTTGTATTGAGATCTGGATGGCAGCTATGCTCTTACACTCAGATCCTTATTGGGGGTGGTAGCTCGACCAAGGCATCAGGAGGGCTATCTAGCTATTTTCTGGTCTTGAGATCTGGATGGAAACTATGCTCTTACACTTAGACCCATCTTTGTATGAGGTAATGCTCGGCCGAGGCATTAGAAGTGGCAGGGGGGCTTCCTTGGCTTACCCTTGGTCTTGAGGTGATAATGTCGAATTTTCCATGTAGACTAAAATCATTGTAGGACATAGTTGGAGATGGAGAAAACAAGAAAAGCACGCTTTATTGATACGAAGGATGAAGTACAATATTGTCTAGCATAAAAAGAAACTAGGGGGAGGCCGCCTGCTCATGAATCCCCTATTCAAGGGTAGAATTTTCTTAAGTGATATGCATTCCAAGTATGATCGATGAGTCGGCCATTCATACCTTCAAGCTTGTACGCCCTATTACGGATTACCATTTTTATTAGGTATGGTTCTTCCCAGTTGGGCCATAAGACCCCATCTGACCTCTTCTTGGTATTCAACGTTACTATCCTGAGAACTAGGTCCCTTTTTTTGAATTTTTGGGTTTTAACCCTTCTGTTGAAGTACCTGGCAATTCTGTTTTGGTAGATCGCTATCTTGTCGGCTATTCGATCTTGTTTCTCTTCCAGGAGGTCCAAGCTACCTCGGAGATTACTTTCATTACTCCCTGGTGTGAAATGTTGGACTCTAAAGGAGGTTAGTTTGTGCTCGATAGGTAGGACAGCTTCAACCCCGAAGACTAACGAGTAGGGCGTTTCCCCGGTAGTTGTTCTCCTTGTAGTGCTGTAAGCCCAAGGGACCTCGGGAAGCTCATCCTCCCATCTACCTTTCTTCTGCTGTAGTTTTTTCTTCAACAACTTCTTAATGGTTTTGTTCGTGAATTCCATTAGACCGTTGGTCAGAGGGTGGGCTACCGAAGGAAACTGAAGGTCGATTCCCAAGCCTTCGCAAAAATCTCTGAATCGGCCATTATCGAATTGTTTTCCAAGGTCAACTATAATAGCAAGGGGGTTCCAAACCTGTAAACTACATTAGTCTTGATGAACCTTGTTGTGTTTTCTTTTGATATCTGGGAGAGCGGTCCAGCTTTGACCCATCTTGTGAAATAGTCAATTGCTATGATAACATGCTTGGCTTGATCAGGAGCTGTAGGAGGCGGTCCAATCAAGTCGATTACCCACATAGGGATGACAACCGTTCCGGAGGGAGGTGACTCAAGTTTGCGGTCTTTTTGCATGCCTCGCAGGCTTGCACCAAGTTCTTCGCATCTTGATGGATGGTCGGCCAATAATACCCCATGCGGAGAACCTGATATGCCAAAGTCTCCCCACCAATATGGTTCCCCCATTCCCCAGAATGAACTTCTCTCAAAGCCCACTGGGTGTCTTCAGGGTGTAGACATCAGAGAGGGGGAAGGGATTTTCCCCTTCGGTATAAATGTCCATCCACCATACAATACCAGAATGAGAGCCTTTTGACTCTCCTAGCTTGGTCCGACTCCCCGAGGAGTTTCCCATCCTGTAGATACTCTACTATTAGATCCATCTAGCATTGTTGTCAGTCCAAAATATAATCTTCCTCCCCTGTCATAATGCTAGGTAGGGGGATTACTTGAATAGGGACTCCGTGAGGTAAGGTTTGGCCATGATACGCAGCTATCTTGGCAAGGACGTTTGCTCGATGATTCAACTGTCAAGGTATCTGCTCGATTCTGAATCCGTTAAATCTGCTCTTGAGTTGTTGAACCAATTTCAGGTAAGCGATCATATTATCCCCTTTTACCTGATAATCTCCGGAGACTTGGTTCACCACGAGTGAAGAGTCGCTCTTGACATTCAGGTAATCAACCCTGAGTTCTATGGCTGCCTTTATTCCAGCTAGAAGGGCTTCGTACTCCACATCGTTGTTTGTAAATTTAAATTCAAGCCTGAAATAGTGGCAGCACTCAGATCCTTCTAGGTCAATGAGGACTATGCCCGCTCCTCCCCATGCTTGCTTGGAAGCTTCGTCAGTGTAGAGAGTCCATGACTCGTAGCCTTCCGGCCAGTTGTCAGATTTTGGAATCCTCTCAAGGGTTGCATCTGTTACTGTGGGGGTTGCCTGGCCTGAAGGTATCAAGACCTCTGCTATAAAGTCTGCTAGTGCCTAAGCTTTTATCGCGGTCCTAGGCTTATACTTTAAATCAAACTGGGTAAGCTCTAGGGCCCACAGAACCAGCCTTCCGAAAACATCCGGCCTTTGTACGAATTGATAAAGGGGTTGGTCTGTCACCACTGCTATTGAATGAGCATGGAAGTAGGGACGAAGTTTCCATACGGAGGTCAGCAAGGCGTAAGCGAGCTTCTCCAATAGAGTATAGTTCTTTTCGGGCTTGGTTAAAGCATGACTCACATAGTAAGTAGGTCGCTGGACTCTATCCCTGTATTCCTTGACCAATGCCCCACTCATGACTGTTTCTGAAACGGCCAAGTATATCTAGAGCTCTTCTCTAGGATTTGGCTTGACCAGCAGTGGAGGGCTTGATAGGTATTTTTCCAAAGTTTGAAAAGCTTGTTCACTCTCCTGGTCCCATTTCATGTTTCTTCTCTGCTTGATAGCTTTGAAGAATGGTAGCTTTGAAGAATGGTAGACACTTATCAGAAGACCGAGAGATGAACCTATTGAGCGCTGCTACCTGCCCGTTCAAGGCTTGAACCTGTTTAAGAGATGTAAGGGATTCAAGATCCAGGATAGCTATGATCTTTTCCTGGTTATCCTTTATGCCTCTCTCATGAACCATGAAGCCCAGAAAGTTCCCCGTAGTTACCCCAAAGGCGCATTTGGAAGGGTTTAACCTCATCTGGTTCTCCCTTAGGATCATGAATGTTCTACGAAGGTCATCCAAGTGGCCTTCCGAGGTTGAAGATTTGATGATCATGTCGTCGATATACACTTCCATTGACCTTCCGATTTTGGGCTTGAACAATCGATTGACTAACCGCTGGTAAATAGCTCCAGCATTATTGAGCCCAAAAGGCATCACCTTGTAGCAGTACAAGCCTTGCACTGTGATGAAATTGGTCTTTTCCTTGTCTGCGGGGTGCATCATAATATGATTGTACCCTGAAAATGCATCCATGAAGCTCATGAGCTTTTTTCCGGAGGTAGAATCACCAGTTGATCAATTTTTGTTAGAGGAAAGCTGTCCTTCGGGCATGCCCGGTTGAGGTCGGTGTAATCTAAACACATGCGCCACTTTCCATATGCCTTTGTAATCATGACCATGTTAGCAATATACTCGGGATAACGTGCTTCTCGAATGAAGCCCGTCCGGGACAGTTTATCCACCTCTTCCTGAACTGTAACATTTCTTTCAGTGTTGAAGTGGTGCCTCTTTTGTATAATGGGTTTAAAAGTCGGATCCACTGCCAAATGATGAGCAAATAATGTCATCGGGATCTCTGGCATCTCAGCATGACTCCAAGCAAAAATGTCATTGAATTCTGTGAGGAGCTTGATGAAGCCCTGTTTCTTTCCTGACTCAAGGGTGGTTCCGATTTTGACGACCTTTGAGGGATCGCCTACTCGGACAGGGATCTCATCTAACTTATCCACTAGATGGCCGCTGGCCCACTCCCTTCTTTGTTCTTCAATAACGGGCATCATGAGGTCGCTTTTAGGGTGATCGGTGGACCCTACATCTCCAGGGCTTAGTGTAGAGGTTGCCTTGCCTTGGATCGTTGTCACCAGGGTAAGTTATTTTACTAAAGCTGCTGGGTCGGCCGATATATTGCATAGCATCTCCTGGCTGCTCGTTGATCACCCCGAACTTCACCCACATTGTCTTCTACTAGAAGTTCAGGACGTTGTTGTAAATAAAAAAGACCTATTTCAAGGATGATAGAAATGGCCTCAATAATATTGCATTGTAGGCTGACGAGGTATCTACCACCACGAAGTCGGTCATGATATTCTGCTGGAGAGGTATGGCTCCAATGATTATTGGTAGGATTTTTTATCCCACGGGTGTGATTGAGTCCCTAGTGAACCCATATAAAGGTGTAGTGCAGATATTGTAACACCACTATTTCAAGTTTAGCTTTTCCAAGGTATTTTTAAACAGGATGTCAATGCAGCTACCTGTGTCGATAAGCACATGGTGAACCACACAGTTTGCAATCTGTACTGTGATCACCATGGGGTCATCATGAGGCCGTATGGTGTTGTAGAAATCTGTTTCGGTGAAAATGATCTGTGACAGCTGGGAAGGGTTGGCCTGTCTCTGGTTAACCTTAAAGATATCTCACTCTTCATCTGTACGAGGGACTTTCCTCCTATGGTTTTTCCTGGAACTGTTGGAGGTGCCGGCCAGAGTAGGCCCCCCACTGATGGTATGTATTATTTGAATCTGTTGCATCAGGTCCGCTTGTTCCCCTCTTCCTATTCTCGGCATGTTCTCGGATCTCAGCTTGTACCTCTCTTCCAGTTTGAATGCTTTCCCCGAATTGTTGTAGGAATTCCACAAGGCATCCTCCTCTTATCAAAGCTTTGATCTGGTTCTGCAGGTTGTAGCATTTTGAAGTGTTGTGTTCCACGACCTCGTGAAAGTCACAATATTTATAGTGATTTCTCTTATCGACCGGGGGCTTTCATGGGAGCAGGCTTCTGTAACAATCCCTTGTCCTCGAATGGCGAGGTAGACTGTTTCACGTGATACATTTAAGGGAGTGTAATAGTCGTACCCTCTCTCATCGCGAGCTATAGAGGCCAATGTCCTGGGAGGTGATGTTTCTGATCTGGGTTGAGGGAGGGGGAAGCGGTACGTTGATTTATTAGGGGGTTTGTTCTGGCTTTTTTGAGCTTGCTCAAGTCTTGGAGCTTCCTTCTTATGTCACTTTACAGCTCTCATGTCGTCGTGTTTCATCTTGGCCTTAAGCTATTCGTCGACCTCTATCTGCTCCAAAGCCCGATCATAAGCTTCTTAGTAAGTTTCTAGAGGTCTCTTAGCGAAAGACCAAAAATGCTTTCCCGCCCATAGGATCCTTCTGAAGTTGGTAAGGGTTTCTTTCTCTATAAAAACCCCCATCTAGATGACTTCCATATGGAAACGCTCGACATAAGCCTGGAAGGTTTCTCCTCTCTCCTGGATCACGTACTGTAGATGGATCGGGTCCATCAATCGAGGCTTAACTCCCTAGAATTACGAGTAAAAATCGGTTAATGACTTGGTAAAAGAATCCACGCTACAGGCAGGTAGTTTCCTAAACCAGGTTTTAGCGTAATTTGTAAGTGTAGTGGGGAACATTTGACATATAGCGGCCGTGGTTGTGTTTTTTACCTCCATCTGTTGAAAGAAGCTCTTTAAGTGGCTTAGGGAATCTTCAGTCCCCGAGAATCTGTCAGTTGGTATTTTGAACTTAGGCTGGAGCTTTGCCTCCCGGACTCTTCTGGTGAAAAAATCCTTCAATTCTAAGCAATTCACTTAGAGGATCTTTCTTGTCCTCCTTGTATTTTCCCTTCTTCATCAATTGGACCTCTTTCTGAAACTCTGCCAACTGGTTCTTTAGACGCTTTCTTTTGGATTTCCTTGAGTTGATCTCGGTTTCCCCACCATCGGTTCCTTCTTCGGAGTGGGTCTACTCATGAGCTTTGCTGACTTTCTTCTTCTCTACCCCGGGCTTCTCTCCTTGAAGTTGTTGGGTGGAGAAACTTTCCTCGCTCCGGGGGAAGGATGTCCACTGCGGATTCGACTTGCCTTGGTTGGTAGCGTGGCAGCGTTTCGGGAACGGCCGGGCATGGGCCCTAACCTATCCCGGATCGAGGTTGGGAGTCCCGTTCTATTACTAGCTAGTTCCCAAAGAGTAGGTCCCAGGCGATCAAAGGAGGGCTGCCTAGCCCCGGGCCTGCTTGACTCCGTCCTATTGTAAAGGTCTGCTTGCTTGATGGTAATGCCCTCAGCGAACAGTCGAAGGCCACCGCTTGTTGGTCAAGCTTGACTTGATTTCCTATAGGGGGATCCAGAGCTCGCACAGTGGCTGGCTGGGCTAGAACCTGGCTTTGGAGCCCAGATTTCATCCCTGTCTTCAGGACCTTTCGTGTTAACGCAATAGAAGGTTGTCCCAATACACCCAGATGTCCTTGTTATGAGCAAAGCCTCATGACTTTTGTAAAACAACAAACTTTTGTATAAAAGATGGTGGTGTGAGAGTTTCCCACAGACAGCGTTAGAAAGTGTTAACAAGAAATTTGCTCGGGATGAGAAATTCCTACTAACACCCTCAAGACCACTACCACGAAGTGGTGGCCGGGATCGGTACCGTTGATACCTGACTTGTTAAGCGGTAAACGAGAGGTTGGATCATAGTAACAGTAAATGGGAGCTTTTATTATTGATACTTGCTTCGAAATACAAATCACTCTCTTATATGCTCGCAGTATCTCTAAGATCTAGGAAGGTTGCAACTCTTTGCTTATCGAATAGTGGAAACAAAGGTGACCATGTTCTGAGTACAGAATTTTGGCCTTCCCCATTTCTTTTCTTTCTCTCTTCTTTTCTTTCTCTCTTTTCTCTGTTTTAATCTATTTCTGTATATGTCCTCTTTTCTCTGTGTCTCTGTGTATCTATTTATATTTGATCCGAGTAGGTTTGAATTTGCTGATATCCCGCCACGATCCTATCAATTTGTCGCCTCCTTATCGGGCGGGATCCCTTATTTAAAAGTGGTTGACCCCGAGTGAATAGCGGAAACGATGATATCGTTAACAAAAATGAGTCGGTTTCCTTTTAGTGATCAAACACTTAGCTCACACGTATACAGAATTAATTATTGGTTACCACATAGATATGATCTTGTATGTTATCGTGGCATGGTGTGTCATGGAGGCTACCGTAGAACGAGGTAGATCCCTACTTCGCCTCTGTTCTTAGATGCTTAGGATGGATTTTTCCTGACCCATGGGGGCTTGAGGTGTCCCTGTAAACATTCTTAGGAATTAGCCGGGGTGGTGTAGGTTCAAGTGTGGTTCCTCTTTCGTGTCTAGCAGGGACAGCGGGCTTATAGAGAGGTTGGTAAGCTTCTCTCTAATGTCTCTTGAGCTTGGAGACCCCTCCCTGCATTCACAGGGCGGTTGTGGAGCTTGACCTCAAAGTCGAGGTTCCTCGATAGGTGGCCTAGAGAAGCCCGGGTTCCAGTATTCGTGTGAGGGCTCATCCTGGTCATGCCTAGCTTGTTTTCTGGCAGTTGTGAAGCCAAGCCGGCCTTCCTTGCTCCTGCGGGGTGGCTTTATGGTCCATCCGGGCTTCATGCATGTCGATTATGGGTTTTGACTTGTGGTGGGAAAGTGGAAAATTTCTGTTTGACCCCTGGCCAAATTTTACTAATAACAAGTACCTTGATTGAATCCATAGTCGATTAGCATTTGCTTCATCCAAAAGAGTTGTGTGCATCAACTCCCAGCAGCCATGTATTCGGTCTCAGCCGTGGACAAATAAACCGAATTTTGCTTCTTGCAAAACCAAGAGACAAGGTTGTTCCCAAGGAAAAAGCAACCGCCTGATGTACTTTTCATATCATTACAATTTCCTGCCCAATCTGCATCACTAAAGCCTACAAGACTAGCATTAGTGTCAAAAGAGTACCAAATTCCATAGTTAGATGTCTCATTCACATAACGAATGATTCTTTTAACGGAAGAAAGATGGGACTCCTTAGGATCTGATTGGTACCTAGCACACACACCCACACTAAAAGAGATATCAGGCCTACTTGTGTTTAAATAGAGCAAGCAACCAATCATGCCACGATACAAAGTTTGGTCTACACTTTTACCACTAGCATCCTTGCTTAGCTTTAAAGTGGTACTCATGGGTGTATCACAATGTTTGGAACTTTCAAAGCCAAATTTCCTCACTAGGTTTTTGGCATACTTAGCTTGGGATATGAAAATCCCATCATCAATTTGCTAAATTCTAAGCCTATAAAGTAACTTAGCTCACCAACAAGACTCATTTCAAACTCATGAGACATGACATCAACAAATTGTTGGATTTTGGTGTTATTTGTGGAGCCAAAAACTATATCATCAACATAGATTTGAGCTATAAAGATCTCATCTTTGTCTTTCTTGATGAATAAAGTCTTGTCAACACTACCCCTAGTGTAGCCATTGTCTATAAGAAATTGAGTGAGGTGCTCATACCAAGCACTTGGTGCTTGTTTCAACCCATATAGAGCTTTCTTGAGATGATTAACATGATTAGGGTGGTGAGGATCCACAAACCCTTTGGGTTGCCCAACAAACACTTCATCTTGCAAGAAACCATTGAGGAAGGCACTCTTAACATCCATTTGATATAATTTGAACTTACGCAAACAAGAAATGGATAAAGGAAACCTAATGGACTCAATCCTAGCAACGGGAGCAAATGTCTCCTCAAAGTCAATACCCTCAATTTGGGAGTACCCTTGTGCTACAATCCTAGCCTTGTTTCACACAATGTTGCCATCCTCATCGGATTTGTTTCTATATACCCACTTGGTGCCTATCACATTGATGTTCTTGGGCCTAGGAACTAGAGTTCAAACCTCATTCCTTTCAAATTGGTTTAGCTCTTCTTGCATAGCAAAAACCCAAAATTCATCCTTTAAGGCTTTATCAACTTTCTTGGGTTCTATTTGAGAAGTGTAGCAAGTGTAGCTAATTAGATTATCCATTTGACGCCTAGTCCTAACACCCTCACTAACCTCTCCAATGATGTCATCTTTGTCATGGAGTTTCCTAACCCATGGAGTAGGTTCTTTTGAGTTCAAGAGAGGAATCCTATCAATAGGTTGTGTTATGTCTTCATCAAGATTAGTCTTTTTAACATTAGAAATATCAACAACCTTCTCCAAAGGGGAATCATCAACTAGATCTACCTCCTCCTCATGGTCATTAGATTTGAGCCTAGTATCATCAATGACAACATTAGATGATTCCATTACGATCCTCATTTTTAGATTGAAAACTCTATAGGCTCTACTATTCAAGGCATAGCCAATGAAGATACACTCATCACTCTTAGCATCAAATTTGCCAAGTTGATCACGGTCATTCAAAATATAGCATTTGCTTCCAAAGGTGTGGAAATAGCTAACATTTGGCCTTCTACCTTTCCATAACTCATAGAAGGTTTGCCTTGTGTGGGGCCTTAGAAAGACTCTATTTCCTATGCAGCACACCGTATTGACGATTTAGGCCCAAAGATTCCTAGGGACATTGTTGCTAAGCAACATCACACGGGCCACTTCTTGAAGAACCCTATTTTTCCTCTCAACAACTCCATTTTGTTGAGATGTCCTAGGAGCCAAAAATTCATGAGAAATGCCTAGACTATTGCAATAGTTTTCAAAATAAGCATTCTCAAACTCTTTCCCATGGTCACTCCTAATCCTTTTAATGCTTTTAATCTTGGAGTTTATTTCATTTTGAATTTTGGAACAAAGGACTTTAAACTTGTCAAAGGTTTCAGAATTTTCTCTAAGAAAATAAGTCCAAGTGTACCTAAAGAAGTCATCTACACACACAAAAATGTATCTCTTTCCACCTAAACTCTCGTTTTGCATGGGACCCATAAGATCCATGTGGAGAAGCTCTAGAGGTTCATTGGTGGATAAATACTTGCTCTTTTTGTGCATACTATTGGTTTGCTTCCCTTGTTGGCAAGGTCCACAAACACCATTTACCTTTTTCCCAAGCTTGGGAAAGCCTCGCACAACATTGAACTTATCTAAGATTTGTAAATCCCTATAGTTAATGTGACCAAGTCTTTTGTGCCACAACTCAATTTGTTCATCCTTGGACACGTTGCAAGAGACACCTCTAGCCTCAAGACAATAGCAATTGTCGCTAGATCTCATACCTTTTAACAAGGTTTATCCATTTGACAATATGATAGAACAATCATTTTTCCTAAACAAGACGGAAAGCCCTTCATCTCTAAGATGTGAAATGCTTATCAAATTAGCTTTTAAACCATCAACATACAAAGCATTGGACAAGAAGGGTAATCCAGGAATGGAAATGGTTCCCTTTCCTTTAACCTTCTTTTTGGATCCATCACCAAAGATGACATTTCCTCCCTCCTCCATCACAAGAGTCTCAAAGAAACTCTTATTTCCAGTCATGTGCCTACAGCACCCACTATCCAAATACCAAAAATCACAAGAATGAGCTTTCAAGGAAATTTATGCAACATGGCAAAAGTGTTCATCCTTTCTAATCCACCTAGGTGCAATATTTTCCTTCCTAGTGGTCAATGGTACATGGGCTCTAAAAGCCCTAAGATCATACAAAGGTGTTCCATTTTTCCTTGTGTCATGCATCATGGATTTAGTCTTTTTCTTCTCTATCATGCTTTCAATTCTACACAATTTAATATATCTAAAGCAATTTGGTCTAATGTGACCATCAATACCATAAAAATGACATGTAGGAATGAAGTTAGGAATCATACCATAACCTTGAGGATGCATTTGAGTCTTCCCATGTCTTTATGGTTGTCTTGATTGTTGTTGAGGAGCTTTCCTTCTTTTTTGTCGAGCAAGACTTGATTGCTTCCTTGGTTGAGCTTTCATGATAGGTATCTTCCCTTTATAAGCTTTCAGTTGAGGGAAGTTACCTTGAGGAGCCCTTGTAGGATGGGCTTGAGGTAGGCTTCTTGGTGCCTCCTTAACTTGAGCACTACTTGAAGACTCTCCTCGGTCAAGTTTCTTCCTAGACGATTGATGAGAAGATGACCCATTGAAGTTTATCTTCTTACAAAAATGGTCTTGCTTGGAGTGGAGGACATCTTGTCATCTTTAAACCTAAGCCCCTTCTTGTTACTTTGCCTCTTTCCAACATCTAGCATGTGGTCAAGTTTTTTGGTGCTAGAGTTCATCTTGGCCAATAACTCTCTAGCATCTTCAAGCTCTTTCTTCAACCCTTCTTCACTCCTTTCAGATCTCACCAACTCTTCATTTAGTTGGTCAACTTGAGTTGAGAGGTCTAGGTTTTCTTCTTTTAATCACTTAATTTCATTCTTGTTTTTTAACCTTTAACTCTCAAACTTAGTCATATAGTCACTGAGATCCATCCTATCCACACTTCCATTTATGGATTGTGATGAAGATCCATCATCACTTGAGTATTTTTCCTCTTGACGCTTAATTTCTTCTTCACTAGCATCTTTGCTCCTAAGAGAGGATGTAAAGGCTATAAAGTTGGCCATGAGTTCTTCATCATCCGAAGATTCATCTCTTTCATTGGAGTTTTCACTTTCACTCCATATGGCAGCCATTACTTTTCCCTTTTTCTTGACCTTGTGATTTGCACATTCATGGGTTAAGTGACCTATCCCCCCACATTTATAGCATTGGACTCCTTTCTTCTCGGTCTTTTCTTGCCTAGGCTCAATCTTTTTGAATAGAGCCTTTTTCTTCAAGTCTTGACCCTTGGATCCGAAACCTTTCCTCTTGAACTTGTAGAATTTCTTGAACTTCCTCATTAGCAAGGCCATTTCTTCATCCAAATCATCACTTTCCTCCTTCTCAACTTTGGAGGCTTTCAAAGCAATATCCTTTTGCTTTTTCGATGGTGTAGGGTTAGGACATTTCCTAGATTCATAAGCTAGAAGCCTCTCAATCACTTTACTTGGCTTCATATCCTTGTAACCACTATTCTCTTCTAAAGCCGTCACCTTAGACTCAAATCTATGGGGTAGAGATCTTATTATCTTCTGCTTGATCTTCCTATCCAAATAAGGATCACCAAGTTGATGACTTTGATTCACAATGTCCATCAACCTAACTTCAAAGTCATTAAAGCACTCGCTCTCATCCATCTTGAGCAATTCAAATTGTGTTTGGAGAACTTGAAGCTTCAATTCATTAACCACATCGGTTCCCTCATGTGCAACTTCTAGGATATCCCATGCCTCCTTAGCTATCCTAGTATTTTGAACCAACTTGTAATGGTTCTCATTCATTGCACATAGGATGGCATGCATTGCCTTCCTATTCCACTTTGATGCCTCAAACTCTTGTGCGTTCCACTGTGCCTTTGGCTTGAGTACATCATCTCCTCCATCTGTAGGAGACATCATGGGTGGAGTGTAGCCATCTTCAACCGCCATCCATGCCCTGTCATGAATTTGGCAAATATACGACTCCATCTTGCCTTTCCAACAGGCATAGTTCAATCCGGTGAGAAGTGGAGGTCTAATGCTAGAAGCTTCCTCGTTGCCACTGTTTCCACTTATTGTGTTTAATGAATGAATGATATGAATGCAAGTGTATGAATGATCAAAATGCACACACAAAATACAACACACACCAAAATAAGCAAGGATCACATATGTATGTCTAGGAACCTGCTCTGATACCAATTGAAACAAATATTATGGTGTGTATAATATTAATCTAGAGGGGGTGAATAGATTTTAAACAATTTTACCCATTTTTTGTTAAAGGTCAAGTTGACAAAAATGCATCTAGCTAGTTACAAAAATATCACAAGTGTAAAAAGTGCGGAAATAGTAAAGACACTTGAGATTTACTTGGAAACCCTCCAAATGGGAAAAACCACAGGCTGATATGTGCGCCACACTCGAACCTCGAATCCATTAATGGCAAAGGAATTACAACCTAATCCTGGTTTAAATCCACCACCACTACCTAATCCCGGTATAAGTGAACCTAGTCCATCTTGCTTTCGATTTAAGCTACCTACTCCCGGAAGCAACACAAGTCTGACTTCTCAATGAAGAGATAAAATGTCCTATGTGAATATACGATGATATTCAAAGATTAAACAAGGCTAGGAAACCATATATGCTTATCTAGGATAATGAGATGATAATTAATGCAATCCTAGATATCAAGAGCTAAATGACATGTTCAAAAAGCTTAGCTAAACATAGATCAAACAATCCAATGAAGCTATCACAATACAACACTCAATCATGTCATCACAACAATCTCTAATTTGTATCTAGAATATGTTCTAAGAGCATACAAATAATTAAAGAGATGGCTTAGCAAGCAAAACACTTAACTTGTACAAAGATAGTGAAGAACTTACCAAACAAGATGTGATTAAGAAAAACTATCCATAGATGCACTCTAAATGGCTTTAGATGATGCAAGATGAAGTTTTTATACACATGGGAATGGTTTGAGTGTTTAAAGATGAGTTCTAGGAAGAGTTTTTCCATTGAAATGTGTTCTAAGGAAAATATATGATGTTCTGAACTCTATTTCGACCTGAACACAAATAGTTATATAAATGTATATATATATATATGTGTGTGTGTGTGCGTGTGTGTGTGTGTGTGTCTCTTTCAACCAAAGCGAGGTCGTTTTGGAAAAAAATGTTATAGCTTCCTCTATATGCGCTGGTGACGTGCGCTGGTAGAGTAGCGCACTACCAGCGCTCAACCTAATTTTTCAATAGGCGCTGGACGAGTGGCGCAGCTCAGTGGCGCAGCTCAGTGGCGCATCACATTCGACGATCCACTGGAATGTTACGCTAGTGAGGTTGCGCTAGTCGAGTAGCGCACCACCAGCGCACTGCCCACTTTTTCAACATTGCGCGGGTGCAGTGGCGCAGCTTAGTGGCTCATGATAAGCGGTGATCCACTGGAATGTTACGCTGGTGAGGCTGCGCTAGTTGAGTAGCGCACCACCAACGCAATGCCCAATTTTTTAACACTCAAACACACAAAATCAACAAGTCCTAGAGTGATGAAAATGCTGCCTAACATGACATAAAACTTTAACTACAAGATGTAAATATATCAACAAGAGTCATTTAAACCAAAATGCACACAAGTATAAACACACAACATATATGAATAAAAGTTATGCATGAATTTGTGAGTGTGTGCAAATATCTCTTCAAAGCAAGTAAGCACAAGAATTTAACCTTCGGTGCTTCTCCTCTTGAGGTCTTGAGAGCCTAAGTTACCCTTACATAATACCCCAAAAATGTGATTTGTTCATAAAATGAAGACTTTTCATAGTCCGACCAAGGAATCAGGAGGGCTACCCGGCTATTTCCTAGTCTCGAGATTTGGATGGCAACTATACTCTTACACTCAGACCCTTCTTAGGGGTGGTATCCTGACCAAGGCATCAGGAGGACTATCTAGCTATTTTCTGGTCTCAAGATCTGGATGGAAACTATGCTCTTACACTCAGACCCTTCTTGGGGGTGGTAGCCCGACCAAGGAATCAGGAGGGCTATCTAGCTATTTCCTGGTCTCGAGATCTTGATGGCAACTATGCTCTTACACTTAGACCCTTCTTGGGGGTGGTAGCCCGACCAAGGCATTAGGAGGGCTTATCTAGCAATTTCCTGGTCTCAAAATCTGGATGGCAACTATGCTCTTACACTCAGACCCTTCTTAGGGATGGTAGCCCAACCAAGGCATCAGGAGGGCTATCTAGCTATTTCTTGGTCTTGAGATCTGGATGGCAACTATGCTCCTACACTCAGACTCTTTTTAGGGGTGGTAGCCCGACCAAGGCATCAGGAGGGCTATCTAGCTATTTTCTGGTATTGAGATTTGAATGGCAACTATGCTCTTACACTCAGACCGTTTTTAGCGGGGGGCAGTACCCGGCCGAGGCATTAGGAGTGGTGAGGGGGCTTCCCCGGCTTACCCCTGGTCTTGGGGTGATAATGTCAAATTTTCCACGTATACCAAAATCATTGTAGAACATAGTTGAAGATGGAGAAAATAAGAAAAGCAGGCTTTATTGATACAAAGGATAGAGTACATTATTGTTAGAGATAAAAAAAAACTAGGTGGAGGTCGACTTTTCATGAGTCTCTTGTTCAAGGGTAGAATTTTCTTAAGTGATCTGCACTCCAAGTATGATCGATGAGGCGGCCATTCATATCCTCGAGTTTGTATGCCCCATTACAGATCACCATTTTTATTAGGTATGGTCCTTCCCAGATGGGCCCTAGGACCCCGTCTGACCTCTTCCTGGTATTCAACGTTACTTTCCTAAGAATTAGGTCCCTTTCTTTGAAGTTTTGGGCCTTTACCCTTCTGTTGAAGTACCTCGCAATTCTGCTCTGGTAGACTGCTACCATCTCGACTATACGATTTTGTTTCTCTTCAAGGAGGTCCAAGTTAGCTCGGAGCTTACTTTCATTGCTCCCTGGTTCTAAATGTTGGACTCTAAAGGAGGTCAATTTGTGCTCGATAGGTAGGACTGGTTCAACCCTGAAGGCTAGCGAGTAGAGCATTTCCCCAGTAGCTATTCTTCTTGTAGTGCGGTAAGCCTAGAGGACCTCGGGAAGCTTCTCTGCCCATCTAACTTTCTTCTGATGTAGTTTTTTCTTCAATAGCTTCTTAATGGTTTTGTTCGTGGATTCCACCAAACCGTTGGTCTGGGGGTTGGCTACCGAAGCAAACCGAAGGTCGATTCCTAAGCCTTCTAAAAAATCTTTGAATCGGCCATTATCAAACTGTTTTCCGAGGTCAGCTATAATGGCAAGAGGGGTTCCGAACCTATAAACTACATTAGTCTTGATGAACCTTGTCGTGTTTTCTTCTGATATCTGGGAGAGCGGTCTGGCTTTGACCCATCTTGTGAAATAATCAATTGCCACGATAGCATGCTTGGCCTGACCTAGAGCGGTAGGAAGCGCTCCAATTAAGTCGACTCTCCATATAGCAAAGGGGTATGGCGAGCTAAGGGACGACAACCGCTCCGGAGGGAGGTGACTCAAGTTTGCAGCCTTCTAGCATGCCTCGCAATATGCACCAAGTTCTTCACGTCTTGATGGATGGTTGGCCAATAATATACCATGCGGAGAACCTGATATGCCAAAGCCTCCTCGACAATGTGTTCCCGCATTCCCCAGAATGAACCTCTCTCAAAGCCCACTTTTCATCTTCAGAGTGTAAACATCGAAGCAAGGGAAGGGATCTTCCCCTCCTGTATAGGTGCCCATCCACCAAACAATACCGGACCGAGAGCCTTTTGACTTTCCTAGCTTGATCGGGCTCCCCTTGAAGTTTCCCATCCTGTAGATAATCCAATATTGGATCCATCCAGCACGGTTGTCGATCCAAGGTATAAGCTTCCTTACTTGTCATTGTGCTAGGTAGGGGGATCACTTGAAGAGGGACTCTGTGGTTTAAGGTCTGGCCACCATATGCAGCTATCTTGGCAAGTACGTCAGCTCGATGATTCAGTTGTCGAGGTATCTGCTCTATTTTAAATCCTTTAAATCTGCTCATGAGTTGTTGAACCAATTTCAGGTAAGCGATCATATTATCCCTTTTTTCCTGATAATCCTCGGAGACTTGGTTGACAACGAACGAAGAGTCACTCTTAACATTCAGGTAATCAACCCCGAGCTTTATGGCTGCCCCCTATTCCGGCTAGAAGGGCTTAATACTCTGCCTCATTGTTCGTGACTTTAAATTCAAATCTAAAACAGTGGCAGCAATCAGTTCCTTCTGGGTCGATTAGGACTATGCCTGCTCCTCCCCTAGCTTACCCGGAAGCTCCATCAGTGTAGAGGGTCCCACATCGCAACCATCCGGCAAACTGTCAGATTCTGGAATCCTCTCAGGGGATACATCAGTTACCGTGGGGGTTGTTTGGCCTAAAGGTATTGAGAGCTCTACTACAAAGTCTGCTAGTGTCTGAGCTTTTATTGCGGTCCTAGGGTTGTACCTTAAATCAAACTGGGTAAGCTCCAGGGTCCATAAAACCAGCCTTCCAGAAACATCCGGCCTTTGTAAGAATTGACGGAAGGGTTGGACCGTCACCACTGAAAATACAAACACGGTTAAATGCTCAAGGCCAACCTAGAGAGGGGGGTGAATAGGTTAGCCACCTTTTTCGACTCCCTTAGAAACAAACAAAAGTTTATCCATCTAGACTGCCTGTATCACAATATATATATTAATTAAAGACAATTAATCAATATATAAACAAAATTAAAGTGTGATACAAACAAGTAATTGTAACACATACACAATCTATATTATAGAAAGGAAGTCAACATACATAAAGAGTTCTATCCACAATACAAATATTAGAGAGATAGGGATAGAGAAAAGTTGACACAAGATATAACGTGGTAAACCTCCGAAGAGGAAACATCCACAGGCTAGTAGCCACAGGCAAACAAAATCCACTAGTAGATAAGACATGTACAATATCTCAAGTGATCTCTTCACCTAGAAACTATCCTCATATCCTACTCTAGAAGTTGTCGCCCTATGCTCAACAATCGGAGGCCTCACACCTCTGGTCAAGACTTCCTCGCTCACCTTATCCGGATCCTCACGACCCAAGGAAAGACTTCTTGCTCAACTAAGTCCTCACGACTCTAGTCAAGACTTCCTCGCTCACATATCCGAGTTCTCCCAACTCTAGGTAAGATTTCTTGCTCGACTATCCGGATCCTCACGACCCTAGCTAAGACTTCATTGCTCAACAATCCAAGGCCTCACGCCTCTTGCCAAGACTTCTTGCTCAACACCATAGGTCTCACACCTACTGTAAAGACTTCCTTCTCACAAGGCATCTAGGTGATCATGAATGTAAAACGCAAACAAGCACGCAACATAGAATGCTATGATCAACACATCCTATATAAAATACTAGACATGAGCATGAATACACAAATCACATATAGTCTAGTTAATCATGCATGTGTAATCAATCTAGATTATGTAAGATATGTTTAATATTAATCACAACCTAGATACATGCATAGATCTAAAATTGAATCATAAAATATGTTCAATAAATCACAAGATCAGGTTTAAATCATATTGTTAATTGCAAAATTTGGATAGGGTCCAAAGAAGAATTTTCCACTTCTCAGTCTTGCTGCAAGGGTCCGAATTCGGGCTTATATGACGGGGTATCAAGGTCCCCCAGGTCGAGCTACCACGCAATCCTACAGGAGCAAGGTGAGGCCTCCCATACCATCTAAGCATCTCGCACGTGTCCAGGCTTACCAAATAAAGCCTGACGAGACCGCGTCAAGCTCTTTATACCAGGATAAAAGCCTGAAGCTAGGTCGACGTGAAAGGACCTGGGTCCCCCGATATCAAGGTATCTCGTGACACTCTCCTAGAGCTTGCTACTATCTCTATATTCACTAGGAGACCTTCAAGGTGCCGAACTTGTCTTGCAAAGGCCCTCCTGCCTCGTCGAGGTATAATCTCGACCTGTCCGAGCATAAAAGGAAGAAGCCCGTAAAGCCTCATCATCACCAAAAGTGCCAAGATCCACTGTAGATCCTGGCATGGTTAAATCAAGTAGCAAGAGCATTACTCGAGCGTACCTCTCCACCATTCCAGAAGTAAGCCTAGGTCGCCTATTTATGGCGAACACCTTACTAAGGCTTGCCAGCCAAGCTTCGCTACCCCGTCAGATTCCAGCGAGGTCAAATTGAGCTGTAAAGAAAGCCTTGTAAGGTCGAATCAAGCTCCATACAACCAGACTGGTACCTTAAGGTATCTCGCCCTCAGATCGATACCCAAGTACTGGGATACCAGCTTCGAGACACATCCGGGGTACGCCTCCTCCGTAAGGTAGAAAGAATAATATCAGTAAGGTACTACATTATGTGGCATGTAATCATGTTTACATGCTACCGAAATGTAACATGTAATCATGCTTACAATATGGCGTGTGTTGGGGTTTATGCCCTAAACATGTAATTTGTAAATGGATTTATGAATTAAATAAAAAGAAAGGTTCAATTCATTCTTGTTATGTTATTTATTTTATAAACTTGTGTACATATTAACATCCTGGATTGCCGGATGTAATCTCGAACTGTGTATATGAGTGTCATATACGGATGGATACAGAAAGAGACGTGCAATCTAAAGAGTCCATAGATAGCACATAAAGCTAGGTACTTTATTTGTGGTTAATCTATAGTTGCGGTCCATTACGTAATGTATGGTGATTCTATCTTGAATCATTCATAAGGAGATATGAGAATGGAGGCACCTTGTATGATGTGATCATATAGGACTGGGCCATGATCTATATGAATCTCTCAACAAGATCCGTTTACCGATGAGATTCATATATATCAAATAATTATGGATATATGTGGGAGATCTTAATCTTGAGTGTCTTATCGACACCTTCAGGTTAGATTGTGGTCTTTGATGTACCATGAAGTTCCCAATCAATATGCTCCATATATTGGGATTACGGTTTGGCTTGTGGCTGGGAAGGTTTGTACACAATAGTGGAATCCACTCCTTCATGTAAGAAGTAGATGATAGTTCCCTTAAGGTTGATTCTGGGTTTGGACAATATGATCGCTCTCCTAATTATGTGAGGAAAAAAGATCTATTGTCCATTAGAGAATCAATGGTACTTAAAGGATATATGTAATTAGAGGGGTATAACGGATATTATGACCCATCTCTAATTATGAACTATTGTGGAGGATCACACCATGTGTAATAGCTATATCGATGGACACCGAGCTGTATCTGTCTATGTAAAAGCGTCTGCACTTAAGAAAGTGCAGCTTCGGGTTTTTAGTGGAATAGCACCGAAGTTAATAATCAAGGAATATTAATTAAGGAGTTTAATTAAGGATTCTGAGGATTATTGGAGCTCAAAATACTGTGGGTCCATTAGGTTCCCTTGCTAGCCCAATCGATTTAAGTAACAAGGGTCACAGTTAATTAATTGGATTGTCCAATTAATTGTGTTACAAAAGTGACACGTATAGATTATGGAATTAATTGAATAATGAGATTATTTAATTAATGAATGTTAATAGTTAAATTAATTAAATAATTAGATTATTTAATTATATTGATAATTATGAATTATTAATTAACTATTAATTGGAGGGTGTTAGTTGATATATGGATTTAGGTGAAGATAAAATAATAGGATTATTTTATTTTACTAAATCATTTATCTAAGTATTTGAATTTAAGTTTAAATTTAAAATATTTATTATCACTTTTAATATATTAGATATATTTGAAAAGGATAATTAAAAGATATATATCAATTATAACACAAGAGATTACACTGGATGCAAATTGGTGTGTGCAAATAAATAAGTGTTTGTATACGATACAAACGAGTATATATATAAATATTTGTGATAAAAGTGTGCAGGCATGATTTTGTTTTAAAAAAAAAATCGTTGACATTTTATCAAAAATATCGAAGCGCACAGCAAAAAGAAATATATATTAAAGCATAATCAAAGAGAAGGTTAGGCATATTTTTATTAAAATTCAAGTTCTTGGTCTGTTATCAAAAGTGTGCGTGAGACGCACAGCTGCACAATGTTCAAGCAAGTATTTGCTTGTTAAAAGATCAAAGCAAATGTTGCATAGTGATCAAGAAGAAAGAGTTTCTTTAATCCTCTCTACATCCTCCATTCAAGTTCCTGAGATCGTGACGTACCCACACGCAGTTACCAGTTCTGGGAGATAGCGAGGAAGATCGAATGGTACAGACAGGAGCATATTATAAAGTGAAGGAGCCTCCAAACGTTGGTATGTTTTTCTTCTCTTTATATCGATTTCATTTTCCTGCGTTTACATATTGTATGTATTAGTTCTAAAAAATAATTACGATCCAAAGTTCACTTGTCCCAGATACAGATTATGATCTGTATAAAAAAATTTAAAACCTACTTTCGCTGTGTGACCGGTGAACGGGGTTCCAACAATTGGTATCAGAGCCTAGTTTTATTTTTGTAATAGGAAATTGTTTTCGATGCCCCTGTATTGTGTAGGCACGATTTAAATTGACTGTATGTTGTTTTTGTATGTATATTTTATTTTAATTTACAAAAACATGATTGATCGTTAATTATATGGTACTGTGGATTTAGGGTTTATGGGTTGTATTATTATTATTTTTTGTTTATATTTCTTTTTTACTGTTATTGTATTGTTACAGTAAAAAAAAATGTAACCTATATTAAAGACCTGGAAAAATTGCGAAGAATGATTCATGAGATGAATCGGAGTGACCTAAAGAGACTATAAGATATCTGAAGTTACTAGAAGACCAAAGAATGTCTTGGGGATTTTTTTTTTATTGTAATTTTAGATTCTAATTTTTAGGTTAAATAATCCACAATACTCAGTCAATTCATGTATGCTTTATATTAAGTGATGATAAAAGTATTGTCATGCATACGTATGTCATTTAGATTAGATGTGCCTACACAAATATATTTGATATGTCATACATGCATCATAGCCTGATACTTTATGTATTTTTTTAATGTGATTAAAATGGGTAAATACATAAATGGCTATGAATATTGAGATTAGTTTTTTAATGGTTAGAAAACTTGGTAATTCTCATTAATGTTAATCTAGTTAGTAAAGAGTTTGATAAGTTAGATTAATGAGGTCATTTATTGTAATTAGTATTAATATGATTAATAACCTAATAATAAATTAACCGAATAAAGTGTTAGAGTTTTAATAGTTAAAACTTGATAAACACTAACATAATAATCCAACCTTAGCAAATAGTTTACAAAAGCTTAGATTATTTACTAATATATTAGATTTTTAATTGTTAAAAATCATTAATAATTTATCAAGAATAAGAATTTGTTTCTAATTAGTTAATGCGCTAGATAATTTGATTAAGGTCAGACGTTTAATCTTGTAGGGTCTAGGTGCATTAATGGTTAAAAGAAAACTCTAATTTTAAAATAGTGAGTGGGAAAGGGATATATGACATATATATCTCGCGGTCTTCATCATTAGTTCAACACTGTGAGGTCCGAGTGGGGCCTCGTGATGGTTTTGCTTTCGTCCTCCCAAAGGAGGGTTTCCACAAAGGTCAATACCAAGGTTGACTTCCTAACGGATAGGATTTCTGAGGGTATTTTGGGATTGCCGACCCTAAGGCGGCAATTCTCAAGTTAAGCTCGGGAGATCTGAAATGGTGGGTTACACTCACAAAGGTTTTGATTAAGTTTTTAATTAAAAACCTGATTGAATGAACGATGGTTGAATGATATGGAATGAAAGTTATTCTAGAATATCATTTGATTGAGAATGTCTCGGTCCAACATGCAAAGACTTGACCCACCCTAAGGCGGCACTTCTTTGTGGTATGTTGGATTGTCGTGGTATAGTAACTAGTTTTAGGGTAGTTCTAGTTTGTTAAACATGTGCATGCATCATGTTTAAATTATGCCAAAGCACTCGCATTTGTTTTAAATAAATGACTGAATGAATGTTTTATTTATTTCAGCAATAATGTCTTCTGCATTACTTCAAATTCTTGTAAACGACAAATAAACTGGTGATAACTACACTAAGTGGAAACTTAACAATAATACAATATTGGTCACCAAAGACCTCAAGTTTGTGCTTATGGAGGAATGTCCTCCAACACCTGCTGCTAATGCCACACGAACTGTTCATGAGGCAAACGAGCGATGGGTCTCATCTGATGAGAAGGCCCGAACATATCTGTTGGCTTTTATGATAGACGTGCTTGTCAAAAAGCATGAAGCAATGACTTCAACATTCAAAATTATGGAGTCATTGCAAGCTATGTTCTGGCAGCCCTCCGAGGAAAAGTGACACGAAGTCATTCGTTCTGCTAAGCTCACTCAGATGAAGGAAGGTACGTCAGTTTGGGAACATGTCCTGAGCAGGATGTCCTACTTCAACACGGCAGAAGTCAATGGCAGGGCCATTGACGAACCCAGTCAGGTGAGCATCATACTGACAACTCTTCTGAAGAGTTTTGATAAGTTTAAGAGCAACTACGGGATGAACAAGTTAAGGTTCAATCTCACACAGTTGCTCAATGAACTCACTATCTTTGATTCCTTGACTAAGGACACCAAGGGTAAAACTGGTGAGGCAAATGTTATCGAACCATCTTCCTACTCTAATAATAAGAAGAGAAAGAGGTCTATTGGGAAAGCGAAGGGTAAGCCCAAACCCAAGAAAGCCCAAAGCAAGAAGAAGTCTAAGAAAAGTAAATATGATTTACTTGTTCTTGAGTCGTGTTTAGAGGAAGATGATTCTTTACCCTAATAGTTGATTCGGGGGATACTAACCATGTTTGTTATTCTTCACAATGGACTGATTCTTGGACAATGCTAGAGGAGCAAGCATTCTCAATGCGTGTGGGGTCAGGGGATGTCGTGTCGGCACGAGCAGTGGGCGTAATTAGATTATTTTTTTGTAATAATTATATATTGTTGGACAATTTATTATATATTCCTGTATTTACACAGAATTTGATTTCTGTTTCTAAGTTGTTAGAACAAAAATATTTTATTTCTTTTAATAATAAGTCTGTTATTATTATAAAGAATGGTCTGAATATTTGTTCAGGAATTAATGAAAACAATTTGTATGTGTTAAGTCCGTTAATACATACTACACTGCTCAACACCGAAATGTTTAAGGTTGAAAAACCAAAAAATAAATGACATAAGATTTCTCCAGATAATGACACATATCTCTAGCATCTAAGGCTTGGTCATATCAACCTTGACCGAATAGACAGACTAGTAAAAAGCGGACATTTAAGTGAGTTAAAGGTTAGCACTTTACCTGTCTGCGAATCTTGTCTAGAAGGTAAGATGACTAAGAGACCTTTTTCCTGGAAAAGGGCTTAGAGCTAAAGAACCGCTAGCGATTATACATACAGACGTCTGCAGACCGATGAATGATAAAGCTAGGGGTGGTTATGAGTATTATGTCACCTTTATAGGTGACTACTCAAGATACAGATACGTCTACCTAATGCAACGGAAGTCGTAAACATTTGAAATGTTCAAAGAATTTCGAGCTGAAGTTGGGAATCAATTAGGTAGGACTATCAAGTCACTACGATAAGATTATGGAGGTGAGTACCTTGACCAAGAGTTTGAAGACTTCATGGTCAAGCATGGGATAGTTTCCCAACTCATAGCTCCCGGTACACCTCAGCAAAATAGTGTAGCGGAGAGGAGAAATAGAACCCTGATGGAAATAATGAGATCTATGATTAGTTTCTCTTCATTACCAAATTCCTTCTAGGGATATGCGTTACAAACAGCGGCAAACATTTTGAATATGGTGCCATCCAAATGTTCCTAAGACTTCCCTAGAGTTGTAGAATGGTCATAAAGCTAGTATACGACGTTTTCGCATATGGGGGTGTCCAGCAAACATGCTAAAGAACAAAAGTGGAGAGCTAGACTCCAAGTCTGTGGTCTGTCTACTTTTAGGATACTCCAAGGAGACCAAAGGTGGACAATTCTATAGTCCTAAAGATAATAAACTATTTGTATCGACAAATGCAGCATTTCTTGAGGACAGTTATATCAGTTACCATAAACCTCGTTCTAAGATTGTATTGAATGAGTTGGAGCCTGGTGAGACTAGTGCTTTATCAACAAGAGTTATTGATCCATAAACATCTGAAGGTCAGATGGTTCCTGATCAGGATACACTACCACCTAGACGTAGTGAGAGGGTTGTGAGACAACCTGAATGCTAATTAGGTATAGGTGAGGGACAAGGTGATGTCTTTGCTGATAGTGTTGATGATCCATTGACATTTAAGAATGTAATGGAAGATCCTGATAAAGAGGAATGGCTAAAAGCCATGAATCTTGAGATGGAGTCCATGTAGTCTAACTCAGTCTCGGATCTTGTAGACTTACCAGATGGGGTAAAACCTATATGGTGTAAGTGGGTCTATAAGAGAAAGAGAGGAGTAAACAGAAAGGTAAAGACCTTCAAATCAAGGCTAGTGGCCAAGGGTTATACCCAGAAAGAGAGGGTCGATTATGAAGAGACTTTCTCACCAATAGCCATGTTTAAGTCTATTAGGATTCTCTTATCCATTGCTGCCTATTTCGATTATGAAATATAGCAAATGGATGCCAAGACTGCAATCGTGAATGGCAATATTGATGAGAGCATCTATATGATGCAACCAGAGGGATTCGTGTCTCTAGATCAAGAGCAAAAGGTTTGCAAGATGTAAAGGTCCATCTATGGACTTAATCAAGCATCTAGATCTTTGAACATTAGGTTTGATGATGTGATCAAAACCTATGGCTTCGAGCAAAATGTCGACGAGCCTTGTGTCTATAAGCGCATCATTGATAAGAAAGTAATTTTCTTGGTCCTATACATAGAAGATATCATACTCATTAGGAATGATGTGGGAGTGTTGTTTGAAGTAAAGGGGTTGGTTGGCTGGCTGGCTAGCCAATTCCAAATGAAAGATTTGGGAGAGGCGAGTTATGTTCTAGGGATCCAACTTATAAAGGATCATAAGAACAAACTCATAGCACTGTCTCAGGCATCATATATCGATAAGATTCTTATACAATTTTCGATGTAAAACTCCAAGAAAGGTAACTTACCTTCTAGGCATGGAGTTCACTTATCTAAGGAACAATGTACTAAGACACCTCAAGAAGTTGAGGATATGAGACGTGTACCCTATGCATCTGCAGTAGGTAGTCTCATGAATGCTATGTTATGCACGAGACCGGACATCAGCTATGCAGTGGGAGTAGTCAGCAGATACCAGTCTAACCCAGGATCGGATCATTGGGTTGCTGTCAAGACAATTCTCAAGTATCTTCAGAGAATGAGAGACTATATGCCAGTATATTTCGGGCAGGATTTGATCCCGTTAGAATACACAGATTCTGGTTTTCAGTCAGACAGGGATTCTAGGAAATCCACGTTTAGATCAGTATTCACCCTGGGTGGTGGAGCCATTATGTGTAGAAGTATCAAGCAATCTTGTATTACTGACTCCACCATGGAAGCCTAATATGTAGTCTCTTGTGAAGCTGCTAAAAAGGTTGTTTAGCTCTGTAAGTTCTTGAGTGATCTGGAAGTTGTTCCAGATCTGGATAGGCCTATCACACTTTATTATGATAACAGTGGTGTTGTGGCTAATTCTAAATAACCAAGAAGCCATAAAAAAGGGAAGCATATAGAGAGAAAGTATCATCTAATTAGAGAGATAGTGCAGAGAATAAATGTGATCGTCACCATGACAGCCTCACAAGATAATCATGTTGATCCATTTATGAAGACCTTTCCGGCTAAAGTGTTTTTGGGTCACTTAGATGGTCAAAAGGTACGAGACATGCCTCACATGCTTTAGTGCAAGTGGGAGATTGTTGAGGTTTATGCCCTAAAGATGTAATTTGTAAATGGATTTATGAAATAAATAAAAAGAAAAGTTCAATACATTCTTGTTGTGTTGTTTATTTTATTACTTGTGCATATACTTAACATCCAAGATTGCCAGATGTAATCTTGAACTATGTATATGAATGTCATATACCAATGGATAGAGTAAAAGACGTGCAATCTAAAGAGTCCATAGATAGCAAATAAAGCTGGGTACTTTATTTGTGGTTAATCTAAAGTTACAGTCCATTCTGTAATGTATGGTGATTATATCCTGAATCATTCATATGGAGATATGAGAATGGAGGAACCTTGTATGATGTGATCATATAGGACTAGGCCTTGATCTATATGAATCTCTCAGCAAGATCCGTTTACCGATGAGATTCATATATATCAACTAATTTTGGCTATATGTGGGTGATCTTTATCCTGAGTGTCTTATCGACTCCTTCAGGTTAGATCGTGGTCTTTGATATACCATGGGCGAGGTCGGATGAAGTTCCCGATCAATATGATTCGTATGTTGGGATTGTGGTTTGGCTTGTGGCTGGGAAGGTTTGTTCACAATAGTGGAATCCACTCCTTCTTGTGAGAGGTAGACGATAGTTCCCTTAAGGGTTGATTCGGGGCTTGGACAATATGAGCGCACTCCTAATTCCTTGAGGATATAGGATTTATTGTCCATTAGAGAATCAATGGTACTTAAAGGATATATGTAATTAGAGGGGTATAACGGACATTATGACCCAGCTCTAATTATGAACTATTGTGGAGGATCACACCATATTCAATAGCTATATCGATGAACACCGAGTTGTATCGGTGTGTGTAAAAACGTATGCACTTGAGAGAGTGCAGCTTTGGGTTTTTAGTGGAATTGCACCGGAGTTAATAATCAAGGAATATTAATTAAGGAGTTTAATTAATGATTTTGAGGATTATTGGAGCTCAAAATACTGTGGGTCCATTAAGTCCCCTTGCTAGCCCTATCGATTTAGGTAACAAGGGTCATGGTTAATTAATTGAATTGTCCAATTAATTGTGTTACAAAAGTGACACTTATATATTAGGGAATTAATTGAATAATGAAATTATTTAATTAATGAATGTTAATAGTTAAATTAATTAAATAATTAGATTATTTAATTATTTTGATAATTATTAATTATTAATTAACTATTAATTGGAGGGTGTTAGTTGATATATGGATTTAGATGAAGATTAAATAATATGATTATTTTATTTTACTAAATCATTTATCTAAGTATTTGGATTTAAGTTTAAATTTAAAATACTTATTATCACTTTTAATATATTAGATATATTTGAAAAGGATAATTAAAAGATATATATCAATTATAACACAAGAGATTGCATTGGATGTAAATTGGTGTGTGCAAATAATTAAGTATTTGTATATGATACAAACGAGTATATGTATAAATATTTGTGATAAAAGTGTGCAGGCGTGATTTTGTTTTAAAAATAAAATAAAAAATCGTTGACTTTTTATCAAAAATATCAAAGCGCACAGTAAAAAGAAATATATATATATATATATATATATATATATTAAAGCATGATCAAAGCGAAGGATAGGCATATCTTTATTAAAATTCAAGTGTTTGGTCTGTTATCAAAAGTGTGCGTGAGACGCACAGCTGCACAATGTTCAAGCAAGTATTTTTTGTGAAAAGATCAAAGCAAGTGTTGCATAGTGATTAAGAAGAAAGAGTTTCTTCAATCCTCTCTACATCTTCCATTCAAGTTCCTGAGATTATGACGCGCCCACACGCTGTTACCAGTTTCGAGAGATAGCGAGGAAGATCGAGTGGTTCAGACAAGAGCATATTATAAAGTGAAGGAGCCTCCAAATGTTGGTATGTTTTTCTTCTCTTTATATCGATTTCATATGCCTGTGTTTACATATTGTATGTATTAGTTCCGAAAAAAAATTACGATCCAAAGTTCACTGGTCCCAGATACAGATTATGATCTATATAAAAATTTTAAAACCTACTTCTGTTGCGTGACCGTTGAATGGGGTTCCAACATTAGAAGGGTCTGACAGTGAGGAGTATGAGATTAATTCAAGGAAACATGAGAGCAAGCATCTGAGAGACCAGTCTATAGAGCTTCAGAAAGAGGTCCAGGGGATGAAGAAGGGGAAGTTCAAGGAAGACAAGAAAGACCCTCTACGTGAGATGATTGCTCCCTTCAACATAAGGATTCCGGTGGCAGAGCTCCCACCAAAATTCAAAATGCCGACTGACATATTCTCCAAGACTGAGGATCCCTTGAGCCACTTGGAGAGCTTCGTTCAACAGATAGAGGTCCAAAACACGACCAGGGCCACTATATGTCGAATGTTCCCAACTACGCTGACGGATTCCGCTAAGACCTTGTTCAGAAAGCTACTCGCTGGCAGTGTGGATTCCTTCACGAAACTGTCAACTGATTTCGACTCGTAATTCCAGGGAGTTAAGCCTCGATTTAAGGATCAAACCCATCTACAATATGTGATCCAGGAGAGAGGGGAACCCTCTAGGCTTATGTCGAGCGTTTCCACAAGGAATTCATCCAGATGAAGGTCTTCATCGAGAAAGAAACCTTCACCAATTTCGGGAGGAACTTGTGGGGGATCAAGCTTTTCCGATATTTCGCCAAGTAGCCTCCTGATACCTACCAAGAAGCCTATGATCTGGCTCTAGATCAAATTGAAGTCGATGAACAGATCAAAGTCAAGATGGAACACGACGATATGAGAACCGTAAAGCGATAGAAGAATGAAGCTTCCAAACCAGAGCAAGCTCAGAAATGCTAGAACAAACCCCCCCAACAGGTTGACGTATCGCCTCCCCATTTCTCAACCCCAGTCGGAAAGGTATCCCGTAAAAAGAACTTCTCAGTGGGCTTCGCCTCCTCTTAGGACGGTGGCTCTAATAGCTCTAGATGAGAGAGGATATAATCATTACACCCCCTTAAATGTATCCCGCAAAACAATCTATCTCACCATTCGGGATAAAGGGTTACTACAGAAGCCTGCACCCATGAAAGCCCCCGTCGACAAGAGAAATCGTTATAAGTATTGTGACTTTCACGAAGACTTGGGACACAACACTTCAGGGTGCTATAACCTGCAAAATCAGATCGAGGCTTTGATAAGAGGAGGATGTTTGGTAGAATTCTTACAGCAAGTAAGGGAGAACATTCAGACTGGAAGGGAAGTGCAAGCCGAGATCCGTGAACATGCTGAGAAAAGAATAGGGGTGAAGGCGGATCTAATGCAGTAAATCCAGATAATACATACCATCAGTGAAGAGCCTATTCTGGCTGGCACCTCCAATAATTCCAAGATAAAACACGTAAAGAAAGTCCCTCGTATGGACGAAGGGCGGGGTATCTTCAAGGTCGACCAGAGCCCGACCAACCCCTTCTAGTTATCACAGATCATTTTCACCGAAACGGATGTCTATAACATCGTGCAGCTTCATGATGATCCCATGGTGATCACGGTACAAATTGCCAACTACATGGTACACCGTGTGCTGGTTGACACAGGCAGCAGCATCGACATCATATTTAAAGACACCTTGGAAAAACTGAACTTGAAACAGTGGTGTTACAATAGTTGCACTACCCCGCTGTATGGGTTCACTGGGGACTCAATCATACCCGTAGGATCAAAAATCCAGCCAGTAATCATTGGAGCCACACCTCTCCAGCAGAATGTCATGACAGACTTTATGGCGGTGGATACCCCATCGGCCTACAATGAAATATTAGGAAGGTCATTTTTATCATCATTGAAAGTGGTCCTATCCATCTACCACAACGTCCTGAAGTTCCCAGTAAAAGACAAGATGGGGGAAGTACGGGGTGACCAACAAGCAGCCAGGAGATGCTATGCAGTGTCTGCCAACCCAATAGCTCTAGCAAAACAATTTCCCCAGGTAACAATGATCCAAGACGGGGCAACACCAGTATTGACCTTGGAAGATGAAAGACCCATGAATCACCCAGAGGATGATCCTGTTGTGCTAGACGATGAGGAGTAGAGAAGGGAATGGGCTAGTAGGTATCCAGTGGATGAGCTAGAAGAAGTGTCCCTCCGAATAAACAATCCCTCAAAGGTCGTCAAGTTCGAAGCCATCATTGAGCCAGAAGTGAAGGAGAGTTTGGCCGGGCTCCTCAAAGAGTTCAATGACATCTTCGCTCAGAGCCACGACAAGATGCCTGGGATCCCAATGACTTTGTCTGCTCACCGATTGGCAGTGGATCCGACCTTCAAGCCCATCAAACAAAAAAGGCGTCACTTCAACACCGAAAGAAATGTTGCGGTTCAGAAAGAAGTGGAAAAATTGACCCAAGCAGGCTTCATCAGAGAAGCACGCTACCTCGAATGGATCGCCAATGTAGTCATGGTCACAAAGACAAATGGGAAGTGGCTTATGTGCGTCGATTATACCGACCTTAACCGGGCTTGCCCGAAAGACAGTTTCCCTCTACCAAAAATTGATCAGTTAGTTGACTCCACCTCTGGAAACAAGTTCCTAAGCTTCATAGACGCATTTTCAAGATACAATCAAATTATGATGCACCAAGTAGACTAGGAAAAGAACAGTTTCATCACTAGACGGGGTCTGTATTGCTACAAGGTGATGCCTTTCAGGCTTAAGACCGTAGGAGCTACATATCTACGGTTAGTCAATCGGCTGTTCAAGCCTGAAATTGGATGATCAATGGAGGTGTCCATTGATGACATGATCACCAAGTCATCAACCTCTGAAGGCCATCTGGGCAACCTTCACAAAACCTTCATGATCTTATGAGAGAACCAGATGAGATTGAACCTCTATAAATGCACATTTGGGGTGACTGCGGAAAAGTTTCTAGGATTCATGGTTCATGGTTCATAAGAGAGGCATAGAGGCTAAACCGAAAAGATTAAGGCTATCCTGGATCTAGAGTCCCCCACGTCACTTAAACAGATTCAAGTATTGACCGGGCAGGTAGCAGCGCTCAACAGGTTTATTTCTCGGTCTACCGATAAATGTCTCCCATTTTTCAAAGCCATCAAGCAGGGAAGAAACATGAAATGGGACCAGGAGAGTGAACAAGCTTTTCAAGCCTTAAAAAAATACATGTCAATCCCTCTGCTACTGGTCAAACCAAGTCCTGGAGAAGAGCTGCAAATCTACTTGACCGTATCAGAGACTGCAATAAGTGGGACCTTGGTCAATGAATGCGGAGATAGGTTCCAACGGCTTATCTACTACATGAGTCATGCTCTAACCAAGCCCGAGAAGAATTATACAATTTTGGAGAAGCTAGCTTATGCCTTGGTAACCTCAATAAGGAAGCTTTGTCTCTACTTTCAAGCTCATTAAATAACAGTAGTGACGGACCAACCCCTCCGTCAATTCTTGCAAAGGCAGGATGTATCCCAGTTTGATTTAAGGTATAAGCCAAGGACTGCAATAAAAGCCCAGGCTTTGGCGGACTTTGTTACAGAGCTCTCAATGCTCCTAGGCCAAGCGACCTCCGTAGCGACGAACATAGCCTCTGAAAAGATTCCAGAGTCTGATAGCTGGCCGGAAGATTGTAAGTCATGGATCCTCTACACATATGGAGCTTCAGGGCAAGCCGGGGGGGGGGGGGGGGACGAGCATAGTTCTAATCAACCCAGAAGGGACTGAGTGCTACCACTATTTCAAATTTGAATTTAAAGCCACTAACAATGAGGCAAAGTATGAAGCCCTCTTAGCCGAAATAAGGGCGGTTGCAAAGCTCGAGGTCGATTACCTATAGGTCAGAAGTGACTCGTTACTCATAGTCAACCAAGTCTCAGGGGATTATAAGGCAAAAGAGGATAACATGATTGCCTACCTGAAGCTAGTTCAACAGCTTAAGAGCAAATTCAAAGGTTTCAAGATTGAGCAGATACCTCGACAACAGAATCGTTGAGCAAACATCCTAGCCAAGAAAGCTGTGAATGGAGGTATGACCATACCACTAGGAGTCCCTCTCCAAGTGATCCCCTACCAAGCACAGTAGCAGGTAACGAGACTTATAGCCTGGATCGACGGCCATGCTGGATGGACCCAATAAGGGATTATCTCCAAGAATGTAGGCTCCCCAGGGTGCCCGACAAAGCTAGGAGAATCAAGAGGCTTTCAATCCGATATTGCTTGGTGGATGGGTACTCATACAGGAGAGGCAGATCCCTTCCTTTGCTTCGATGTTTACATTCTGAAGATGCCAAATTGGCATTGAGAGAGGTTCACTCCCGGGAATGCGGGAACCACATTGGTGGGGAGGCTCTAGCATATCTAGTACTCCGCTTGGGGTATTATTGGCCAACCATCCATCAAGATGCAAAAAACTTAGTACGATCATGTGAAGCATGCCAGAAGACTACAAACTTGAGTCACCTACCGCCGGAGCGATAGTCATCCCTTAGCTCACCATACCCCTTTGTTATGTGGGGAGTCGACTTGATCGGACAGCTTCTTACTACTCCTGGTCAATCCAAGCATCATACTGTAGCGAGTGACTATTTAAAGAGGTGGGTCGAAGCTAGACCGCTTTCCCAGATATCAGAAGAAAATATAACAAGATCTTTCAAAAATAATGTAGTTTGCAGGTTCAGGACCCATCTTGCCATTGTAGCTGACCTCGGTAAGCAGTTTGATATTGTCCGGTTCAAAGACTTTTGCAAGGGCTTAGGAATCGACCTTAGGTTTGCTTTAGTAGCCCACCCCCAGACTAACGGGTTGGTGGAATCCACTAACAAGACTATTAAAAAGCTATTGAAAAAGAAGCTAGAACAGAAAAAAGGTAGATTGATCGATGAGCATCCCAAGGTCCTCTTGGCCTACCGCACAACGAGGAGAATGGCCACTGAAGAAACGCCTTATTCTTTAGCCTTCGAGGTTGAGGCAGTTCTTCCCATCGAACACAAAATGACCTTCTTTAGAGTTCAACACTTTGAACAGGGGAGCAATGAGGGTAAGCTCTGAGCTAGCCTGGATCTCTTGGAAGAAAAATAAGATCGAGTAGCAGAGAAGGTAGCAATTTACCAAAGCAAGATTCCTAGGTACTTTAACAAGAGGGTTAAAGCCCGAAACTTTAAGGAAGGGGTCCTGGTTCTTATGAAAATGACGTTGAATACCAGGAAGAGGTCAGACAGGGTCTTGGGGGCCCAACTGGGAAGAACCTTACTTAGTAAAGGTGGCGATCTGCAATGGGGCATACAAGCTCGAGGACATGAATGACCGACTCATCGATCATACATAGTATGCGGATCACCTGAGAAAATTCTACCACTGAACAGGAAACTCGTGAGCAGGCTACCTCCACCTAGTTTTTAATCTCCAGCAATAATGTACTCCATTCTTTTTATCAATAAAGCTTGTTTTTCTCCATCTTCAACTATGTTCTACAGTGATTTGGGTCTACATGGAAAATTCGACATTATCGTTCCAAGACTAGGGATTAGCCAGGGAAGCCCCCTCATTATCCCAGATGCCTCGGCCGGGCACAACCCACGCCAAGAAGGGTCTGAGTGTAAGAGCATAGTTACCATCCAGATCTCAAGACCAGGAAATAGCTGCATAGCCCTCATAATGCCTTGGTCTGGCTACCAGCCCAAGAAGGATCTGAGTGTAAGAGCATAGTTATCATCCAGATCTCAAACCAGGAAATAGTTAGATAACCTTCCTGATGCCTTGGTCGGGCTACCACCCCCAAGAAGGGTCTGAGTGTAAGAGCATAGTTGCCATCCAGATCTCAAGACCAGGAAATAGCTGGATAGTCCTCCTAATGCATTGGTCGGGCTACCACCCCCAAGAAGGGTCTGAATGTAAGAGCATAGCTGCCATTCAAATCTCAAGGCTATGAGATGGCTAGATATCCCTCCTTGATGCCTCACCCGGGTTATGACCACCTAGAGGGGCTCGAGAATGGAAAGTTGTTTTACTCCAAACGACCCAGTTGTTACTGGTCGCTATTTCTCCGTGTATATGTAGTTGCTTACTGTGACAGGTATCGACTAGCCTATAATCACACAAGGGGATTATTTACTAAAGTCATCGAGCTACAAGTTTCTGTCGAGAGTCGAAAGCTCGAGCTAGCTGTCTACTTTCACACTTAAGCAGTTTTCCTATCTTGTTACGTTTACCAAGCTCAGAGCTAGATTGTTATAGAGGTTGCACCTAGATCGAGATCAGAAATGAAGCAAGTACATGCCATTCAAAATTTGAACAAGATCTAAAGCTAACTTTCATCAATGAAATTGGAAGCCTATCCCCCGGTAAAGCTACAGCAATCAAACAGGGAGCCCAACCCCTGGTTCTGGGCTATAAAAAAAATGATGATGATGATCAAGCATGAGTAAAAATGGGATCCCCACCCCCCCTTTCCGGGCATTCAGAACAAGCTACAATAAGATGGATTCAAACTTCTACATCTTTCCGATGTCCTCCAGCATCCCCTCCCTGAGGATGAACCTCGCCCCATGTTCCTCTTTCTGGTGGTCTTTCATCCTGGTTAGCCACCTCTACCACCTCTTTCTAAGGATGCCCCTCGATTGCCTATTGCTCAGCTGGGTCCTCTTCTACAACCTCGTTGACCACTGTCATGACCTCAAGTGGTATGGCTGCATCAAGAAGCTTGGCCGTTGACTCTAGCATGATCTCTCACAGTGCTGGCTCCTCTCTTGAAGGCACCCTAGAGGGATCTCGGGCTTCGCTAAGGCCTTCTTCTACCTCCATGGGTTGAACCCCCTCGAGGATTCTCCAATATCTGACGCTGGGAAGGTTGGGATAGATGGAGGCATATCTAGTATTTCAGGCCGCTTTCAAGCTCCATCCCAGTAGAAGGACTCGCTTCATCATTTTCGGGGTGAGACAACTCTACAGCCCGAGACATAATTTCCTGCCTATCTCAACCAGCGATATTGGAGAGGTCAAATGGGAGGGGAAGGGCTTCCACGACCTGAAAGGAGGTATAGAAATACCCCTCGCTAAAAGAGGCTTCCACTTCAGCCTAAAGCTTGGCAACTTGGGCCTGCAAATCTTGGTTCTCAACATCTAGGTGCCTTTGCTTATTCCTTCCAATCATCCAGTTGGATGGCTCAACGTCTAGACCAAAGAGTTTCTTGATCAAAAGATCGCTTCAGCCTCTCATGGTCGCACTGAAGCTCAGCCAGTTGTGCTTCCATTCCCCTCTAGCTAGAGGTCATCTCTTGTACCAAGGTCGCGCCAATAATTCCATGACTCACTCAGCTTCAGCTTAGGCTGCCCGATCATGGAGAAAAGCTACCTAGTGACCCATGGCTACATGAAATCTGAAGTCCTGTAAAAGGAATTCATGTTAGGAAATGATAAATCAAGCTATTACATGAGAAAATAAAGGCCATGACTACCTCGGCTATGAGGGCAGACCTCTTGGTAAGCATGATGTCCACGGGCATTGAAGCCATCCTAGAAAGCCCGCCACCCGGGCAAGACGCAATGAACTGCTTCAGAACCTCATCCTGACCTATCGAGCCCAACTGATGGAGGGGACGAGTAGAGGGAATCTCAGGAATATGGGTCAGTTGAAGAAGTGGGTAATGTTACTGAATAAGCAATAACTGTAGCGGGGGCCACTGATGAAGGGGTGGAAGTGGCCATATCAGCGGCTTGGGTAGTGAGCCCTCATTTGATTAGTGTCTTGGAAGCTCGTGACGCAAGAATAACCATCATGGACCTAGCTTGTGTAGGAGATGGGGCTGGAGCAGGCTAAACAACAGCTAGAACGGATAGCCCCCCTTTCTCTGAGGTAACCGAGAAGACTCCCTAGGACAATCTAGCAGAAGGGAGAGGGGTCTGAGTTTGCCAAACTTTGTGGGAAGTTGGAGTAACAACAAAAACTTTTAAAAAAAAGATGTCAGAAGCAAGCCAGCTAACAGAATGAAGTGTAATAACTTAATATTACTTACGAGGGGTAGCATCGGAGATCCGCAGATATTGGTTCACCCTGCGAGAATCAAAGGGATCAGCAGTTGGATTCTTCTGATTCAGGTAGTTCCTGGTGAGGATGGTCCTCTACACCATTTCGGATTCAGAGGGTAATGAGTTCTGATCCCATGATGGTTTGTCATTGAAAGCTGTAGGAAATGTAAACTCATGCCCACCTATGAAGGTTGAGCTTCCCCAATCATCACCAGCTAAAATCCACTCCTCTTTCCAGGTTAGGTCCTTCTTTGAAGCTTCAAGGATGAAGAAATTAAGCTTGTTCTTAGCCTTGTCGTAGAATTGACCTCGTGGCTCTTCTGCTCTGGGCTCCCTAGTTATCTTACTGAGCTTGCATTGATCCCTCCATAGTATGAGGAAGCCGATTAAGTGCCTTCAGAAGTCGGGCGTCAACTGAAAAGAAGCTAATTGAATGGCATGGAGAGCCCACTGTAGGGTGGGATGGAGGGGAAGCCTGACCCCACTCTTGAGGGCCACCACGTGAATTGGAAGGACACCCTTAGAAGGGTTAAAAATGTCATAGACTCTATAAGGGATGGTGAGGGAAACGTTGTCAGGAATACCATACTTGGATCTTATACGACTAAGGGAATCCGGATCAACAATGGAATTGGGAATGACCATAAAGTCGTAGGGCGGACGCTCCACCGGAAGAGGATCGGTTGTCGTGACTTCACCCCTCCTAGCAACATTGTCTTTCACTCTTACGTCAGAATCTTTATCAACCAAGTTCAAAGGGTTGTCTGGCTTATTCGAGAACCTGGAGCCGATTGAGACATTCCTACTAGAGCGACGGCGCTGACGAACCGGGGAAGAATCCTAGTCGCTCAAAATTCCTTGCACCTATTTTTGAGGAATCAAATCGGGGCCACCAGTGCCCTTGACCATGGCGTCAATGCTTTCAGAAGAGTTCGACATTGATTGAATGAATACGGCTTGAAGATGGAGGAAAAGAGCTTGAAGGTAGATAAAAAACAAATGATGCAGCAGGAGAAGATATCAAGAGAGGGGAAGTTTAAAATTTGAAAGTGAAAGAATGCGTGAGGAAGCGGCAGTGATCTTGAATTTAAATAGAGGTTAGAGTTGTATTGACATCAGTGACATCCTCGAGGAAGATTGCCTCGAACCACGGAGAGGGCCATAACACAATCGGTTTCCTTCAATAAGCACACCAATCCAAGCTCGACACGTCACCTGAGCAATTAATGAGAGGATTTCATTCGAGATTCTCAATAATTATTTGCTAACGGAAAATTTCCCAATTAAATAAGGAATCTGACTCCAACCCCAACTCTACCACCGGTGTTCAAGTCAGAGGGTATTTCTGTTAATAGTAAAATTTGGCCAGGGAACAAAGAGAAATTTTCCACTCTCCTAGCTCGAATCAAAGCCCAAAATCACCATTCATAGGACCTCGGGCAAGCCCTAGAGCTACCCCGCAGAATCGAGGAAGGATCATCGGGCTTCAGAACTATCAGGAGTGAAGCTAGGCAAGTCCAGGTCGATCCCACACGCGAACACTGGAATCCGGGCTTCTCGAGATCACCTATCCCAGAACCTCGGTTCCTGGGGTTGGGCTCCAAAACTACCCCATGAAAGTGAGGAAATATCGTCGAGCTCAGGAAGCACTCGAAGTGAAGCCCAATAAAAACAAAAGTGAGCTCCTTCCAAATCAAGGCTTCTCGAGGTCAGATTTGACTTGTAGCTTAAGCCAGAAGCCTACCAACCTCTCCAGAAGCTAGTTGTCCCCGCCAGACATGTAGAGAGAGAACCTCTAAGCGGGTCGGATTCATGCCATAGTTGATGCTCCAATTTGATAAGGAACGCCTGTAACCAACCTAGACATGAAAGAAGAATCTCTAGTTTGACCTCCATGAACAATCATGCCATGAATAAACACAAGATCATATCCACGTTATAACAAAGATTAAATTCTGTATACGTGCGAGAAAAGAGTTTGATTCCAAAGAGGAAACAAACTTATCCCATCCTACGATAATCTTGAGTCCGTAATCTACTCGAAGTCAACGACTTTAAAATAGGGGATCCCGCCCGATAAGGAGGGAACGGATTCATAAAATCGTGGCGGGCGATTCACGAGTTTAAACCTACTTGGAACAAGTATAAATAGGTCCAAGCATGATATAGAAAAGATATAGGCAGAAGTAGAGTGAAAAGAAAGAGAATTACTTCGGGCCTAAATTTTGTGATCAGAACACGACCATCATTGTATCTACTATTCGACAAGTACGAAATTGCCACATTCCTATGTCCTAGAGAGATTGCGAGGGTATGTGAGAGATTACTATATACCGCGAGTGATCAATACTAAAGCTCTCATTTGCTATTGTCATTCAAACATTCGTTTCTATCTAAGCAAGTTAGGTATCAAAGGTGCCGACCCCAGCAACCACCTCCGTGGTAGTGGTCTCGAGAGTGTTAGTTGGAGTTTCTCACCTTGAGCAAATTTCCCGTTAACACATATAATGTATATATTATGTATAATATAATAATTATATATATATATATATATGTATAATATAATATAATATAATATAACATAATATATATATATATATGTGTTATATATAATATATGTAATAATATAATATATGTAACAATAATATATATATATATATGGGAGAACTTTAAAAGTAACCAAAAATTTAGTGTGTTTATTGTTTTTACCCAAGATTAGTAAATGTATTGTTTTTACCAATATTTCCACATTTGGGACAAAATTGCCCTTCAGTGATAATGAGTTAAAAAACAAAAAGTAAATTGAAAATGAATTAGTACATAATTGAAATAAATAAACAAATTCAAAACACAATCCCTAAAATCAAGAGTTGAGAGAGACTTGCAAGAGCTCTGTTACAAAACCGACAAGTTACGAGAGACCACACCGGATGACGACCACCACCGTGACTCGACGACGACGAGGAGGCGACCCGGACATGCAGACGGCGACGAAGGCTGTGAGAGAGACCAGGGCCGACGACGAAACGTGAAAGATGAGTGGCGATGAGAACCGACGACTTCACGAAACCTTCTCTGCCACCGACGACCACCACGAGGAGCCACCGACGACGACATGGAGATGGAGACGACGATGTCCAGTCACCAACGGTATGCACCTCTTCTTGACAATTGATTTTAGGGTTTCAACAGAAGATTGGGTTTTGGTTGATTGATTTCGAAATTGATTTTCATTTAAATATTATCAAATTGATTTTGTTAAGTTGTTAACAAATCAATTTTGTTAACTTGTAATAGATTTCGACCGACTGTGACGACGATGTGACTCTAGTCACTGGCGTCTTTGATTTCAATCACCGATGGTTTGCACTTCATCTTTATATTTGATTTTAGGGTTTTAATTTTTTTGTATTTTTGGTTGTATTTTTGGATTTGAGTAAAAAAAAAGTGATTTTGATTTCGAATTTGATTTTGTTAGATTTCGAAATTGATTTTGTTCAGTTGTGATAGATTTCAAAATTGTGTAACTCATTTTTGGCTTCCTTCAAAATTCAATCTAATGTGGAGAATGGGGAGGATGAACTTTTCTGTGTTTTTAAAATCTGTAACTAATTCATCTAAAACCCAAACCAAGTTTACTGTTTAGGAAATGATAAATATGTTCATAAACGGTGATTTTGATTCAGTTGGGCAAATAATTGTTTTCATGTTGTCATTTTATCCTTTTGCTCTGTATTATATCATTATTATTACTTTAAGTTGGGCAATAATTGTTTTCATGTTGCTTGTGTTTGGTTCTTCTCTGTTCAGTTTCTTTCTTTTTGTTCTGTGTGGTTGTTGTCTGCTTTGCTGCTTCTTTCAGCATTGTGGCGTGTCATTGGGTCTCTTTGTTTTGCTGTTGCTTGGGTTGTTGCTGTCTTGGAGGTGTGTTATGTTGTTTTGGGTTTTCAGGGTTCCAGTTCTCTTTTGGCTCTGGTTGTGGTTCTTTTCTTCGCTTCTGTTTCTGTTTTTCCAGCTGTTTAGCTATTTTTTTGCTGTTTTTTGTTCTGTTTGTTGGACGTTTGTTGTGGCCTTTGTTTGCCTTTGGGTTGTTGCCTTTGGTTGTTAATAAAGCTTTGCCTTTTCAAAAAAAAAAGGGCTTGTATAAGTAGATTGTGGTATATTAACACTGCAACCTCCTTCAGTTACCAACTATTATGTGCATTGGTTTCATCTGAGATGAGAGCATATGTCCATAAATAGTCATACATTCCTTAGAATCCAGTATAATCATCAATCCAAGCATTTCCAATATGCATTTGAAATATTGGGTCAGTACTCTTCAACTTACGTTTCATCATATGTTAGAGAAAATAAAAAATAGCTTGAAAGTTGATTGACACTCACAGCAATGTCTCGAAGGATTGTGTGTTGAATTGATGTGAACTGTTGTGTGTAATTGTTGTGAACCAGTGTGTTTAATTGGGTATTACATGTGTGTTTAATTGGGTATTACCGGTGTGTTTAATTGGGTATTACCGAGTGTGTTTAATTGGATATGAATGGTGTGTTTAATTGGGTATGAGTGGTGTGTTTAATTGGGTATGACCAGTGTGTTTAATTGGGTATGACCGGTGTGTTTCATTTGGTACTTTAAAATGTGTTTAATACAGCAAACTTAGACATTTCCATTGTTGGGATGAATGCAAAATGATGAAGTTTATCTTTGTAGAATGGTTTTGAATTATGATGTGTTACATGTTTATGAATTTCATAGGGAAAATGTGTTGTATGCTTGATTATTTTTATATGCAACTTCAGGTTCTTCTAAGAGGACCAAAGATTGTATGTGAAGCCTTATGTGCGATCGAAGGGAAGACAATTTGAGAAGGTTAGAGGAAAGGGGAACAGTTGAAAATTGTGCTTAATTGTGTGGTCGATTTGCCATTAGTCATTAATGTGATAGTTTATTCAGGTTTTAGTCTCAAATTCATTAATGATTTGCTTGTGATTTTGTGGTGGTTCCATGTTCCAAGTTTTAATTTTGTACAGATATTGAGTGTTCTGATGTTTATATATTCAATCATTTTATTGTTTCCATGAAATTGAATTGTGAAAAAAAAAACAATATTACTAGTGAATTTAATCTGCCCTCAATTGGATGTTTGCCAAGAAAATATCGGTGGAAAATTTGAATTAAATCTGTAAATTTGAATTACATCTTTACTAACACAAGTAAAGATGAATTTTGTGATTTCTTCACTTTTTAACTTATTTATTGGTTTTTTTTTTGTTAGTCTTTTTATGGTGATCCCATTTATTCATGTCCCTTGCATAGAAAATGTGTGTTATTGTTGGTTTCTATTTGTTCTTATGGGACATGTGAATGATCCTACTGTCGAAACTAATAAGTTAGAGTTTAAATCAAATTTAGCACTTAATTGTGTGGCCGAGAGATGCCTTTTTTGATACGCAGTTTTATTACGTCCTATGTTATGAATGAATTAGTGTTTTATTTTAAGTATCTTTAGTCATTTTTATTATTATGAAGATGGACGAAACCTAATTTAAAAATCTTGTATAAGAAATGAATGAGTCTCAAAATCCTCTCTTGAGAGTGGTATATTTGCTCAAAATTTTAATTTAAAAAATATTCTGTTGTGGTAACTGTAGATTCAAGAATTCCTTGTTCAAAATATTCTGTATGTATCAATTGGAAATTTTTATGAGATGTGTTGTAAAACCTATTTCCTTTCTACGGAGTGTCATGTAATTTTGCTCAAATTTTACTGACGGTGTACTTTGGATTTAGTTTCTTTGAAAAAAGAAAAAGAAAATTTATTATGTTATTTTAAAAATGCTTATTTAAAGTATACATAAATTTGGCAAGATGTTATCATGTGACGAAAAATAATTACCAAATGTATTGGAAAAATGTGTGAAAACTTGGATGAGTCACAACCCTGATATCAATTAGGAAAAAATGTCCTAAAAACACATTTTTGACATTTAGTTAGGCATCTCATATTACATGACAGTAATTTACAAAATCAATTTTATAGCATCACCATAATTTACATCATCTAAAACATTCAAAGTTTGTGGGATAGAACTTTGACAATGTTTGTTTCACCACCCTCATAAACGTTCTTCATCCTTTTCTAATGGTTTTCATCAAAATCTTATTTTAATACCATATAGTTTATTTATAAAAAAAAACATATAGTTTCAGCAGGTATGAGATCCAACACATTTCTTCATGCTATATTCATTTTTGTAACGTTTAGAGTTGATTCTATTACGTTACAAAATCACTCAAAATTCACTTTATAACGTTACATAGTCGGGGTTCGATACGAAAAAACATGCATGACTTACACTTGATAACTATTATATAGTTTCATGCGAAATATTTTTATTATTTTTTTAGTTGGATAAACTGTTATTGCTCTTAGTGACACTTTTGCTGCATAAAATTAGGAAAAATTAAACACACCAGACATTGAAAACCTGATATCAATTAGGAAAAATTGACCTAAAAGCACTTCTTTTTGGCATTTAATTAGACATCTCATGTTACATGACAATAATTTACAAAATCAATATATCATTTTCATGGCCTCACCATATTTTACATAATCCACAACATTCAAAGGTTGTGGGACAAAACTTTAACAAACTCTGTTTCACCACCTTCATAAAAGTTCCCTGTCCATTTCTCACTATAATTGATTACCAATTTCGTAGAGTCCACTTCTGCATGTCAACAAAAAAATTCTCACAATTAAAACTAGTGTGTTTAATTGATGAGAAAGATAAATAGATGCTGATTAAACACACCAAACCAACTCGATTATACACACCAAGGAAAATCAATTAAAGACACTATGACAACCCATAATCAAACACACTAGAGCAATCCAATTCAACACACAAGAGCAACACCAAGTGTAAATCAATTAAATACACTATTAAACATCATTTAAACATACCAAGGCATTAAACACACAATCGTAACCCAAATTTAATACACTAGGTGTAACCCAATTATACTTACCATGACAAACCAATTAAACACATCAGGACAAATCAATTAAATACACCATGACAGTCCAATTAAACACACCAGGGTAAATCATTTAAACACACTAGTTCAACCCAATTAAACACACAAGTTCATCAATTAAACACAAATATATTTCGAACCGAATTAAACACATCAATTCAATTCAATTAAACACAAACCTATTTCGAAGACAATTAAACACACTAATCCATGTGAATGTGGTTTGGATAAGAAATTAAACACACGATGTGGTCAGTAATTAAACAGACAAGGTCCAAACAAGTAAACACACCATATGACACCAACAATTAAACACACCAGTTGAATTCAATTAAACACACAAATTTCCAACCCAATCAAACACACCAATACTGTCTAATTAAACACACAACTATTTCTTACTCAATTTAACACATCAGTACTACCCAATAAACACACATATTTCAAATCCAATTTAACATACCTATTTCAAATTCAATTAAACATATCAGTACTATCCAATTAAACACACACATATTTTCAACTCAATTAAACAATGCATGAAAGTCAAACAAATACAAAGCAGTCATCGATAGACAATAGTAATGATATAGTCACAATGTATCAAAAAAAAGTATCATCAATAACAACACAAAATAGTAAAAACATTTATACAAAAAAAAAAGAGAAACCCAATCAAACAATGCATAAAAACCAACAAATATAAAGCAACCATAGATGGACAACAACTTGATGAATTAACGTCATCAAGAATATACGTTTCGAAAACGTTTAATAAGCTCCAAAAATCATCGACCTTCGATCAACATTGAATAAATATCAAGTTGTACAATAATCGATCTCCAAAAAACTTACAAGAATCACCCATCAGATTCTAATATAAAAATAATAATAAAGAAACCCTTTAATTAATAATGTGATTCTAATAACAAAAAAAATAATAAAACCCTAACTCAATCTCCATATACATTTCTAATCTCAGTTCATGATCTCAAAAACATGTAAACCAAATCAACCGCATCTCTAATGATTCAAAACAGAACAAAAACAAAAAACAAAAACACAAAAGCATTGATTAGAAATGGAGTTTGAGAACAACATTCACAGTTTTGATGAGATCAACATTCATAAATGGAGGTTTAGATCAACATTCATTCAGACATTGATCATAATTGGTACGAATTTGAACAATCCTAACCTTAACACTTAAAAAACCGCAAATCGTAAGATTTGTAAAGGGATTTCATTCAAAATAAATGTATAAATCTGTTAAGTACATATACAATCTTCAATTCGAATCAACAAAATCCATTTCACCCAAAAATCCAAACCAGGGTAAACCAAATTAAACACACCAGACCAACTAAATTAAACACATCAGGCCAACCCAATTACACATGCCAAGGCAAACCAAATTAAACACACCAGACCAACTAAATTAAACACACCAGACGAACCCAATTACACACACCACGATAAACCAATTAAATACACCAGGGAAACAACAATTAAATACGAAGGAAACAACAATTAAATGTCCAAGAGCAAATCAAATTAAACACACCAGGGTAAAGCGATTAAACACCCCATGTCATACCAAATTAAACATAGCAATGCACACCACATTAAACACATAATGACAAACCAATTAAACACACCACATAAACAAAATTAAACACACCAAGGCAAAGCAATTTACACACACCATGACAATACAAATTACACACCAGAGATAATAAATTAAACACACCGAACGTAATTAATTAATCACACCACTGGTTATCATTTAAACACACTAACGTAAACCATCTCCTTCAACCTTCATTCATCATTTCATCTGCATATGAAACAAAATAAAATAGGGTTTCTAATACATACCTCTAGAAGAAGAACCTGTAGCATCTTGATTCATCATAACAACCTAAGCCAAATAGTGAAATACGAATTTCAATCCATTAAATTCGAAGTAAAATATGAATCTCCGAAAAATCAAAACTGAAGATTGAAGATCGAAGATCGAAAATCTAAATCCCAATCCATGAAATACGTTTCTAATTCAAAGCAAAATCCATGAGATTGAAGATCAAAATTGAAGATGCTTGTGTTGTGATTTGAAGAAACTGAAGATACTTGTGTTAGCAACCCAATTTCAGATAAAAAGAGAGAAAAGAACGTGAAAGAGGATAGAGAGAAAGACGGTGAAAGAGCAAAGAGAGAGAAAGAGATATTGTCTTAATGTCTTGATAAATAGAGAGAGAAGAGAGACTTTTCAGATAAAAAGAAAAAAAATAAAACAATGAATAAATGAAGGGCATTTCAGTCCTCACAGCCAATTATTGGGTAAAAACAATAAAAATACTAATCATGAGTAAAAACAATAAACCTCTTAATTTTTTGACTAAAAAGAGGTATTTCCTCTTAAATTATTAGAACAAAAGAGAGAGATATGTGCCTAAACTGCGTAATAGATGAGGCTCAAAGGTGCCGCACCTTCTACGTCAAACCACTTCATCTCTCCTCCTCACTTTTCCAAATCTTCACACTATTCAACTTATCTTCAATTTACTGCATTAATTTAATAATATATAAATTTAGAAGAAAATACCCCCTTTTAATAAAAAAATAATAGTAAGGAGGATTGTTGTTTTAATCCAATGTTAATATTTTTTATGGTTTTTATCCCATAATTGACCGTGAGACCTAATTGCTTTTTATTATTTTCTTTACCTCTACTCTTTCTTTTGTTCAAAATCATTTTTTTTTCTTCGTTTTCTCTTATCCTTCTTTCTCTCTTCAATCTCTTATGTCTTTCACGCCTCTATCCTCTCTCCTCACTCCTCACTCCTCTCTTAACCATATTTTTTTTATAACCAGAGCTTCTCTCTCATGTATCTCTCATCTTTAATCCAAACATTTTTTTCCCTCTTCCCTCTCCATTGGTTTGCAGATCTGGATTGTTGTTCGGATTTGAGTGTTAGTTGTTGATTTTAACAGTGGTTGTGGTTGTATTTAAATTTGGGTATTGTTTGTTTAAAAAAATATCAGATTTCGTTTTGTTTAAAAAAAATCATGATTTTATTTTTATTTTGAAAACTTTTCAGATTATGTTTCTAGATTTTTTTTAAAAATCTAGATTATGTTTGTTATTTTTTTTCCATATTTGATTTTGTTTTAAGAAAAATTCCAAGTTTTTTTTTATTTTGAAATATTTCCAGATTATGTTTGTTGACGTCGATTTCCGGATGTATGGAAAAAGTCAACAATAATTGGATTTTAGCTGTGATTTCAAATAGAGAGAAGGAGAAAGTAAGCGGACGTAAATTTTACTTGGTAAAACTCCGATGATCGGAGAAACGTCCACGAGTGGCTGAATAATCAACCAAGCCAAAATCCACTATTGAAAAGATTTACAACTCTCGATCTCTCTTTTTCTATCTGTATTTTTCTATATGTTTTATGTGTATATTTTGTGACGAGATTATGAGTCTATTTATATGTTCACAGAACCTTAATCCTCTTTATACAAGCAATAAAATATATTTGTATTTAACTATGATTGGTTACCCGTTTAAAGCAGTCTGTCTTCTTTCCTATTTCGGAGACTTGTATTGAGATCGAATGGGACCCTAGTGATGTAGTCCAATTAGGACTTATTTCCTTATAAAAACGTAGTCTTTTTGAAGAAACAAAATTGTTGCTTGATTTGGAACCCTTTCTGTTTGGTATTCTATTCTTCTTGGAATTCTTCTTTGATGTGGGTATCTTCACGTATTTTAATAACTTGACTTGTGAGTCACACAGAGTTTCTTTATTTGGTTTTCTTCATGTTTATCCACGAGTAGAACATGATATTAGCTGGTCCTGAATGACGTCATCTGATTTCAAGTAGAACATGTCATCAACTAACCCCGAGCATCGTTAACTGACCCCGAGTAGTATATGACGTCAATTGACCCCGAGTAGATTTTGTTCAATACTTGTTTACTCGGACTTTTCTTCTTTGGTAATGGCTTGTATGATATTTTCTGAATGATTATTCGGATGTCCACCTGTCAATTTTATCCTCTTTGTCAATGACGTGTACATCCGATAAAATTCACATACGATAAGACCCCCTTAAAATATTTTTGCCGAACAGGGTTTCGTTCCGGGCAAGAGCATTTTAATCAACCCTTAAATTTTTCGTCTCTGTAATGCCAGGGTAAATGTCTTGTCATAATGGCGTGTCTTAATGGTGACCATATAAATTCAATTTGCCTCCTCACGCGAGATCTCAATGATTGCGAAGTTTTGGAGTTCTAACGGTTTTAGCCAGTTCTTCTCTTAACACGTGTCCTCTACCGCTTCATTTCTCGATGCTATTTATGAGAAACGACCTACGCGTCTCCTAGTGAGCCGTCTACGTCATCAAATTTGTCATTGATTTTTCTCGCCTTGAGATCCTAGGGTTTCGTGCTATTACCCCTTTAAATTCTCCACTGAGGAGTTGCATTGGTTCATTCTCAGAGACTCAAACCAGAAATTTTTCCAGCCTAGATTTCTTTACGCATACACTCTCTATTCTCCATTGAGGATTTTGCATTAGATTTCTTTATTTAAGGTTAGTTTTAATGAATCCAACTTCCTGTCATCGAAGTTTTAGTATAGCTCTCGTAGCGCTCGATCGTGGGGATTTTCAACAGGTTTCTTGCGCTCGAAGATTGTTGGGGGAAATTCCCCCGACGAACCTCATTTTTTAAAAGTCGACGTTTCTGGGCTTTACCCCGACGTCCATTTTAGTTCTATATCCAGTTCTGATTCTGATTCATCTAGTTATGAATCTGTCATTTCTAATCACAGGGTACCACTTCGATCAAGGATGAGAGAACATCAAAGTAAAAGTGAAGTCCATAAGTACAATTCGGGCAGCGTTCGGATTAGCGAGCAAATTATTAACGAGAAGGACGTTGAAGAGGAGTTCAGAAAATCTCATCTTTCTTTTTCTGTTGTTCGCCCGAGTGGGTTAGACACCGAACCGAATATGGTCGGGGTAGATGAGATCAGGAAATATCGTGTCCGATTCGACTTGGATAATTCAGTTACTCTGATTTTTACTGGTGATAGAGCTACGTGGAACCCTTCCCCGGGCATGGTGGCAATCTTTGGGTCCATGCTTTGTTGCAGCGTTAATCTTCCTCTTTAGCCGTTCATTGCCTGGTTTCTGGCTGAAGCAGAGATTGCTCCAGCTCAATTGGCCCTGAATAGCTACAAGATCTTGATGTGCATGTGGCACATATGGAGCCGAATGAACCTGTCACCGCCTTCCCCTAGTGAAATCAGGCACTTCTTCACGCTAAGGCAGTCTGGTAAGACAGGGACTTATTTTCTCATGTTTAACCCGTCAGATTGATGGGTCCCCGAGGGGACAAAGGTGAATCGGGAAGTTGACACCTCTGATGACACCGAAAAGAGGGGCTTTGTATGGGGATTTCCTTCGTCCAACAAATATTGAAAGAACAATTGGTTTTTTACCGGAGGAAACCTAGGTCTTGAAGTCACTCTTTCGGTTGGGGAAACTCAGAGGGTGCTGAAAGTTTCCCATTTTTTCTGTTCCCCCAAGGTATAAAACAAGAAAAAACTTGAATTCAGCGATACTGAGCTGACCAGACTTGCTCGGGTAACAGTTCACACTCTAGAGAAAAAGAGCAAGTCTTATCTTTTCAATGAGACGAAGATGATAGAACTCGGCTTCTTTAGGTAGATTTCAGGTTACCGCAGGCGATGTAAGTGATCTTTGTACCTCTTTTTTTTATATATTCTGACATGATTCCCCTTTTTCTTATAAGTGTATGACTCGGACATCGTCTGTGACCTTCAAGCTCGTCAAGTGAAGTTGATTCTTCAAGCGAGCCAAAAAGAAACTTCTCGTCAGAGCAAAGAGGGCATTGCCCCACCTGAGTCAGATGAGGATCCTAATGAAACTGACGAGCATATTCTCGAAAGTGTCCCTGGGGAAGTCATCCTACCGACCGTAGGGGAGTCTAGTGGTCCGAGTGGCCATACCCAGGAGTTGCCTGAAGATGGATGGAGGTAGGGTGATGGTCTTAGTGAGAGGCCTGGTGAATCGAGCTCCCCGATTATGGTCTCTACCAAGCGGACAGACTCCGGTGATAGAGGTTAAACCTGTGAGGGACAAGTACATACAGATCCTGACTTTTTTGAATTCTTCCGAGATGATGTTCAGGAAGATCCCGCAACTGATCTCAGCTTTCACCGTACTCGGGCTGAGAAACAAAAAGCGGTCGACTCTCCTACTCACCCTTACAAGGTCCCTCAAGTAGTTTCATTTATTAAATCAAGTGATGAAGATGCCGATGCTGAGATTCCCCCAAGCGTTCATGTTGAAGCATCGACAAGGGTGGAAGCTTCTGGTCCGGACAAAGACTCCTTACCTCCTGAGGCTAAAGATGCTAGAGCTAAACCCTCGGGAGGCCTTTCCTATCATTACCCTCAGGATATGTTGCGGGCGATGTCATCCGGTCAGGTTTTTATCGGGGATGACCACTGGAGCTGTTTTTAGAATGGCTCTTTAACGGACCGTCATCTGAATATTTTCAATGGTGCATCTTTTGTAAGTTATTCCTAACTCTTCAATTTTCTTTCTTGCTTGCTAGATTTTTAATTAAACTTTTTTTTATAGATGCTGGCCGAGTTAGTTGAGCTGGTTCAGACGCAACAGCATCAAGATGATCGAATAAGGCGTTTTGAGGCTCAGCTGAAAGAAAGTGAGGATAGCCGTGCTCGGGTTGAATCGGCTTACCAAAGGGAGGTGGGCTCTGCCCAAGTGTTTACCGACCACTGTTTGGCGAAGCAAGTGGAGGCTGAGGAAAGAGCTTCTTTGGCAGAGGAGAAGGCTATGTCATTGCAAAACTTGTTGTCTTCTGCCCAGGAATCAAGGCTTAAGGCCGACCAGGAAGCGGAGCAGTCAAAGTTGGCGTATGAAAAGAAAATTGAAGACTTGGAGCGCCCGACTTTGACAGTCGAATCCTTATCCATAGAGGCCATGTTGGAACTTGAAGTCCAGGGAGTTGATTGTTTTAAAAGATCCTCTGCTTACGATGCCATTCTCCTTCGGGAATTTCAGCGAGGGCTAGTTTCAGCTGGTGAGTTTTTTAAGGTCAAGAATTGGGCAACTGAAAAAGCCCAAATCAACTGGGAGCTGTCGATCAAGAATCATGTGGATCGGTCCCTGGAATCTCTTCAGACTCAGATGAAGAAGTGGAGAGCTTATTGCCGTAGTCGAGGTAAAGAGACTCATCCCATGCATTTGGAGGTTCCATCCGAGCACTTCTTCTCGACCTTTTATGCCAGTCAGGAGTCGATCGTGGAAGGTGTGGTGCCTGATGTCGGACCGATCCCGAGAGAAGATTACAGTAAATGGATGGATGATTCGATCGATACGATCGCTTGGCCTTCCAATGAAAGTCTGCTCCGCGAATAATGATGGGTTCACACACTTGAAGAGATACCACATACTATATATTATTATTAGAATTATAATTTGGTGAATTGTTTGTGATCACAGGTAACGAATCTATGTTTCTCACTTTCAAGTAAAGAAACAATGCCTAATTGATTGAGATGCCCACTGCTAGCTACAATTTCCCAACATATCACTGTGGTATTAATGTTTTGTCACCAGTAGTTTGGCTATTAGTTGGCACCTAGATGATAATGGTTGTGTGTTCCTTAGGTGGGATGACCGGTTGTTTGATGGATGTTATTATGACCGGTTGTATAATTATTTCGTATATATATATATATAATTATAAATTATAAATTATAAATTTAAGTGGGTGAAAATAAATATTGCAAACATATGAAAATATTTTAAGAGATGGGAGGATCAAATTACATATGTAAAAGTTCTTTAGTTTTGATGCTTTCAGTTAATCTACCAGACATGTTTTTACTGTTTTTACTTTTAGAATTCAGCATTAAGTGAAGCTACCAGAGGTGTTTTTGCTGTTTTCATTTTCAGAATATAGCTTTTAGTATATTCTACCAAACGAGTTTTTAAAATTTGAAATTGAAACCAAAAACACTGTTTCCATTTTCATTTTGATTTTCGAAAAACAACAACTGAAAAATATTTACCGGACGAGCCCTTATTTTCTTTGTTTTTATTTTGGTTTTTCAAAATACAAAATCAACAATTTTTTTTTCCTTTTTTTTCACTTTGAACGCAGGTCTCATCTTCTCTCATCTTCATCTCATTTTTTCATCTTTTTACTTTCCAGTTCTCATATTCTCTAATCTTCGTCTGCTTCTTCCTTCATTCTTATTCTTTCTTCTTTCTTCTCATCTTCGGCCCTCTATGTCTTTATCTGCTTCTTCTTGTAAGATTTTTATAAACATTGTGAGCAACATATGACATTATACTTTGAGTTTATGAAAAACCGAATTGATTGGAATGTTTAAGTAAGTGAGAGTTGACCGGATAAAGCCCGTTTGATTGTGATCAATATTGTTGGGCTCGGTGCACCTTAACTACATTAAATAAATGTGGAATATGGTATGGGCTATTGTATATGTGTGAGCATAGTATTCCTTTTAGGATTAATCATCATATTAAGGTTTTGAGAATCCTTTATAGGTTAGGATTCTATGAAGTTATACTATTTATAGGGGGTCTCTTCTCTCACTCACATAATGTATAACAAAATTGTCTCCTCATTAGGCAATCTGAGAAAGGTGACAAGAGAGTAGAAGACTCTATATTGTTTTCTTTATTTTCTTTCTAGGTTATTGTTATTATGCTATTCAATGGATTCAGGATTCAACTCTCTAAGAATTGGATGGTTTCCACTGCGATTCCAAGTACGCGTCTATTTATACTTATGTATACAATCTGAGGTTTAATTATCTTTATATATATAATGCTTACAGTGGTATCAGAGCCAACTCGTATTATTGCATAGTTTGAATGATTTTGATATTGTATCTGTGTGTTCTTTTTACACACACCGGATGGATTGAGTTAAATTATTGTTGACATTAATTAAATCCGTATATGATTTGTGTGATGATTTTACATGCTGTCAAAGTTAGATATCACTATATTTGAATGGGGACTCACGGTCTCACTTCTTATGAACAACACACACAATTGCATCTGATTGTATAGATTGTCTGAATCATAGAATTTTTTTTTATTGAATTGAATTATTTTATTGTAAAAAAAAGCATGAGCAATTTTGGTTTTGTATGTAGTCTGGTGGAGATGATTTATTAACCGAGTCAAGCTAGTGGCTGATTCTAGTTTTGGGAAGATCCAGATCTGATTGTATTTAGAATTAGTCACACCATATGCAGATCGATAGGTCTTGCATCAGACTCACCATATTAGGGGTCAATAGATCCACACCCGCACATCAGAGGTGATTCTTCTGCATCAGACTCATCCAAATGTGGGTCGTTCTTCGCAAACCCACGCGTTGGTGGGCGGCCCTCGACTTCCTCGGAGACGTGGTTGGTCGTCGCTTTTCCGATGACATAGTGTTTCGTCATTAAGCAAAAGATCCATACAAAACCGATCTGTCTTGGGTCTTCAAGATCCATAATTTTTCACAAATTGAACAATATAGGTCGTTGTTTTCAAAAGATTCGAAAACAAGTCCAGGCACCGACCGACTTGTGTGGCACCTCATCGGAAACGGTGTGGGTTTTGTCCACCGGCGTTCTGATGGAAAATAAGCAAGTTTTGGGCGGCGGCACAGACAAGAAACCTAGGGTTTCACGAATTGATTTTGGTACGGGCCAACTTTTGGAAATTAGATATAGTTTTGGACTGTTTTGAAAATTTTCTAGGTCATTTTAGAATTAACAAAAAATGAGGTATCTATGTGTAATTGTTCACGTGTTGGGGCTGTTTTTTAATTTTTTTGGTGTCTATTACAATTAATTATAACATTGAGATATCTATATGTAATTGTTCAAGTGTTGGGGTAGATTCATAATTTCAGAAAGTATTTAGGGTCAATTTAATATTTTGATAAATATAGGGGCCAATTTGAAATTTATCAAAATCTGAGGCAATTTTAAAAAAATTTAATTTTTTTATGAGAATAACTGATTTCGGATGATTATGTTTCACGTAGTGACTAATTATTTAGTTTTCATAATAATTATTAGTTTGTTTAAAATCAATAATTGATAGAATTTTCTCATGAATCGGATGACTATGTTTTCACGTAGTGAACTAGTCATTAAGATTTTTGAGAATTTTATCGGTTATCGATTATTAATGATTTTGATTCAATAATTGATAAAATTTTCTCGTGAATCAAATGATTAGGTTTCACTTCGTAACTAATCATTAAGATTTTGAAAAATTCGTCGGTTATCGATTATTGATGAGGTTAAAATTAATAATATATTTTGAAATTCCTCGTGAATCGGATGATTATGTTTATTGTTTTTACCCAAGATTAGTAAATGTATTGTTTTTACCAATATTTCCACATTTGGGACAAAATTGCCCTTCAGTGATAATGAGTTAAAAAACAAAAAGTAAATTGAAAATGAATTAGTACAGAATTGAAATAAATAAACAAATTCAAAACACAATCCCTAAAATCAAGAGTTGAGAGAGACTTGCAAGAGCTCTGTTACAAAACCGACAAGTTACGAGAGACCACACCGGATGACAACCACCACCGTGACTCGACGACGACGAGGAGGCGACCCGGACATGCAGACGGCGACGAAGGCTGTGAGAGAGACCAGGGCCGACGACGAAACGTGAAAGATGAGTGGCGATGAGAACCGACGACTTCACGAAACCTTCTCTGCCACCGACGACCACCACGAGGAGCCACCGACGACGACATGGAGATGGAGACGACGATGTCCAGTCACCAACGGTAAGCACCTCTTCTTGACAATTGATTTTAGGGTTTCAACAGAAGATTGGGTTTTGGTTGATTGATTTCGAAATTGATTTTCATTTAAATATTATCAAATTGATTTTGTTAAGTTGTTAACAAATCAATTTTGTTAACTTGTAATAGATTTCGACCGACTGTGACGACGATGTGACTCTAGTCACTGGCGTCTTTGATTTCAGTCACCGATGGTTTGCACTTCATCTTTATATTTGATTTTAGGGTTTTAATTTGTTTGTATTTTTGGTTGTATTTTTGGATTTGAGTAAAAAAAAGTGATTTTGATTTCGAATTTGATTTTGTTAGATTTCGAAATTGATTTTGTTCAGTTGTGATAGATTTCAAAATTGTGTAACTCATTTTTGGCTTCCTTCAAAATTCAATCTAATGTGGAGAATGGGGAGGATGAACTTTTCTGTGTTTTTAAAATCTGTAACTAATTCATCTAAAACCCAAACCAAGTTTACTGTTTAGGAAATGATAAATATGTTCATAAACAGTGATTTTGATTCAGTTGGGCAAATAATTGTTTTCATGTTGTCATTTTATCCTTTTGCTCTGTATTATATCATTATTATTACTTTAAGTTGGGCAATAATTGTTTTCATGTTGCTTGTGTTTGGTTCTTCTCTGTTCAGTTTCTTTCTTTTTGTTCTGTGTGGTTGTTGTCTGCTTTGCTGCTTCTTTCAGCATTGTGGCGTGTCATTGGGTCTCTTTGTTTTGCTGCTGCTTGGGTTGTTGCTGTCTTGGAGGTGTGTTATGTTGTTTTGGGTTTTCAGGGTTCCAGTTCTCTTTTGGCTCTGGTTGTGGTTCTTTTCTTCGCTTCTGTTTCTGTTTTTCCAGCTGTTTAGCTATTTTTTTGCTGTTTTTTGTTCTGTTTGTTGGACGTTTGTTGTGGCCTTTGTTTGCCTTTGGGTTGTTGCCTTTGGTTGTTAATAAAGCTTTGCCTTTTCAAAAAAAAAGGGCTTGTATAAGTAGATTGTGGTATATTAACACTGCAACCTCCTTCAGTTACCAACTATTATGTGCATTGGTTTCATCTGAGATGAGAGCATATGTCCATAAATAGTCATACATTCCTTAGAATCCAGTATAATCATCAATCCAAGCATTTCCAATATGCATTTGAAATATTGGGTCAGTACTCTTCAACTTACGTTTCATCATATGTTAGAGAAAATAAAAAATAGCTTGAAAGTTGATTGACACTCACAGCAATGTCTCGAAGGATTGTGTGTTGAATTGATGTGAACTGTTGTGTGTAATTGTTGTGAACCAGTGTGTTTAATTGGGTATTACATGTGTGTTTAATTGGGTATTACCGGTGTGTTTAATTGGGTATTACCGAGTGTGTTTAATTGGATATGAATGGTGTGTTTAATTGGGTATGAGTGGTGTGTTTAATTGGGTATGACCGGTGTGTTTAATTGGGTATGACCGGTGTGTTTCATTTGGTACTTTAAAATGTGTTTAATACAGCAAACTTAGACATTTCCATTGTTGGTATGAATGCAAAATGATGAAGTTTATCTTTGTAGAATGGTTTTGAATTATGACGTGTTACATGTTTATGAATTTCATAGGGAAAATGTGTTGTATGCTTGATTATTTTTATATGCAACTTCAGGTTCTTCTAAGAGGACCAAAGATTGTATGTGAAGCCTTATGTGCGATCGAAGGGAAGACAATTTGAGAAGGTTAGAGGAAAGGGGAACAGTTGAAAATTGTGCTTAATTGTGTGGTCGATTTGCCATTAGTCATTAATGTGATAGTTTATTCAGGTTTTAGTCTCAAATTCATTAATGATTTGCTTGTGATTTTGTGGTGGTTCCATGTTCCAAGTTTTAATTTTGTACAGATATTGAGTGTTCTGATGTTTATATATTCAATCATTTTATTGTTTCCATGAAATTGAATTGTGAAAAAAAAAACAATATTACTAGTGAATTTAATCTGCCCTCAATTGGATGTTTGCCAAGAAAATATCGGTGGAAAATTTGAATTAAATCTGTAAATTTGAATTACATCTTTACTAACACAAGTAAAGATGAATTTTGTGATTTCTTCACTTTTTAACTTATTTATTGGTTTTTTTTTGTTAGTCTTTTTATGGTGATCCCATTTATTCATGTCCCTTGCATAGAAAATGTGTGTTATTGTTGGTTTCTATTTGTTCTTATGGGACATGTGAATGATCCTACTGTCGAAACTAATAAGTTAGAGTTTAAATCAAATTTAGCACTTAATTGTGTGGCCGAGAGATGCCTTTTTTGATACGTAGTTTTATTACCTCCTATGTTATGAATGAATTAGTGTTTTATTTTAAGTATCTTTAGTCATTTTTATTATTATGAAGATGGACGAAACCTAATTTAAAAATCTTGTATAAGAAATGAATGAGTCTCAAAATCCTCTCTTGAGAGTGGTATATTTGCTCAAAATTTTAATTTAAAAAATATTCTGTTGTGGTAACTGTAGATTCAAGAATTCTTTGTTCAAAATATTCTGTATGTATCAATTGGAAATTTTTATGAGATGTGTTGTAAAACCTATTTCCTTTCTACGGAGTGTCATGTAATTTTGCTCAAATTTTACTGACGGTGTACTTTGGATTTAGTTTCTTTGAAAAAAGAAAAAGAAAATTTATTATGTTATTTTAAAAATGCTTATTTAAAGTATACATAAATTTGGCAAGATGTTATCATGTGACGAAAAATAATTACCAAATGTATTGGAAAAATGTGTGAAAACTTGGATGAGTCACAACCCTGATATCAATTAGGAAAAAATGTCCTAAAAACACATTTTTGACATTTAGTTAGGCATCTCATATTACATGACAGTAATTTACAAAATCAATTTTATAGCATCACCATAATTTACATCATCTAAAACATTCAAAGTTTGTGGGATAGAACTTTGACAATGTTTGTTTCACCACCCTCATAAACGTTCTTCATCCTTTTCTAATGGTTTTCATCAAAATCTTATTTTAATACCATATAGTTTATTTATAAAAAAAAAAACATATAGTTTCAGCAGGTATGAGATCCAACACATTTCTTCATGCTATATTCATTTTTGTAACGTTTAGAGTTGATTCTATTACGTTACAAAATCACTCAAAATTCACTTTATAACGTTACATAGTCGGGGTTCGATACGAAAAAACATGCATGACTTACACTTGATAACTATTATATAGTTTCATGCGAAATATTTTTATTATTTTTTTAGTTGGATAAACTGTTATTGCTCTTAGTGACACTTTTGCTGCATAAAATTAGGAAAAATTAAACACACCAGACATTGAAAACCTGATATCAATTAGGAAAAATTGACCTAAAAGCACTTCTTTTTGGCATTTAATTAGACATCTCATGTTACATGACAATAATTTACAAAATCAATATATCATTTTCATGGCCTCACCATATTTTACATAATCCACAACATTCAAAGGTTGTGGGACAAAACTTTAACAAACTCTGTTTCACCACCTTCATAAAAGTTCCCTGTCCATTTCTCACTATAATTGATTACCAATTTCGTAGAGTCCACTTCTGCATGTCAACAAAAAAATTCTCACAATTAAAACTAGTGTGTTTAATTGATGAGAAAGATAAATAGATGCTGATTAAACACACCAAACCAACTCGATTATACACACCAAGGAAAATCAATTAAAGACACTACGACAACCCATAATCAAACACACTAGAGCAATCCAATTCAACACACAAGAGCAACACCAAGTGTAAATCAATTAAATACACTATTAAACATCATTTAAACATACCAAGGCATTAAACACACAATCGTAACCCAAATTTAATACACTAGGTGTAACCCAATTATACTTACCATGACAAACCAATTAAACACATCAGGACAAATCAATTAAATACACCATGACAGTCCAATTAAACACACCAGGGTAAATCATTTAAACACACTAGTTCAACCCAATTAAACACACAAGTTCATCAATTAAACACAAATATATTTCGAACCGAATTAAACACATCAATTCAATTCAATTAAACACAAACCTATTTCGAAGACAATTAAACACACTAATCCATGTGAATGTGGTTTGGATAAGAAATTAAACACACGATGTGGTCAGTAATTAAACAGACAAGGTCCAAACAAGTAAACACACCATATGACACCAACAATTAAACACACCAGTTGAATTCAATTAAACACACAAATTTCCAACCCAATCAAACACACCAATACTGTCTAATTAAACACACAACTATTTCTTACTCAATTTAACACATCAGTACTACCCAATAAACACACATATTTCAAATCCAATTTAACATACCTATTTCAAATTCAATTAAACATATCAGTACTATCCAATTAAACACACACATATTTTCAACTCAATTAAACAATGCATGAAAGTCAAACAAATACAAAGCAGTCATCGATAGACAATAGTAATGATATAGTCACAATGTATCAAAAAAAAGTATCATCAATAACAACACAAAATAGTAAAAACATTTATACAAAAAAAAAAGAGAAACCCAATCAAACAATGCATAAAAACCAACAAATATAAAGCAACCATAGATGGACAACAACTTGATGAATTAACGTCATCAAGAATATACGTTTCGAAAACGTTTAATAAGCTCCAAAAATCATCGACCTTCGATCAACATTGAATAAATATCAAGTTGTACAATAATCGATCTCCAAAAAACTTACAAGAATCACCCATCAGATTCTAATATAAAAATAATAATAAAGAAACCCTTTAATTAATAATGTGATTCTAATAACAAAAAAAATAATAAAACCCTAACTCAATCTCCATATACATTTCTAATCTCAGTTCATGATCTCAAAAACATGTAAACCAAATCAACCGCATCTCTAATGATTCAAAACAGAACAAAAACAAAAAACAAAAACACAAAAGCATTGATTAGAAATGGAGTTTGAGAACAACATTCACAGTTTTGATGAGATCAACATTCATAAATGGAGGTTTAGATCAACATTCATTCAGACATTGATCATAATTGGTACGAATTTGAACAATCCTAACCTTAACACTTAAAAAACCGCAAATCGTAAGATTTGTAAAGGGATTTCATTCAAAATAAATGTATAAATCTGTTAAGTACATATACAATCTTCAATTCGAATCAACAAAATCCATTTCACCCAAAAATCCAAACCAGGGTAAACCAAATTAAACACACCAGACCAACTAAATTAAACACATCAGGCCAACCCAATTACACATGCCAAGGCAAACCAAATTAAACACACCAGACCAACTAAATTAAACACACCAGACGAACCCAATTACACACACCACGATAAACCAATTAAATACACCAGGGAAACAACAATTAAATACGAAGGAAACAACAATTAAATGTCCAAGAGCAAATCAAATTAAACACACCAGGGTAAAGCGATTAAACACCCCATGTCATACCAAATTAAACATAGCAATGCACACCACATTAAACACATAATGACAAACCAATTAAACACACCACATAAACAAAATTAAACACACCAAGGCAAAGCAATTTACACACACCATGACAATACAAATTACACACCAGAGATAATAAATTAAACACACCGAACGTAATTAATTAATCACACCACTGGTTATCATTTAAACACACTAACGTAAACCATCTCCTTCAACCTTCATTCATCATTTCATCTGCATATGAAACAAAATAAAATAGGGTTTCTAATACATACCTCTAGAAGAAGAACCTGTAGCATCTTGATTCATCATAACAACCTAAGCCAAATAGTGAAATACGAATTTCAATCCATTAAATTCGAAGTAAAATATGAATCTCCGAAAAATCAAAACTGAAGATTGAAGATCGAAGATCGAAAATCTAAATCCCAATCCATGAAATACGTTTCTAATTCAAAGCAAAATCCATGAGATTGAAGATCAAAATTGAAGATGCTTGTGTTGTGATTTGAAGAAACTGAAGATACTTGTGTTAGCAACCCAATTTCAGATAAAAAGAGAGAAAAGAACGTGAAAGAGGATAGAGAGAAAGACGGTGAAAGAGCAAAGAGAGAGAAAGAGATATTGTCTTAATGTCTTGATAAATAGAGAGAGAAGAGAGACTTTTCAGATAAAAAGAAAAAAAAATAAAACAATGAATAAATGAAGGGCATTTCAGTCCTCACAGCCAATTATTGGGTAAAAACAATAAAAATACTAATCATGAGTAAAAACAATAAACCTCTTAATTTTTTGACTAAAAAGAGGTATTTCCTCTTAAATTATTAGAACAAAAGAGAGAGATATGTGCCTAAACTGCGTAATAGATGAGGCTCAAAGGTGCCGCACCTTCTACGTCAAACCACTTCATCTCTCCTCCTCACTTTTCCAAATCTTCACACTATTCAACTTATCTTCAATTTACTGCATTAATTTAATAATATATAAATTTAGAAGAAAATACCCCCTTTTAATAAAAAAATAATAGTAAGGAGGATTGTTGTTTTAATCCAATGTTAATATTTTTTATGGTTTTTATCCCATAATTGACCGTGAGACCTAATTGCTTTTTATTATTTTCTTTACCTCTACTCTTTCTTTTGTTCAAAATCATTTTTTTTTCTTCGTTTTCCCTTATCCTTCTTTCTCTCTTCAATCTCTTATGTCTTTCACGCCTCTATCCTCTCTCCTCACTCCTCTCTTAACCATATTTTTTTTATAACCAGAGCTTCTCTCTCATGTATCTCTCATCTTTAATCCAAACATTTTTTTCCCTCTTCCCTCTCCATTGGTTTGCAGATCTGGATTGTTGTTCGGATTTGAGTGTTAGTTGTTGATTTTAACAGTGGTTGTGGTTGTATTTAAATTTGGGTATTGTTTGTTTAAAAAAATATCAGATTTCGTTTTGTTTAAAAAAAATCATGATTTTATTTTTATTTTGAAAACTTTTCAGATTATGTTTCTAGATTTTTTTTAAAAATCTAGATTATGTTTGTTATTTTTTTTCCATATTTGATTTTGTTTTAAGAAAAATTCCAAGTTTTTTTTTATTTTGAAATATTTCCAGATTATGTTTGTTGACGTCGATTTCCGGATGTATGGAAAAAGTCAACAATAATTGGATTTTAGCTGTGATTTCAAATAGAGAGAAGGAGAAAGTAAGCGGACGTAAATTTTACTTGGTAAAACTCCGATGATCGGAGAAACGTCCACGAGTGGCTGAATAATCAACCAAGCCAAAATCCACTATTGAAAAGATTTACAACTCTCGATCTCTCTTTTTCTATCTGTATTTTTCTATATGTTTTATGTGTATATTTTGTGACGAGATTATGAGTCTATTTATATGTTCACAGAACCTTAATCCTCTTTATACAAGCAATAAAATATATTTGTATTTAACTATGATTGGTTACCCGTTTAAAGCAGTCTGTCTTCTTTCCTATTTCGGAGACTTGTATTGAGATCGAATGGGACCCTAGTGATGTAGTCCAATTAGGACTTATTTCCTTATAAAAACGTAGTCTTTTTGAAGAAACAAAATTGTTGCTTGATTTGGAACCCTTTCTGTTTGGTATTCTATTCTTCTTGGAATTCTTCTTTGATGTGGGTATCTTCACGTATTTTAATAACTTGACTTGTGAGTCACACAGAGTTTCTTTATTTGGTTTTCTTCATGTTTATCCACGAGTAGAACATGATATTAGCTGGTCCTGAATGACGTCATCTGATTTCAAGTAGAACATGTCATCAACTAACCCCGAGCATCGTTAACTGACCCCGAGTAGTATATGACGTCAATTGACCCCGAGTAGATTTTGTTCAATACTTGTTTACTCGGACTTTTCTTCTTTGGTAATGGCTTGTATGATATTTTCTGAATGATTATTCGGATGTCCACCTGTCAATTTTATCCTCTTTGTCAATGACGTGTACATCCGATAAAATTCACATACGATAAGACCCCCTTAAAATATTTTTGCCGAACAGGGTTTCGTTCCGGGCAAGAGCATTTTAATCAACCCTTAAATTTTTCGTCTCTGTAATGCCAGGGTAAATGTCTTGTCATAATGGCGTGTCTTAATGGTGACCATATAAATTCAATTTGCCTCCTCACGCGAGATCTCAATGATTGCGAAGTTTTGGAGTTCTAACGGTTTTAGCCAGTTCTTCTCTTAACACGTGTCCTCTACCGCTTCATTTCTCGATGCTATTTATGAGAAACGACCTACGCGTCTCCTAGTGAGCCGTCTACGTCATCAAATTTGTCATTGATTTTTCTCGCCTTGAGATCCTAGGGTTTCGTGCTATTACCCCTTTAAATTCTCCACTGAGGAGTTGCATTGGTTCATTCTCAGAGACTCAAACCAGAAATTTTTCCAGCCTAGATTTCTTTACGCATACACTCTCTATTCTCCATTGAGGATTTTGCATTAGATTTCTTTATTTAAGGTTAGTTTTAATGAATCCAACTTCCTGTCATCGAAGTTTTAGTATAGCTCTCGTAGCGCTCGATCGTGGGGATTTTCAACAGGTTTCTTGCGCTCGAAGATTGTTGGGGGAAATTCCCCCGACGAACCTCATTTTTTAAAAGTCGACGTTTCTGGGCTTTACCCCGACGTCCATTTTAGTTCTATATCCAGTTCTGATTCTGATTCATCTAGTTATGAATCTGTCATTTCTAATCACAGGGTACCACTTCGATCAAGGATGAGAGAACATCAAAGTAAAAGTGAAGTCCATAAGTACAATTCGGGCAGCGTTCGGATTAGCGAGCAAATTATTAACGAGAAGGACGTTGAAGAGGAGTTCAGAAAATCTCATCTTTCTTTTTCTGTTGTTCGCCCGAGTGGGTTAGACACCGAACCGAATATGGTCGGGGTAGATGAGATCAGGAAATATCGTGTCCGATTCGACTTGGATAATTCAGTTACTCTGATTTTTACTGGTGATAGAGCTACGTGGAACCCTTCCCCGGGCATGGTGGCAATCTTTGGGTCCATGCTTTGTTGCAGCGTTACTCTTCCTCTTTAGCCGTTCATTGCCTGGTTTCTGGCTGAAGCAGAGATTGCTCCAGCTCAATTGGCCCTGAATAGCTACAAGATCTTGATGTGCATGTGGCACATGTGGAGCCGAATGAACCTGTCACCGCCTTCCCCTAGTGAAATCAGGCACTTCTTCACGCTAAGGCAGTCTGGTAAGACAGGGACTTATTTTCTCATGTTTAACCCGTCAGATTGATGGGTCCCCGAGGGGACAAAGGTGAATCGGGAAGTTGACACCTCTGATGACACCGAAAAGAGGGGCTTTGTATGGGGATTTCCTTCGTCCAACAAATATTGAAAGAACAATTGGTTTTTTACCGGAGGAAACCTAGGTCTTGAAGTCACTCTTTCGGTTGGGGAAACTCAGAGGGTGCTGAAAGTTTCCCATTTTTTCTGTTCCCCCAAGGTATAAAACAAGAAAAAACTTGAATTCAGCGATACTGAGCTGACCAGACTTGCTCGGGTAACAGTTCACACTCTAGAGAAAAAGAGCAAGTCTTATCTTTTCAATGAGACGAAGATGATAGAACTCGGCTTCTTTAGGTAGATTTCAGGTTACCGCAGGCGATGTAAGTGATCTTTGTACCTCTTTTTTTTATATATTCTGACATGATTCCCCTTTTTCTTATAAGTGTATGACTCGGACATCGTCTGTGACCTTCAAGCTCGTCAAGTGAAGTTGATTCTTCAAGCGAGCCAAAAAGAAACTTCTCGTCAGAGCAAAGAGGGCATTGCCCCACCTGAGTCAGATGAGGATCCTAATGAAACTGACGAGCATATTCTCGAAAGTGTCCCTGGGGAAGTCATCCTACCGACCGTAGGGGAGTCTAGTGGTCCGAGTGGCCATACCCAGGAGTTGCCTGAAGATGGATGGAGGTAGGGTGATGGTCTTAGTGAGAGGCCTGGTGAATCGAGCTCCCCGATTATGGTCTCTACCAAGCGGACAGACTCCGGTGATAGAGGTTAAACCTGTGAGGGACAAGTACATACAGATCCTGACTTTTTTGAATTCTTCCGAGATGATGTTCAGGAAGATCCCGCAACTGATCTCAGCTTTCACCGTACTCGGGCTGAGAAACAAAAAGCGGTCGACTCTCCTACTCACCCTTACAAGGTCCCTCAAGTAGTTTCATTTATTAAATCAAGTGATGAAGATGCCGATGCTGAGATTCCCCCAAGCGTTCATGTTGAAGCATCGACAAGGGTGGAAGCTTCTGGTCCGGACAAAGACTCCTTACCTCCTGAGGCTAAAGATGCTAGAGCTAAACCCTCGGGAGGCCTTTCCTATCATTACCCTCAGGATATGTTGCGGGCGATGTCATCCGGTCAGGTTTTTATCGGGGATGACCACTGGAGCTGTTTTTAGAATGGCTCTTTAACGGACCGTCATCTGAATATTTTCAATGGTGCATCTTTTGTAAGTTATTCCTAACTCTTCAATTTTCTTTCTTGCTTGCTAGATTTTTAATTAAACTTTTTTTTATAGATGCTGGCCGAGTTAGTTGAGCTGGTTCAGACGCAACAGCATCAAGATGATCGAATAAGGCGTTTTGAGGCTCAGCTGAAAGAAAGTGAGGATAGCCGTGCTCGGGTTGAATCGGCTTACCAAAGGGAGGTGGGCTCTGCCCAAGTGTTTACCGACCACTGTTTGGCGAAGCAAGTAGAGGCTGAGGAAAGAGCTTCTTTGGCAGAGGAGAAGGCTATGTCATTGCAAAACTTGTTGTCTTCTGCCCAGGAATCAAGGCTTAAGGCCGACCAGGAAGCGGAGCAGTCAAAGTTGGCGTATGAAAAGAAAATTGAAGACTTGGAGCGCCCGATTTTGACAGTCGAATCCTTATCCATAGAGGCCATGTTGGAACTTGAAGTCCAGGGAGTTGATTGTTTTAAAAGATCCTCTGCTTACGATGCCATTCTCCTTCGGGAATTTCAGCGAGGGCTAGTTTCAGCTGGTGAGTTTTTTAAGGTCAAGAATTGGGCAACTGAAAAAGCCCAAATCAACTGGGAGCTGTCGATCAAGAATCATGTGGATCGGTCCCTGGAATCTCTTCAGACTCAGATGAAGAAGTGGAGAGCTTATTGCCGTAGTCGAGGTAAAGAGACTCATCCCATGCATTTGGAGGTTCCATCCGAGCACTTCTTCTCGACCTTTTATGCCAGTCAGGAGTCGATCGTGGAAGGTGTGGTGCCTGATGTCGGACCGATCCCGAGAGAAGATTACAGTAAATGGATGGATGATTCGATCGATACGATCGCTTGGCCTTCCAATGAAAGTCTGCTCCGCGAATAATGATGGGTTCACACTTGAAGAGATACCACATACTATATATTATTATTAGAATTATAATTTGGTGAATTGTTTGTGATCACAGGTAACGAATCTATGTTTCTCACTTTCAAGTAAAGAAACAATGCCTAATTGATTGAGATGCCCACTGCTAGCTACAATTTCCCAACATATCACTGTGGTATTAATGTTTTGTCACCAGTAGTTTGGCTATTAGTTGGCACCTAGATGATAATGGTTGTGTGTTCCTTAGGTGGGATGACCGGTTGTTTGATGGATGTTATTATGACCGGTTGTATAATTATTTCGTATATATATATATATAATTATAAATTATAAATTATAAATTTAAGTGGGTGAAAATAAATATTGCAAACATATGAAAATATTTTAAGAGATGGGAGGATCAAATTACATATGTAAAAGTTCTTTAGTTTTGATGCTTTCAGTTAATCTACCAGACATGTTTTTACTGTTTTTACTTTTAGAATTCAGCATTAAGTGAAGCTACCAGAGGTGTTTTTGCTGTTTTCATTTTCAGAATATAGCTTTTAGTATATTCTACCAAACGAGTTTTTAAAATTTGAAATTGAAACCAAAAACACTGTTTCCATTTTCATTTTGATTTTCGAAAAACAACAACTGAAAAATATTTACCGGACGAGCCCTTATTTTCTTTGTTTTTATTTTGGTTTTTCAAAATACAAAATCAACAATTTTTTTTTCCTTTTTTTTCACTTTGAACGCAGGTCTCATCTTCTCTCATCTTCATCTCATTTTTTCATCTTTTTACTTTCCAGTTCTCATATTCTCTAATCTTCGTCTGCTTCTTCCTTCATTCTTATTCTTTCTTCTTTCTTCTCATCTTCGGCCCTCTATGTCTTTATCTGCTTCTTCTTGTAAGATTTTTATAAACATTGTGAGCAACATATGACATTATACTTTGAGTTTATGAAAAACCGAATTGATTGGAATGTTTAAGTAAGTGAGAGTTGACCGGATAAAGCCCGTTTGATTGTGATCAATATTGTTGGGCTCGGTGCACCTTAACTACATTAAATAAATGTGGAATATGGTATGGGCTATTGTATATGTGTGAGCATAGTATTCCTTTTAGGATTAATCATCATATTAAGGTTTTGAGAATCCTTTATAGGTTAGGATTCTATGAAGTTATACTATTTATAGGGGGTCTCTTCTCTCACTCACATAATGTATAACAAAATTGTCTCCTCATTAGGCAATCTGAGAAAGGTGACAAGAGAGTAGAAGACTCTATATTGTTTTCTTTATTTTCTTTCTAGGTTATTGTTATTACGCTATTCAATGGATTCAGGATTCAACTCTCTAAGAATTGGATGGTTTCCACTGCGATTCCAAGTACGCGTCTATTTATACTTATGTATACAATCTGAGGTTTAATTATCTTTATATATATAATGCTTACAGTGGTATCAGAGCCAACTCGTATTATTGCATAGTTTGAATGATTTTGATATTGTATCTGTGTGTTCTTTTTACACACACCGGATGGATTGAGTTAAATTATTGTTGACATTAATTAAATCCGTATATGATTTGTGTGATGATTTTACATGCTGTCAAAGTTAGATATCACTATATTTGAATGGGGACTCACGGTCTCACTTCTTATGAACAACACACACAATTGCATCTGATTGTATAGATTGTCTGAATCATAGAATTTTTTTTTATTGAATTGAATTATTTTATTGTAAAAAAAAGCATGAGCAATTTTGGTTTTGTATGTAGTCTGGTGGAGATGATTTATTAACCGAGTCAAGCTAGTGGCTGATTCTAGTTTTGGGAAGATCCAGATCTGATTGTATTTAGAATTAGTCACACCATATGCAGATCGATAGGTCTTGCATCAGACTCACCATATTAGGGGTCAATAGATCCACACCCGCACATCAGAGGTGATTCTTCTGCATCAGACTCATCCAAATGTGGGTCGTTCTTCGCAAACCCACGCGTTGGTGGGCGGCCCTCGACTTCCTCGGAGACGTGGTTGGTCGTCGCTTTTCCGATGACATAGTGTTTCGTCATTAAGCAAAAGATCCATACAAAACCGATCTGTCTTGGGTCTTCAAGATCCATAATTTTTCACAAATTGAACAATATAGGTCGTTGTTTTCAAAAGATTCGAAAACAAGTCCAGGCACCGACCGACTTGTGTGGCACCTCATCGGAAACGGTGTGGGTTTTGTCCACCGGCGTTCTGATGGAAAATAAGCAAGTTTTGGGCGGCGGCACAGACAAGAAACCTAGGGTTTCACGAATTGATTTTGGTACGGGCCAACTTTTGGAAATTAGATATAGTTTTGGACTGTTTTGAAAATTTTCTAGGTCATTTTAGAATTAACAAAAAATGAGGTATCTATGTGTAATTGTTCACGTGTTGGGGCTGTTTTTTAATTTTTTTGGTGTCTATTACAATTAATTATAACATTGAGATATCTATATGTAATTGTTCAAGTGTTGGGGTAGATTCATAATTTCAGAAAGTATTTAGGGTCAATTTAATATTTTGATAAATATAGGGGCCAATTTGAAATTTATCAAAATCTGAGGCAATTTTAAAAAAATTTAATTTTTTTATGAGAATAACTGATTTCGGATGATTATGTTTCACGTAGTGACTAATTATTTAGTTTTCATAATAATTATTAGTTTGTTTAAAATCAATAATTGATAGAATTTTCTCATGAATCGGATGACTATGTTTTCACGTAGTGAACTAGTCATTAAGATTTTTGAGAATTTTATCGGTTATCGATTATTAATGATTTTGATTCAATAATTGATAAAATTTTCTCGTGAATCAAATGATTAGGTTTCACTTCGTAACTAATCATTAAGATTTTGAAAAATTCGTCGGTTATCGATTATTGATGAGGTTAAAATTAATAATATATTTTGAAATTCCTCGTGAATCGGATGATTATGTTTATTGTTTTTACCCAAGATTAGTAAATGTATTGTTTTTACCAATATTTCCACATTTGGGACAAAATTGCCCTTCAGTGATAATGAGTTAAAAAACAAAAAGTAAATTGAAAATGAATTAGTACAGAATTGAAATAAATAAACAAATTCAAAACACAATCCCTAAAATCAAGAGTTGAGAGAGACTTGCAAGAGCTCTGTTACAAAACCGACAAGTTACGAGAGACCACACCGGATGACAACCACCACCGTGACTCGACGACGACGAGGAGGCGACCCGGACATGCAGACGGCGACGAAGGCTGTGAGAGAGACCAGGGCCGACGACGAAACGTGAAAGATGAGTGGCGATGAGAACCGACGACTTCACGAAACCTTCTCTGCCACCGACGACCACCACGAGGAGCCACCGACGACGACATGGAGATGGAGACGACGATGTCCAGTCACCAACGGTAAGCACCTCTTCTTGACAATTGATTTTAGGGTTTCAACAGAAGATTGGGTTTTGGTTGATTGATTTCGAAATTGATTTTCATTTAAATATTATCAAATTGATTTTGTTAAGTTGTTAACAAATCAATTTTGTTAACTTGTAATAGATTTCGACCGACTGTGACGACGATGTGACTCTAGTCACTGGCGTCTTTGATTTCAGTCACCGATGGTTTGCACTTCATCTTTATATTTGATTTTAGGGTTTTAATTTGTTTGTATTTTTGGTTGTATTTTTGGATTTGAGTAAAAAAAAGTGATTTTGATTTCGAATTTGATTTTGTTAGATTTCGAAATTGATTTTGTTCAGTTGTGATAGATTTCAAAATTGTGTAACTCATTTTTGGCTTCCTTCAAAATTCAATCTAATGTGGAGAATGGGGAGGATGAACTTTTCTGTGTTTTTAAAATCTGTAACTAATTCATCTAAAACCCAAACCAAGTTTACTGTTTAGGAAATGATAAATATGTTCATAAACAGTGATTTTGATTCAGTTGGGCAAATAATTGTTTTCATGTTGTCATTTTATCCTTTTGCTCTGTATTATATCATTATTATTACTTTAAGTTGGGCAATAATTGTTTTCATGTTGCTTGTGTTTGGTTCTTCTCTGTTCAGTTTCTTTCTTTTTGTTCTGTGTGGTTGTTGTCTGCTTTGCTGCTTCTTTCAGCATTGTGGCGTGTCATTGGGTCTCTTTGTTTTGCTGCTGCTTGGGTTGTTGCTGTCTTGGAGGTGTGTTATGTTGTTTTGGGTTTTCAGGGTTCCAGTTCTCTTTTGGCTCTGGTTGTGGTTCTTTTCTTCGCTTCTGTTTCTGTTTTTCCAGCTGTTTAGCTATTTTTTTGCTGTTTTTTGTTCTGTTTGTTGGACGTTTGTTGTGGCCTTTGTTTGCCTTTGGGTTGTTGCCTTTGGTTGTTAATAAAGCTTTGCCTTTTCAAAAAAAAAGGGCTTGTATAAGTAGATTGTGGTATATTAACACTGCAACCTCCTTCAGTTACCAACTATTATGTGCATTGGTTTCATCTGAGATGAGAGCATATGTCCATAAATAGTCATACATTCCTTAGAATCCAGTATAATCATCAATCCAAGCATTTCCAATATGCATTTGAAATATTGGGTCAGTACTCTTCAACTTACGTTTCATCATATGTTAGAGAAAATAAAAAATAGCTTGAAAGTTGATTGACACTCACAGCAATGTCTCGAAGGATTGTGTGTTGAATTGATGTGAACTGTTGTGTGTAATTGTTGTGAACCAGTGTGTTTAATTGGGTATTACATGTGTGTTTAATTGGGTATTACCGGTGTGTTTAATTGGGTATTACCGAGTGTGTTTAATTGGATATGAATGGTGTGTTTAATTGGGTATGAGTGGTGTGTTTAATTGGGTATGACCGGTGTGTTTAATTGGGTATGACCGGTGTGTTTCATTTGGTACTTTAAAATGTGTTTAATACAACAAACTTAGACATTTCCATTGTTGGGATGAATGCAAAATGATGAAGTTTATCTTTGTAGAATGGTTTTGAATTATGATGTGTTACATGTTTATGAATTTCTTAGGGAAAATGTGTTGTATGCTTGATTATTTTTATATGCAACTTCAGGTTCTTCTAAGAGGACCAAAGATTGTATGTGAAGCCTTATGTGCGATCGAAGGGAAGACAATTTGAGAAGGTTAGAGGAAAGGGGAACAGTTGAAAATTGTGCTTAATTGTGTGGTCGATTTGCCATTAGTCATTAATGTGATAGTTTATTCAGGTTTTAGTCTCAAATTCATTAATGATTTGCTTGTGATTTTGTGGTGGTTCCATGTTCCAAGTTTTAATTTTGTACAGATATTGAGTGTTCTGATGTTTATATATTCAATCATTTTATTGTTTCCATGAAATTGAATTGTGAAAAAAAAAACAATATTACTAGTGAATTTAATCTGCCCTCAATTGGATGTTTGCCAAGAAAATATCGGTGGAAAATTTGAATTAAATCTGTAAATTTGAATTACATCTTTACTAACACAAGTAAAGATGAATTTTGTGATTTCTTCACTTTTTAACTTATTTATTGGTTTTTTTTTGTTAGTCTTTTTATGGTGATCCCAATTATTCATGTCCCTTGCATAGAAAATGTGTGTTATTGTTGGTTTCTATTTGTTCTTATGGGACATGTGAATGATCCTACTATCGAAACTAATAAGTTAGAGTTTAAATCAAATTTAGCACTTAATTGTGTGGCCGAGAGATGCCTTTTTTGATACGTAGTTTTATTACCTCCTATGTTATGAATGAATTAGTGTTTTATTTTAAGTATCTTTAGTCATTTTTATTATTATGAAGATGGACGAAACCTAATTTAAAAATCTTGTATAAGAAATGAATGAGTCTCAAAATCCTCTCTTGAGAGTGGTATATTTACTCAAAATTTTAATGTAAAAAATATTCTGTTGTGGTAACTGTAGATTCAAGAATTCCTTGTTCAAAATATTCTGTATGTATCAATTGGAAATTTTTATGAGATGTGTTGTAAAACCTATTTCCTTTCTACGGAGTGTCATGTAATTTTGCTCAAATTTTACTGACGGTGTACTTTGGATTTAGTTTCTTTGAAAAAAGAAAAAGAAAATTTATTATGTTATTTTAAAAATGCTTATTTAAAGTATACATAAATTTGGCAAGATGTTATTATGTGACGAAAAATAATTACCAAATGTATTGGAAAAATGTGTGAAAACTTGGATGAGTCACAACCCTGATATCAATTAGGAAAAAATGTCCTAAAAACACATTTTTGACATTTAGTTAGGCATCTCATATTACATGACAGTAATTTACAAAATCAATTTTATAGCATCACTATAATTTACATCATCTAAAACATTCAAAGTTTGTGGGATAGAACTTTGACAATGTTTGTTTCACCACCCTCATAAACGTTCTTCATCCTTTTCTAATGGTTTTCATCAAAATCTTATTTTAATACCATATAGTTTATTTATAAAAAAAAAACATATAGTTTCAGCAGGTATGAGATCCAACACATTTCTTCATGCTATATTCATTTTTGTAACGTTTAGAGTTGATTCTATTACGTTACAAAATCACTCAAAATTCACTTTATAATGTTACATAGTCGGGGTTCGATACGAAAAAACATGCATGACTTACACTTGATAACTATTATATAGTTTCATGCGAAATATTTTTATTATTTTTTTAGTTGGATAAACTGTTATTGCTCTTAGTGACACTTTTGCTGCATAAAATTAGGAAAAATTAAACACACCAGACATTGAAAACCTGATATCAATTAGGAAAAATTGACCTAAAAGCACTTCTTTTTGGCATTTAATTAGACATCTCATGTTACATGACAATAATTTACAAAATCAATATATCATTTTCATGGCCTCACCATATTTTACATAATCCACAACATTCAAAGGTTGTGGGACAAAACTTTAACAAACTCTGTTTCACCACCTTCATAAAAGTTCCCTGTCCATTTCTCACCATAATTGATTACCAATTTCGTAGAGTCCACTTCTGCATGTCAACAAAAAAATTCTCACAATTAAAACTAGTGTGTTTAATTGATGAGAAAGATAAATAGATGCTGATTAAACACACCAAACCAACTCGATTATACACACCAAGGAAAATCAATTAAAGACACTACGACAACCCATAATCAAACTCACTAGAGCAATCCAATTCAACACACAAGAGCAACACCAAGTGTAAATCAATTAAATACACTATTAAACATCATTTAAACATACCAAGGCATTAAACACACAATCGTAACCCAAATTAAATACACTAGGTGTAACCCAATTATACTTACCATGACAAACCAATTAAACACATCAGGACAAATCAATTAAATACACCATGACAGTCCAATTAAACACACCAGGGTAAATCATTTAAACACACTAGTTCAACCCAATTAAACACACAAGTTCATCAATTAAACACAAATATATTTCGAACCGAATTAAACACATCAATTCAATTCAATTAAACACAAACCTATTTCGAAGACAATTAAACACACTAATCCATGTGAATGTGGTTTGGATAAGAAATTAAACACACAATGTGGTCAGCAATTAAACAGACAAGGTCCAAACAAGTAAACACACTATATGGCACCAACAATTAAACATACCAGTTGAATCCAATTAAACACACAAATTTCCAACCCAATTAAACACACCAATACTGTCAAATTAAACACACAACTATTTCTTACTCAATTAAACACATCAGTACTACCCAATAAACACACCTATTTCAAATCCAATTTAACATACCTATTTAATTCCATATCAGTACTATCCAATTAAACACACACCTATTTTCAACTCAATTAAACAATGCATGAAAGTCAAACAAATACAAAGCAGTCATCGATAGACAATAGTAATGATATAGTCACAATGTATCAAAAAAAAGTATCATCAATAACAACACAAAATAGTAAAAACATTTATACAAAAAAAAACCAATAAAATAATGCATAAAAACCAACAAATATAAAGCAACCATAGATGGACAACAACTTCATGAATTAACGTCATCAAGAATATACGTTTCGAAAACATTTAATAAGCTCCAAAAATCATCGACCTTCGATCAATATTGAATAAATATCAAGTTATACAATAATCGATCTCGAAAAAACTTACAAGAATCACCTATCAGATTCTAATATAAAAATAATAATAAAGAAACCCTTTAATTAATTATGTGATTCTAATAACAAAAAAAAAATACCCTAACTCGATCTCCATATACATTTCTAATCTCAGTTCATGATCTCAAAAACATGTAAACCAAATCAACCACATCTCTAATGATTCAAAACAGAACAAAAACGAAAAACAAAAACACAAAAGCATTGATCAGAAATGGAGGTTGAGAACAACATTCACAGTTTTGATGAGATCAACATTCATAAATGGAGGCTTAGATCAACATTCATTCAGACACTGATCATAATTGGTACGAATTTGAACAATCCTAACCTTAACACTTAAAAAACTGCAAATCGTAGGATTTGTAAAGGGATTTCATTCAAAATAAATGTATAAATCTGTTAAGTACATATACAATCTTCAATTCGAATCAACAAAATCCATTTCTCCCAAAAATCCAAACCAGGGTAGACCAAATTAAACACACCAGACCAACTAAATTAAACACATCAGGCCAACCCAATTACACATGCCAAGGCAAACCAAATTAAACATACTAGACCAACTAAATTAAACACACCAGACGAACCCAATTACACACACCATGACAAACCAATTAAATACACCAGGGAAACAACAGTTAAATATGAAAGAAACAACAATTAAATGTCCAAAGGCAAATCAAATTAAACACACCAGGGTAAAGCGATTAAACACCCCATGTCATACCAAATTAAACATAGCAATGCACACCACATTAAACACATAATGACAAACCAATTAAACACACCACAGAAACAAAATTAAACACACCAACAGAATTAATTAAACACACCACTGGTTATCATTTAAACACACTAACGTAAACTATCTCCTTCAACCTTCATTCATCATTTCATCTGCATATGAAACAAAATAAAATAGGGTTTCTAATACATACCTCTATAAGAAGAACCTGGAGCATCTTGATTCATCATAACAACCTAAGCCAAATCATGAACTACGAATTTCAATCCATTAAATTCGAAGCAAAATCTGAATCTCCGGAAGATCAAAACTAAAGATTGAAGATCGAAAATCAAAAATCTAAATCCCAATCCATGAAATACGTTTCTAATTCAAAGCGAAATCCATGAGATTGAAGATCAAAATTGAAGATGCTTGTGTTGTGATTTGAAGAAACTGAAGATGCTTGTGTTAGCAACCCAATTTCAGATAAAAGGAGAGAAAAGAACATGAAAGAGGATAGAGAGAAAGACAGTGAAAAAGCAAAGAGAGAGAAAGTGAAATTGTCATAATGTCTTGATAAATAGAGAGAGAATAGAGACTTTTCAGATTAAAAGAAAAAAAAAATAATGAATAAATGAAGGGCATTTCAGTCCTCACAGCCAATTATTGGGTAAAAACAATAAAAATACTAATCATGGTTAAAAACAATAAAGCACCTAATTTTTTGACTAAAAAGAGGTATTTCCTCTATATATATTATAACAATATGATCTGTGTTCTAGAAATCGGTCTAAACAGCCAACTAGGCCTTAGACGATTTCGACTGCCGCGACTAGGTCCTATTCGGCCTTTCTAGGCGGTTGGCCGACTAGTCGCCACCTAGCGCCAACTAATTGGTTGCCTAAGCCGATTTTTAGAGCCGATTAATCACCATCGCACCACTACAGTCGTAGTCGCCACTATTTCCTTCGTCCGGTCGTCCTCACCAGTCACAAGTCGCTCTGTCACCACCTTAGTTTTCTAAGTTCAGAAAAATGAAACAAAAAGCAAAATCTGAAAAAAAAAAGATTAAAAAGCATAAGAAGGTGAAGTCGTGAAGGTGACTTGTAAAGAGATTGAGTTTGAAGATAGAGATGAGAGAGATAGTTTGTTGAAAGATCGAGATCTAGGAAAAAGAAGCAATAAATATAGAATATTAATAATCAAAACCTAAATTTGTTAAGTGATAAAACCAAAGCAAAGGGGAAAAGGTACGACACTTTTTATATATATCAATTAATCTTGGGTTAATGTTCTTGTTATTGAAAAGGGGAAATTTTTAATTTATACCGAAACCCTAATTTTATTAAATTTCGATTTCTCATGCTTCCGCTGCGCTTGTTTTTCCCTATATGTAGTACTTATAAGACCAATTGGTTACATGAACGATTGGGAAATCCATGATGAAATCTTCTCTATAGTAGTTCACCCTCCTGAATGGCTATCTCATGCTGGCCGGCCATGTTAGATAAGGAAACTTTCAACAGATACGTATCGGGGACAAAAGGCAAAATATGTTCCCTTTGCAAACAACCCAACCATACCCGACAAAATTGTCTAAATCCCCTTCGTCTCCTATATGTACAGAACAATTGTCAAAATGGTCCTTCAGCCGTCACGGAGACAACGTAAGTGCAGGGTTTGCGGTGAACAAAGACATAATCGACATACATGCTCACGAGGTCAGATGAGCAGGACATAGCAGTCTATTCATACCCTCATTCCATAATTGTATTTCATTTTCTGGATTCTGAAATTTGTAAACTATTACAAAAGTTTTGTATTAGTATATGATTTGTATTCTATCGGAAACATAATTTACATCAAGGATGATGTTTTGGCATAAGATGTTTTGGTTTATCATGCATAACTATGTAACAGTTATATATTTACAGGATAACTGAAAATAGTCTGATTACATAATATATATGGTAACAATATTAATGATTACACGCTTGACATCATCACACGTTGTTGGCACCCCGTTCACTGGTTACGCAACAGAACTAGGTTTTAAAATTTTTATACATATCATAATCTGTATCTGGGATCAGTGAACTTGGGATCGTAATTATTTTTCGGAACTAATACATACAATATGTATACACATGAAATTGTAATCAATAAAATCAGAAGGACATACCAACGTTTGGAGGCTCCTTCACTTTACGTTATGCTCCTGTCTGAATCAATCTTACCAACGTTTGGAAGCTCCTTTACTTTATAATGTGCTCATGTCTGAACTACTCGATCTTCCTCGTTATCTCACGGATCGGGTAACTCCGTGTAGGCGCGTCACGGTCTCAGAAACTTGAATGGAGGATGTAGAGAAAATTTGAAGAAACTATTTCTTCAATCTTTGGTGTTATTTTTAATGCACACACTTGCACCAAAAAAATATATGTATAAACGCGTGTATCAGTGTACGCATGAAAAATTCTTTCACAAAGAAATTGCACACTCTTTAATTCCTAATAGTGGCGTGACTTTTCAAAGAAAAAAATAAAAAAAATAAAAACTCTTTTTTTTTAACTGATCCTTCCACTTTCTTATATATATATATATATCCTTTGTTTGTATCCTATATAAACACGTATATATGTGTACACACCAATTTACATCCAATGCAATCTCTTGTGTTATAATTGATATATATCTTTTAATTATCCTTTTCAAATATATCTAATATATTAAAAGTGATAATAAATATTTAAATTTAAAATACTTAGGTAAAAGATTTAGTAAGATAAAATAATCCTATTATTTTATCTTCACCTAAATCCATATATCAACTAACATCCTCTAATTAATAGTTAATTAATAATTCATAATTATCAATATAATTAAATAATCTAATTATTTAATTAATTTAACTATTAACATTCATTAATTAATTAATCTCATTATTCAATTAATTCTCGAATATATACGTGTCACTTTTGTAACACAATTAATTGGACAATCCAATTAATTTACCGTGACCCTTGTTACCTAAATCGATCAGACTAGCAAGGAGACCTAATGGACCCACAGTATTTTGAGCTCCAATAATCCTCGAAATCATTAATTAAACTCTTTAATTAATATTCTTTGATTATTAACTCCGGTGTTATTCCACTAAAAACCTGAAGCTCCACTCTCTCAACTGTAGACGTTTTTACACAGACCGATACAACTCAGTGTCCATCGATATAGCTATTACATATGGTGTGATCCTCCACAATAGTTCATAATTAGAGTTGGGTCATAATGTTCTTTATACCCCTCTAATTACATATATCCTTTAAGTACCATTGATTCTCTAATAAACGATAAATCTTATTTCCTCACGGAATTAAGAGAGCACTCATATTGTCCAAGCCCTAAATCAACCCTTAAGAGAACTACCATCTACTTCTCACAAGAAGAAGCGAATTCCAATATTGTGTACAAACCTTCCCAGCCACAAGCCAAACCGTAATCCCAACATACGGAGCATATTGATTGGGAACTTCATCTGACCTCACCCATGGTATATCAAAGACCACGATCTAACATGAAGGAGTCGATAAGACACTCAGGATTAAGATCACCCACATATAGCCATCATTAGTTGATATATATGAATCTCATCGGTAAACGGATCTTGGTGAGAGATTCATATAGATCATAGCCCAGTCTTATATGATCACATCATACAAGGTGCCTCCATTCTCATATCTCATACGAATGATTCGGGATAGAATCATCATACATTACGGAATGGACCGCAGCTATAGATTAACCACAAATAAAGTACCCAACTTTATTTGCTATCTATGGACTTTTTAGATTGCACGTCTCTTACTGTATCCATCCGTATATGACACTCATATACACAGTTCGAGATTACATCTGGCAATCCAAGATGTTAATATGTGCACAAGTTTATAAAATAAATAACATAACAAGAATGAATTGAACCTTTCTTTTTATTTAATTCATAAATCCATTTACAAATTACATGTTTAGGGCATAAACCCCAACACATGCCACATTGTAAGCATGATTACATGTTACATTTCGGTAGCATGTAAACATGATTACATGCCACATAATGTAGCGTGTAATCATGTGTACAATATGGTGTGTAATTTTTCCTATTGTTGCATCGCATAACCTTTCACGGTTCACTAATGTGACTGATTACACGTTACATTATGTAGCATGCAATCATGCATAGTTTCAAGCGTGTAATCTTTCCCCATGTGGCATCGTGTTAGCTTTTACAGTGCACCAATAAAATTTGTTACGTGTACACATGATTACACACTACATAATGTAGCGTGTAATCATGTGTACAGTATGGCGTGTAATCTTTCCCATTGTTGCATCGTGTAATCTTTTATGGTTCACCAATGTGAATGATTACACTTACATCATGTAACGTGTAATCACGAATAATTTCAAGTGTGTAATCTTTCCCCATGTGGCATCGTGTAAGCTTTCACAATGCACCAGTAAAATCTATCACATGTTGCATTATGTAGTGTGTAGACATGATTACACACTACATAATGTAGCGTGTAATCATGTGTACAGTATGGCATGTAATCTGTGCTATTGTTGCATCGTGTAATCTTTCATGGTACACCAATATGAGTGATTACATTTTACATTAAATAACGTGTAATCTTTCCGCATGTGGCATCGTGTAAGCTTTCACAGCGTGTAATCATTCTTATAAACTGGCGTGTAAGCATGTTGAGTGTGTAATCATGCTTATAAATTGGCGTGTAATCATGTTGTTATGAACTTCGACCTGTTACGAATACTTACCACAAACTGTAATGCAAACCTATCCATGCCTAACATAACCAATAACCTAATATTCATAAAGAAATTGCAATGCAAATATAAAAAATTAAAATCAAATTTCACTCTCCAATTTGTGGAATATTGTACTGAAAATACAAACACGTTTAAATGCTCAAGGCTAACCTAGAGGGGGGTGAATAGGTTAGACACCTTTTTCGACTCCCTTAGAAACAAAAAAAGTTTGTCCCTCTAGATTGCTTGTATCACAATATATATATTAATTAGAGACAATTAATCAATATATAAACACAAGTAAAGTGTGATACAAACAAGTAATTGTAACACATACACAATCTACATTATAGAAAGGAAGTCAACATATATAAAGAGTTCTATCCACAATAAAAATATTAGAGAGATAGGGATAGAGAAAATTTGACACAAGATATAACGTGGTAAACCTCCGAAGAGGAAACATCCACGGGCTAGCAGCCACCGGCAAACAAAATCCACTAGTAGATAAGACAAGTACAATCTCTCAAGTGACCTCTTCACCTAGAAACTACCCTCTTATCCTACTCTAGAAGTTGTCACCCTATGCTCAACAATCTGAGGCCTCACACCTCTTGTCAAGACTTCCTCGCTCACCTTATCCGGATCCTCACGACCCAAGGCAAGATTTCTTGCTCAACTAAGTCCTCACGACTCTAGTCAAGACTTCTTTGCTCACCTATCCGAGTTCTCCCAACTCTAGGCAAGACTTCTTGCTCGACTATCCGGATCCTTACGACCCTGGCCAAGACTTCCTTGCTCGACAATCCAAGGCCTCACACCTCTTGCCAAGACTTCTTGCTCAACACCATAGGTCTCACACCTATTGTCAAGACTTCCTTCTCACAAGGCATCTAGGTGATCATGAATGTAAAATGCAAACAAGCACGCAACATAGAATGCTATGATCAACACATCCTATGGAAAATACTAGACATGAGCATGAATGCACAAATCACATATAGTCTAGTTAATCATGCATGTGTAATCAATCTAGATTATGTAAGATATGTTCAATATTAATCACAACCTAGATACATGCATAGATCTAAACTTGAATCACAATATATGTTCAATAAATCACATGATCAAGTTTAATTCACATAAACCTAAAATATGCTAAAATCATATGACAAAGTCAATTAGATTTAAGCTAAAGTTCTAAAACATATTCCTAATCATAGATTCAATCAAAACACATGAATAGCTTAAAAGAACATAAGCACATGTATTATGTGAGAAATTCGGCCAAGAGAGCCTAATACATGTGAGGAACTATTTTTCACAAAATCAATCAATCAAAGATCATAAAATAGTTCTAGAGTCAAAGCTAGCACAATACAATCCCAAACATGTGAAACATAGTCAAAAATCAAAACCTAACTCAACATGTATGATTTTAATTGAAATTTAATCTAGCTTTGAAAGTGTTCAAAACACAAATCAAAACACTCACAATATACAAATATATGTTGAAGAAGAAAACCAAAGGCAATTGACCAAGTTTTAAAAGAAAACTTTGAGAGAAAATCAATACCTTAGCTGATTTAGGTGCAGTCCCGTTTTTGTATGATTAGACACCAAAAAAAGCAGCAAAACTTACTCAAACCTTCAGAGAAAAGATGGAGGATGAATAGATGAAAACTTTCAACTTTGAATCACTCAAATATGAGTTCAAATGAAGAAGTTATGGTATTTGGAAGGTGAGAAAATTTAGAGAGAAAATTTCTGCACACTTGTTTTAAATTTCTTCTTGGAATGAAATGTGAGAGGGAAAGAGTTTATAAAGGAGTGGGAAACTTGGAAATGTGAAATGACCAAGAGGGGCAAGAAGTAGCCAAGCAAGCTTGCTACCCGAGATGGTGCGTGAGCATCTCGGGGCAGCAAGTCTTCTGCCCCAAGATGGCCACGCGCCATCTTGGGAAAGAAGTACCTTGCTTGCTTATTTCTCCTTCGACCTTCCTTCGCGTTCTTCGACCGTTCTCCGGCCTCCGAACTCAATTTGAATCCGTTTGCGGATTACAAACCGTAACTCTCACATGGACATGGATATATAAGATACTCAACCTAGAAAATAATAATTTGACTAGATATATGAATACGAAGACAATGTATGCAACATGAGTTGAAAGTGTAGTATCTTTTGACTTAGAACTTGAAATCAATAGTATGAGTAACCGAAATGACCGGAACTCAATCAAGAATTATTTAAGACTAAATTCAAGTTCAATATCCATGTTATACAAACATATACACACACAAACACAATTCACACTAGAATGCAAACTACACAGAGATAGTTTTCAATCATGCATATTCCAAAACATGTTATTTCAATACCAATGCATGAGCATTCATCTTCAAGTGTGTGAATGTATTATACATGGTGCACAATGATGCAGGGACACATATGAATGAATTGTATGTGTGTGCCTATAAAGGTGCACAACGATACAGGGACACATATGAATGAATTGTGTGTGTGTGCCTATAAAGGTGCACAATGATGCAGGAACACATATGAATGAATTGTGTGTGTATGCCTAAGCCTTGTAAGAGAAATATAAGGTCTTAGTATACCTTTGTAGAATCAAATTGCATCATTTCTCTTTAAAGACTTAGAACTTGTTTTGACTTGTTGTTGCTTCTTCCTTAAAGCTTGAATCATCAAGAATCTAAACAACTAAATCATTACAAGTAAACATCATTTTGATATGAAATTAATGCCAACACAAACTAAAACCTAACATGTATATACTAATCACAAGGCAAACTGTTAGTAAAGATATCCCTAGCCATTTGTTTTCTAAATGTAGGGATGTTATCTTGGTTAAAATTGTAGTTGGTATCTTTGTCCAGTATTACATACTCTATGCCTTTAAGCATGAAAAAATCACAACTATTATCGTCATCCTGGCATGAGAATAGAGTGGGAGCCAATCTCAAAGCCTTTATACAATTCAGGTTTTGAGGCTTCCACTTACTGTCTTTATAGTAACCAGACGCGCTGTAAATGAGTGGGAACAAGTGTCGTAAAGGCAAAACTTGTTGTTGTCTCCACATCGGGGTTTTCTGGTAGTTATGTGTGGCTGAGTCATAAATTGAGATTACCCAATCATGAAGATGAACAACACAAAATACCCAATGGTTGTCTCCCATGTCGCAAAGGACAATAGCATGTTTTGAATATGAGTCGATATGTATAACAGTATATAGCATATGTAATCCAAGTCTATTGGGAGTTAAGTAGCATACGTCATCAACACTAGCCTATGACATCCCCCATGATGGTTTCTCCACGATAAAATATGTTATCAAGTTTATTAGAACTTTAAAATCTTTTGGATAGAATGTTTTCAGCAGCGGTTTATTGAAATTCGATTGAAATTTACTCCAAGGCTTGCTTAGTGAATCCTACAATGAAGTTATAGAACACGTAAGCATGGGCTTTGAATATATGACAACACTGTAACAAAACTATAAACTATTAAACATCATTTACTTACAAAGAAAGCGACATCAACTACTGTTACTTTATGTGGAAATCACCGACCTTCGACTGGGTCTAGTTTCCACTTACAAAGTAGATTTAATTAAGCATCCACATGCTCATGGCCTAACCATTTTGCAGGGTCTTCTATTTCTCTGAAATAATAATGTGAAACTGAAGCGTTGATGTCGATGCTACAACTGCATATGGAAACAGATGACTAAGATTAGTCGCATAGTATATCACAAAACAAGTCAAATTACATAGCACCAAACAACTTGTTAAAACACACAATTTGTTAAAACACTAACAACTATAAGCCCGGATCATTCATAAAGGTGCTAAATTGCTCAACAACTTCATGTTTCTTCTGTGCTCTAAAGGGATCCGTGTATGGACTTCTTAACGACTTTGACAACATCCGCTCCCTAGCAACTTCTGTCGGGTCAAATGGTGCTAATGGTAGAGCGGTATCTATATCATGTGAGGGTGGTGGTGGTTGACTTGTGGAAGAGGCAATCTCTGTGCTGGGGCCTGTCTCTGTACTCGGGGCTGCCTGGAAATCGCTGGTAGGGGCTACCTCGGTGGTAGGGACTGTGTCAATGGTAGGGGTTACCTCGGTGGCTGTGTCAGTGGTGGGGTCTGCCTCGAAATGACATGCAGGATCCCCATCAATGTTATCGTGTACCGTATCATCTTCCATGCTAAAACGAGGGCCCATCTGCCATAAGGACAACAATAACTTTAATTGTCGGGATTATATCACCAAATTTTACCAAATATAAAGGAAGTTATACATACCTCAGAAGAAAAAAACTATAACATGTCGGTCTGTAACTTCTTAAATACAGAATGCACCGATTGTATCGAATTTTGAACCTATTCATGTACGATGATGCGCAGTCGGTCCAGTAGTTACTGTTGAATTGAAGTAGAGGTTGATCCCTAAGAAATGTAATTCAAATTAAATGATAATAACGATAATGATAATGATACTTATTTAACATAGATTGAACTTAAACAAACCACCCACCTTTGATCTTCTCGATAAGTGTCGATGATGATATGTAGGACCATGCCGAGTAAGAGAGGGATGAGGCTGATGAGTAGGAGATGGATGATGATTGGTCTATTTCTATACATGTTTTAGGTCCCCATTTTCTATTATTTGTGCTTTGTTCTTGGGTGAAATTAGAAATTTTATGTGTTTGTTGAGCATGTGTAGGTCACATTCCATTCAAGAGGTGTTAGATGTTATTTTGGAGAAAAAGAGAAAAAATTGATTTTTGGAGCAATGCAGAACAGTAATATTCCGGGGCCTATATCTCTCAGGTCCGATCGAATTGTGTGTCGTACCACCTACGGATGGAAAGCCCCAGAAGGCTAGTTTTTGACGCATTTTACGGATTGCAATTCCGATATTCCTAGAAAACGTTATGCCTGTTTTAGTACTCGATGGTCAGATCATTCATAATTCCGTGAATAATTACGGGATTTATTTTGCAAGTTGTCGGAATGGGAAATATTTCCTTCTTGGAATTGTTTAGGAGTCTTGTGCAAACAATTTGAAACCTAATCCTAATCTTCCTTCAATAAGTAGTCTTTTTATTTGATTAGGAAAGAAATAAAGTCCCAAAAAGGTAGAGCTCTATATTGGAATTGATTTCCTTGTTGTTTAAGGACGTGACATAGCATCTACACCTATTTAAACCCCATGTGAACCCTAATTTAGGGAGATAGAAGCCAAGGTAGGTCCCAAGCCACCAAGGGGGCCATCCCCCACCACTCCATCATCATACATCACATAACAATTCTTTCATTCATCATTACACATTCGAAGATTTGAAGACGAAGAAGAATTCATCATTGAAGATTTGAAGAATCCGTTTGAGGCCTCAATGGGTTTTATCTTTTCTTTCTCTTTCCCTTCTTTTTTCATGATGTGTAACTAATTCCATAACTAGGGAATCAATGTGAACCTTTTGTGAATGCTCATGTTTGGATTAATAATATTATTTCATCAACTCGATTCTTGATTTGTTCATTGCTCTAATTGCTTGACTCCCATTAGTTTAATATTTATTCACACCATAGATTAAGGGTGGATAATTATTTGGCATTAGTTTAGGGTTAAGACTATCTGAGAATTAGGGTTAGAGTATAGACCAAACCTAACCTTGATTAATGCTCTTTTGAATGAATGAATTTTATCTTTAGCATAGACCGAGCAAAGTATAGAATTTGGTTCTTATTTCTTACACTTAACGGGTTTCCGATCACTGTTCACACCATAGACCAAGGGTGAATAGTGGTTGGGAATACTTGATTCATCCTGCGATCATACGATAATAGTCATATTAAAGATAAAGAATGAACCCTTGAATTGATTGAATCTTTTTACAAATTAATCCATGCATTGAGTAATCATAATTAGGGATCATTGATTACCTAGTGTTTTCTTACCCTTTACCACAACCCAATCTTTTCAATTGCTTTCGTAGTTTTAATTTAATTTTGTTTTAGCTTTAAATCAAACTCAACAATCTTTTGATTACTTTAATTTAGCTCTAATTAGAATTAGTTTTAAATCATTAAATCTCTAGTCCTCGTGGGACCAATCCTTACTTGCCGTTGTACTTATCTTTACGATTCGTGCACTTGCAAGTATTATTTTTATTAAACTACGGTTTTACACCAATCAAGTTTTTGGCGCCGCTCCCGGGGATCATTTGAATTTATTGGTTATTTCTAGTTTCAGTTTTAGTTCAAATTTTTTTTTCGTAGTAGAGTCATTAGTTAGTATTATTTTTTTTTTCTTGTTTTCTTTTCAGGTACAATGGAATTCTATGGACAACACGCTTATGATGAGGAAAGAGAAACACTTCATGGATTTACTATGCAACTAGCTGATTTAAGTCGACAGATAGAGGGACTGATTTCGATGACTCCGAGGAGAAAACAAGGGGTTTGCAAGATATGTGGAATTGTTGGTCATGATCTATGTGGCTGCCATTTGAGAGGAGAATTTCCAGAATATGTTGAAAAACAGACTCGAGTGTTGAATTCCTACAACATGAGGCCTATGCATGAACCATTTGAAAATTCCTACAATTCGTGGCCTATCAATGAATCATATGGAAATTCCCTTAGTCAGTGGTCGAGTTATGAACCATATGACAATACTTACAACTCGGATTGGAGGAATCATCAAGACTTCTCATGGAGTTACAATAAAGTCAATACCTATGAGCAGCCGGTCTCACCATCATTGGAGGATACAATGAAGTAATTATACAAACTATGGACCAAAGGATGAATCAGCAAGATAAGAGATTCCAAGACATTTTTGTAAGAATGCAAAATTTTGATGCTTCATTGAGAAAGATAGAAAGACAAATTGGGCAATTGATTGAAGCTTTTCAAAATGAGGAGCCCGAAGAATTCCCTTGCCAAACGGAGCAGGAAGAAGCTACCAATATCCCTTCGAATGATGAGATTGTTGATACCTTAGTAACCCATGAATTTTCTGATGATTTTTCTAGTGTTGTAGGTGAAGAAGTTGAAAAGGAGGAGACGGAAGAAAAAGCGAAGGAAGCGGAAGATGTTCCTTTTGAGGCACTGCTCCTATACAAGCAACTCAAGCCTTATGTCCCTCCCATTACATTTCCAAGCAGCCCACACAACATCAAATAGAATAAATGGTTTTCTGAACTTATTTCACCATACTTTATATTGAACATTTACTTGCCTTTGCTTATTGTGTGTAGGAACATGTCGACACACGAAAAGTTTTTCCAAGACTTAATCGCGCTTAAGCGTAAATTTGAGACATTAGAATTTGGTTGAATTTTCCAAGCACCTGTCTTGCCGAGACGTTAAATAAAGTGCTTGGTGGGAGGCAACCCACCTAGGTAATTTTTTATTTTTGTTTTAGTTTTAGTTTTTAGTTTTTAGTTTTTGTGTTTCAAGTTCTTACCATCCATACTTTTTTGTTCATTTGTTGTCCACACTTTTAATGTCATATAAACATTGAGGACAATGTTTAGATTAGGTTTGGGGGTGTGAATTCGTGTTTATTTTATTTTTTGAGCCATTTGTTGCAATCTGAGAAAAAGTACCCTGTTTTGAAATTTTTTGAGGTAAACGTTTTATTAAAACTGTATTCATTGGTGAGGAAATAAATTTTTATGTCCATGTTGTGTTCTTTGGTTTTTCAATACAAATCTAACAGTATAAAGAACGTAAAATTATGGGCAGTGGTTTAAAAGTTATGAATGTTTCTTTGACCAAAGGTCATGGGCGATGCCCTGTTTTTGCAAATCTGCACGTGGACTGTTTTCAACGTCTGTTTTCTCATTTTTTCGATTCGAATTTTGAATTATTTTATAAATAAAAAGTGTGTATTTATATGTCTTGTTTCTTGTGTTAAAATTAGGTTAACTTTTATCAATTAATTTGAGATATATGCATTAAATAACAGACGTAGGTCGTTTTAGAAAGTCACCAATTTTGAATTATTTGTCCTCTATTTTTTTATGCTTCTTTTGTGTGCTCTAAGAGCCGTAATATATGCTTTAATCAATGAGTTTAGAATAACATCTTGCCACTTAAAGTAGTGCATTGCATTTTTTAAAATTTATGGCATGCTCTCGATATGATGGTGGATAGGATGTTTAGTTGGATTGACATGATTAATAGTGGAGAACCCTTGTGAGTTCACTAAGCCAAAAAGCGTACATAAATATAATTATAGAGGGTTCTTTTGTTTCTTTCTACTCCTTAACACTCGTTAGGTTCTTAGCATTAGAAATTGATCTCAATAGGTTATGCATTGGATATTAAAGAACATTCATCATAAAAAGATATCACATGTGGACTTTGCTCTTGTTTTGGTTGAACCATTAGAAGTGATATAAGCAATGTGTGTTTTAACTCACTTAAAAAGCCTTAAATATTTCCACCTTTATGTGTGTGCTCCATAGCCAATTTTGAAGCCAAACACTATAAGCGGTTTTTCTTTCATCACCCACATTAACTTAACCCCAATGAGCCATATATTAGCCATACATTATAGCTTGGGATCATATTGAGGTGATGAAGATAATTAAAGAGAGTTCGAAATGGTTGATTTGTGATATGCATGTACCAAGACAAATCTAGAAGATAACATGCAAAGAAGGTGTTGGAAGAATTATGTAATTTATATACAAATTCTCATCTAAAAAAAAAAGGGTTAAAAAAAAAGTTCAAAAAAAAGGGAGTTAAAAAAAGGGGTAAATAAATGAGATGATGAATCAAATGAATGTAAATGAAAAGGAAAAGAGATTTATTTTGAATTGAATAGAAATCAAGATCAAGTCAAGAAAGAGAATGAACGAAAATCGTTCAAGAAGCTTGGATGCAAGTGGAATGAAGAATTTGAAGAAATTCGGCCGATTATGAAGATTACCGAAGAATTTCTCGATATGATCCTAGGTTTGTTTGCTATCCTTTTCCCGTTCTTTCTTAACCTTCACCCAATGGCCCCGTTACAACCAAAGAAAAGACCTAATTGATCTTTTGGGAATGCTAGCTCGAGAGTAAAGGTAAACATGTGCTCTATCTTGTTCTTAATGTCTGATTTCGTTCATGAGATCCTTTGTATAAAATCAAGCGTTCTTTCTACTATATATTCATATGCAATTATATCTTGAAATTTCTTGTGTATAAACTCCATTCGCATATGCTTGATGAGTGTATTTGCCTAGCTTCTGTGTGAAATTAATGAGCGACATCCTGTGAGAATTAGAGTCGAAGCGAATTATATCTATGACATTTGACGAATGCGTTTTAGAAGGCAGAGTGTCTTGAGTATGGGCTTTTCATTAAAACTAAGTAATGCATTCAAATTTGTGACATAATGTTAGTCTTTATTTAGTGGCTCTAGCATGTATTGGCTTTGAATGGTACATTTGAGTTTGGTTTTGGTTATTAGGTTTTTCGTAGAAATATGTTTGTGGGTAGCATAGCTGTAAACCCTCAGAAGACAAAAATTCTTCTACTAGGGACACCTAGAGGTTTAAAGGCTTGTAGCATACGCTCAATGTTATCATGTTCCCTACGAAAGTGGCTTAGTTTATTTTTATTTTATTTTTAGATTTTTATTTGTTTTTATTCTAGTTTTGCTCAAGGACTAGCAAAAGATAGGTTTGGGGGTATTTGATCGGTCTATTTCTATACATGTTTTAGGTCCCCATTTCCTATTATTTGTTCTTTGTTCTTGGGTGAAATTAGGCATTTTATGTGTTTGTTGAGCATGTATAGGTCACATTCCATTCAAAAGGTGTTAGATGTTATTTTGGAGAAAAAGAGCAAAAGGTTGATTTTTGGAGCAATGCAGAACAGTCATATTGTGGGGCCTATATCTCTCAGCCCCGATCAAATTGTATCCTACCACCTACGGATGGAAAGCCCCAGAAGGCTAGTTTCCAGCGCACTTTACGGATTGTAATTCCGATATTCCTAGAAGAAGTTATGCCCGTTTTAGTACCCAATGGTCAGATCAGTCATAATTCCGTGAATAATTACGAGATTTATTTTGCAAGTTGTCGGAATGGGAAATATTTCCTTATTGGAATTGTTTGGGAGTCTTGTGCAAACAAGTTGAAACCTAATCCTAATCTTCCTTCAATAAGTAGTCTTTTTATTGGATTAGGAAAGAAATAAAGTCCCGAAAAGGTAGAGTTCTTTATTGGAATTGATTTCCTTGTTGTTTAAGGACATGACATAGCATCTACACCTATTTAAATCCATGTGAACCCTAATTTAGGGGGATAGAAGCCAAGGGAGGTCCCAAGCCACCAAGGGGGCCACTCCCCACCACTCCATCATCATACATCACATAACAATTCTTTCATTCATTATTACACATTCGAAGATTCGAAAACGAAGAAGAATTCATCATTGAAGATTTGAAGAATCCTTTTGAGGCCTCAATGGGTTTTATCTTTTCTTTCTCTTTCCCTTTTGTGAATGCTCATGTTTGGATTAATAATATTATTTCATCAACTCGATTCTTGATTTGTTCATTGCTCTAATTGCTTGACTCTCATTAGTTTTAAAATTTATTCACACCATAGATCAAGGGTGGATAATTATTTGGCATTATTTTAGGGTTAAGACTATTTGAGAATTAGGGTTAAAGTATAGACCAAACCTAACCTTGATTAATGCTCTTTTGAATGAATGAATTTTATCTTTAGCATAGACCGAGCAAAGTATAGAATTTGGTTCTTATTTTTTGCACTTAACGGGTTTCCGATCATTGTTCACACCATAGACCAAGGGTTAAAAGTGGTTGGGAATACTTGATTCATTCGGCGATCATACGATAATAGTCATATTTAAGATAAAGAATGAGCCCTTGAATTGATTGAATCTTTTTACAAATTAATCCATGCATTGAGTGTTCGTAATTGGGGATCATTGATGACCTAGTGTTTTCTCACCCTTGACCACAACCCAATCTTATCAATTGCTTTCGTAGTTTTAATTTAATTTAGTTTTAGCTTTAAATCAAACTTAATAATCTTTTGATTACTTTAATTTAGCTCTAATTAGAATTAGTTTAAATCATTAAATATCTAGTCCTCGTGGGAACGATCCTTACTTGTTGTTGTACTTATCTTCACGATTCGTGCACTTGCGAGTATTGTTTTTATTAAACTACGGTTTTACACCAATCAGATGACACTCCTGTCGAGTAGGAGATGTAGTCCTCTCAAAAGCTACAGTTGAGTGCACTCCAGGCAGTACAGGTGACAATGGGTCACGAGATTCCATCAAAGAGGGTGATATATCAGATATGTCACTATCACTGTCATCCCCCGTGTTGTGCCTACGTGGTGATGCATCTCGGATGTTCCATTGTCTTTTAATTGGTTCATCAGGACCTTTGCAGATGTTTCGTTTCCTCTTTTATACATTTTTTGATGATGGCTCGACTCGGTCCTCTTTGTTCACAAAATCATTCAATTGTATAAACTGAGGACCTTTAGACATGTCCTCATCAATGCCTAACCATTAGTTCGCTTTTTCCTCCAGTCAAGGAGGACATATCATAGCTAATCCAGTAAGCTAAAAAAAAAGGCATGTCAATCAATTCAAATCAACCAGTTCAAAAAATTAACCCAATTAAGATAACAAACCGAAATAATATTTACATTTCCTTCAGCCTCTTTCTTCAACCATGAATTACTCATATTTGATGCCCGTTTGATGAATTCCCATTTTTTAAAACGGGGGCGTCCTTGAGGATCAAATCTATTCCCTAATTTCTTACGCATCAATTGGATAACCTCCATTGCCCAAAACTACCAAAAATAAAAACAGTTAATGAGTTAACTATAACAGTAAAAGGAAAACCTCATAATTATAACAATACACTCTCAATGTTGTCACTGTACCTGAACTCCCCTAATAAAACTATAAAGGTTGTATTTTCTAGCCCGACTCATTGGCTTTGGAACCTGAAAACCAATTCGGATGTAGTGCAATGTAATCTTGAACACGTAATGTCCCCATGGGAACGAATTGAAAGCTTTTATGGCCTCAGCCAACGACATTAGCCAGTATGTGACTTGTCTCCGGTAATCCTGGCCAAATAGGATGTTATTATTAAACAAAATCAGTGTCATCTTCAAACCATCACCTTTCTTCTCAAACTCACCCGTTAAGAACCTATTAAAAGCTGATCCAATAATAAATATCTGTCCCTACCAAAATATCTCATGTGGATCCCATCCTGCATTGAAACGTAATCTCTTAAAAAAATATCTAGCAATTCACCAAACTTCAAGTCAGTGCATAAGCAAAACTCTTTCTATCCTAGTATAACCTTGGTGTTCCCATAGCAAACCATATCTCGTCGTCATTGGCACCCGGGAACCGAATTTGGAGAAGCAATAAGTTATGTATGTACTGCGCTTGAAATAAAACCCTCATGTAATATGGTAGACCCAAGTAATGTCTGAAACAACTTTTCTTGAATTCTTCCAACTCACCATAGCTAGCCAACATCTTCTTAATGTCATGGATCAATTTTAGTTTGCAATGTACTGTTATCATTATGTCATATGCCCACGTATTCCTCAGGTGTAACAAATACTGATATAGGTCTTCGTTATGTGATGGCTCTTCAGTCTCTACTACATTTTCATTATGTGTTATGTTATCAGTCTGTGTTATATACCCAGTCTCAGGTAGGTTCTCAACATCTGCTATGTTCAACTTCTCTGCCCAGTCTTTATGCTCTGCCATTTGAATTCTCTAGTTCTTTCTCAATCTCTTGTATGTTATCATTCTCTGGTTACAACCTGAAAATATTTCGATGATAGTTAGGTAATATAATGACACACAAAAAATCTCAAACCAATCATGTCAAAAAACTTTACATGCTAAATAAAACTCTTTACACGATGACTTATACAAGGGTTTACACGATCACTTAAATAATGGCTTGTAACCATTCTTTACACGTATTACATTAAACATCATTACACGCTGACTTGTATAAGGGTTTACACTCAACAATGTAAACATGTTTAGCATGTAACGATTTTGGGATAAGTTCACACATATAATGTCCAAAATCTTTACACGTTGTACATTACAACATCATTACACGCTAACTTGTACAAGGGTTTCTACAATGTAAACTCATTCAGCATGTAACGATTCTGGGTCAAGTTAACACAAAAAATACCCAAAATCCTTACACGTATATTACAACATCGTTACACGCTAACTTGTAGAAGGGTTTACACACTACAATGTAAACCCATTTAGTGTGTAACGATTCTGGGTCAAGTTCACACAAAAAATGCCCAAATTTTTTACACGTTGTATATTACAACATTGTTACAGGCTAACTTGTAGAAGGGTTTACGCGCTACAATGTAAACCCATTTAGCATGTAACGATTCTGGGTCAGGTTCACACAAATAATGTCCAAAAGCTTTACATACTGGATTGTAAACCTATGTTAGAGTGTAACTATTCTGGGTCAATTACAATTTCACACAAATCAAAGGCCAAATCAAACCCATATTCTTTACAAGCTGTACAATGAAAATAACAATTGATCTAGTAGCAACAAAATGTGATAAAGTCATACAATATTTATCTACAAAATATGTTTACAAGCTCAATTGTAAACTCATTTTGGCATGTAAAAAAACCCAGAATCTTTACACGCCAAAGAATAAACAATGTTACACGCTCAATTGTACAAATGTTTACACGCTAGATTGTAAAGTGATTTTAGCGTGTAACGATTCTGGGCATTTTTACATATTGTCAAACCTCACTGTCTTTACACGTTGTTTAAAAACCATGACGATTTCTATTGGGTTTTACTCTTTGTTTAACCCACTATCTTTACACGTTCGATTGTAAAGTCAGTTTAGCGTGTACCCATTTTGGGTAATTTCAAGCTTAAACTAAAAATTATTCAATAATTCAAAATGCAGATATTGTTCACAAAATTAAAAACCAAAGTTCAACAATCTTTAATCCAAATAAAGCACATACCCACATCATATTCCTCTCTTCACAATGAAACTCTTTGTTGATGAATAGTTCGTCGGTGACAAACAAATCCCGTCTCTACACTTGATCAAATATTCTCACTCCACACATATTTCTCTTGGATAAAAAAAAGTTATTACAAATGTATAATTTTGAATACCCCTATCATATTAAGGCTATTTATGAATTTTACCCTTGTTGTATATAAATTTTATTAGACATACACGTCGTTGACAAAGAGGATATGATTGCCAGATGTACATCCGAATAAGCATTCAGAAAGTATCATGCAAGACATCACTAAAGAAGAGAAGCCCGAGTAAACAAGTATTGAACAAAACCTACTCGGGGTCAACTGATGTCATATACTACTCGGGGCCAGTTAACGGTGCTTGGGGTTAGCTGATGACATGTTTTACTCATGATCAGATGACGTCATTCGGGACCAGCTAATATCATGTTCTACTAGGGACAAACACGAAGAAAACTGAATAAAGAATCCCATCACGTAACTCACACGAGTCAAGAGTTGTTAAAATATGCGAACATATCCATATCAAATAAGAGTTCCAAGAATAGAATAACAAACAGAAAGGGGTTCCAAATCAGACAACAAATTTATTTCTTCAAAAAGACTACGCTTTTATAAGGAAATAAGTCCTAACTTGACTACATCACTAGAGTCCCATTCGATCTCAATACAAGTCTTTGAAATAGGAAAGAAGACAGACTACTTCGAACAAGTAACCAATCATAGTTAAATACAAAGATCTTTTATTACTTGTACAAAGAGGATTAGGGTTCTATAAACATATAAATAGACCCATAATCTTATCACAAAAGATATATAGAAAACATATAGATAAATACAGAGAGAAAAAAAGAGATCGAGAGTTGTAAATCTTTTCAATAGTGGATTTTGGCTTGGTTGATTATTCAGCCACGTGTGGACGTTTCTCTGGTCATCGGAGTTTTACCACGTAAAACTTGCGTCTGATTACTTTCTCCTTCTCTTTTTCTTTGAAATCTCAACTGAAATCCAATCTTGTTGACTTTTTCCCATACATCCAGAAATCGACGTCAACAAGTGGCGCTAGAATGAAGGGTTGAACCTCCGATTTAATTAAAAGTAATGGCAGGAAGCAGAAACAGTTCTGGGGATGTCCAAAAATCTCCAGAAAATGTCCATATTGGCAGTAGTTCACGAGATCACACAGTAACCAACCAACCAACATCCTAGACAGGGATTCAACAAATCCCTCCGACCATCGAAGACCTAACACGATGCTTCCGCGAGGCGCTGCAACAATTGGTGGCAAACGTAGCAAAGAAAGGAGTTGATCTATTGATTACAGAAGAAGTGCAACCTCCCAACCTTCCACCTACAAGGCTTCGTTCAGTTGTAGTGGGGTCATAACTAAATACACCGAAAGTCGAAGGAACTCTGCTCCAATTAATCATGTTGGATGTGAAACACCCCGAAGAGGAACAACCACGCCAGAAGTAGAACCATGATTAGATAGCCCGTGCAAGACAACGCAAACATGACCGACATAGGGATCGATCGTCATCAGAAGAAAGTAATCGGCACCATTGCAAGCGTCATCACGGAACCATACGCCTGTAAGAATCTGTTGGGGTTTATGCCCTAAGCATGTAATTTGTAAATGGATTTATGAAATAAATAAAAAGAAAGGTTCAATTCATTCTTGCTATGTTATTTATTTTATAAACTTGTGTACATATTAACATCCTGGATTACCGGATATAATCTCGAACTATGTATATGAGTGTCATATACAGATAGATACAGTAAGAGACGTGCAATCTAAAGAGTTCATAGATAGCAAATAAAGCTAAGTAGTTTATTTATGGTTAATCTATAGTTGTGGTCCATTCCGTAATGTACAGTGATTCTATCCTGAATCATTCATATGAGATATGGGAATGGAGGCACCTTGTATGATGTGATCATATAGGACTGGGCCATGATCTATATGAATCTCACACCAAGATCCGTTTACCGATGAGATTCATATATATCAACTAATGATGGCTATATATGGGTGATCTTAATCCTGAGTGTCTTATCGACTCCTTCAGGTTAGATCGTGGTCTTTGATATACCATGAGTAAGGTCAGATGCATTTCCTGATCAATATACTCCGTATGTTGGGATTACGGTTTGGCTTGTGGCTGGGAAGGTTTGTACACAATAGTGGAATCCACTCCTTCTTGTGATAAGTAGATGGTAGTTCCCTTAAGGGTTGATTCGGGGCTTAGACAATATGAGCGCTCACCTAATTCCGTGAGGAAATAGGATTTATTATCCATTAGAGAATCAATGGTACTTAAAGGATATATGTAATTAGAGGGGTATAACGGACATTATGACCCAACTCTAATTATGAACTACTATGGAGGATCACACCATATGTATTAGCTATATCGATGGACACCGAGTTGTATCGGTTAGTGTAAAAACGTCTGCAGTTGAGAGAGTGCAGCTTCGAGTTTTTAATGGAATAACACCGGAGTTAATAATCAAGGAATATTAATTAAAGAGTTTAATTAATGATTCCGATGATTATTGGAGCTCAAAATACTGTGGGTCCATTAGGTCCCCTTGCTAGCCTGATCGATTTAGGTAACAAGGGCCACGGTTAATTAACTGGATTGTCCAATCAATTGTGTTACGAAAGTGATACATATTTATTCAAGAATTAATTGAATAATGAGATTATTTAATTAATGGATAATGGTGATTAAATAACTTAAATAATAAGATTATTTAATTATATTATTAATCACTAAATGGAGGGTGTATGTCGATATATATTTTTGAATAAAATAAGATAATGTGATTATTTTATTTTATTAAATTAAATATTTTATTTTTGAATTTAAATAGTTTGAATTCAAAATTAAAATTAAATAAAAGATATGGGATATTTTTTTATTTGAAAGTTTTTTCAAAATCAAATTAGATTTGATTAGATTTTTAAAAAAATATATATATATATGATATATATTATTATTATTTTTTTAAAAGGGTGTTGTGCGTTTTCACGCACAACCCTTATATATATATATATATATATATATACATTGACAAAACAAAAGAAATAAATGGTTTTTGTTTTTGGTTTTGCATAAGATACAAAAAAATGGTTTTTGTTTTTGGTTTTGTATAAGAGACAAAAAATTGGTTTTTGTTTTTGTCATAAGTACAAAAGAAAAACAAAAGTGTTGTGTGCAAGTGATTGCACCAAGAAAAAAATATATATAACTATTATTTTTTAAAAATACTAGAATTGTTCTAGGTAGTTTTTCTTTTAAGAAGAAATAGTTTCTCCATTCGTTTTTCTCTACACCCTCCATTCTAAGTTTTTGAGAACCGTAACGCGTCCACACGCAGTTACCAGTCCCGAGAAAGGCTAGAAAGATCACTGGTACAGATCAGGAGAAATCGAAAAGTGAAAGAGCCTCCAAACGTTGTTCACTGGTCCCAGATACATATTACGATCTATATAAAAAAAAATTAAAACTTACTTCCGCCGCGTGACCGGTGAACGAGGTTCTAACAATTAGTATCAGAGCCAATTTTATTTTCGGAACAGGAAACTGTTTTTGATGCTCCTATATGTATGATTATGTAGGCACGATTTAAATTGATTGTATGATGTTTTTGTATGTATATTATTATTTTTAAATTTACAAAAACATGATTGATCGTTAATTATATGGTACTGTGGATTTAGGGTTTATGGGTTGTATAATTTTAAAAAAAATAACTATTATTGTATTGTAAAAAAAAATGTAACCTATGTTGAAGACCTGGAAAAATCGCGAAGAAAGATTCATGAGATGAATCGAGGTGACCTGAAGAGACTAGAAGACTTGGAAATTACAAGAAGACCAAGGAATGCCTTGGGGGTATTTTTGTAATTTTAGATTTCAATTTTTTTTAGGTTAAATAATTCACAGTACTCAGTCAATTCATGTATACTTTATATTATGTGATGATAAAAAGCATTGTCATGCATACGTATGTCATTTAGATTAGATGTGCCTACACAAATATATTTGATATGTCATACATGCATTATAGCCTGATATTTTATGTATTTTTTTTAATGTGATTAAAATGGGTAAATACATAAATTGGCTATGAAAATGAGATTAGTTTTTTAATTGTTAAAAAAACTTGGTAATTCTCATTAATATTAATCTAGTTATTAAAGAGTTTAATAAGTTAGATTAATAGGGTCATTTATAGTAATTAGGATTAATTTGATTAATTGCCTAATTATAAATGAACCAAATATTGTGTTAGAGTTTTAATAGTTAAAACTTGGTAAACACTTTCATAATAATCTGAGCTTAGTAAATAGTTTACAAAGACTTAGATTATTCACTAATAGATTGTTAAAAATCATTAATAATTTATTAGTTAATTAGAACTTGTTTCTAATAATGAATTAGTTAATTCATTAGATAACTTGATTAAAGTTAGTCGTTTGATCCTGTAGAGTCTAGGTGCATTAACGGATAATAGAAAACCCTAGTTTTAAAATAGTGAGTGGGAGAGGGATATATATGTTATATATCCCACGGTCTCCATCATTAGTTCAACACCTTGAGATCCAAGTGGGACCTCGTGACGGCTTTGCTTTCGTCCTCCCTAAGGAGGGTTTTCACAAAGGTCAATACCAAGGTTGACTTCCTAACGGATAGGATTTCTGAGGGTATTTCAGGATTGACCGACCCTAAGGCGGCAATTCTCGAGTTAAGCTCGTGAGATCTGAAATTGTGGGTTACACTCACAAAGGTTTTGATTAAGTTTGTTAATTAAAAACCTGACTGAATAAACGATGGTTGAATGATATGGAATAAGAGTTATTCTAGAATATCATTTGATTGAGAATGTCTCAATCTAACATGCAAAGATATGACCGACCCTAAGGCAACATTTTTTTGTGGTATGTTGGATTGTCGTGGTATAGTAACTATTGTTTAGGGTAGTTTTAGTTCGTTAAACATGTTCATGCATCATGTTTAAATTTATACCAAAGCACCCGCACTTGTTTTAAATAAATGACTGAATGAATGTTTTATTTATTTCAGTAATGTCTTCTGCGTTACTTCAAATTCTCGCAAACGACAAATTAACTGGTGATAACTACACAAAGTGGAAACTTAATATTAATGCAATTTTGGTCACCAAAGACCTCAAGTTTGTGCTTACGGAGGAATATTCTCCAACGCCTACTGCCAATGCCACACGAACTGTTCATGAGGCATACCAACGATGGGTCTCATCTGATGAGAAGGCCCGAACATATATGTTGGCATCTATGACAGACGTGTTTGTCACAAAGCACGAAGTAATGACTTCAGCATTCGAAATCATGGAGTCATTGCAAACTATGTTCAGGCAGCCCTCCGAGCAAAAGCGACATGAAGTTGTTCGTTCCGCTATGCTTGCTTGCATGAAGGAAGGAACGTCAGTTCACGAACATGTCCTAAGCATGATGTCCTACTTCAACGCGGCAGAAATCAATGGCGGGGCCATTGACAAACCCAGTCAAGTGAGCTTCATATTGATGACTCTTCCGAAGAGTTTCGATCAATTTAAAAGCAACTACAGGATGAACAAGTTAAAGTTAAGTCTTACACAGTTGCTCAATGAGCTTGCTACCTTTGAGTCCTTGATTAAGGACAACAAAGGCAAGACCGGTGAGGCAAATTTTCTCAAACCATCTTCCTCTAATAATAAGAAGAGGAAAAGGTTCGCTGGGAAGGCAAAAGGAAATCCCAAACCAAAGAAAGCCCAAAGCAAAAAGAATAGCACCTCCACTGACCAAGACAAAGGAAAATGTTTCCATTGTAACAAGGTCGGGGACTGGAAGAGGAACTGTCCTTAGTATCTGGAGGAGGTAGCCAAGAAGAAAAAGATGAAAGGTAAATATGATTTACTTGTTCATGAATATTGTTTAGTGGAAGATGATTCTTCACCCTGGATAGTTGATTCGGGGGCCACTAATCATGTTTGTTCTTCTTTGCAGTGGACTGATTCTTGAACACAGCTAGAGGAGGGAGCATTCTCAATGCATATGGGGTCGGGGGATGTCGTATCGGCCAAAGCAGTGGGAGCAATAAGATTGCAATTTTGTAATAATAATAGTTTTTTATTATTAAACAATGTTTTTTATATTCCTGGATTTACACTGAATTTGATTTCCATTTCCAAGTTGTTAGAACAAAATATTCTGTTTCTCTTAATAATAAGTCTGTTATTATTGGAAAGAATTGTCTGAATATTTGTTCAGGAATTAATGAAAACAATTTGTATGTGTTAAGACCGTTAATACATACTACACTGCTCAACACCGAAATGTTTAAGGTTGAAAAAACAAAAACTAAACGACATAAGATTTCTCCAGATAATGACACGTATCTCTGGCATCTAAGGCTTGGTCATATCAACCTTGACCGGATATACAGATTAGTAAAAAGCGGACCTTTAAGTGAGTTAAAGGTTGTTACGTTACCTCTCTGCGAATCTTATCTGGAAGGTAAGATGACTAAAAGACCTTTTACTGGAAAAGGGCTTAGATCTAAAGAACCGCTAGAGTTTATACATACAGACGTCTGGTTATGAGTATTATGTCACCTTTATAGATGACTACTCAAGATACGGATACGTCTACCTGATGCAACGAAAGTCGGAAACATTTGAAAAGTTCAAAGAATTCTGAGCTGAAGTTGAGAATCAATTAGGTAGGACTATCAAGTCACTACGATCGGATCATGGAGGAGAGTACCTTGACCAAGAGTTTGAAGACTTCATGGTCGAGCATGGGATTTTTTCCCAACTCACAGCTCCCGGTACACCTCAGCAAAATGGTGTAGCGGAGAGGATAAATAGAACCCTAATGGAAATGGTGAGATCTATGATTAGTTTCTCATCATTACCAAATTCCTTCTAGGGATATGCATTACAAACAGTGGCGTACATTTTGAATGTAGTGCCATCCAAATCTGTTCCTAAGACTCCCCTAGAGTTGTGGAATGGTTGCAAAGCTAGTTTGTGACATTTTCGTATATGAGGGGGTGTCCAGCACACGTGCTGAAGAACAGAACTGGAAAGCTAGACTCCAAGTCTGTTGTCTGCCTGTTTGTAGGATACTCCAAGGAGACCAGAGGTGGGCACTTCTATAGTCCCGAAGATAACAAAGTATTTGTATCGACAAATGTAACGTTTCTTGAGGACAATTACATTAGTGACTATAAACCTCGTTCCAAGATTGTATTAAATGAGTTGTAGCCTGGTGAGACTAGTGCTTCATCAACAAGATTTGTTGATCAACAAACATCTGAGAGTCAGATGGTTCCTAATCAGGATATACTACCACCTAGAGGTAGTGAGAGGGTTGTGAGACAACCTAAACGATATTTAGCTATATGTGAGGGACAAGGTGTTGTCTCTGCTGATAGTGTGGATGATATATTGACATTTAAGAATGCAATGGAAGATCCTGATAAAAAAGAATGGCTTAAAGCCATGAATCTTAAGATAGAGTCCATGTACTCTAACTCAGTCTGGGATCATGTAGACTTACCGGATGAGGTAAAACCTATTGGGTGTAAGTGGGACTATAAGAGAAAGAGAGAAGTAGACATGAAGGTAGAGACTTTCAAGGCAAGGCTAGTGGCCAATGGTTATACCCAGAAAGAGGGGGTCGATTATGAAGAGACCTTCTCGCCAGTAACCATGTTTAAGTCTATTAGGATTCTCTTATCCATTGCTGCCTATTTCGATTATGAAATTAAGAAAATGGACGTCAAGACTGCATTCTTGAATGGCAATCTTGATAAGAGCATCTATATGATGCAACCAGAGGGATTCGTGTCTCCAAATCAAGAGCAAAAGGTTTGCAAGCTGCAAAGGTCCATATATGGACTTAAGCAAGCATCTAGATCTTGGAACATTAGGTTTGATGATGTGATCAAAACCTATGGCTTCTAGAAGAACGTTGATGAGCCTTGTGTCTACAGGCACATCATTGATAAAAAAATAGTTTTCTTTGTCCTATATGTAGATGATATTCTACTCATTGAGAATGATATTGGAGTGTTGTCTGATGTAAAGGGCTGGCTGGCTAGCCAATTCCAAATGAAAGATTAGGGAGAGGCAAGTTATGTTCTAGGGATCCAACTTATAAGGGATTGTAAGAACAAGCTTATAGCACTGTCTCAGGCATCATATATCGACAAGATTCTTGTACGATTTTTGATGAAGAACTCTAAAAAAGGTACTTTACCTTCCAGACATGGAGTTCACTTGTCTAAGGAACAATGTCCTAAGACACCTCAAGAAGTTGAGGACATGAGACGTGTTCCCTATTCATCAGCAGTATATAGTCTCATGTATGCTATGTTATGCACGAGACCGGACATCTGCTATGCAGTGAGAGTAGTCAGCAGATACCAGTCCAACCCAGGATTGGATCATTGGGATGCTGTCAAGATTATTCTCAAGTATCTTCGAAGAACGAGAAATTATATGCTAGTGTATTCTGGACAGGATTTGATCCCATTAGGATACACGGATTCTGATTTTCAGTCAGACAAGGATTCTAGAAAATCCATGTCTGGATCAGTATTCACCCTGGGTGGTGGAGCCATTGTGTGGAGAAGTATCAAGCAATCTTGCATTGCTGACTCCACCATAGAAGCCGAATATGTAGTTGCTTGTGAAGCTGCTAAAGATACTGTTTGGCTTCGTAAGTTCTTGAGTGATCTGGAAGTTGTTCCAGATCTGGGTAAGCCCATCACACTTTATTGTGATAACAGTGGTGCTGTGGCTAATTCTAAAGAACCAAGAAGCCACAAGAGAGGGAAGCATATAGAGAGAAAGTATCATCTCATCAGAAAGATAGTGCAGAGAGGAGATATGGTCATCACCAAGATAGCCTCACAAGACAATCATGCTGATCCATTTAACAAGATTTTACCGGCTAAAGTGTTTTCGGGTCACCTAGATGGTCTAGGGTTACGAGACATGTCTCACATGCTTTAGTGCAAGTGGGAGATTGTTGGGGTTTATACCCTAAGCATGTAATTTGTAAATGGATTTATGAAGTAAATAAAAAGAAAGGTTCAATTCATTCTTGTTATGTTATTTATTTTATAAACTTGTGTACATATTAACATCCTGGATTGCCGGATGTAATCTCGAACTGTGTATATGAGTGTCATATACGGATGGATACAGTAAGAGACGTGCAATCTAAGGAGTCCATAGATAGCAAATAAAGCTGGGTACTTTATTTGTGATTAATCTATAGCTGCGGTCCATTTCGTAATGTACAGTGATTCTATCCTGAATCATTCATATGAGATATGGGAATGGAGGCACCTTGTATGATGTGATCATATAGGACTAGGTCATGATCTATATGAATCTCACTCCAATATCTGTTTACCGATGAGATTCATATATATCAACTAATGATGGCTATATGTTGGTGATCTTAATCCTGGGTGTCTTATCGACTTCTTCAGGTTAGATCGTGGTCTTTGATATACCATGGGTGAGGTCAGATGCATTTCCTGATCAATATACTCTGTATGTTGGGATTGCAGTTTGGCTTGTGGCTAGGAAGATTTGTACACAATAGTGGAATCCACTCCTTCTTGTGAGAAGTATATGGTAGTTCCCTTAAGGGTTGATTCAGGGCTTGGACAATATGAGCGCTCTCCTAATTCCGTGAGGAAATAAGATTTATTGTCCATTAGAGAATCAATGGTACTTAAAGGATATATGTAATTAGAGGGGTATAACAGACATTATGACCTAGCTCTAATTATGAACTACTGTGGAGATTCACACCATATGTAATAGTTATATCGATGGACACCGAGTTGTATCGGTCTGTGTAAAAACGTCTGCAGTTGAAAGAATGCAGTTTCGGGTTTTTAGTGGAATAACACCGGAGTTAATAATCATGGAATATTAATTAAAGAGTTTAATTAATGATTTCGAGGATTATTGTAGCTCAAAATACTGTGGATCCATTAGGTCCCCTTGCTAGCCTGATCGATTTAGGTAACAAGGATCACGGTTAATTAATTGGATTATCCAATTAATTGTGTTACGAAAGTGACACGTATTTATTCAGGAATTAATTGAATAATGAGATTATTTAATTAATGGATAATGGTGATTAAATAACTTAAATAATGAGATTATTTAATTATATTATTAATCACTAAATGGAGGGTGTATGTTGATATTTATTTTTGAATAAAATAAGATAATGTGATTATTTTATTTTATTAAATTAAATATTTTATTTTTGAATTTAAATAGTTTGAATTCAAAATTAAAATCAAATAAAAGATATGAGATATTTTTTTTTATTTGAAAGTTTTTTAAAAATCAAATTAGATTTGATTAGATTTTTGTAAAAAAATTATATATGTGATATATATTATTTAAAAAAAAAAGGGTGATGTTTGTTTTCACGCACAGCCCTTATATTTATATATTGACAAAACGAAAGAAATAAATGGTTTTTGTTTTTGGTTTTGCGTAAGAGACAAAAAAATGGTTTTTTGTTTTTGGTTTTGCATAAGAGACAAAAAATTGGTTTTTGTTTTTATCATAAGTGCAAAAGAAAAACAAAAGTGTCGTGTGCAAGTGATTGCAACAAGAAAAAATATATATAACTACTATTTTTTTAACTACTATAATTGTTCTATGTAGTTTTTTTTTTAAGAAGAAATAGTTTCTCCAATTGTTTTTCTATACACCCTCCATTCTAAGTTCTTGAGAACCGTGACACGCCCACACACAGTTACCAGTCCCGGAAATAGCTAGGAAGATCAGTGGTATAGACCAGGAGCAAATCGAAAAGTGAAGGAGCCTCCAAACGTTGTTCACTGGTCCCAGATACAGATTACGATCTGTATAAAAAAATTTAAAACTTACTTCTGCTGCATGACCGGTGAACGAGGTTCCAACAGAATCAACTCGTGGGACTAGGCATCAAAGCGAAAAGCCGGAGAGAAATATGACAGTCACCCGGCGGTTTAACCATCATGGAAGTCCGGTGGAAGATAGAGATGTCGTAATTCAGAGCCAAACTCGACAAGTCGAAAACAATAGGCGCCAAATGGACGCACTGGTCAAACGTTATGGGTACAATGACTTATCTGACGAAGATTCTGACAGTCAATTCACTTGGGACATCTTACAGACTTCATTCCCAGAAAGATTAAGTATGTCGCACGTGGGGCAGTTCAAGAAGGACACAAACCCTAAGGAACACGTCAGACGCTATAAAATTGCTATGGCCCAGTATGCCCACAATGATCCCTTACTATGCCTCAACTTTCCACAAACTCTAGGAGACACGGGCTCAAGATGGTTCGGGAGATTGCCCCAGCAAGCATCAGAAGCTTCAGTGAACTAAGCAGGAGTTTCTCAAGACAATTAATGAGTAACATTCACAGAAAAAAATCAGTGGCTTACCTTTCTCAGATAAAACAAGGAAAAGATGAGTCATTGAAGAAATACCTGGGGAGATTCGGCCAAGCGATGTCAGAAATCGGCAGTGCAAACGATGAAGTGATAATTGCTGCATTCATCAATAATCTACAGAATGGACGACTATCTTTTGACTTAAGAGGAGCTCGTATAACCAGATATTCAGATATGATGGACATGGCGGGAGGATATGCACTAGCCGAAGGAGAAGAGTTAGCCACGGAAGGATGCTACATGCATGGAGGAAAAGGATGCAAAGTCCAAGGTACAGAACCAAAAGGGAAAACAGAAAGGAAACAGCAAAGAAAAAAGCAAGAACGAGGGAAACGGACGTAATGCCGAACAGACCATGGAGAAATTCTGAGGTAGATACGCCAACTACACCCCTCTTCAGAAAAAACAGGAGGAAATCCTGGCCATACTGGAAGAGAAAAATCTGGTAAAAGAGCCACCTCGACAGTCTCAGTTTGCTCGGCGAGATACAACCAAATACTGTAGATTCCATAAGGAAACCTGTCATGAGACTTCCAAATATTACCAGCTCAGAGATTACATAGAAACCCTCATTCGGGAGGGACACCTTCAGGATGTAATTTTGAAAAGAGATGAGAAGTCAGAGACAAAGAAAGAGATCAGGGCCGATCACAACTCTGGTTAAAATCAAAGGGCCAACCTAGAGGCCAATGAAGTAATACAAACAATCTTTGGAGGACCATCCACTGGGAGAAGTAACCGAGAGGGAACGCAGAAAATCAGAGAAGCAGTGGAGGTAAGACAGAACTTTGACCTGAACTCGGTCGAGCCAGACTCGAAGAGGGTAAAGGAAGGATGGAAACCAATAATATTCACAGAAGCTGACTCACATAGGGTCGATGTTCGGTCAAATGACGCCATGGTCATAAGCGCCCAGATTGGTCACCGGGAATTCAGGAGAATCCTGATAGATAATGGAAGTTCGGCAGACATTCTCAATGTAGCCGTCTACGATCAACTCAGGTTGGACCGAAAGGATTTACAGCATTTCCATACCTCACTTAGAGGATTCGGAGGAATTGAGGTCATGTCTCTCGGGACGACAAAGTTACCTATAAAAATTGGAGTAGCACCTTGTCAGAGAACAGTATTGCTCGATTTCGTGGTGGTAGACTTAGACAATTGGCCTTATAATGCATTGTTGGGTCAGCCATTCTTGGATAAACTAAGGTCGTAACGGCCACTTATGCATTGATGATCAAACTCCAGACCGAACAGGGGGTCGGTGTAGTTAAGGGGTCCCAAGAGATAGCCCGAAGAGCTAACCTATCAGTATACAAAGACAAAAATGATGGTGAACAAGTATGCACTATAACGCAGCCGAGTCAGAACAAAGAGTCACTGTCATTCGAATTTGATCCAAGGGAAGAGTCGAAGGAGTCCAAAAATGAATCGGTCGAAGAAATTATCTTGAAGGAAGATGAACCAGATAAGAAGATCAAGATAGGAACCAATTTGGAAGGAAAATCAAACAAAGCCTCACTGATCTGCTTAAAGAATACAAGGATGTGTTCGCCTGGAGTCATAAAGACATGGTCGGGATAGACACTCGAATAATATCTCATCATCTCGTAGTAAACCCGAATGTAAAACCAGTGATACAAAAGAGAAGGTCATTCAATCTCGAGAGAAGTCAGGTGATCAAGCAGGAAGTGGAGAAGATACTCGCTGTAAGGTCTATTAGAGAGATCAACTACACAAAATAGGTAGCTAATGTAGTCCTGGTCCAAAAGAAAAATGGACAATGAAGAATGTGCGTAGATTTCACAGATTTGAATAAAGCATGCCCAAAAGACAGTTTTCCACTTTTAAGGATAGACCAACAGGTGGATGCTACATCAGGCCATGAATTGCTCAGTTTCATGGACGCCTACTTAGGATATAACCAAATCCAGATGAACAAGGCTGACGAAGAAAAAACAGCGTTCACAACCGATCAGGGCTTGTACTGTTACACAGTGATGCCCTTCGGATTAAAAAATGCAGGGGCAACATATCAAAGGCTGGTCAACAGAATCTTCGCACGATAAATAGGAAGAAACATGGAAGTATACATTGATGATATGCTGACCAAGAGCATCTCGGCAGACAAGCATACCTTAGACCTGCGTGAGACATTTGATGTTTTGAGGAGATACCAAATGAAGATGAATCTGAACATGTGTCTATTCAGAGTTCCTTTAGGAAGGTTCCTGGGTTTTCAAGTTTACCAAAGGGGAATCGAAGTCAATCCTGAAAAGATCCAAGCCCTGCAGAAAATGACTTCACTAAGGACACTAAAAGAAGTACAGCGCTTAACAGGATGTTTAGCTTCCTTGGGTAGATTCATCTCAAAGGCCACAGACAGATGCCCACCCTTTTTCAAAGTAATTAAAAAAGGAAAAGGACTCGAATGGAACGAAGAGTGCAAGCAGGCATTCCCAAAAATCAAAGAGTACCTAGGGCAGGCTCCCATCCTTTTGAAACCACAAATGGGAGAGATACTCCATTTATACTTATCAATTACAGAGTTAGCAACAAGCTCAGTCCTAGTCAGAAAAGAAGATGGAGTACAAAAGCCAGTGTATTATACCAGTAAAGCACTTTTACCCGCTGAGACCAGGTATTCACGGCCAGAAAAAATGGCCCTAGCATTGGTTTCAGTGGCAAGGAAGCTAAGGCCATACTTTCAGACTCATACAATCCAAGTTCTCACCGACTATCCATTGAAGCAAATTTTACATAAATTATATGATGATGGCACTTCAAACACTCACGGCAGCGGGGTAGGGATCGTAGTATGCACTCCAGAAGGAGATGGTGTCGAATGTGCAATGAGGTTTGACTTCAAAGCAACCAATAATCAAGCCGAGTACGAGGCGCTACTAGCTGGACTCAGAGTCTGCATAGCTCTCGAAGTCGATGAAGTCGAGATATTTAGCGATTCACAGGTAGTTATCAACCAAGTCATGGACGAATACCAAGCCAGGGATGAAGGCATGATAGCCTATCGTGACATTGCAAGACAGCTCCTCCAGAAATTCAAAGAATATAGGATTGCCCAGATCCCTAGGGAGGAGAATGAAAAGGCAGACGCTTTGTTCAAACTAGCATCAACAATAACCACAATCAGGCCAAAAACTATTCCAATTGTACATCTCCTTAAACCGAACACAGCTAAGCCAAAAAACTTTGAAATTTTAGAAAACTGAACACCGTAAGACGGGTTGGATGACCCAGCTGAAAAGGTTCATAGAAGAAGGCGTGCTCCCGAAAGATCCCCTACAAGCAAACGTATCAGGTATCGATCAGCAAGGTACACAATGGTCGGAGGAGAACTATACAGAAGGGGGTTTTCCTGAACACTTCAAAGATGTGTGTCAGAGGAAGAAGCATGTCATATATTATAGGAAATCCACGGGGGAGTTTGCGGAAACCATACTGGGGGTAAAAGTTTAGCACACAAGATACTCAAGCAAGGTTATTATTGGTCTACTCTATTCTCATATGCACAACGATGTTCGAAGAGTTGCAGTACTTGCCAAAGCATTGCTAATGATATCCGACAACCCCCTGAACAACTTAGAAACCTTACATCCCAATGGCTATTTGCCATGTGGGGTTTGGATTTAATCGGTCCAATGCCAGCTGGGACAAGGGGTGGAACGAAGTATGCCATAGTGGCCGTTGACTATTTCACGAAGTGGGCAGAAGCTGAAGCATTAACGAAAAGTCCTCATTTGTTGATTGGCTTATTTTATGAACAACCACATTGTTGGGGTTCATGTAAGGGTAGCTTAGGCTCTCAAGACCTCAAGAGGAGAAGTATCAAAGGTAAAATTCATGTGCTTACTTACTTTGAAGAGATATTTGCACACACTCACATATTCATGCATAACTCTTGATCTTATTTGTTGAGTGTTTTCTTGTATGCATTTTAGTTTACATGACTCTTGTTGACCTATTTGCATCTTGCTATGAAAGTTGTATGTCATGCTAGGCATTAAAATAGGATGCAATTTCATCACTCTTGAACTTATTGTTTTTACGCAATTGAGTGTTGAAATAATAGGTCTTGCGTTGGTGGTCCGCTACTCGACCAGCGCACCTCACCAGCACAACTTTCACAGTGGACTGTCGCTAGTGTTGCGCCACTGAGCTGCGCTGCTGCACCCGCGCATAGTTGAAAAATATGGGCGTGCGCTGGTGGTGCGCTACTCGCTAAGTGTAGCCTCACCAGCGTAAACATCCCAGAGAATCTGCTCTTGTGTTGCGCTACTGGGATGCGCCACTCGTCCAGCGCCTGTTTTAAAAATAGGTTGTGCGTTAATGATGCACTACTCGACCAGCGCACACAGAGGAAGCTGGAACATTTTTTCCAAAATGACCTCACTTTGTTTGGATCTTATATATATATATATAACTCAATGCCTTAAGGTCGTGTATGAGTTCAGAATATCACATTTCTTCCTTAGAACACATTTCAAAGGAAAAACACTTCCAATAACTCATTTTTAAGCACTCAAAGCATTCCCATGAGCATTAAATCTTCATCTTGCATCATCTAAGTTCATCTAGAGTGCATCTATGGATAGGGTTGCTTCATCACATCTTATTTGGTAAGTTCTTCATTATCTTCTTACAAGTTAAGTGTTTTGCTTACTAAACCATCTCTTTAATTAATTGTATTCTCTTAGAATATTTATATATAAAAATTAGAGATTGTTGTGATGACATGATTGAGTGTTGTATTGTGATAGCTTCATAGGATTAATTGATCTATGTTTAGCTAAGCTATTTGAACATGTCATTTAGCACTTGATATCTAGGATTGCATTAATTGTCATCTCATTATCCTAGATAAGCATATAGGGTTTCCTAGCCTTGTTTGTTCATTGAATATCATCATATATTCACTTAGGACACTTTATCTCTTCATTGAGAAGTAAGACTTGTGCTGCTTCTGGGAGTAGGTAGCTTAAAGCACTAGCATGATGAATTAGGTTCACTTATATCGGGATTAGGTAGTGGTGGAGGATTAAACCGGGATTAGGTTGTAATTTCTTTATCATTAGTGGATTCGAGGTTCTAGTGTGGCGCACTCATCAGCCCGTGGTTTTTCCCATTTGGAGGGTTTCCACGTATATCTCAAGTGTTTTTACTATTTCCGCATTTATTACACTTGTGGTATCTTTGTAACTAGATAGGGGTATTTTTGTCAACTTGACTTTTAACGAAAATTGGGTAAAAGTTAATTAAAATCTATTCACCCCACCCCTCTCTAGATTAATATTACACACCATAATATTTGTTTCAAATGGTATCAGAACAGGTTCCTAGACATACATAGGTGATCCTTGCTCATTTTGGTATGTATTGCATTTTGTTTGTTTGTGTTGACCATTCATACACTTGTATTCATATCATTCATTCATAAACACAATGAGTGGAAACGGTGGCAATGAGGGAGCTTCCAACACTAGACCTCCACTCCTCACCGGGTTGAATTATGCCTCTCCGAAAGGCAAGATGGAGTCGTACATATGCCAAATTCATGATAGGGCATGGATGGCAGTTGAAGATGGCTACACTCCACCCATGATGACTCCAGCAGATGGAGGAGATGATGTACTCAAACCAAAGGCTCAGTGGAATGCACAAGAGTTTGAGGCTTCAAAGTGGAATAGGAAGGCAATGCATGCCATCCTATGTGCAATGGATGATAACCAGTACAAATTGGTTCAGAACACTAGGATAGCTAAGGAGGCATGGGATATCCTAGAAGTTGCTCATGATGGAACCGATGTGGTTAAAGAATCGAAGCTTCAAGTTCTCCAACACAATTGAGTTGCTCAAGATGGATGAAAACGAGTGCTTCAATGACTTTGAAATAAGATTGATGGACATTGTGAACCAAAGTCATCGACTTGGTGATCCTTATTCGGATAGGAAGATCAAGCAGATGATAATGAGATCTCTACCCGATAGATTTGAGTCTAAGGTGATGGCTTTGGAAGAAAATAGTGGTTACAAGGACATGAAGCCAAGTGAAGTGATTGGGAGGCTTCTAGCATATGAATCTAGAAAATGTCCTAACCCCACACCATTAAAGAAGCAAAAAGATATTGCTTTGAAAGCCTCTAAAGTTGAGAAGCAGGAAGGTGATGACTCAAATGAAGAGATGTCCTTGCTAATGAGGAAGTTCAAGAAATTCTACAAGTCCGAGAAGAAAGGTTTTGTATCCAATGGTCAAGACTTGAAGAAAAAGGCTCCCTTCAAGAAGTTTGAGCCTAGGCAAGAGAAGACCGAGAAGAAAGGAGTCCAATGCTATGAATGTGGTGGAATATGTCACTTTGCCCCGGAATGTGCAAATCATAAGAACAAGAAGAAGGGTAAAGTGATGGCTGCCACATAGAGTGAAAGTGATGACTCTAATAAAGATGATGAGTCTTCGGATGATGAAGAACTCATGGCTAACTTCATAGCATTTACATCCTCTCTTAGGAGCAAAGATGCTAGTGAATAAGAGAATGATAGTCAAGAGTGAGACTACTCAAGTGATGATGGATCTTCATCACAAACCACAAATGGAAGTGTGGATAAGATGGATCTCAAAGACTACATGGCTAAGTCAGAGAGCTCAAGATTAAAGAACAAGAATGAGATCAAGAGATTAAAAGAAGAAAACCTAGACCTCTCAACTCAAGTTGACCAACTAAATGAAGAGTTGGAAAGATCTAAGAGGAGTGAAGAAGGGTTGAAGAAAGAGCTTGAAGATGCTAGAGAGTTGTTGTCAAAGATGAATTCTAGCACCAAGAAACTTGACCACATGCTAGATGTTGGAAAGAGGCCAAGTAACAAGAAGGGGCTTGGGTTTGAAGATGACAAGATGTCCTCCACTCCAAGCAAAACCATTTTTGTAAGAAGCATGAACTTCAATGGGTCATCTCCTCAACAAACTCCTAGGAAGAAGCTTGATCTAGGAGAGTTTTCAAAAAGTGCTCAAGTGAATGTGGCACCAAGAAGCCCACCTCAAGTTCATCCTACAAGGGCTCCTCAAGTTAACCTCCCTCAATCAAAAGCTCACAAAGGGAAGTCACCTATCATGCAAGCTCAACCAAGGAAGCAATCAAGTCTTGCTCAACAACAAAGAAGGAAAACTCATCAACAACAAGCAAGACAACCACAAAGACATGGGAAGGCTCCAATGCATCCTCAAGGATATGGTATAATTCCTAACTTTTTACCCCTATGTCATTTTTGTGGTATTGATGGTCACATTAGACCAAATTGCTTTAGGTATATCAAATTGTGTAGGATTGAAAGCATGATAGAAAAGAAAAAGGCTAGAGTCATGATGCATGATCCTAAGAAACCTAGAGCCATGATGCATGTCACTAGGAAGAGTGGAACACTTTTGCATGATCCTAGGACATTTAGATCCCATGTACCATTGACCACTAGGAAGAAAAATACTGCACCTAGGTGGATTAGAAAGGATGAACACCTTTGCCATGTTGCACAAATTGCTTTGAAAGCTCATTCTTATGATTTTTGGTATTTGGATAGTGGGTGCTCTAGGCACATGACTGGAAATAAGAGTTTCTTTGAGACTCTTGTGATGGAGGAGGGAGGAAATGTCACCTTTGGTGATGGATCCAAAAAGAAAGTCAAAGGAAAGGGAACTATTTCCATTCCCGGATTACCCTTTTTGTCCAATGCTTTATATGTTGATGGTCTAAAAGCCAATTTGATAAGCATTTCACATCTTAGTGATGATGGACTATCCGTCTTGTTTAGGAAAAATGATTGTTCTATCATATTGCTTAATAGACAAACCCTGTTAAAAGGTATTAGGTCTAATGACAATTGCTATTGTCTTGAGGTTAGAAGTGTGTCTTGTAATGTGTCCAAGGATGAACAAATAGAGTAGTGGCATGAAAGACTTGGTCACATGAACTTTAGGGATCTAAAAATCTTAGATAAGTTCAATGTTATGCGAGGCCTTCCCAAGCTTGGGAAAAAGGTTAATGGTGTTTGTGGACCTTGCCAACAAGGGAAGCAAACCAAGATTATGCACAAAAAGGGAAAATATATTTCCACAAAGGAACCTCTAGAGCTTCTCCACATGGATCTTATGGGTCTTATGCAAACTGAGAGTTTAGGTGGAAAGAGATACATTTTTGTACTTCTCCAGGTACACATGGACTTATTTCCTTAGAGAAAAATATGAAACTTTTGATAAGTTTAAAATGCTTTGCTCTAAAATTCAAAATGAAATGAACTCCAAGATTAAAAGCATTAAGAGAATTAGGAGTGACCATGGGAAGGAATTTGAGAATGCCCATATTGAAAACTTTTGCAATAGTCTAGGCATTTCTCATGAGTTTTCGGCTCCTAGAACACCTCAACAAAATGGAGTTGTTAAGAGGAAAAATAGGGTTCTTCAAGAAATGGCCCGTGTGATGTTGCTTAGCAACAATGTCCCTATGAATCTTTGGGCCGAAGCCGTCAATACGGTTTGCTACATAGGAAATAGAGTCTTCCGTAGGCCTCACACTAGGCAAACCTCCTATGAGTTATAGAAAGGTAGAAAGCCAAATGTTAACTACTTCCACACCTTTGGAAGCAAATGCTACATTTTGAATGACCGTGATCAACTTGGCAAATTTGATGCTAAGAGTGATGAGGGTATCTTCATTGGCTATGCCTTGAATAGTAGAGCCTATAGAGTTTTTAATCGAAGAACTAGGACTATAATGGAATCATCTAATGTTGTCATTAATGATACTAGGCTCAAAACTAATGACCATGAGGAGGAGGTAGATTTAGTTGACGACTCCTCTTTGGAGAAAATAGTTGATATCTCTAATGTTGAAAAGGCTAATCTTGATGATGACATAACACGACTTAGTGATAGGATTCCTCACTTGGACTCAAAAGAACCTGCTCTATGGTTTAGGAAACTTCATGACAAAGATGACATTATTGGTGAAGTTAGTGAGGGTGTTAGGACTAGGCGTCAAATGGCTAATCTTATTAGCTACACTTGCTACACCTGCTACACCTCTCAAATAGAACCCAAGAAAATTGATGAAGCCTTAAAAGATGAATTTTGGGTTCTTGCTATGCAAGAAGAGCTTAACCAATTTGAAAGGAATGAGGTTTGGACTCTAGTTCCTAGGCCTAAGAACACCAATGTGATAGGCACCAAGTGGGTATATAGGAACAAATCCGATGAGGATGGCAACATTGTGAGAAACAAGGCTAGGTTTGTAGCACAAGGATACTTTCAAATTGAGGGTATTGACTTTGAGGAGACATTTGCTCTCGTTGCTAGGATTGAGTCCATTAGGCTTCTTTTATCCATTTCTTGTTTGCATAAGTTCAAATTATATCAAATGGATGTTAAGAGTGCCTTTCTCAATGGTTTCTTGCAAGAGGAAGTATTTGTTGAGCAACCCAAAGGATTTGTAGATCCTCACCACTCTAATCATGTTTATCACCTCAAGAAAGCTTTGTATGGGTTGAAACAAGCACTTAGGGCTTGGTATGAGCGTCTCACTCAATTTCTCATAGATAGTGGCTACACTAGGGGTAGTGTTGACAAGACTCTATTTATCAAGAAAGACAAAGATGAGCTCTTTATAGCTCAAATCTATGTTGATGATATAGTCTTTGGTTCCACAAATGATACCAAAGTCCAACAATTTGTTGATGTGATGTCTCATGAGTTTGAAATGAGTCTAGTTGGTGAGTTGAGTTACTTTCTAGGTTTACAAATTAAGCAAATGGATGATGGGATTTTCATATCTCAAGCTAAGTATGCCAAAAACCTAGTGAAGAAATTTGGCCTTGAAGGTGCCAAACATTGTGATACACCCATGAGTACCACTTTGAAGCTAAGCAAGGATACTAGTGGTAAAAGTGTGGACCAAACCTTATATCGTGGCATGATTAGTAGCTTGCTCTATTTGACCGCAAGTAGGCCCGATATCTCCTTTAGTGTGGATGTGTGTGCTAGGTACCAAGCGAATCCTAAGGAGTCCCATCTCTCTTCTGTTAAGAGAATCATTCGATATGTGAATGGGACATCCAACTATGGGATTTGGTACTCTTTTAACACTAATGCTAGTCTTGTAGGCTTTAGTGATACAGATTGGGCAGGAAATTGTGATGATAGGAAAAGTACATCGGGCGGTTGCTTTTTCCTTGGGAACAACCTTGTCTCTTGGTTTTGCAAGAAGCAAAATTTGATTTCTTTGTCCACGGCTGAGGCCGAATACATTGCTGCTGGGAGTGGATGCACACAACTCCTTTGGATTAAGCAAATGCTAGTCGACTGTGGATTCAATCAAGGTACTCTAACTCTTTTTTGTGATAACATGAGTGCAATTAATATTTCAAAGAATCTGGTTCAACATTCTAGGACTAAGCATATTGACATCCGTCATCATTTCATTAGAGAACTAGTTGAGAGCAAATGCATTGTACTTGAGCATGTAGGTACCAATGATCAGCTAGCGGATCTATTTACTAAACCCTTAGATGCTACTAGATTCAAGACTCTTAGTAGATCTATTGGGATTTGTTTAATGGAGTGATGTGTTGTGATCTTTGACCCATATGGGGAACTCAAGCAAAGAGAGCTGTTGTATACTTGTTGCATGCAATTTTTCTTAAAAATATGTTTATGCCTCTTTATTGTTTGCTTGAGTAGCTTGGTTGCACTTATGGTATATTGTATTTTCTTAAATAAGTGTGAACTTTGCTTTGACTACAATCCATGTCATATTTATGTTCAACCATGCATTTTTGGACTAGGAGATATACATTTGAAGTACATGTTATATGACCTATTATCTCTATGATATGATGATTATTAAATGACATGCTAATGTAAAATGATAAAGCATGATTTGTTGATTGCAATTGTTAAATGCAACACATTGTGTGAAAAGAAGCTAGTGAGACTAAAATGTTGCATCAACACATCAATGTTGCATCAATAGATTCATGGCTACTATCATACGGGTATCCTCCCGGAAAAATCAAATTGGGTACAAAGTTGCTCATGCCATGTTTCGCTTATAAAGTTGGATATAGTGCCATTTAAATCATGAATCTATAAAACTTTATATCCTTGCTTCTCTCATGACATATGGTGAAATTGGTTTGAATTATATTGGAAACCTTTGTCATTTGCTTTGCCAAAACCATTGTTTTTGGACTTGAATGCAACATGTCTTGTATGCAAAGTATTTTTGATTCACACATTTTCTTCAAATAAATCTCTTTGTGTCTCTTCTATCACTTGAGGTTGCATAAATGTGGCTTATATAATTATGCAACAATCTTGTATGCTCTTTTCTTTCTTTGCCTTGAGTGACCCAGTTGGGGACTTCTCCTTTGTCTATATCATGACAAAAATGGGGAGTAGCATTGACCTAGCATTGTGATGTTAGGGGAGTAGCATGTGTTGGCTTTAAGGGGGAGCATTGCTTGTTTGAAGGGGAGATTACATGTAGGGGGAGCAACCCGTTGAGTGGGAGCATTGCATGAGCATTTCATGATATCATATTCATATTTCTAAATGCAAATGCTTTTGTTTTATATTCACTTGATCATCTCACATGCACTTGGTTTGGAAAGAGTATTTGTGCTTGCCTTGTGTGTAGGGTTGATAGTTCTACAAGAGATTGAAGACTTGAAGTTTTTTTTATGTTTATCTCTTTGTAATGTAGAATATCTTCCTGGTGTTTTTCTATTTTGTTTTGTGAGGATCAATGTGAGTGGTGGTTTTGTCACGAAATAGCCAAAGGGGGAGATTGAAAAGTCCTCATTTGTTGATTGGCTTATTTCGTGAACAACCACATTGTTGGGGTTCATGTAAGGGTAGCTTAGGCTCTCAAGACCTCAAGAGGAGAAGCATCAAAGGTAAAATTCTTGTGCTTACTTACTTTGAAGAGATATTTGCACACACTCACATATTCATGCATAACCCTTGATCTTATTTGTTGAGTGTTTTCTTATGTGCATTTTAGTTTACATGACTCTTGTTGACCTATTTGCATCTTGCTATGAAAGTTGTATGTCATGCTAGGCATTAAAATAGGATGCAATTTCATCACTCTTGAACTTATTGTTTTTATGCATTTGAGTGTTGAAATAATAGGTCTTGCGCTGGTGGTGCGCTACTCGACCAGCGCACCTCACCAACGCAACTTTCATAGTGGACTGTCGCTAGTGTTATGCCACAGAGTTGCGCTATTGCACCTGCGCATAGTTGAAAAATATGGGCATGCGGTGGTGGTGCGCTACTCGTCTAGCGTAGCCTCACCAGCGCAAACATCCCAGAGAATCTGCGCTTGTGTTACGCTACTGGGATGCGCCACTCGTCCAGCACCTGTTTTAAAAATAGGTTGTGCGCTACTCGACCAGCGCACGTCACCAGTGCACACAGAGGAAGCTGGAACATTTTTTCCAAAACGACCTCACTTTGTTTGGATCTTATATATATATATATATATATATATATAACTCAATGCCTTAAGGTCGTGTATGAGTTCAGAATATCACATTTCTTCCTTAGAACACATTTCAAAGGAAAAACACTTCCAAGAACTCATTTTTAATCACTCAAAGCATTCCCATGAGCATTAAATCTTCATCTTGCATCATCTAAGTTCATCTAGAGTGCATCTATGGATAGGGTTGCTTCATCACATCTTATTTGGTAAGTTCTTCACTATCTTCTTACAAGTTAAGTGTTTTGCTTACTAAACCATCTCTTTAATTAATTGTATTCTCTTAGAATATTTCTAGATACAAATTAGAGATTGTTGTGATGACATGATTGAGTGTTGTATCGTGATAGCTTCATAGGATTAATTGATCTATGTTTAGCTAAGCTATTTGAGCATGTCATTTAGCACTAGATATCTAGGATTGCATTAATTGTCATCTCATTATCCTAGATAAGCATATAGGGTTTCCTAACCTTGTTTGTTCATTGAATATCATCATTTATTCACTTATGACACTTTATCTCTTCATTGAGAAGTAAGACTTGTGTTGCTTCCGGGAGTAGGTAGCTTATGGCACAAGCATGATGAACTTGGTTCACTTATACCGGGATTAGGTAGTGGTGGAGGATTAAACCGGGATTAGGTTGTAATTCCTTTATCATTAGTGGATTCGAGGTTCTAGTGTAGCGCACTCATCAGCCCGTGGTTTTTCCCATTTGGAGGGTTTTCACGTATATCTCAAGTGTTTTTACTATTTCAGTATTACACTTGTGGTATCTTTGTAACTAGATAGGGGTATTTTTGTCAACTTAACTCTTAACGAAAATCGGACAAAGTTAATTAAAATTTATTCACCCCCCCCCCCCCTTTAGATTAATATTACACACCATAATATTTGTTTCAATTAGTGCATATCACAGAAGTAAATACCATAAATTTCATGAAAAAAAATATACTCTACAGGTTTGGAGTCCCAAACACTATCATCACTGATAATGGCATCCAGTTCGATAACCTGAAATTCAGACAGTTGTACAAGGAGTATCAAATTGCCAATTACTATACCACACCTGCCTATCCTCAAACAAACGGGTAGGCTGAAGTAGTAAACAAAATCATCAAGCATACACTCAAAGCAAAGCTGGATGCCAAGAAAGGAAGTTGGGTTGAAAAGCTTCCCGAAGTATTATGAGCGTATCGGACGACAGCAAGAACTTTAATAGGAGAGACTCCATTCACTTTAGCGTTTGGAACAGAAGCTGTTATCCCTATAGAAACGTCATATGCATCACCCCGGGTCAGGCTATAAAATGAAGAGCATAATGTTAATATGTTGTTACAAAGTCTAGATGAGCTAGAAGAGAAAAGGGAGAAGTCCCGAATATGAAATATGGCATATCAGCAAAGAGTAGTTCGTCACTACAACTCTTATGTTCGGGTCAGGAAATTCCAACTAGGAGACCTGGTACTTAGGAAGGTGTCATTGAATACAAAAAATAAAGTTGCAGGTTCCTTGGCTGATAAGTGGGAAGGCCCGTACAAAATCGAAGGAATAGCTGGCCATGGAGCATATTGGATTGCACGACCCAATGGAGGAGTTTTACTCCGACCATGCAATGCCCAATATCTGAAAATTTTCTATCCTTAAATTATTTTTTGTTTTCCTTTCTAGTTGTCATTTTAGTTAGATCAAATATTAGCTTTGGAATTTAAATCTTTGTTGTTTTTGCAATTATAAATAAAAATCAAACTCTGGATTTCCAAAAAATAAAGCATATGATAATAAGAACGTATGAAAGACGAGCATGATAATAAGAACATGCAAATAGAATACTCGGGACCATTGATTCCCGAATGGGCGGAGAAGCTCGAAGGAGCATGCCAGCCGAGCAAGGTCAATTGACGTTAGCAAAAAGGCAAATCCGATGCACCAGATTCTGGAGAAAGGCTCGGGACGCTATCAGAAAAAATTCTGGTGAAATGCGTAGCTGTGTTAAGCTGTTCGAAAAGCTTAATGATTCGACAAACCGTTGCACAGAAAAACTGGAGAGACGTCCTCGATAATGTGTAAGGACTTGAACATATGATCATGGTGAGCCTTGATGTAATGTTTGGGTAACAACCAAGTATGAAACACAAGTATAAATCTACTTGTCTGTTTTAAGATGACTCGGTTAATAATATTAGCCAGTTTAATAAGATACTTGGCGTTAAAAATTATTCGGGTAACGAAACAAGTTTAATAAGATACCCGGTGAAGTTACCCGAACATCAGCAATAGCCAGTTTAATAAGATACTTGGCATAAATTGCATTAGCCAGTTTAATAAGACACTTAGCACAAAAGATTGCAGTAACCAGTTCAGAAAGATACTCAGCAACAGAATCAAGTTAAAGAAAATACTCGGTGAAATTCCTTGAGCAATGAATCAAATCAAACCACTCGGTTTTAAGAATTAAAGTTAACTCGAAATTTCATTGATAATCTTTACAAAGAATCGTTACGAAGAATCTTTACAAAAATGAATTTCTACAAAATAAATCAAAATGTTAAGAGGATTTAGAACTCTTGCTGATGCTCGGGTCGGGCACCATTTCGTATTCATGGAGCAAACATTCATTGTAGGGCCAAGCAATCGTATCGACCGAATCATCCATCCATTTACTGTAATCTTCTCCCGGGATCGGTCCGACATCAGGCACCACACCTTCCACGACCGACTCCTGACTGGCATAAAAGGTCGAGAGGGAGTACTCGAATGGAACCTCCAAATGCATGGGATGAGGCTCTTTACCTTGACAACGGTAATAAGCTCTCCACTCCTTCATCTGAGTCTGAAGAGATTCCAGGGACCGATCCACGTGGTTCTTGATCGACAGCTCCCAGTTGGTTCGGGCTTTTTTAGTTACTCGATTCTTGACCTTAAAAATTGCCAATTGAAACAACCCTCGCTGAAATCCCCGAATGAGAAGAGCATCGTAAGCATGGGATCTCTTAAAATGGTCAACCCTCTGGACTTCGAGTTCCAACCTGGCTTCTTTGGATAGGGACTCGACTATCAAAGCTTGGCGTTCCAAGTCCTCGATCTTCTGTTCATATGTTGACTTGGATTGCTCTGCTTCCTACTCGGCCTTAAGCATTGATTCATGGGCAGAAGACAACAAGTTTTAAAGTGACATAGCCTTCTCCTCTGCTAAAGAAACTCTTTCTTCAGCCTCCAGTTGCTTCGCCAAACAGTGGTTGGCAAACACTTGGGTAGAGCCCACCTCCTTTTGATAAGCCGATTCAATCAGAGCACGGCTATCCTCACTTTTTTTCAACTGAGCCTCAAGACTCCTTATTCGATCGGCTTGATGTTGTTGCGTCTGAACCAGCTAAGCGAACTTGACCACCATCTACAAGGAAACGAAATTAAAAATCTAGCAAGCAAGATGATGAGAGTTGGGAATAACTTACATATGATGTGCCGTTAAAAATATTCTGAAGACTACTCGTCAAAGACGCGTCCCTAAGATGGCTTCAGTGATCATCCCCGATGAAAGCCTAATCGGATGACATCGCCCTGAGTATATCCTGGGAGAAGGATAGGAAGGACCTCACGAAGATTCAGCTCTTAGATCTTCAACCTTATGGGGGAAAGAGCCCCTGACCAGTTCCGAAGTCTCCACACTAGTTGATGCTTCAACATCAACGCTCGGGGGAATCTCAGCTTCAATGTCTTCATCATTGGAGTCGATGAATGAAACCACCCAAGGAACCTTATGAGGGCGAGCGGGAGAATCGATCGATTTCCTTTTCTAGGCTCGAGAGCGATGAAAGCCGAGATCAGCTGAAAGATCTTCCTGAACATCATCCCAAAAGGATTCAAAAAAGTCGAGATCTGTATTTACTTGTCCCTCAGAGGTTTTACCTCCATCACCGATGTTCGTTCACTTGGTAGAGACCATAACCGGGAAGCTTGATCCATCAGGCTCCTCACCAAGACCATCATTCTGCCTCCCTCTGTCTTCAGAAAACTCCTGAGTATGGCCACTCGGGCCACTTGACTCCCCTATAGTCGGCCAAATGACTTCCTCAGGGACACTTTTGGCAACCTGCTCATCAGCCTCATCAGGGTCCTCATCTGACTCAGGTGGGGCAATGCCCTTTTCGCTCTGACGAGAAGCCTTTTTTGGCTCGCTTAGAGGATTGGCTTCACCTGACGAGCTTGAATGTCGCAAACAATGTCCGAGTCATACATTTAGGAGAAAAAGGGGAATCGCATCAAAATATAAAAAGCAAAAAAAAAAGGTACAAAGATCACTTACATCGCCTGCGGTGGCCTGAAATCTGGCTAAAGAAGATGAGTTCTATCATCTTCTTCTTATTAAAAAGATAAGTCATGCTCATTTTCTCTAGAGTGTGAACTGGTGCCTGAGCAAGTCTTGTCAGCTTAGTATCACTGAATTCAAGTTTTTTCTTGTTCCATACCTCAGGGAAACAGAAAAAATGGGGAACTTTCAGCACCGTCCAAGTTTCCCCAACTGAAAGAGTGACTTCAAGACTGAGGTTTCCTTCGGCAAAGAACCAACTGTTCTTCCAGTACTTGTTAGACGAAGGAAATCCCTATACGAAGCCCCTCTTCTTGGGGTCATCAGAGGTGTCAACTCCCCGATTCACCTTTGTCCCCTCGGGGACCCAGCAATCTAGCGGGTTAGACATGAGGAAATAAGTCCCCGTTTACCAAACTACCTTAGCATATAGAAGTGCCTGATTTCACTCGGGGGAAGGCGGCGACGGGTTCATTCGGCTCCACATGTGCCACATGCACATCAAGATCTTGTAGCTATTCGGGGCCAATTGAGCTGGAGTGATCCCTGCTTCAGCCAAAAACCAGGCAATGAACAGCTGAAGTGGAAGAGTAACGTCGTAACAAAGCATGGACCCATAGATTGCCACCATGCCCGGAGGAGGGTTCCATGCAGCTCTATCACCAGCAGGAATCAGAGTAACTGAATTATCCATGTCGAATCGGGCACGGTATTTCCCGATCTCATCTACCCCGACCACATTCAGTTCGGCGTCAAACCCACTCAGGCGATCAACAGAAAAAGAAAGACGAGATTTTCTAAACTCCTCTTCGACGCTCTTCTCATTAATAATCTGCTATCTGATCCGGACGCTACCCGAGTTGTGCTTGTGGACTTCACTTTTTCTTTGATGATTTCTCATCCTTGATCGAAGTGGTACCCTGTGATTAGAAACGACATATTCAGAACTAGATAAACCAGAATCAGAACTGGATATAGAACTAAAACGGACATCAGAGTAAATCCCAGAAACATCGACTTCTAAAAAAGGAGGTTCATCCAGGGGGATTTCCCCCAATAATCTTTGAACGCAAGATACTAGTTAAAAATCCCCACGATCAAGTGCTTCGAGAGTTATAGTAAAAGGTCGATGACGGGAAGTCGGATTCATTAAAACTAACCTTGAATGAAGAAACCTGATGCAAAATCTTCAACGGAGAATAGCGATTTTCTAAGTAAAGAAATATGGGCTAGAAAATTTCTGGTTTGAGTCTGAGAATGAACCAACGCAACTCCTTTCAATGGAGAATTTAAAGGGGTAATAGCACGAGGATCTCGTGGTGGGAAAAATCAAAGACAGATCTAATGACGTAGGCGTCACACTAGGAGACACGTAGGTCATAAATGGCATCGAGAAATGAAGCGGTAGAGGACACGTGTTAAGAGAAGAAATGGCCAAGGCCGTCAGAAATCCAAAATATGGCAATCATTGAGATCTCGGGTGAAGAGGAAAATTGAATTTACATGGTCACCATTAAGACACGCTATTATGATAAGACATTTACCCTGACATTAAAGAGACGAAGAAATTGAAGAGTTGATTAAAATACTTTTGCCCCAAACGAAACCCTGTTCGGTAAAAATATTTTAAGGGGTTATTGTTGTATATAAATTTTATTAGACGTACACATCGTTGACAAAGAGGATAGGATTGCCAGGTGGACATCCGAATAAGCATTCAGAAAGTATCCTGCAAGACATCACCTAAGAAGAGAAGCCTGAGTAAACAAGTATTGAACAAAACCTACTCGGGGTCAACTGACGTCATATACTACTCGAGGCCAGTTAACGATGTTCGGGGTTAGCTGATGACTTGTTTTACTCGGGATCAGATGACGTCATTCGGGACCAGCTAATATCATGTTCTACTCGGGACAAACACGAAGAAAACCGAATGAAAAAGCCCAGCGCGTAACTCACACGAGTCAAGAGTCGTTAAAATATGTGAAGATATCCATATCAAAGAAGAGTTCCAAGAATAAAATACCAAACAGAAAGGTTCCAAATCAGGCAACAATTTTATTTCTTCAAAAAGACTATACGTTTATATGGAAATAAGTCCTAACTGGACTACATCATTAGAGTCCCATTCGATCTCAATACAAGTCTCTGAAATAGGAAAGAAGACAGACTACTTCGAACAAGTAACCAATCATAGTTAAATACAAAGATCTTTTATTACTTGTACAAAAAGGATTAAGGTTCTATGAACATATAAATATACCCATAATCTCGTCACAAAAGATATATAGAAAACATATAGAAAAATACAAAGAGAAAAAGAGAGATCGAGAGTTGTAAATCTTTTCAATAGTGGATTTTGGCTTGGTTGATTATTCAGCCACCAGTGGATGTTTCTCCGGTCATCGGAGTTTTACCATGTAAAACTTACGTCCGATTACTTTCTCCTTCTCTTTCTCTTTGAAATCTCAGCTAAAATCCAATCTTGTTGACTTTTTCCCATACATCCAGAAATCGACGTCAACAACCCTAAAACCAAAAAAAAATAGAAAAACAAAATTGAGTTGTCAAGATATCAATCACAAAGTAATGGTGAGGTGATGGGTCATAAAGTGATGGTGAGGTGGCTCTGTGTGCACCACCAAAATAAAAAATAAATATATAAAATATAAAGATGAAAAATGAAAAGTAAATAACAAACCTTACAATCAAAAGAGAAAAAAAAATATGCCTAGTCGACCTCTAGGCACCATCTAAGCGGTCTAGGCACTAGGCGCCGGTCCACCGTACGACTAGCACCTAGCACATACTAGAACACCGAGTATAATATATATAATGTAATATGTAATATGTAATAGTTATATATATATATATCATTATAATATTTATAATGATATAATATATAATAATATATATATAATATTATTTTTGGAAAGAAGGTGTAAAGTCTTCATTTATTGATTGACTTATTTCGTGAACAAATCACATTTTTGGGGTTTTATATAAGGGTAGCTTAGGCTCTCAAGACCTCAAGAGAAGAAGCACTGAATGTATATTTCTTGTCCTTACTTGCTTTAAAGAGATATAGTTGCACACACTCACAACTCATGCATATTTCTTATTCGTATATGTTGTGTGTTTATATGAGTGTGCATTCATGTTTTGATAACTCTTCTTGTATGTTTATATTGATCACATCTTTGCATTTGTATTGACATGCTTTATGTGTTGCTCACACACACACTTACTTGCATTTGATTTGTTATGCATGTATGCTTCATTGTTGTCTATGTGCGTTCATAGTGTGGTTTTGTGTGTTGTTCTCGCTTGCACGATGGTGTGCTTGTCTTAGCGCATTGAGTGACCATTTTAGAATGTCGTATTCTTCTCTTGGTTTGGTTATGTGGAGTAAGGTGTCTAGTTTCAAAAAGTGGATTTCAATGATTTAAATATTTTTCAAAACTGACATTTGTATGGTCTTGTGACCATATCTTTTTATAAAACGATTCAAAATGAGTTTTGAAAATTTCTATATAAACTAGACACCCATACCTTTCCAACGGTATATTATTCTTAATATTTCATGACCGTTTGGATTGGTTTTGAAATCTCCAAAGTGACCACAAAAATAAGACATCTCTGTAGTTATCCGTTTCTGACCTTTGGTCACTTAAATGACCATAACTTTGTCTAAAGACATCCAAATCAAGTTTTATAAATTGAAGTATAAAGTAGACTTCCATACCTTTCCAACGGTATATTATACAAAAGGTTTGGATGTCGTTTGGTCATGTTTTGGGTCGCTCGAATCTCGAGCTTTTGTGTTGTCGCGGCTGCACCGGTCCACAAGCGCACCTCACTAGCGCCCCTAGACAGTAGGTGTGCGTTGGCATGGCTCTTGTCGACCAGCGCAGCTCACTAGCGCACTGAGTAAAATTCTAGGCATTTGCAAAATGATTTAGTTTTGTTCTAGGGCTCATATTTATATGCCATCTTCTTCCTCACTCGTTTTTTAGAGCTTAAAAACCATCTCTTAGTGAGAGAAAATATTTCCCTTAAGAGAGAAGCTCCAAGATTGGTTCCTTAACTCCCCAAACCCAAAACTCATCATCCTTCATGCATTATTGATCATCTTTAGACATGGGTCTTCATCATTCATGACTTGGTAAGTAAGAACAAACTTTTATCTTTGATTATTGTTCTTAAACTCCAAGAGTTCATTTTTATTGCAGAGGATTTATAGAAATCATTTTTGAATGCATATTTTTGTTGAATGATGACATGATTGAGTTTGTATTTTGATAGCTTAATTGATTAGGTCATTTTTGCCTAAAAGCTAGGTCATAAACATTCTTGTGTGATTCATTGTTGACTAGGTTGATAGAATCAACTTGTTAAGCTTTTGAATATTTATGTGATGTTTTTGTGGCAATTAGTTTGTTAGAAAATCTCTACACAACTAATTGAGTTTGGTATTGATAGACATTGGTCTAAGACTTGTATTTATTGTGTGGCTAAATGCTTTGTCTCAATCACATGAATATATACTAAGTATATGTTGAATACATTGTAATCATATTTGTTGATTCATTGTGATTGTTTGTGATTGCTAGGATTGTTGTTATTGATAACTTCTAGCTAAATCTCTATGATTTGCATTTAGATATTGTTTAGGACTCATTAATTACATTTAATGATTGCATTATAGTCATTGACATGCTTAATGACAACATGTGTTGATTTGGCTTTTATGATAACTTCATAGGATTGTTTGTTCTATGTTTAGCTAAGATTTATGACATGTCATTTAGCTCTTGATATCTAGGATTGCATTTATTGCCACCTCATAATCCTAGATAAGCATATAAGGTTCCCTAGCCTTGTTTGTTGTTTGAATATTATCATATATTCACATAGGGTGTTTATCTCTTCATTGAAGAGAAGCAAGTCTTGCGTTGGAGTAGGTTGCTTCAAGCGTAAGCAAATTGGACTAGGTCCACTTAATACCGGGATTAGGTAGTGGTAGTGGGTTATATACCGGGAGTAGGTTGTAACGCCTTTATCATCGGTTGATTCGTTGTTCGAGTGTGGCGCACTTAACAGCCCGTGGTTTTTCCCATTTAGAGGGTTTCCATGTATATCTCAAGTGTCTTTATTATTTTCACACTTATTACACTTGTGATATTATTGTGACTAGTTAAGGGTATTTTCGTCTAATTGACCATTAACGAAAATTGGGTAAAATTTGATTAAAATCTATTCACCCCCCCCCCCCCCCCCCCCCTCCCCCTCCCCCTCTAGATTAATATTAAACACACCATAATATTTGTTTCAGAAGGGTATTTTTGGAATATAGTTGGAGCATAGAGAGTTATTTTTAGAAGAAAAAATATGTTAATGGAATGGAATGAGCGTTCCATTGGTCTTTGGATGGAATGCTCATTGCACCAAAATGGTGGAATCCTCATTTTATTTGCATTTTAACAAACCAAGCAAGTGGAATGACTTTTTTTTTATTCCATTCCATCCAATCAAACATGACCTAACATCCCACCACAACATACAATTGTACAATAATTCTCATGTCCATGGACAATTGAGAAAAAGATGATCAATTGCCTTTAGAACTTCATTACAGAGCATGCAATTCAAACTTTGAGAAGGGTCAAAACCGAACCTATGTGTGACCTCTTTAACCATAATTCCCCCTTTATGAGTTACCAAGTGAAGATCTCAACTTTCAGAGGGCAAATCTGTTGTCAAATATTATCCTCATTATAGGATTCCTCAACCCTAAGGTCCTCCAAACACCTTTGAAAGGACCTGACAGTGAATTGATCGTCCGACCTAAAATTCCAAGCAATAGCATCTTGGATGTTAGGCCTAACCACAATGTTCTTAAGAACAACACAAAAAAATCTTCATTGATCATGCTCTCAATCGAAGAGGGGTCTCCTTAAGGATACATTCCAAACCCATCTTGAATCCAACCATTGCCCAAACTCATTAACCACACTTGTTTCTAGCCAAGGCAAAGATGCACATGCAAGTTTCCTCACCATTTTAGTGTTGAAGAGAATCTTTATGGAATGTTTACACTATTTTTTTTTACTCCAATATATTATTGGTGTAAAGAGCATATTTTAAGAATATTCTAAAACAATTATCTATATAACATTAATTAATTTCTATCAGTTTACTGTACAATATTAATTAATATTTTTGGCATAAAAAAATATTCTTAAATAATTACTCATATAATATAAAAAAAAATTGCACTTAATTAATGTTATTGCTTTTATTATAATATTGAATTTTCACATAAAAAGTATTACTCTTTCCTCCAACTAATTATTGAAAAATTAAGTTTTTCTTTTGAGATATACCGTTGATGTGACCACTTGAACCTTAGACATTGCCAGGCTGAATAAGTACCCTACATTACAAAGCCATATTGGGCAAGTGTTCTTGAAAAATTAAGTTAATATAAAAGTTTAACATCAGTTAAATGTATAATTAATAAGAAATAAAATATGTATAAAATATTGACGTCATTTTAACGATCTGAACGAGATTTTTCTAACGATATATATATTTATAATAATCAAATTTATAAATTTAATTATTCATGTTATATGTATATTTTGTCGAATATACACGTCACTGATAGGTAGGACAATCCCTTAAAAAATTGTCAGATGGGCATCCGAGTTGGCATCTAGAAGATACCCTTCAAGACATCACAAAGGAATAAGAACCCGAGTAAGTCTGAACACGGGTATTCGGCATGCTATGTCCTACTCGGGACAGAGTACTTAGCACATTATGTTCTACTCGGGACAATACGGGAAACCCGAATAAAGAAATCCAGCAAGCGATTCACACACGTGGGTGAATCAAGAATCATGCTCTAATATGTAAGACATCCGTATCAAAGAGAGTTTCTAGAAGAATAAAACGCCAAACAGGAAACAGATTCCAAGTCAAGCAAAAACTCAGTTATTCTAGAAGATTGCATGTCGATTTGGAATGTAAATCCTAAATCAAATTGTGTAATTAGAGTCCCACAAAGATTCAGATTCAACTCAAAAGATCTCCGAATTAGGAAAGAAGATAAAGATGACTCCAACAAGCAACCAGTCACAATACAAATTCTTTTTCTTACTTGTACAATAAGGATTAGGGTTCTATGCACATATAAATAGACTCATAATCTCATTAAAAAATAGTTATAGAAAAAACAGAAGGACAGACTCAAGATATAGAGAAGAGAGATCGAGTGGTGTAATTTATTATAATTAAATAGTGAATTTGGCTTGGTTGCGCAGTCAACCACCCGTTGACGTTTCTCGGATCACCGGAGTTTTACCAGGTAAACTCGTGTCGTTATTGCTCACATTACATTCTCTTTTTCTTTCTCTTTTGACAGATCATAATGAAATTCAACGTTGTTGAATTTCTCATCCATCGAAAAATCGACGTCAACAATTCATAATATTATAAAATACATAAATCATATTATTTGGATCTTTATTTTATTTTTTTGCCGGATTATTTTTATATTTTTTTTTTTTGGAATTGATTGAAGAAGAAGATATGAATTGTTGGATGAGATTTGTGAATTTCGTTTTTGGGATTGATTTGTGATTTTTTTTTAGTGGAATTGATTTTGATTTTTTTTGTGGACGTTGATCGATCTCCATATTTTTTATAAAAAAAAAAGTTAATTCATTTTTTTTAATTATTTATAATGATTTGATATCCACTTGTAGATCAATTTTTTTAAAATTCTTTGAAGTGAAAAAGTTAAAAATTTTATTCATATTTCTTTGGTTTTTTTTATAAATAGATGGATGGTGAAGATCATTTTTGTTTTTAAATATTTATTTCTTGTTTATTTTCAATTAAGTTGTATTTTTAACATTTTTTGTTTTATTTTTTAAATGTTCGAAAGGTCAAAAATACCTTTATCTTTAACGGTTAAACTTGGTCAACAATTAAGTTTGACCAAATTTGACTAACACGGGATGCAAGAGAGCAAGACCATGAAAAGTGGCAATTTGCTCTATTAAAAATTAAAAAAAATCCATGAAAAGTTTAGTGCAATTTCCTCTATTAAAATTTTTAAAAATCCTTCATCTTCTTCTTGACCACTCAAACCAAAATAACATAAAAAAACTATCTCCTCCATGACATCTTCTTCTTCTTTACCATCAAAATAATAGGAAAATAAATCATCTTATAAACAGACAATTTAAGTATTTATAGTATACTAAAAAAAACACGTATCACTGTATTTTTACCGTGTAAGCAAACATAGCTTCAATCATAATAATACACATAAAAAAAATGTGGTGATATGTGTTAATATGTTGTAAATATGTCTAAATCATGTGTCTAATATAAAAAAAAATTGTAAAAAAAAAAATCAATAAAAATTTATGAAAAAAAATTAGAAATTCTATATCACTGTGGAGAAGATATTGTTCCAACTTCAAAAAATGAATTCTAAAAAAAATCCAAAATGGAGAATGGAGATCAGAATGAAATGATTGTAAAATGGTTTGAAGAGGCTAATGATCGTCTGGCAAAATTATGAAGGGCCGTTTGGTATAAGGTAATCAAAATAACGTGATTCCTGGGAAAGTGAAACCCAGTAATGTGATTACTGAGAAAATTGTATACATGTGTTTGGTTGTGTTTGGGAATATTATATCGGATTCCTGAAAATATTAAGTAATAGTGTTTGGTTGCAAATAGGATTTTGTGTTATTTTTACTAATTTTTTTTATAAAAAAAAACGAAGTCCACTTTCATATTTCATCTTTCATCTCTCATATCTTTCAAGAAAAGATCCATTTCAATATTAAAAAACTCAGATACATCTTTCATCTATTTCAATAAAAAAGATCCATGTCAAGAAAAAAAAACCCAGATCTTTCAATCTGTCATCTCTGTCGTCGTCCTTTCCTCCACGTTGTCATTATCAACTCTGGTCGGGTTCTTGTTTGTCACTATCGTCGCCTCCGTCCTTCCGGCTGGGATCTTCGACTTCATCATCGATTCTCCTCTTCATCATCGTCATCATCGAGCAAACCCAGAAATGGTTTGTTGCTACTTGCTACAATTTTTTTTTCTTTTAGCATTGGTGATGGTGTTTGATGTTATTTGAGCAAACTTATATCTTGTTTTGATGAAGATGAAGTTGAGTATTGTTTAGTTGATGAAAGTTAGGTTTTGAAATCTGAAAATGTGGTTTTTGGGTAGTGAGAAAATGTAAGAAAATAAAAAAAAATAAAACCGGAAGAAATTGATCGATTGTCAAGATTGGGATTTGAGGGTGAATTGAAGAGAAGAAGATTTGATCTAGGGTTTGCACGATTGAAAATTAAAGAAGAAGAGGTTAAGGATTAGGGATTTCAATGAAATGAAATTGGGGATTTTTGGTGTTATTTTTTAGAAGCATCGTGAAGAGCAAAGATGATAAAAATAAGATATTTTTTTTATTGAGGGTGGGTACCATGGTGGGAATCAGATGGAGGGTAATCTGAAACCCACCTATTGATATGGGAATCACATATCTGAAATCCACATATTGGAGGGTAATGTGATTCTCATGGAATTCACTTTCACTGGAATAAAAAAACGTAAACATTGTAACAAACATGTGAATGCTTTGAGATTTTCATTCTCATACAAAGATTACCCATACCAAACAGCCCCTGAATGGTATTTGCTTTACATGTCAAAAACAGAAAGAAAAAAAAAGGATCATTTTTCCATTTTTGTCTTGCCTTTCACAATTTCAATTAGTGGATAAAACAAGTTTAAGCATCTCCAATGCAAAAATGGCTTGCGTATGAAATATTGTTGACATGGCAACAATGTCAAGGAACTTGCTTTCTATATGGTATAAATATGGTCTTGATAGATGATCAACTTAAAATTTTATCTTCAATATTTCCGTTTAAAACACATTTTGTTTTAATAACATGCCCAATTTTATTTCCTATTTTCTTTTTTATTTTATTTCCTTACCAAAAATAGATGAAAAATAATGTCAATTTTAAATGTTTGTTGAGTCAGCCTTTCTATTTTTTATTATTTTTTTTTTCTTACCAAAAATAGATGAAAAATTAATGTCAATTTTAAATGTTTGCTGAGTCAGCCTAAAAAAAATTGTGCAACAGGCCGTCTGAAAGTGGACGGTCATGTTGTCAATGTCTAAATTATTGTTTTTGTCACATCAGCTTGAGATTGAATATGCACGGCTGCATTGGAGAAACATTTTTTAAAAGAATATCTATTAATCCTACATGACATCTGTTTTTTTCGCAAGTCACGCTTGCATTGGAGATACTCTTAGAGTTAATTAAACGACATCAATACAAAAATGAGATGGAGATATCTATCTACACGTGGAAATCGTATCTCTGACGTATCATATATATATAAAGAAGAATACTGTATAATAAAAGATTAATTTTCTATTTTTAATATTTAACTATAATTTTAGGTTAAAAAAATTAACTACAGTTATATATCGATATATTTAAAGAAAGAATAATATTTTTTTTTATAGAAAAAAAAGACCAACGTATTTCCGAACACAGAGATTTCAATCTTAACACCATATGAGATATGATCAGCACAATTTTAGATTAAAAAATGTATATTTAATCCTCCTCCTCTTTTAACTGTCAGTTTCTTTTATTCAAAGCTTTATCTAATCTTTATTTTAACAAAAAAGTCTGAGTCTATTTTATTTTATTTAAGTAATATACTATTATATAAATTTAAAGTTTTTTTTAGGGGGGGGGGCGTAAACCGAAGAGTTTACCACCAATCAACCTTATCTCGTCTAAATATTTGCCTTTATTTTTTTAAAATTGCCGAAAAAAGAGAATTTAAAAATAAAATGGTATGGACTTGCCAGAAGACATTTAAAAGGAAAAGGAAAAGAAAAAGTGGTATGAATTTGCAAAACAATTGTAAGATTATTAAGGCTCCGTCAAGCTGTTTTTCAGTCTGTTTTCGTTTTTATTTTTCAAAAACGATTTCGAAAATACGTTCGTTAACTATTTTTCATTTTATTTTCAAAAAACAAAAAAATATATGAAAAACAAAACCAGTGTTAAAAGTGAAAAGATTTGAAAAACACAAAAAACTTGTTTTTCATTTTTCGTTTTTGTTTTTCACTTTTTTATATAAAAAAAAAAAATTTTTAACTATTAATTGTACTATTATGCGTTTCATATGGCTAGGATAAGATGTGATAAGATTTTTAAATGATCAAAGTGCCCATATATATATATATTCCAGAATAATTTATTCCAACTGGAACTAAAAGCATTCATTCAATAATATATATATATATATATTAATACTATATATATTATGATATATATATATATATTTATAATGTTATATATATATATATATATAACATCAAATATATAATAATATTTAATATAAATTATAAAAAAAATTATATTTTTTATATATTATTATAATATGTATATATATTTATTAATATAATATATACTTTTATATTTTTATTATATAGTAATATATACATATATATTGTAATTATTTATTTATAATTTAAGAGTTTAGTTTTGATTAATTCTTTTTTTGATATGTTTTTTTGAATTAATTTTTGATGTGTTACTTTTGTTTAATTTAAAAATTACAATACAAAAATTATATTGGTTAATTATGTAATCAATTTTTTATGGTTTTCGGTTAACCTACCAGACGCGTTTTTTCCGTTTTCATTTTCAAAATACAGCTTTCAGTATATGCTACCAGACGCGTTTTCGGAATTCAAAACTGAAACCAAAAACATTGTTTTCATTTTCATTTTTATTTTTAAAAAATAGCAACCGAAAAACGCTTACAGGACGGACCCTAACCTTACGCACATTGGGTACTAGATAAGCCGTCATCATTATTCAATAGGGTGAAATCCATTTTAGTTTCTCTAGTTTGATCTATTATACAAATTGATCTCTCTAGTTTCAATATTATCTTTTTTGATCCTTCTGTAATGATTTCCATTGATAAAGTGCTTTCTGACATGGACAGATGGTCAAATGACTTTGCTGCCCCTAATTATTGCTGATACCAGTTAAAAGACCCTAATGTCCTCCAATTTTACCATTATACTAATTATTTAAAAAAAAAACGGGTTTGAATCTCCACTTTAACAACCCAGATACAAAAAAATAACACAAATTTAAAATAAAAAAAAATAAAAATGGATTTAGATCTCTATTAAATTTTTTTTTTTAATTTTTTTAATGTATTTGAAATCACTTGGTTGTAGTTTTTCTACTGATTAATATTATCAACTTAGAATATATGTTTGCGTTACAAGTTAATGAATTTATATCCTATTAGGATCGTACAGGCAATTGTTACCAAAATAAAACGGTAACAAAATGATCTCCAGTTGCGTCAGCCAAATTCGAAAAATCAAACCATGCATAGAAGTCCAGAACTATAACATCCAAACTAGAAAGAGAATTTGAAATCGAATAATCAAACCCTTAACCCAGATTCAAATCACCGACAAATTTAAATACCCAACACAAAATTCTTATCAAATCCCAACCATCATTAGAGAGAGACGAATAGAGGGTTCAAATTTGAATGTAATTAAGGTTTCAGAGAGAGAGATATTCAAATACAAAACCAGTTCCATATTCAAATGACACACTAAATTAACAACAAATTCACTGCATCAGATTCACAAAAAAAAAAACTGAAAAAGAAATCTCCAAATCAACCAAAACGAAATTCAAATCAAAATCAACCAATTTAACTTATAAAATAACAAAACCCTAATACATTTTTACAGATAATACACAACATTTTCCAGACATAAAACCTTTAATCGCAACCTTCAAATCGACAAAAAAAATGGATCGCTTGTCTCCTCTTCACGATCGCACTTTCGTCGTGGTGTTGCCGGAGTCTTGCGGATGCTGCCTCTATCTGCCTAGACCGTAATAGTTGTCGCTAGTCGTCGTCAATTCCATCTTTTTATCATCAGTTCGTCGATGGTCACAAAAAATTAAAAAAAAAATTGTGATTGATTGGTTGCCCTAATCGGCGGTTGATTGTGGTGGTGGTTGCGGTGAGTTTAGTATTGGTGTTTGATTTTGAAGATGAGGAGATGAGAGAGAGATGAGAGAAAGAGATAGATATCATGAGAGACAGGAAATAAGAGAGAGGTTTTTTTTTAATTTTGAAATCTGGTTTTTTATTAATATTAGATTTTTTAGTAAAATAATTATAATTGTTCTATTATTTTATTTTGTTATCATCAGTTAATATTAGATTTTTTTTATTTTTTAATTATTAATATACCATTAATTATGTAAGTTATGATTTTACCCTTTTATCTTTAATGGAATCATTAAAAACCCTAACGTAATCTAACTGTAGGGACGATAATACAGTTATTTGGTAACGTGAAGGACCTGTCAAAACAATACTGAAACTATAGGGACCGATTTACATAATAGATCAAATTAGAGGGACTAAAATGAATTTCACCCTTATTCATTACGACTTAAAAGACCGTACAACTCCCCAACCCACGTAAAAAGAAAAAGAAAGAAAAAAAAAAACATAATACTCCCCTCAAGTCTCAAGTCAGTCTATATAGTCTAGTAAACAAACCAATAGAATCAAAACCCTTTTCAAGTCCCTCCAACTAAACCCTTGCTTTCAAGTTTCAGCACTCTTTTTCTCCTTTCGATAACATCACAAGAATATGCATTCTTCTTCAGGTCGGTTTGTTTCTTTGTAGTTCAATTAATGGGTATATTTTCGTTGTCTGAAATTTGAGATTTTTTTTTGTTGCAGGGCACGAGAGTCATGGAGTTCATTTGTGTAACAAGTGTGGATGGCCCTTTCCAAACCCACATCCAAGTGCAAGACACAGACGCGCACACAAGAAGATCTGTGGGACCGTTGAGGGTTACAAGCTGCTTGCCTCTCAGGAGGACACTGCCGCTAATTCTGATGAAGATCCTCTTTCTGATGAAGATCTCAAAACCCCAAGTCAGCACTCTTATTTTTCCACCATAAAATTATTTCTTGTTCTATACTTAATTGTTTCGAAGAAAATATATTCTAGGAAATTTGTATTGTTAATTGATATGCTAGTCGTTTATAAGTGAATTAATGTTATTATACTGTGTTTCTGTTGGTCAATTCGGCTGTGAAAGCTCCGAAACCTGCAGAGAAATTTGTTAGTGACGAGTGTGGTGATGGCAGAACCGGTGAAAGATCAAATAAATCGGAAGATGAATTCTTTTCAGATGCCGTGACTGAATTTACTGATACTAGTGGATTCATTCCAGCGAATGAAGAACGTTTGGAAGATGCTACACCAGCACACAGTAAAATTGAAAAAATCACAGCTAGGCGTCTCACTATGTTCTATTCCTTTAAGGACACTGCAGTTGCTGGTAAGATTTTGAAGGGACCAGATAATTTATTGATATCAGCTCTATGACTCTATCTCTATGTTATTTTTTAAAGTTAATATTTTATTTTATTTACTTGATTCGTTACGCCATTTTTAATATTATCATTTAACAGGAATTTTATAGTTAATGTAACAAACCTTCGTAATTCTTATAATCAGCTATAATTGATTTTCTTAGAGTACAAGTGATGAGTTGGCTGACCTTATGTTGATTAAACCGTGACGGAGCGCAAATTTAATAGGATACATTGATACCATTAATAGTAGTGTTAACACTGGGAGGTCTTGATGAATCTTACTATATCATGTTATGTTGGAGAAAATAGGCATAAGCCCCTATAACAGTCACTTCAAAATTTCCTAATATATTTTTGGTTTATGCGTTACAAACTTAAATGCTGCTATATGTTTGCATTATGTACATAAAGTTTATGCTTTATAATTGGTTTTCTCTGCCATTCATTTACTATGCCAAATTTTCTCAAGTATGAAGAAGATCAAAGGAAGATTTTTTTTTTTTTTTTCTTCACGAAAGTGTAATTGCCATTTGTGGATGTGCTAGTAAGAGGTCCTTTTGGCATTACGTCATTGTATTTTGCAAAGATTTAGAATTACCAGACTCTGGTTTGCTATACCGTAATGCATTTTTTTTTTCTATATATTTGTTTGCTTTCGAGGTGGGTGAGGGGTATCATATTCTTGCTTCATAAGTGAATCCGGTTATTTTTCAAGATGAACAAATTCTCACAGATGGGATTGGGAAAATTTTGAATACATGATGTGCAGATTTCTAACTTGACGAGTGGAGACTTCTAGAGGAAACGAATCATAAAAAAGTTCATTATAGAGGATACATTAGACTGGGAAAAGTTAGTTTTGACATAAGAAAAATAGATAAATACTATTACAATCTTGTGAATTGCAGACTTTTGTATAGTGGCTTAGAGATTAGTCCTCTGGTGACAAGCACCCCATTGCCTGTACAGGCATACGAAGGAGGAGCCAAAGACTATAAATGACATGGATAAAATTAACAGTAGAAAAGTTGAGAATTCCATTAACTGAAATGTGGCTATAATGTAGAGTGGAATGCAGAACAAAGGAATAAGAGCCCAGCTGTACAATAAATGAGATAAAACTAGATTAATAGATAAAATCTACATCCACATTTCTTGTATGTTGGGCTTTTTATTTCTCATTACCAATCAAGATTTTAGAATTATCTTTGGTAGATTTGGTGTAATATGGTCTTTGATTTAAATCGAATACTGATATTATTTTTATTTTTATTTCTATTTCTTGGCTGTTTGGTCAACGTAAAAAGATAGTATACAGCCCTGAAATATTCAGACAAATGTAACTTTCATAAAGAAAGGATTTATATGTTTTTGCATTAACTGTTTTATATGGGAACTTGTTACTACAGTAGATAATATAGTCATCTGTTTCATGTATCCATCCTGTTGAGAGAATGCTCAACCTTATGAAGACTCTGAAATGAGCCTTCTACAGATATTTTTTAACTACATGTTTTCTATGAAGTCAATTCGTCTGCATTTGTTCTTGATAGCTTTTGTAATTTGAAGTTGCATTTGTGGGAGAACGAGTTTCTGGTTTGGTCATCAAATTTGGACACAATACTGTAATTTCAACAAATTGAAGAGAAGATAAATAAATTAATTGCTTCAAAGGGGGTAGGCTGTATGATTAATCACTTCCAGGGTGATTGTCGTTCAGACATAACAAATAAACCCTAATAAAATAGGAATTGCAAATTAAACAAAGGAAGAAATGAAGAACATTCTATTTGGTAAACAAGAGAAAATAAATGTCGTTTTAAGTGATCTTGTTAATCCATAGTCAAATTTGACAGGTAAATTCACCAATCTTCTTTCTTGGATAGAAATTTCATACCATTCAAGAAGGTACTATAGTTTTTTTTTCTTCTTAATTTTTCTATTATTCTATATACCTGTGTAATTTCTTGACCTAATCAAGTTGATTAGCTCCTGAGTGATTGGACCAAAGAAACCGTTCTTGAGAAACAATTGCAGTGGTAGCCATATGTACACCCTCAATCTTGTTACCGGAAGATGTTACCACATAGGAGTCCAACAAATCTGTTGTCAACTTCCTAATACAGGGTGCAATGCGTCCCATTATGGCATCATTATTTATTTTTCTGCATATCCAGTTCCAGTAAATTTCCAATTTGTTATGGGAGTTTGCAAAGAACCAACCTTATGTTCACCGGTCTTATCAATGATGTTTTGTATTTTGATTTCTTTTCTTCATGGTGTTGGTGTTGATATTGAATATCATTGATGCTGCCATAAATTTGTTGGCGAGTTGTTAGAAAGTTTTGTAGTTCTTTCTTCATCTGTTCATCTTGCTGAGTTACTCATTTTTCTTTTGCTAAGAGTTGAGTTCATGTTTTCAAGAGGGTCGGACCTACAGTTACTCTTTCAATAGTGATTGCCCCTAAGGCTAGGAATTAGGATTTAACTTTCTTTTTCCTTTATAAGTTATTTGGCATATGAAATATTTAATAGGAAATCCATGTCATATAAGGTAAGAGATCAAAACACTTCAAATGAGAAAATGACATAACATGAAATAGATCCCCCTTTTAAAGTAGCTTACTCAATTTTGTTTCGTTAACTATTAAATTTGATGCTGGCCATGTCTTGTTCAATAAATGACAAAGTATTACTCTTTTTATGTGAAGTGTATCAAATTACTTTAAGAAACTGCAAACTGACGCGTGTGATACAGAATATCATTTTCTACGTTTGATGACTTCTATTAAAATTTGTGAGTTTATTTTTAACAAGTTCAACTTCATTTTTCTTCCTTAATGTGATATTTTAGAGTGATTATATATATTTTATACAACTGTGCAGATATTATTGAACCGTCTAGTAATTCAATTTCAACTGATAGCAGCCCAATGCCAAATCCTGAAGTACATGAAAATACAACAAATTTTTCAGGGAGTAATCTGGAGACTCAAGTTCATGTCTCAAGCTCCGCTGAAGAACCTACTACCACTTTTATTGATGACAGAAATGAGTTGGCTCGTGCTTTGCATGTGATCAAACCTGCAACATCAAATAGTGAGTCACAAGGGAATATAATGAACGATGGTAGTGCTGATGCGGCAGAAGGCTCGATGGCATATGCTGAGCAAGTGATTGATGCAAATGGAAATGCTAAAATTAATTCAGATACAGTTACAGATATAATTTTACCCAATGAATATGCAGACCAGCCATCTGAGACAGATTCCAAGTCTCAAGAGATACAGGACATGACTTCACATCCATTTTCAGCTGATGGAGTTGTTTTATCAAAGGAAGATAATGATGATGCAATGGCTGCTAAGATGTCATCAGGGGATCTTACCCCTGGAATTGAATCTGTTGAACATATGAATGTTATAGATACCGTTCTGATGAATGTGAATGCTAAAAAAGAACTAGACTGTGCTAGTTCTGTCAACTCAATCAAGGGTTACTGTGGCAAGGGAAAAGGGAATGACAATGTGCATGAGCTTTCTGTGTCTGCTGATATTCCTGTGGTAGAACATGCTGAGAACAAGCTTAAGGATCATGAAGGAGTGAAATTAAACAAATCTATAGACACAGATTCATTGGAAATAATTGAAAATAAGAAAGATGATGGTGAATATTCTGTTCCCAAGGTCTCTGCTTCAGATTTGAATGTTTCTGAAAGCATGCCTACGGTTGACAAGCAATCTATTGAAGGGGAAAGTGACAAGCCTCAGATCAAGCTGACCTGCAATGAAAAGTCAGACGAATTAGGAACTCCTGTGGCTTCTGTAATAATTGCGACGGAAGAAAGCCTTCCGGTTGGCTCTGTGGGAAAATCACCACCTTATATTTTTGATGATTCATTGCATAAGGATTTTACTGAAACTGCTTTGAACGTCTTCAATGATGTGAATCCTATGACTGCTCCTGAGGATGCTAATACTGTTGGCCTGAATGACGCTGGTAATCACAAGAAAGCTATAAGTGAAACAAATAATGTAGCTGGAAATGATGAGCACAAAAGAGTGGAAGAGGAAAATAATGACAATAACGGAACAATGATTTCTGAATCAGCTACTTATCGCCCTGAAATCCTAGTCAATCCAACAACTAATGTACATGAAAGTGATGATGCTGGTGATCATGAAAAGGGTAAAATTGAAAACTCTGCTGTAGTGGGAGTTGAAAGGGGGGAGGAATCTACAGAGGAAAAACTTTCGCTGAAGACAAAACCAGCTTCTGAATATGCTACCACCAATCTTCATGAACTTGAAGTTGTTGCTGATGATGTACTGGATATGACTGTAATGAAGTTATCAGAAACTAAGTTTGGAAATTTGGATACAGTTTCAGACACTCAAGATGGCACAGAGCAACTTGAGATCAGTGGAAATGACAAAGCACAGGAAAAGTTGGTTCCTGAAATTGATAGAGGTGTTGAGTTATCTAAGAGAACCTCAGAGGACCAAGCAACGAAAGTTCCTCTAGCTTCTCCTTTTGGTACTGAATCTTCCATACAAAGTTCTGTTGCTGTTGATGATAACCATACTGAGGGGTTTGGTAGGGGAGATTCTGTCACTAATTTGTCACTGCAAGGAGAAAACATTGACAATAACTTTGTTAAACATCAGCTTGGTCCATCCCGGGTTGATGTTTCAGTTGACTCATTGAGCCAAACTGATAGTTTGGAAGGCAATTGGGGTTCCATTTCAGGTACATTTATGCCTCTCTTGATGAAAATCCGTAAATAGTAAACGTTATGTTACTCAGCATTTGGTTGGGTAACAAATTTTCTTTTAGTCTGATTTTGTTGACCTCCAAATTGCTCCTACTGTCCATGTCTGGCTTGGAAAAGATCAATTGGTACACAAAACATGAAAATCATGCTTTACTTGCTATAAGTTTATATGATAAATGTATACAGACATGTAGAACTATATTCATTTGTATTATTCTTTAGAGGTCTCTAACTTGGATGGTCCCAACTCCTTAAATCATTTTATAATTTGTGTGCTTTTCTGTTCCTGTCTCTTTTTATTTATTTATGATCGGCAAACTCCGTGATGTATCAATGGTAGATTGCTTAACATTTGGAAATGTCTAGTTCACATGTTTAAGAATTCATTCCTGCATTGTTCGGCTGCTATTCGTTACACCTGAAATTTTAATGTGATACTTAAAATTAGACTACCATGCTTCCCGAGATTCAGTCTTATGGGTTATTTTCTTGAATGGAACAGTGCTTTCTACCCAATCAGATACACCAGTTGTTGATGCTGAATCGTTATCGTCAACTGATTACCTAGCTTCAGCAGAGACGGAGAAATCCATTGTGAAAGCAAAAGGTGCAACAGAGGGACAACAATCTAGTAACTCAGATGTTTTTGAGGCTCCATCTTTCATGACATTGGTTGAACCAGGAGGTGAGGTTAACCATAAAGCTGCTGCTCCTCAAACCCAGACAATACAGAACTCTCAGCAGCAAAATGCTGCATCTTCGCAGGCTGGTTGGTTCCCTTCTCTAACTCATGTTGTGAATGAGTCGGAAGGGAGAAAGAAGAACGAAGAGATTATTGCCAAGGTAACAAACTGGAGTACTGGGAAACACACTCCTTTGAAGAATCTTTTGGGTGAGGCTAAGCATGATGCGAGACCAAAGTCGCCAAACCCAAAGGAGAGTCAAGCTCATGTAATTTGGGAAGATGAAACAGTGTCGAAGGATAATGGTGCTGCGGTAACAACAGTGGGCTCAATTCTGGGTCCTGAAGACACCAAGAGAGAGATGGGGAAAGAAGGGAATTCACCGGCAAGGTATCCAGCAGATATCAAGAGAGAGAAGAGAAAAGTCAAGGGGAGACCAATCTGGGCACAATTGATGTGCTGCTCATCTGTGAAATATTAGTTAGCAGCTCATATGTAAACTAGCATGTAGAGATGTGGAAAATTTTGGTGAGCTTACACAGCAGACTTGTAGAGAAGTTGGTAAACATGGAAAGCTTGCCTATGTGTGTGGTATTAGTTGTAATTTTGTACTTAAGTAGACTTGTTGGACGTACATATATTCATCATTGCTCGTGTGATCTTGTCATATTGTCAAGTCTCGTGGGATTGGATTTATTTGTGATAATTTACAATATGGTTTATAAGTATTTTCTCAGAGGGTGGCTAGTGTTTATTTGTTATTATTGTTTTTCGGAGTTAATTCCTAGTTACTGTCATGTAATTTGAATGCCTTGACAAGTTTCACAATAACTTGAAAAATATATATAAAAAGCTACACATGAATTAGGATGAAAACGTCATTTGATGGATAGTCTTGTTTTTTCTTCACTTTCTATCTCATAAGTTTGGGAGTTCTGGAGTAGCGTTTTCTTTTCTTTATTCTAAATTTTTTCTTCATTTTGTTGTGCTCTGTCAAAGTTAAATCTGAAATTGATGAGATGAATTTTTGGCAGGGTAACACTTTTCTAATTTTGTTGGGTTCTTAGGGCTCGTCCTATAAGCTTTTTTCAGTTGTTTTTCGAAAATGAAAATGAAAACGGTGTTTTTGGTTTCAGTTTCGAATTCCGAAAACGCGTCTGGTAACATATACTGAAAATTGTATTTTGAAAATGAAAACGGAAAAAACGTGTCTGGTAGGTTAACTGAAAACTATAAGAAATTGATTACATAATTAACCAATATAATTTTGTATTATGATTTTTAAATTAAACAAAAGTAACACATCAAAAATTAATTCAAAAAAACATATTAAAAAATGAATTAATCAAAACTAAACTCTTATATATATATGTATATATATATATATAACTGTATATATTATATTAATGCATATATATACATATTATATATATATATTAAATATTATTATTTTTTTATATTATATTTTTATATATAATATTGTTAATAGGGAAATTTGGTCAGGGGTCAGAGAGAAATTTTCCACCTACAATCGACACTCATGAAGCCCAGAAAGACCGTAAAGCCACCCCGCAGGGGCAGGGAAGGCCGGTTTGGCTTCAAAGTTACCAGAAGACAAGCCAAGCGCGACAGGGACGAGCCCCCACAAGAGCACTGGAACCCAGGCTTCTCCAGGCCATCTATCGGGGAACCTCAGCTCTGAGGTCGAGCTCCAACACCGCCCCGTAAACGCCAGGGGAAGTCTCCCAGCTCAAGAGACATTTGAAAAAAGCCCGCCAACCTCTCCAGAAGCCCGTTGTCCTTGCTGGGCATAAAGGAGGAATCACGCCTAAGTCTGCATTACCCTAGCTACCTTCCAGGAGTGTCTACAAGAACACCTTAGGTCCCCTCGGGTCAAGGAAAATCCATCTTAAGCTTTCAGGAACAGAGCCAGAGCAGGGGTCTACCTCGCTCTACGGGGCAATAGGCGGCTGGCAGGATGACCTCCATGAAGATTCATGGCACGAGTGCACACGGGATCGTGTCTACGAAATGTTCACATGCACGTCAAGAGTATAATTCAAATAAGGCAACAAACTTATCTTCGTCAACCATATCATCAAATTCGGAAACAATTCAAATTCAAATAACAAATCCCTCCCGATAAGGAGGGAACGGATTCATGGGATCACGGCAAAATATTTACGAAATTGAAACCTACTTGGACGATATTTATAGATGAACACAGACAGAAAAAGAGAGGGAACAACTGAGGTAGATCGAGCGACATACAGAAAATCAAAAACAACAGATATACACATAGAAAGAAGGCCTAAATTCTGATTTCAGAACACGGTCACCTTCGTCTCCACTATTCGACAGGCACAGAGTTGCCACCACCCTACTCCTCCGAGAGATTGTGAGCAAACAAGAGAGTTATTTGTATCTTAAAGCAGTATATCAATAATACAACTACCATTTACTGTTATTGCCACTCGTCTCTCCTTCTTAAACAGGTAGGGAACCAACGGTACCGAACCCGGCTACCGCTTTCGTGGTAGTGGTCTCGAGGGTGTTAACTAGAATTTCTCATCTCGAGTAAATTTTCCGTCAACACTTTCTGGCGCCGTCTGTGGGAACCCTCTCACACCACCATATTTTTACATTCAAAAAGTTCTTTATTTCAAAGTCATCATGAAGCTCCGCTCCTCACAAGGGCAGCAAGGCACCTCGAGACAACCATCTGCTACATCGACACGAAAGTATCCGAGGAAAAGGAAAAAATCCAGACTCCATAGCCAAATTCCCACCCAGCCAACTATTGTGCGAGCTCTGGATCCCCCTCTGGGAAGCTAGGTCGAGCTTGACCAACAAGCGGCGGCCTTTGTAGAGAACGTCCGCCTTCGATTACTCGCTGAGGGTATAGCTATCCAACAAACGGGTATCTGCAATCAAGTGGAATCAAGCAGGCCTAGGGCTAGGCAACCCGCCTTTGATCGCCTGGGGCCAGCCCTTCGGGAATCAACTTGTAACAGAGCGGGGCTCCCGACCTCGATCCGGGATAGGCTAGGGCCTATGTCCCACGTTCCTGAAGTGCTACCACGCTACCAACCACGACAAGTCAAATCCACGGTAGATGTCCTTCCCCGAGGATAGGAAGAGCTCCTCCACCCAACGACTTCAAGGAGGGAAGCCCGAGGTAGAAATGAAGAAAGTCAGTAAAGCCCCCGAGCAAGCCCCCTCTGAAGAATGAACCGGGTAGAGGTCACCAGTTCATCCGAGATCGACTCAAGGAAGTCCGAAAGCAAGCGACTAAGGGACCAGTTGGCAGAGCTACAGAAAGAGGTCCAATTGATGAAAAAGGAGAAGTACAAGGAGGACAAGAAAGATCCTCTAAGTAAGATGATCGCCCTTTTCACCAGAAGGATCCGGGAGGAAGAGCTCTTACCTAAGTTGAAAATGCCAATTGACAGGTTCTTCGGGACTGAAGATCCGTTGAGCCACTTAGAGAGTTTCGTTCAATAAATGGAGGTCCAGAACACAACCAGGGCCGCTATGTGTCGGATGTTCCCCACCACACTCACGGATTATGCTAAGACTTGGTTTTGGAAACTATCCGCTGGGAGCGTAGATTCCTTCACCAAATTATCAACTGATTTCTACTCACAGTTCCAGGGGGTTAAGACCCGACTGAAGGACCCGATTCATCTACAGTATGTGATCCAGGAGAGAGGGGAAACTCTCCGGGCTTATATCGAGCGGTTCCACAAGGAGGTCATCCAGATAGGGGTCTTCACCGAGAGAGAAACCCTCACCAACTTCAAGAGAAACTTGTGGGCAGGAAAACTATTCCGGTCTTTTGCCAAGAGACCTCCGGAAACCTACCAGGAAGCCTATGATCGGGCTCTGGAGCAGATCGAGGTCGACAAACAGCTCAAGGTCAAGATGAATCATGACGACATGAGAGCTGAAAAGCGACAAAAGAAGGAAGCTCCCAGACCTGAGCAAGATCAAAAAAGCCTGAACAAACCCCCTAATAAGTCAACATACGGTTTCCCTCTTCCTCAGTCCAGATCGGAAAGGTATCCGGATAAGTGAACTCCTCCTCAGGCTTTACCACCTCCCAGGACAGTAGCCCCTATATCCCGCGATACGAGGGGGTACGGCCATTACACTCCCTTAAATGCATCCCGAGAAATAATCTACCTCGCTATTCGAGACAAGGGTTTGTTATAGAAGCCCGTTCCCATAAAAATCTCGGTAGACAAAAGAAATCGTTACAAATATTGCAACCTTCATGAGGACGTAGGGCACAACACCTCAGAATGCTACAACCTGCGGAACCAGATTAAGGCTTTGATAAAGGGAGGATGCTTGATAGAGTTCTTACAACAAGTTAAGGAGAACATTCAAACTGGAAATGAGGTTTAAGCCGAGATTCGGGAACACGCTGAGAAGAGAAAGAGAGATCAAGCGGACCTGATGCAACAGATTCAGGTAATTCACACTATTAGCAGAGGTCCCACTCTGGCCAGCACCTCCAATAATTCCAGAAAAAACCATGTGAGGAAGGTCCCTTGTACGGACGAAGGGCGGGATATCTTCAAGGTCGACCAAAGACCGACCAACCCTTCCCAGCTGTCTCAAATCATCTTTACCGAAGCAGATGTCTTTAACACCGTCCAGCCACATGATGACCCCATGGTCATTACATTACAAATTGCCAATTTCATGGTGCACCGCGTGCTCGTCGACACAGGTAGCAGCGTCGACGTTCTGTTCAAAGACACTTTGGAAAAACTAAACTTGAAGCAATGGTGCTACAATAGTTGCTCTACTCCATTATACGGGTTCACTGGGGACTCCATCACACCCGTAGGATCAAAAATCCTACCAGTGATCATCGGAGTCGCACCTCTCCAACAAAACATCATGACCGACTTCGTGGTGGTGGATACCCTGTCGGCTTACAACGCAATATTTGGGAGGTCATTTCTATCATCCCTGAAGGGGGTCCTGTCTATTTACCACAATGTTTTAAAGTTCTCGGTAGGAGACCAGGTGGGAGAGGTTCTGGGTGATCAACAAGCAGCTAGGAAATGCTACGTAGTGTCGGCTAACCCAGCAGCTCTAGCTAAACAACTCGCCCAAGTAATGACTATTTAAGGCGGGATAACCCAGGCACTGAACCTGAAAGAGGCGGGCTCTACCGATTGTCCTAAAAAAGGCCTTGTGGTGCCCGACATGGAAGAAAAGAGAAGGGAATGGGCCAGCGGCCACCCGGTCGACAAGTTAGAGAAGATTCCTATTCGACTAACCGATCCCTCGAAGGTTGTTAAGATCGGTGCTACCCTTGAGCCAGGAATTAAAGAGGGCTTGATTAGGCTTCTTATGGAGTTCAACTATATTTTCACTTGGAGTCATGCGGAGATGCCGGGGATCCCAATGACATTAGCTGCACATCGACTGGCGGTGGATCCGACCTTGAAGCCAGACAAATAGAAAAGGTGCCACTTCAACAATGAAAGAAATGTGGCGGTTCAAGAAGAGGTGGATAAACTCACCTAGGCGAGCTTCATTCGAGAAGCCCGCTATCCCGAATGGCTCGCCAACGTGGTCATGGTCACGAAGGTAAATGGGAAGTGGTGCATGTGTGTGGACTACACCGACCTCAACCGGGCATGCCTGAATGACAGTTTTCCTCTACCAAAAATTGACCAGTTGGTCGATTCTACCTCCGGGAATAAGCTCATGAGCTTCATGTACGCATTTTCTGGCTACAATCAGATTATGATGCATCCCGCGGACCAAGAAAAGACCAGTTTCATCACGGCGCAAGGCCTGTACTGCTACAAGGTGATGCCTTACGGGCTCAAAAACGCTGGAGCTACTTACCAGCGGTTAGTCAACCGTTTGTTCAAGCCCAAAATTGGAAGGTTGATGGAGGTATATATTGACGATATGATCACTAAATCTTTGACCTCGGAAGGCCACCTGGACGACCTTCGTAGGACCTTCGTGATTCTAAGGGAAAATCAGATGAGATTGAACCCTTATAAATGCGCCTTTGGTGTAACTGCGGGGAAGTTTCTGGGCTTCATGGTCCATGAGAGAGGCATAGAGGCAAACCTAGAAAAAATCATGGCTATCCTAGATCTAGAATCCCCCACATCTCTTAAACAGGTTCAATCTTTGGCCGGTCAGGTAGCAGCGCTCAACAGGTTCATCTCCCGGTCTACCGATAAGTGCCTACCATTCTTCAAAGCTATCAAGCAAGGAAGAAACATGAAGTGGGATCAGGAGAGCGAACAGGCTTTCCAAGCTTTGAAAGATACCTAACGAGCCCTCTACTGTTGGTCAAGCCAAATCCTGGAGAAGAACTCCAAATACACTAGGCCGTTTCAGAAACCGCTGTAAGTGGGGCCTTGGTCAAGGAATGCGGGGATAGGATCAAGCGACCTATCTACTATGTGAGCCGCTCTCTAACCAAGCCCGAAAAAACTATACTTTGCTGGAAAAGCTTGCTTATGCATTGGTGACTTCGGTAAGGAAACTCTGTCCTTACTTTCATGCTCATTCAATAGCAGTGGTGAAGGACCAACCCCTCTGTCGGTTCTTGCAAAGGCCGGATGTTTCTAGAAGGCTGGTTCTATGGGCCCTAGAGCTTACCCAGTTCGATTTAAAGTATAAGCCTAAGACCACGATAAAAGCTCAATCACTAGCGAACTTTGTAGCCGAGCTTTCAGTACCTTCAGATCAGGCAACCCCCACTGTAACAGATGTCACCCTTGAGAGGATTCCAGAATCTGACAACTGGCTGGAGGGCTGCGAGTCATGGACTCTCTACACTGACGGAGCTTTCCGGCAGTCCGGGGGTGGAGCGGGCATAGTCATCATCGACCCAGAAGGAACTTAGTGCTGCCATTGTTTCAGGTTCGAATTTAAAGCCACGAACAATGAAGCGGAATACGAAGCTCTGCTAGCTGGGATAAAAGTTGCCATAGAGCTCGGGGTTGATTACCTAAGTATCAAGAGCGACTCTTCACTCGTGGTCAACCAAGTTTCCGAGGATTATCAGGCCAAAGAGGATAACATGATCGCTTACCTGAAACTTGTGCAATAACTCAGGTCCAGATTTAAGGGATTCAGAATCGAGCAGATACCTCGACAGCTAAATCATCGGGCTGACGTCCTAGCCAAGATAGCTGCCTATGGTAGCCAGACCCTACCACAGGGAGTCCCCCTTCAAGTAATCCCCCTACCTAGCATTATGACTGGTCATGAAGCTTATACCCTGGACCGACAGCCATGCTGGATGGATTCAATAGCAGAATATCTATAGGACAAAAAAAATCCCCGGGGAGCCCGACCAAGCTAGGAGGGTTAAAAGGCTCTCGGTCCGATATTGCATGGTAGATGGACATTTATACCGAAGGGGGAAATCCCTTCCCCTGCTTCGATGTCTACACCCGGAAGATGCCAAGTGGGCTTTGAGAGAGGTTCACTCCGGGGAATGCGGGAACCATATTAGTGGAGAGGCCTTGGCATATCAGGTTATCCGCATGGGGTATTACTGGCCGACCATCCATCAAGATGCTAAGAACTTGGTGCAAACCTGCGAGGCATGCCAGAAGGCGACAAACTTGAGTCACCTACCTCCAGAGCGTTTGTCATCCTTTAGCTCACCATACCCCTTTGCTAAGTGGGGGGTCGATTTGATTAGACCGCTTTCTACAGCTCCGGGACAGGCCAAGCATGCTATCGTAACAATTGACTACTTCACAAGATGGGTTGAAGCCGGACCACTCTCCCAAATATCGGAAGAGAACACAAAAAGGTTCATCAAGACCAATGTAGTTTGTAGGTTCGGCTCAGGTCATCATAACCGACCTCGAAAAACAGTTAGACAATATCCGATTCAGAGATTTCTGTCAAGGTTTGGGAATCGACCTTCGTTTTGCTTCGGTAGCCCACCCTCAGACCAATGGTCTGGTGGAATCCACGAACAAAACCATCAAGAAGTTATTGAAGAAAAAGCTACAACAAAAGAAAGGCAGATGGGTAGAGAAGCTTCCCGAGGTCCTTTGGGCTTACCGCACTACAAGAAGAACAGCTACCGGGGAAACACCCTACTCGCTGGTCTTCAGGGTTGAAGCATTCCTACCTATAGAGCACAAGTTGACCTCCTTTAGAGTCCAACGGTTTGAACTAGGAAGCAATGAAAGCAAGCTCCGAGCTAGTTTGGACCTCCTGGAGGAAAAGCAAGATCGAATAGCTGAAAAAGTAGCAATCTACCAAGGTAGGATTGCCAGGTACTTCAACAAGAGGGTTAAAACCAGAAGCTTTAAAGAAGGGGATCTGGTCCTCAGGAAAGTGACGTTGAACACCAAGAAGAGGTCAGACTGGTTCTTAGCGCCCAACTGGGAAGGACCCTACCTAATAAAGATGTTGATCCGTAATGTGGCGTACAAGCTCGAGGATATGGATGGCCGACTCACCGACCATACTTGGAATGCGGATCACCTAAGGAAATTCTAACCTTGAACAGGGGACTCAGGAGCAGGCAACCTCCGACTAGCTTCTTTTTATTTTTTGACAGTATTGTACTCCATCTTCCATTTTCTTGTTTACTCCATTTTCGACTATGTCCTACAATTATTTGGGTCTACATGGAAATTTTCGACATTATTGCCTCAAGACCAGGGGTAAGCCGGGGAAGCCCCCTCGCTGCTTCTGATGCCTCGGCCGGGCACCACCCCCCGCCAAGAAGGGTCTGAGTGTAAGAGCATAGTTGTCATCCAGATCTCGAGACCATGGATTGATCGGGGAAGCCCTCTCATCACCCCTGATGCCTTGGTCAGGTGACCTCCCCCAAGAAGGATCTGAGTGTAAGAGCATAGTTTCCATCCATATCTCGAGACCAGGAAATAGCTAGACAGTGCTCCTGATGCCTTGGTCGGGCTACCACCCCCAAGAAGGGTCTGAGTGTAAGAGCATAATTGCCATCCAGATCTCGAGACCAGGAAATAGCTAGATAGCGCTCCTGATGCCTTGGTCGGGCTACCACCCCCAAGAAGAATCTAAGTGTAAGAGCATAGTTTCCATCCAGATCTCGAGACCATGAAATAGCTAGATAGCCCTCCTGATGCCTTGGTCGGGCTACCACCCCCAAGAAGGATCTGAGTGTAAGAGTATAGTTGCCATCCAGACCAGAAAATAGCTAGATAGCGCTTCTGATGCCTTGGTCGGGCTACCACCCCCAAGAAGGAATAGAGCTTGAAAGCCCGGAAGCCCTCCTGATCCCGAGCCTAAGAAGGGACTAAACAATTCTCCACTTAATGTTCTACTCGGGCTACAACCTCCCAAAGGGGATGGAGGGCTCGACTTACTTAAACTCTAAATGCTCCTGTTATTTTACTGGCTCTTCTTCATACATGGTTACTTACTGCAGCAAACCCATAATCAAACAAGGGGACTGTCAGCTGAAAAAGTGGAGCTAGGAGTTCCATTGGTATGGGAGCTCAATGTCAATAACTTGTTTTTCTTATCTTAATTTTTCCCAAAGATAGCTCGCTTCGATATAAAAGCTGAACGATCAAGCAAGTACATGGAAGCAAGATTTAGATCTGAGATTAAACTTTTATTATCAAGTAAGGGAGCCTATCCCCCAACAAGGCTACTACAAGCAAGGCGGGCCCAATCCCTGGTTCCGGGCTACGAAAGAAAAATAATAAGAGATCAAACACAGTTGAAGATGGGATGCCCACCCCCTTTTTTAGGCATTCAAAATAAATCAAATGGAAGAGAACTCAAGCTTCTTCGTCTTCCTAAGGGCCTTTAGCATCCTCCTCCACAGAATGGACCTTGCCCCCTGCTCCCCTCTCCAGTAGCTGCTTATCCTGATCAGCTGCATCCATCGCTTCCGCCACTTCCTCCTAGGGATCAGCCCCTGCCGTCTCGAGGTCAACAGGATCTTCCTCCACGATTTCATTAATCACCGCCATAACTTCAGGAGGAATAGCTGCATCAAGAAGGCTGGTCGTCGACTCAGGCATGGTCCCACCTTCTGTTGACCTCATTCCTAAGAGCACTGTGGGAAGATCTCGGGCTTCTACAAGGCCTCTTTCTAGCTCCTCGTTATGAACCCCCTCCGAGGATTCACCGAGACCAGATGCTGGAAAGGATGGAACAGAAGGGGGAAGATTTGGCACCTTCAACTGCTTCTCAGCTCCCTCCCCAGAATGACCAGCTCCATCAGCTTCTGGGCGAGACATCTCAGCAGCCCGCAACATCCCAGCCGGTAATACTAGAGAGATCGAATGGAGGGGCAAGAGCCTCTGCAACCTTATAGGAGGCATAGAAGTACCCCTCGCTAAAAGAAGCTTCCACTTAGGCTTGGAGCTGGGTAATTCGAGCCTGTAAGGTTTGGTTCTCAACATTTAGGGTCTTCGCCTCTCCCCTCCAGTCATCCCACTGGCTAGCCCGCCGCTTCGACAAGAGAGTCTCCTGATCAAAAGCCCGCTTCAGCCTCTCATGATCGCATTGAAGCTCAGCTAGCTGCGTCTCCATTCCCTGTTGGCTGGAGGTCATCTCTTGGACCAGAGTCTGAGCCCGCGCAAGCAACCTCATGGCTCGCTCAACTTCAGCCTCAGCCTTGGCTGCCCAATCACGGAGGAAGGCTACCTGATGCCCCATGGCCACCTGGAACTTGAAAGCCTGCAAAGGAAAATCAGGTTAGAAAATGACAAGTCAAGCAGATCAATGAAGAAGAAAAAGCGACAATTACCTCAGCTAAAAGGGCGGACCCATTGGTGATCAAGATATCCACGGGCATTGCGGTCATCCTAGAAAGCTTATCGTCTGGACAAGATGTGATAAATTGCTTCAGGACCTCGTTCTGACCCACCGAGCTCAATTGCTGGTACGGACGAGAAGGGGCGACCTCAGAAAAATCGGCATCGAGCTCCCTAGGAACCTCGGCTAACCGGGATACAACCAGATCTGTAGAAATGGGTAACGGGACTCGAGGGGAATCATGTGGAGCAAAAACTTCTAGAGGAGGGGTGAGAACAGACTTATTGACGACTTGGGAAGCAGGCCCTTCTCGGTTAAGAGCCTTCGCAGCCCGAAATGCCAGAAGAGCCATCTTGGACTTCACCTAGGAAGGAGAAGGGGAAGGAACGAATGGGGCAGCTACCTTAGTGGTTGACCCCCTTTCTTTGGAACAGTCGGGAGAGCTCATGGGGACGATATGGAAGAAGGAAGAGGTATCCCAGCTTGTCGGGCTTCGCGAGAAGCTAGAGCAACAACAAACACTGTTAGAGAAAAGAGTCAAGATCATCAGAATTGAACCCCCCAACAATAAAAAAAAAACAAACAATAATAGATCGAGAATACTTACAAAGGGTAGCACCGGATATCCGCAGGTACCTGTTTACCCGGAGAGGATCGAAGGGGTCGGCGGTCGAAAACATCATATTCATATAGTTTCTAGCTAGAATGGTCTTCAGCACGGCTTCAGACTCATTGGGCAAGGAATCCCTACCCCAAGTGAGTTTGTCACTAAAAGCCGTAGGAACCTCGAGCTCATGCCCGCCGACGAAGACTGAGCTCCCCCAGTCTCCTCCAGCCAGTACCCACTCTTCCTTCCAAGCGGGGTCCTTCTTTGAAGCCCAGTGATGATAAAATTGAGCTTATTCTTAGCCTTGGCATAGAATTGGCCTCGCGGAACTCATGCCAGGCTACCAATCTTGAAAAGAAAGGCGAGCTCCTCAGCCCCGGGCTCCCTAGTTACGCCGCTCGGCTCGCATTGCTCCCTCCACAATACCAGCAAGCCGATTAGATGCCTCTAGAAGCCAGGCGTCAGTTGAAGCGAAGCCAACTGGAGAGCATTGAGAGCCCGCCGAAGGGTGGGGTGAGGAGAGAGTCTCAGTCCGCTCTCAAAAGCCGCGACGTGGATAGGGAGTACGCCTTTAGGCGAGCTAAAAACATCGTAGTTCCGGTGGGGGACAGTCAGAGAAATGGTATCAGGAATACCATACTTGTCCCGTAAACGACCGATCGAATGAGGGTCGACAGTAGAGTCAGGGATGATTATGGGTTCAAAAGGAAGGGTTATCACTAGAGGAAGCTCTGCCACTGTGACTTGAGCCCTCCCAACCGTATCTAACCTCTCCCCGACGTCAGAGTCTTCATCGACTAGATTCAGAGGATTATCAGGCCGGTTCAAAAAGCCAGAACCGATAGAAGCATTCATATTAGAACGGCGGCGCTGGCGGAGCGGGAAGGATTCCTCATCACTTGAAATCCCTCGTATCCGCTTAAGAGGAGCTAGGTTAGGGCCCCCATAGCCCTCCACCAAGGCATCAACACTATCTGTGGAAGTCGACATTGATGGGAAAGAGAGGTGAGAAAGCAAGTGGAAGATTTCGACAAAGAAAACGGGGAAGAAGAAATTTGAAAGTCTGAGATTTGAGGAAGTATGAAGAAAGTGACGGGCAGGCCAGGATTAAATAGAGGTCTATGGGCGATATCCTCATGAAGATCACCGCCGTATTGCAGTCGTTTTTCTACTAATAACACTCAGTTTCAAATTCAAAATGTTGGGTAATTAATGAGAAAACTTCGCTCTCATTAATTATCTTTATGGCGAAAAACTTTCTCAATTAAACATGGAATCTGACTCTAACCCCAACTCTACCACAGGTGTTCAAGTCAGATGGGACTTCTGTTAATAGGGAAATTTGGCCAGGGATCAAAGAGAAATTTTCCACCTACAATTGATACTCATGAAGCCCGGAAAGACCATAAAGCCACCCCGCAGGAGCAGGGAATGCCTGTTTGGCTTCAAAGTTACCAGAAGACAAGCTAAGCGCGACAGGGACGAGCCCCCACAAGAGCACTGGAACCCGGGCTTCTTCAGGGCATCTATCGGGGAACCTCAGCTCTGAGGTCGAGCTCCAACACCGCCCCGTAAACGCCAGGGGAAGTCTCCCAGCTCAAGAGACATTTGAAAGAAGCCCGTTGTCCTTGCTGAGCATAAAGGAGGAATCACGCCTAAGTCTGCATTACCCCAGCTACCTTCCAGGAGGGTCTACAAGAACACCTTAGGTCCCCACGGGTCACGAAAAATCCATCTTAAGCTTTCAGGAAAAGAGCCAGAGCAGGGGTCTACCTCGCTCTACGGGGCAATAGGCGACTGGCAGGATGACCTCCATGAAGATTCATGGCACGAGTGCACACGGGATCGTGTCTACGAAATGTTCACATGCACGTCAAGAGTATAATTCAAATAAGGCAACAAACTTATCTTCGTCAACCATATCATCAAATCCGGAAACAATTCAAATTCAAATAACAAATCCCTCCCGATAAGGAGGGAACGGATTCATGGGATCACAGCAAAATATTTACGAAATTGAAACCTACTTGGACGATATTTATAGATGAACACAGACAGAAAAAAAGAGGGAACAACTGAGGTAGATCGAGCGACATATAGAAAATCAAAAACAACAGATATACACATAGAAAGAAGGCCTACATTCTGATTTCAGAACGCGACCACCTTCGTCTCCACTATTCGACAGGCACAGAGTTGCCACCACCCTACTCCTCCGAGAGATTGTGAGCAAACAAGAGAGTTATTTGTATCTTAAAGCAGTATATCAATAATACAACTGCCATTTACTGTTATTGCCACTCGTCTCTCCTTCTTAAACAGGTCGGGAACCAACGGTACCGAACCCGGCCACCGCTTTCGTGGTAGTGGTCTCGAGGATAGTTGTATTTAAAAAAGAAAAAGAAAAAGAAAAAGAAATTGTTGTTGGTTGGATTAAGAGCAACTAATTTTGGCACTTGGATTCAATTCCTGTGATGGAGTTAAGTTTTTAAGGCCCTCAAAATGCATGGAAAGCCAACAAATTTGGAGGATTATTGTTGCATTGAAGTTTTTATAGTTTTCGAGACTCGCTACTTTTTCAAATATTTTCTCTTATTAGCGACTTGTACTAGAATAGACCACAGACTTCACACAAAATAAAGGGAAGAGATTTTCCTTTTCATTTCCTTCGATTAATTTGGTGTTTTCTTACTTTTTATAATGATTCCAAGTGGACTCAAAGTGATTCGAGAATTTTGAATGACAGAAAAATTGAAATGTGAAAAATTAATTCAAAATAGTTGTTGAAAATTATTTTTAACTCGCGAATCAAGTATGTCTTTAGTAATTTAAATGTTTTTATTCTCTTACGTTAGCATCAAATTGTCATTTTTTTTAACATTACTAATAATTGGAGAGAAATATAATGGACCAAAAATAGAACTTGGTTTGCTCCGAGAGAAACCAAAACATTTCAAAATATTAGAAACACTAACGCATATTGCTGAGAATAAATTTATGGTGGCTCTATTACCACCCAAAAAGTTTCTTTTTTCCATATTCTTAATGAATTTTTTTTATTACCAGAACATCCTTATACTAAATTACTTTAAAATACATAACTAGTTAATGAAAAACAAATTACTGGTATTTCGGGAGATTAAATATTTTTATCGGAAATTCCATCACAAGCCCTAATATTTTTATTCAATTTCAAAATCCAATTTTATTGCAATTAAATATGTTTTTGATATGGACTTTTTTTATATAAATAAAATGCACAAAGACCGTTCAACAACTGCTATTTAAAAATAATAATGAAAGAATTTTAACTAATTTCCCTATGCTCATCTCTACTTCACTCTTAGTTTACTCTGTCGGCAAAACAAGACATTGGAATTCAAGAGAAACCAAGGTGCTAAAAACAAAACAGCTTCAATTACTTTGCAGAACCTTTTCTGTTCCACTTCCCCAATCCCACTCAATTAACAACTTTTGACATAGATATGAAGAACAAAGAAACCAAACAACTAATTTGAACGTTTGAACTTTTAATAGATAAAAGTGTTTTTGATTTGCTTTAAGAAGATGAAAAAAGCGCAATGAATTATTATTTTTTAGTTAGGATTATTTGGTTTTCATGGGAACTTGTTTTTTTATGGGTGTGAAAATGGGTGAGGAAAAATAATACAAGTAATTATAATATTTAATTTTGATATTTTAAAGGTTACGGAGAGTAAAAATTATTTTTAAATTTTGTAAAATGGGTGTAGGGAAGACTTTTTTAGATGGCAATAAAGCCACCCATAAATTTATTGTATTATTATTGATAGCAGCAAGCATTCATCTATACAATAATTTAAAAGAAACGACATATAATAAATAACAAGAGTATAATTCAAATTTAAAACTAAACATTTTTTTTTAAACGTGATCATAATATTCAACCACCCTTCCGAGCCAATTCCACATTGATCAATATTATCAACACTGACCAGTCACACAACTATCTATATTCGATGAATAATATTATGCTCATACATAAATATTAACACATCTTAATGTAGCATATAAGTTGTAGATTTCATTGCTCCAAACAGTGAGGTGATAGTTCAACACGAGATTGATTAAGTGCTTCATAATTGGCTATAATACCAAATGTTACATACACATTTTGATGAACCAAAAATAGAACCTGGTTCGCTTCGAGGTAAACCAGAACCTCCCAAAATTTTAGAAAACACTAAAACATATTGTTGCAAGTTTCTCTCAATATGACGGTATGAATTATGAAGAGATATTTGCTCATATTGCAAAATTGACTACTATTTGTACCCTTATAACAGTTACATCATCTGTTTGTCAGTGACATATATCTCAGATGAATGTTAAAAATGCTTTCTTGAATGAATATCTTCAAGAAGAAGTTTACATTAATACTCCCTCTCTAGGTGTTTCTTACAATCCTAGAGAAAATTTGAAGGTTAAAAAAAGCTCTATGTGATCCTAAACAGGGACATCCGACCTGATTTGAGAAGTTCTCTACTGTGATTACCTCTTTTGGTTTTTGCTCTAATAATCATGATCCTACTCTCTTTACAAAGTGTAACAGTGAATGTCGTAATTTACTTTCTTTATATGTTGATGACATGATTATTTTGGTGATAATGTTAATGGAAATGTAGTGCCGAAGTCAGAATTAGCTCACCAATTTGAAATGAAGGATATGGGTTCTCTGCACTACTTTCAAGGTATTGAATAGTCTTTTTCCAAAAGGCCATCTTCTCTCTCACTCTAAGCGTATAGCTGGCATCCTTGAGTGTGCTCGCCTTACTAATTCTAGGATGATTGATGCTCCTCTGGAACTTAATGTTCGGTATTCTCCTTATGATGGTGCACCATGTCAAATCCTAGTTTATATCGCACTATTGTTCGTAGTTTGGTGTACCTCACCTTCACTCGTCCATACATCGCATATGATCTGCACATAGTCAGTCAGTTTGTTGCTTCTCCTACTTCTGTTCATTGGGCTAATGTTTTTTTTTTTGTATTTTGAGGTATCTTTGAGGCAACATTGTTCAAAGCCTTTTACTATGATTGACCTCGTCTTTTGAGCTTCGTGCATACCCTGATGCTCCTTGAAGTAGTGATCCTATAGACCACAAGTTTGTCACTACTTTATATATATATATATATATGAGTCTTTTGCTATGATTGACCTCATATTTTGAGCTTCGTGCATACCCTGATGCTCCATGGGGTAGTGATCCTATAGACCACAAGTTTGTCACTACTTTATATATATATGATGATTCTCTTATTTCTTGAAAGCAGATCTAACAAAATTTTACACGACCTAAGCCCCATTCAAAAATAGTGGTTGGTTGGTCTAGTTTATCGGATCGGGTTGTTAATGGGTCAACCCATTAAAACATGAAATATAATGGGTCGGATTTGGGTACACCCTTAAAAAAACCATTAATTCGATAACCCGATAATATAAAGATGTAGGGAAAAATCGGTTCAAAACGCGGCGGAAGCATAAAATTAAGGTTTGGTATATTTTAAAAAAATTCTCTTTTAATAGAAAGAACCTCAACCCTAGATTAATTGACGTATATTAAAAGTATCATACCTTTTTTTTCATGACGATTGAACTAGCGTCGAATTGAATCCGTAAGATCTTCTATTCCAATCACGAACGTGAATCACCTAGGAGTATGAGCTCTTTTCTTTTAATTGTATACTTGAGGATGGAAATAAAAAAAAATCGTCTTCTTTGTTAGTCACAATAATCCGCCAAGAGAAAACCCAAGAACGTTCGGTCACTTGTGATTATCAATCTATTTGATTGAAACTCACGTGAACATTGATTCGATGTTATACACAAAACATTTTGATGTAAAGGCTACTAATGTACTATCGAAAACAAAACGTTCCTATTTTCTCTTCTCCTTGGCAGAATTCAATACACAATATCTAAGAGTTGGACGAAGTTTTTTTTATATATAACTATAAAAACAAAAACAAACAAAAAACAACTTCTCACACCAAAAATTAGGTCTTGGTCGAAATTCTATATATGAGTATATATAGGTGGCCGAAAATCCTTATAGAAAGAGGATTTCTACTTCACCAAGACTCCTATCAAAATTTGGATTCAATCCTCTTAAACATAGGATTTCTTTTACACACCAAGACTCATAATCCAACTCAAATAGTGTATTTATTCAATAACCAATTATTGAATATAAATTAAATTGTGACTAAATCAAAAACTTCCTAATTTGACCAATTGTCAATTAAAGTCCTAATAGAAATCAAATACTTCCTAATTTTGCTATATAAATAAATTCCTTTTATTTATCCACTTATCAAATATAGTATTTGATACTTATCATATTACCAACAATAATATGAATCTAGGAGACCTTCTTCTATTAGGAAAAAGATTTTGACTTTTAATTAAATAATTAATTAATTAACAAATTAATTAATTTCCATTTAATTAAATAATAAAATAAAAAACAATATAATAAGTTATTATATATAGCCTTAGCTGCCCAAGCCAATATATATGGGTTAAATATTGTTTTTTCAATTTTATTAAATCCATTGAAATTAAATAAAAAATCCACATATGAACTAGACACATTCTTACTAAAAGAAACAAGTCCACATGCTTTGATATAATTCTAGATGGACCCATAAATTGGTCAGGTAGAATATATCAAGTGGTCTATGCAAGTTCGTGTGGATTGATGATCTTGGCGAGCTATCTAAATTTAAGCTCCAATAGACATAACCTAATCACAATCAACAAATGATTCACTTAGGTCCGATCAATTAATTTTAGTTTATTCCACTAAAGAACTAAAATTGAACTCTTAAATAAAGATAGAATAAGTTATCATTGCTCATTCATACCCTAGACAATCATAATGGAGAAAGCGTATCCTCGTAAAGAATATTAGTAATCGCCAAGAGCTCATAGACGCCTATAGCTCTCCAAGTTACCATATTTACTCATATGACCACATTTTGAACTTGGATATTTTGACTTTCCAGAAGCCATATTTCAATAGATATTATTGAAAACTTAACGTTACGATTTAATATCCAATACCTCAAAACATCCATATGATGATATTCTACTCTCATTTAAAAAATGGAGCCACGATGTCCATATCTATAAATGAAGTTCTCTATCGATTAACAAATGAATACCACCAAACTATCGAGGATAGACTATGCTATATAATCATACTCATTGATAGCTTAAATGATAACACTTGCAACCATAAGTCCATCATTTATATCAGGATTGAGATAGACTCTCTGATTGTCTTCAAGTGAAAACTTTTATCCATTGACGATTCTGGACAAAGTATTTCACTATGATCTTATTCAATGCACTATATTCTTTTGCCCAAAGACACCACACTTTGATGATTTTAGACTCATCATAACACATTTGATCCCACTCAAATACTAGTAAAAGAATCTACAACTTTAACAAGATAAAGGTGCCAAACCTTTATCTTAAGTTATGAATATTATTCAAGACTAACTAAAGAATTGTGTCTACCTAATACATATCCAGATGTACGAACAATGCTTCAGTTCTCATAGTCTTTTGACCTTATGATTATTTACTTTTGACAATTATAATAATTAAACTATAAATTCTATAAGATTTGTTAAACTAGAAATCACTTTTATTAATATGAAAAGATTGTTAAATCCATTATTACATTCTTGCTATCGAGCATAATCTCAACAAAAGATTTTTTATAATGTTGTTGACGGTGGTTTTTTGATTAAGATTAATTGATCACTCGTCGAACAAATAAATATGAATAAACAATCAAACTATGAATCAAAATAAACAAATAAAGTAAATAAGGCACAAGATTTTACGTGGTAAAACCCTAGGTAGGGAAACATCCACGGTTACCGACAACGGTGAGAAGAAATTCACTAAATTGAGAATAATTACACACATAATCTCTCTTGCTCACTTGCAAGCTTAATTGGCGTTCACCCCTTATATGGGTGTTATTAGGACCTATTTATACATGTATAGAACTCTAATTCTTGATGTACAAGTAGAAAAATTCCAGTAATTAAATGAAATGTAAGTTCCTCGTTGGTTGATTGGTTTATTTCATTGACAAACCACATTTGGGGTTATATATGTAAGGGTAGTTTAGGCCATCTTTGTTCATGACCAAGCTCAAGGGCTCTTCAAAGGTATATTTCTTAGCACTTTACTTAACCTCCCTTGAAGAGTTTTAGTGCACACACTCACTCTCATGCAAGTTTTAATCACCTTGGTGTTCATTTGCTCTTTGGTGTGCCTTATTTTTCATATCTCTTACTTGCTTTGATTGCATGTTTTTTTGGTCTTGCTTTGTCCCCTTGATTCCTTTGTTTCAGGGAAGTGCGCAGGTGTATGCGTGGGTGCACTACCCATGCATTGCGCTAATTTTTGCCTTGATTGTGCTTGTTTACAAGTTGTACGTGGGTCCATACTAGGTCCTTACCCATACACAACGCTGGTTTGCTGAGCGTTGTTGGACCGTTGTAAGTGGCGCTATGAATTATCATAGCGATGTTTTCCCAACCATTTCTGTTGTTGGACCGCTGTGTGAAGTGCTATTTGTTTCATAGCGCTTGTGTGCGGGTTAGCGCTGGTAAGTGCACGGGTCTCTACCCGCACACTGAGTTATTTTTAGACAGATTGGTCTTGTCATGAGGTGTCGTTTTTGCACACACACACACACACACACATATATATATATATCATTTTCTTCCAAAATCAGATCTAAAGCTCTGAAAATATAACCCTTAGAGAGAGAAATTGATACATAGTAAGAGAGAGCTCCAAGAACACAGTTTTACTCAACCAAACTTCAATCCATGAACATCTAGCATCATCTTTGCATCTTCCAAGCATGGGTCTTCTTGTTTTGTCTTTGACTAGGTAACATCTTCATGCCCCATATGCCATGTATACCTAGGAATAACATTTATTGTTCATTAAATGCATGTTTTTATGTTTAATTGCATGTATAATATGTTTGGCTTGTTGATTGTTGGTTGAGATTAGTATTTTGTGATAGCTAGCATTTAGGACAATTTTACCCTTCTAGCTAAATCCATTTGCACTTGAATTTAGATAATTGATATCTAGGATTTTGCATTCATTACCATATTTTAAATCCTTAGATAAGCTTAAATGTGTTAACCTAGCATTTTTGCATCTAGAATATTTCCATATATTCACATAGGTTGCATATTCTCTTCATGGTTGTTAAGCTTTGTGACTAAGTGTTTAGTGCACAAACTTGTTGGTCTAAGATCACTATTATAGTCCCGTTGGATAGAGTGAAAGGGTTAATAACTGGAGGATGTGACGGGAGGTCAACTTAGGTTGTAAACTTTCATTCAAATAGTGGATTTTATGGACCGTGTGTGGCTAAGTGGATTAACCCGTGTGTTTTGCCCAATTGGAGGGTTTATCTCGTAAATCAAATTCTTGTGTTTATTGTTTTATGTTTGACTGAATGTTTGATAACATGGGATAGTTTCATTAATATTGATTAATCAAAAAATTGGTAATTGATTCTATTAAAACTTATTCACCCCCTTTAGGTTTATAGACATACATATTCTAAGAAATTTTGATAGTCGGTACCTAGACATACTTCTATGGTCTTGCAATTTGCATTTTGATTGCTTGTTTTCTTGCATTTTGTTTGTTGCATTGTATTTGCATTCATCTCATTCATAAACCTCAAACACAATGAGTAGGAACATTGGAGGAACCGAGGGAGCTTCAAGCACAAGACCACCCTTACTCACGGGAGTGAACTATGCCTCTTAGAAAGGAAAAATGGAGTCTTATCTCTGTCAAGTTGATGATCGTGCTTGGAAGGCTATTGAATATGGGTACACTCCTCCAACAATGACCATCGAAGAGGAAGATGAAGTTCTCAAGCTCAAATCTCAATAGAGTACATAAGAATTCGAGGCATCCAAGTGGAACAACAATGCCATGCACGCCATCCTTTGTTCCATGGACGACAATCAATACAAGTTGATCCAAACCACTAGGAATGCAAAAGAGGCTTGGGAGATTCTTCAAATGGCTCATGAAAGCACCAAAGTAGTTAAGGACTCCAAGCTCCAAGTTCTTCAGATGCAATTTTAAACCATTAGGATAGAAGAGCATGAATGCTTCAACGACTTTCAAGTGAAGTTGATGGACATAGTTAATCAAAGCCATCAACTTGGTGACTCCTATTCGGATAGAAGAATCAAGCAGAGGATTATGAGGTCACTTCCATCAAGATTTGAGTCTAAGGTGACAACACTTGAAGAGAATGGTGACTACAAGAATATGAAGCCTAGTGATGTCATTGGAAGACTTCTAGCTTATGAATATAGGTGGACTTTTACATCAACTCCTCTAAAGAAGCAAAAGAGCATTGCATTGAGGGCCTCAAAGGTTGAAGAGAAGGAGGAGGATAAATCAGACGTGAAGATGGCCCTCATGGTAAAAAGGTTTGAAAAGTTTATAAAATTTGAAAAGAAAGGCTTTGGGTCCATGGGAAAGGAAGTGAAGAAGAAAGCTCCTTTCAAGAAGGTGGAGAAATCATAAGAGAATGACACCAAGAAGGGCATTTAATGCTATGAATATATTGGACTTGGACACATTGCTCCAGAATGTGCCAATTTTAAGAAGAAGAAGAAGAAGAAAGAAAAGGCTATGACAGCCACTTGGAGTGACAGTGAAGACCTCAAAGAAAAAGAAAAGTCTTCGGATGATGAATATCGAGTTGCAAATTTCATTGCCTTTGCATCATCTCATAATGACAAGAAAGTTGATAGTGAAAAGGAAGAAGAAAGTGACTCAAGTGATGAAAGCACTTCATCTAAGTCAAAGTTCAAAATTGATGAGAAGATGGACTATGTAGACTTCATGAAGTTCTTTGAGAGTTCTAGATTGAAAAAGAAGAAGGAGATTCAAAATTTGAAAAATGAGAATCTTGAGTTGACTTCCAAGGTGACTCACTTGAGTGAGAAAGTGAAGATTGGAAAAGAGTTGGAGGAAAGCTTAAAGTTGGAGCTTGTTATTGTCAAGAAGATTGAAGAAAGCTTGAAGGAAGAGCTTAAAGAGGCTAAAGAATTAATTGCCAAGATGAACTTCGGAACCGAAAAGCTTGACAAGATGCTCTCGAGTAGGAAGAGTCTTAGTGATAAGAGGGGCTTAGGATATATGGAAGACATGGAAACCACATCCTTGAAGAAGACTACTTTTATCAAGAGTGAAGAGTTGAAGAAAATCCAAGGCCCACAACAATCATCAAAAATGGTTGAAGTTGGAGAATCTTCAAAACAAGCTCAAGTCAAGGCTCTAACAAAAGTTCAAGCTAAAGCTCAACCACAACAAGCTAGAGTACATCAACCATGGCCTCAACCTCTAAGGATCCCCCAAATCTCAACAAAGGATCTTTCATGCTAAATCAAGAAAAGATGCAATCTTGGCTCAACCATAAAGAAGAGAATTGGCTCAACATCAAAAGACAAATCAAAGGAGGAAGAAGCCTTCCATGTTGGCATAAGGCTATGGTATGAATTCTTACTTTACTCCTATTTGTCATTATTGTGGTGTTGAAGGCTACATAAGACCAAATTGCTTTAAGTACATTAATTTGTGTCAAATTGAAAGCATGATTGAGAAAAATATGCTTAGAAGAGCCAAAATACATGCACCTAGGAATTTTAGAGCCAATGAACCCAAGGCTCCTAAGAATGAAAATGTTGCTACTAGGTGGATTAGAAAAGATGAGTATTTTTTCTATGTGGCTTAAGTAGCCTTAAAGGCCAAATCCTCTAACACTTGGTATCTTGATAGTGGGTGTTCTAAGCATATAATCGAAAATAAGAGTTTCTTTAAGACTCTTGTGATGGAGGATGGTGGATTTGTCACCTTTGGTGATGGTTCACGAAAGAAAGTTATAGGGAAAGGAAACATGTCCATTCTCGGTTTGCCCTCGTTGCCCAATGCTCTTTATGTGGATGGTTTACAAGCTAATATTATTAGTATATCACATTTAAGTGATGAAGAACTTTCGGTCATGTTCGGTAAAGTTGATTGCTTTATTCCAAAAGAAGATGGGCAAGTCTTATTGAAAGACAAGAGATCAAGTGACAATTGTTATTGTCTTGATTCCAATGATATCTCTTGCAACTTGTCTATTTGTCATCAAGTTGAATTGTGGCATCAAAGGCTTGGCCACATGAACTTTAAGACTTGAAAGTCCTTGAGAGGTTGAATGTTGTGAGAAGACGAAGAGGATTGAGGGAGTTTGTGGACCTTGCCAACTAGGGAAGCAAACTAAAAGTGTGTATAAAAAGGTTAAGTATTTCACCACTAAGGAGCCATTAAAATTTCTTCATATGGACCTCATAGGTCCCATGCAAATCGAGAGTCTCAGTGGCAAGAGAAGAGTTGCACATTGGGGAAATAGGGATGAATATAGGTCCCTCACATCCCCATCCCCATTCCCACTTCCCAAACCCTTCCTCATCCCTCCTTTCCCGTTTCCCCATTTGGGGAAAATGGAGATGGGGAATTTTGGGGGGAGGTATCTCCATCCCCAATCCCAGTTCCCCGTTTTCCCGGTTTTCTCTTTTCCCTGTTTTCCTATTTTCCCATTCTCCGTTTGACTAAAAATTATAAATTTAAAATGAAAAATTCATTACAAATGCAAAATAAAATCAATTAGTGCATTACAAATACAAATAAAAATCCTTTACAAAATAAGGTATTTCAATAGTTCTAAGTTTCAACTAAGACAAATTTAGATTTAGGGTGTTTTCAAAGAGTAAATGAGGTTTATATAGTTAGGTTTTCAAATAATTAAAAAATTAAAATATATATATATATATATATAATTATAATTATAATGTATTAGGGGAAATGGGGAAATGGGGATGGGGGAGGTCTCCCCATTCCCATCCCTATTTCAATTTGGCGATGATTTTCATTCCCATCCCCACCCAATTCCCCATTTTCCTGAAAAAAATTCCCCCAAATGGGGATGGGGACGTGGGAAAATGAGGATTTAGAGGAAAATGTGCAACCCTTGGCAAGAGTTACATTTTTGTTTGTGTTGATGATTTTTCTAGATTTACATGGACTTATTTTCTTAGATAAAAATCTAAAACTTTTGAAAATTTTAAAATGCTTTGCACTAAAATTCAAAATGAAAGGAATTCTCACATTAAAAGCAATAAAAGAATTAGGAGTGATCATGGTAAGGAATTTGAAAATGCTTGTTTGGAAAATTATTGTAATAGTGTTGGCATTTCCCATGAGTTTTCGGCTCCTCGAACTCCTCAACAAAATGGGGTTGTAGAGAGAAAGAATAGGGTCCTTTAAGAGATGGCCCGAGTGATGTTGCTTTGCAACAATGTGCCTAGAAATCTTTAGGTCGAGGCCATAAATACGGCTTGCTATATAGAAAATAGGGTGTTTCTAATGCCCAACACTAGGCAAACCTCCTATGAATTGTGGAGGGGTAGGAAGCCAAATGTTAATTACTTCAACTCATTTGGAAGCAAATGCTACATTTTCAATGACCGAGATCAACTTGGCAAGTTTGATGCTAAAAGTGATGAGAGGTCTTTCATTGGCTATACCCTATATAGTAAGGCCTATATAGTTTTAAATTTAAAGTCTTTAATTGTCATGGAATCATCTAATGTTGTTATAGATGATTATAAGCCCAAATCTAGTAACCATGATAGGAAGGTTGATTTGTCTCATGATTTACCTTTGAAGGAATGTGGCGAGACTTCAAGTGATATGAAGTCAAATCATATTAAAAAGGATGATAAACCTCTTGATAGAGATCTATCTTTGAACTCTAATGAACCCACTTCTTCAGTTAGGAGACTCCATGAAAAAAGTGATATCATTGGAGATGTTAATGAGGGTGTTAGAACTAGGCAACAAATGGTTAATCAAATTAGCTATACTTGTTACACCTCTCAAATTGAACCCAAAAAGGTTTATGAAGCCTTGAATGATGAATTTTGGGTTCTTGCTAAGCAAGAAGAGCTAAACCAATTGAAAAGAAATGAGGTTTGGACTCTAGTTCCTAGACCTGAAAACTCTGATGTCATAGACACCAAATGGGTATTTAGGAACAAGTCAGATGAGGATAACAACATTGTGCGTAACAAGGCTAGACTTGTAGCACAAGCATACTTTCAAATTGAGGGTATTGACTTTGAGCAGACTTTTGCTCTTGTTGCCCGTCTTGAGTCTATAAGGCTTCTATTTTCTATATCATGTGTGCATAGGTTCAAATTGCATCAAATAGATGTTAAGAGTGCCTTCCTCAATGACTACTTGCATGAGGAAGTGTTTTTTGAACAACCTAAGGGGTTTGTGGATCCACACCACCTCAATCATGTCTATTGCCTCAAGAAAGCCTTATATGGATTGAAACAAGCACCGAGAGCTTGGTATGAGCGTCTCACCCTTTATCTTGTTGATAATGGCTACTCCAAAGGTAGTGTTGACAAGACCTTATTCATTAAGAGCAATAAAATGAGTTTTTCATAGCTCAGATCTATGTTAATGATATTGTTTTTGGCTCCAATAACAAAGTCAAAGTCCAATAATTTGTTGATGTTATGTCTCACGAATTTGAGATGAGTCTTATTGGAGAGCTCAATTACTTCTTAGGTTTACATATCAAGCAACTGCATGATGAGATCTTCATATCCCAAGGTAAATATGCCAAGAACTTAGTGAAGAAATTTGACCAATGTCAAACATTGTGACACACCCATGAGTACCATTTTAAAACTTAGCAAGAATGCTAGTGGAAAAAATATGGATCTAAGTCTATATCGTGGCATGATTGGTAGCTTACTCTACTTGACAACTAGTAGGCCTGATGTAGCATTTAGTGTGGGTGTTTGTGCTAGGTACGAAGCAGATCCCAATAAGTCACATCTCTCTACTGTGAAGAGAATCATTAGATATGTGAATGGACTTTCAACTAAGGGATATGGTACTCTTTTGATACTAATGCTAGTTTAGTTGGTTTTTGTGATGCAAATTGGGTAGGTAATTGTGATGATAGGAAGAGTACCTCGGGAGGTTGCTCTTTTCTAGGAAACAATCTAGTGTCTCGGTTTTACAATAAGCAAAATTCAATCTCTTTATCCACAGCTGAAGCGAAATACATAGCCACCGGGAGTGCTTGCACTCAACTCCTGTGGATGAAGCAAATGCTTATGGATTATGGCTTTGATCAAGGTACTCCGACCCTTTATTATGATAAATTGAGTGCTATTAATATTTCAAAGAATCCTGTTCAGCATTCTAGGACTAAGTATATAGACATTAGACATCATTTCATAACACTTGAGTATGTAGGCATAAATGATCAACTAGCAGATCTCTTTACAAAACCCTTAGACTCAACTAGGTTCAAGTCACTTAGTAGGTCTATTGGGATTTATCACATGCCTTGATGAGTTTGTGATTGACCCCATATGGGAGCTTAAGCAAATAGAGCAACCTTGCATTGTTGAAATAAGCAAAAAATTGATCAACTTTATGCTATTTAATTAATTGTTTGAGAATCATGGTTATACATATATATATATATATATATATATATATATATATGGCTTTTTTATTAAATAAGTGTGCCTTTGCCTTGTTTGCAATCCATGTTTTATTTATGTTAAAACATGCAGCTTTGGACTAGGAAAATTGATTGGGGAATACGTTTGATTGACCTATAATTTATCTCCATGTTATGAGAACTTAATGTTGACATGCTTAATTATGATGCATGGCTTATGTGTGTGAAGTTGTGTGTGAAAGCTTCTTACAAGGCTAAACTCAATAAAGACATTGTGTTCATTCTATAAATAAGGATGTCTCGTCCAAATTTAGTCTTGTCTCTTTCCTTAATGGTTGAACAAGACAACAACCAATAAGGATTTCATATCCATTCATTCAATAAGGATTTTATATCCATGTCTTGGTTGGTCATTAATGATCGAAAAAGTTGCTTATGTGTGTGTTGAAAGTTTTAAATGTTATATCTTGTTCATTGCTGACAAAAGGGTACAAATAGGTTTGACTTCTTTTGGAAACTCTTTTATTATTTGCTTGGCCAAATACCATACTTTGAAAGTTAATGTTGCATGTCTTCCATCCAAGACAAGAATCTCACACATTTTCTTAAAAATCAAACCCTATTGCTCTTCTCTCTCACTTAATTAAGTTGTATAAAGTTGATGTATATGATTATGCACTTATTTTTTATACCAATAACTCTCTTTGCTAAAGTGACCCATTTGGGGATTATCCCTTTGTCTATCTTGTGAAAAAAAGGGAGAGTATAGTGGATTGTGGATTTAAGGGGAGTTGAGAGTGCATATGTCACTTCTTGAAGGGAAGTAACCCATTTACGAGGGGAGCATTTTTTTTTTTGCATTGTTGTTACATGTTGATTGCTTTCCGTTATACAATTTTTTTATCTCGTATTATCTCTTGATCACCTTACATACACTTGTCTTGGAAAGTGTAGTTATCTTGTTTTGTAGGGATGCTTATTCTATAAGAGATGGAAAACTTGAAGATCTAGAGTTTAGGCATCTCATTGTAATGTAGAAAAACATTTTGTTGATATCTTATCTTGTTTTTACCTTTATTTTGTGAGGATGATTTGTGAGTGGTGGTTTTGTCATAAAATAGCCAAATGGGGAGATGTAAGTTCCTCGTTGGTTGATTGGCTCATTTCGATGACAAACCACATTTGGGGTTATATATGTAAAGGTAATTTAGGTCGTCTTTGTTCGTAATCAAGCTCAAGGGCTCTTCAAAGGTATAACTCTTACCACTTTGCCTAACATTGAGAAGATTTAGTGCACACACTCATTCTCATGCACGTTTTAAACACCTTTCATTAGTGTTCATTTGCTATTTGGTGTGTCTTAGTTTTCATATCTCTTGCTTGTTTGGATTGCATATTTTTTGGTCTTGCTTTGTCCCATTGATCCCTTTGTTTCAGGGAAGTGAGCGAGTGTGTGCACACACTTACTACCGCGCAATGAATGTTCTTGGATTTCCTTTAATGTTCTTAGAGACCTTATTTCCTCTAATGCCTTTATTTTCTCTGGGTTTACTTCAATTCCCCTCTGATGAACTTGGAATCCTAGGAATCTCCCCGAAGGTGCTCCAAATACACACTTTTTTGGGTTGAGCTTTAGACCAAACCTTCGTAGCACTCCAAATGTTTCCCTGAGATCTCCTGCATGTTCTTCTGACGTTATGCCTTTTGTCAACATATCATCCACATATATCTCCATATTTATGTTGATCTGTCGAGAGAACATCTTATTCACCAATCTCTAGTAAGTTGCCCAGATATTTTTGAGACCAAAGGGCATGACTTTGTAACAATACAACCCCTGGTCAATGGTAAATGATGTTTTGTCCTCGTCAAGTTTGAACATCCGGATCTGGTTATATCACGAGTATGCATCCATGAAGCTCAACAACTCATGACTGATCGTTGCATCCACTAACTGCTCAATCTGAGGGAGAAGGAAGCTATCATTCAGGCATGCTTTGTTGAGGTCGGTGAAATCCAAACACATCATTCACTGGTCATTCTTCTTTTTTACCAGTACCACATTGGCCACCCATTCAAGGTACTTTACTTCCCTTATAAACCTTTTTGCTAGCAGCTTCTCTACTTACTCTTTGATCATCTTGCTTCTCTCTAGGTTAAAACGTATTCTTTTCTGAACGATTGGCTTGCGGTCGGGGTAAACTGCTAAATAGTGCAAAATTATCTTTGAATTGATTCTTGGCATATCCTCGTGTTTACATGCAAACATGTCCTTATATTCCTTCAGTAGTCTGACTAGCTCATCCCACACTTGCTTTGTCAGTCGAGCCCCGAACCTTGCAGTCTTTTCGGACTGTGGTCAACAACTGCGACCTCTATGGTTGGTTCATCTTCCTGGCTTTTCCCATCTTCCGGAGGTGTCTCCCTCGAGTCTGGGTCGAAACGAGTCAGAGTTTTCTCTCCAACCTCCATATCATCCATCTTCTTGCCTTCAAACTTCCCTAGGGTGTACACTTGCATTACCCCCGATTTGCTTTCTCCATGTACATAGCCAGATTTGCCTTTCTAGCCCACTTCTGTGAGCTTTTCATGACTTCCACTCATGCTTCCGTAGAAAACTTCATCGTTAGTGCATAGGGGGCTGTCACGGTCTTTGTCCTATTTAGGAAAGGCCGAGCTAGTAAGGCATTGCATGGTCAATTCTCTAAATTCACGACCATAAAATCCAGTAATATTGTCTTGGTACAGGGAAAGCTTCCGACCTCCACAGATAACTTCATCGTTCCTAACGACTTACTTCAGCTCCTCTGAAGCCTCTAAGTGGGATCTTAAGTGGATGGAGGTCTTTTCTCTACAACCCGAGTTAATCAAACACTTTTACACTTAGGATATCCGCTGAGATTCCATTGTCGATCAACACCCTTCTTACTTCTCTATGCCCTACGCAAACAGACACCACGATCGCGTCTTTTGGCCTTACTTCCGATGCATGAGCATCTGCTTTAGTGAAAATTATTGGGGTCCAACCTCGTTTAGATTTCTTTTGATCGGGCCCTAGCAGATTCACCTCCAGGTTTCTTTGACCATCGATTGCTTCTCTAACTTCGGACATCCTCTCCCGACTACTACTCCCAGTGTACGGCCCACCAAAAATGGTATTGATTACTTCATTATCCGAATCTCTCCTTGGGCTCATATGACTTCTATCTAGCTCCTCGACTATGGCATTCTCACACCGGTCATCCCTACCCCTGAGGATCGTGTCTTGAGGTGTCTCTCTCTAATTAGTTTTTCGATATAGTCCCTTAGCTGATAACACTTGGAGGTTTCATGGTCGTTCTCTTGGTGAAACTTGCAATATTTAGTGGTGTCTCTTCTAGCAAAACTCGACTGCTTTGGGGGTTTCTTATATAAATCCTTATCTTCTATCACATTCAAGATTTTTTCTTAACCTCTGGCCAGTGGAGTGTAATTAGTGTATTGCCGGTTGAATTGCCTACCACCTTTGTCGCCATCTTTTCGTTTGTCCTTACCTTTCCCTCCACTGCTTTTCTGTTCCCCTTTGCTGTTATTCTTTAGATTACCATCTTTTTGCTTTTGGCTATTTTCGGGCTGACCCCCGTGTATAAGTTCTTTACCACGGGCCATCTGTTCTTCTTCTACTATAGTGTACCCTCTGACATGGTCTACTATGCTTGCGTACATGGTCGGCCCAAGTTGCCTCAGGCTTAGGGTCAGATAGTTATGTTGTAAACTGTTGACGAATGCCGATATTACTGCATCATCATTGGGATCTTGCACTTCTGACACCTCTTGCTAGAATCTAGCCAGGTAGTCTTTCAACTTCTTGTCTCTCATTTACCTTAGGGTCGACAGACTGATATGGATTTCCTTTGTTGGATGTTTCCCGTGAATTGTCTAGTGAGCGTTTGTACTAACTCTTCAAAATTCCTAATAGAGCCTGCGGATAACCCTCCAAACCATCTGGACCCCCCTGATCTCCCAACGTTTGTGGGAGCATCCGACACATGAGGGCATCATCATAATCATACTGCACCATTGTACTCTAGTACCTCCTTACATGCTCATATGGGTCAGTATTGGTTTTGAATTGCTCCAAATGTGGTATTCTGAATTTCTCTAAAAAATGGGTATGCCTTATAGAATCAGCAAATGGGCTTCCAGAGTTTCCGATCAGCGGGTTTCCCACGTTTGCCTTTGTTTAAGGGCTTCTATCATCCTAACGAAAATATCTTGCTCCCTTTCAGGCTCCTCATGTTCATTAAACCTTTGATGAATAGTGAGCTCGTATGGGTCTCTAGGGATTCACCCGTTGATCTGGGCACCGAAGGGGTCACGCTTGACTGCAGAGGTTGGTTCTCTACGCCTTTTAGGGGTTGTTTCATCGTCACTTGAATGTGAGTGGGACCTTTTCCGCTGGCCATCGTGTCTATGTGCTTGTTCATGGTAGGTTTTCGTTTCATTGTACCTCTGAAGGTCTTCTCGCGAACTAGACTTTCGACGTTCCCTAGCTTCCCAATCTTCTTAACCATCTCTTCTGTGCAAACGCCCATTTTTTCACGATGCTCCACCTTACCTCTTCCAAATTTTTAGGGTGCTTTTGGAGTTCTTGGAGCATATCTTGGGATCCTGGGCCACCATTGGCGTGGAAAGTTGATACAACAAACTTAGGTTAGCCATGACTGATATGTTAATTCCCTGTCTAGCGGTATCTTCGATAGCTTTTCGCAAGGACTCCTGGATCTGCTTGAACGTTTCTAGGAATATACCAGTGCCTACACTCGTGGAAATAATAGTGTCTGGTCTGGTGGATGGTGGTATCCTTGAAAATGGGTCTTCTCCTGATGTGCTGACATCAACAGAATTAGAGACGTTGGCACCACGCGAAGCATCAACGTTGCGTGGAGATGAACTTCTATATCTATCGATGTCCATGGTGTCACCTTTAACTAACTTCTTTCAAAATCGATCACATAAACCAAATACAAGCGGAGGTTTGCCCCTCTTTCTAGCGCTAGTTGTTGACGATGATTTCTGGATTAACGTCCCGTCACACAAGTAATACAGAATGATAACGGATTGCAGATTAAAGTAAACAGAAAATAAATAAGACACGGAGTTTTACGTGGTAAAAACTCAATATGGGAAACGTCAACGGTTGCCTATAATCGAAGAGAAAATTCACTAGGTTAAAGGTAATTTCACACTTGATTAATCTTACGCTCTTGCTAGTCAATTTACATTAACCCCTTTATGGGTATTATTAGGGTCTATTTATATATTCATAGAACCCTAATTCTTGGCGTACAAGTAAGGAAAGTTCCTGTCATATAATGAAATTCTAACTTCTTAGAGTCGTGTTTTTCTTTTTTCCTGTTTTGAGTTGATTGTATTTCAATTGTCCTTAGATCTCTTTCATAATATGAACTCTAATATTTATAAGTGTTAGTTCCTCTGTTTTTGATTGGATTATTTCGATTGATAAACCACATTTGAGGATAATTATGTAAGGGGAGTTTAGGTCGACTTTGCTCGTGATCAAGTTCAAGCCTTAAAGGTATATCACTTGTTTAACTTTTTGAAGAGATTTAGTTGCATACACACACTTACATGCATTTATTCCTTGTTTCTCATTGCTCATGTGTGCATTCCCTCACAATCACACTTGCACTTCATGTATTTTTTATATTGCATTTCTATGATTGCATTTATGTTTCCATGATCATGCATTAATTTTAATCATATGATTACTTGTTGTTTGCATTGAGTTAGATTTGGTTTGGTTATTTTGAGTAATGTGTCTAGTTTCGAAAGAATGGTTTTCAATGATTTAAGTATTTTTTTAAACTGACATTTGTATGATCTTGTTACCATAACATTTTATATATTGCTTCAAAATGAGTTTTGAAAAATTTTGTACAAACTAGACACCCATACCTTTCCAACGGTATATTATTCGTATTATTTCATGACCGTTTGGATTTGTTTTGAAATCTCCAAAGTGACCATAAAAACAGGGCATCTATGTTGTTGTCTGTTTCTGACATTTGGTCACTCATTTGACTATAACTTTTTCTATAGTCATCCAAATCACATTTTGTTAATTTGAATAGAAAGTATACTTCCATACATTTCCAACGGTATATTATACAAAAGGTTTCGAAGTCGTTTGGTCATGTTTTCAAATGCTTGAATTTCAAGGTGAAGTGCTGAAAGCGGATTTCACTCAACTTTTTGGCCCCTCCTGGTGCGAAACAAGTAGCGAAAATTTTGAAAGTGATTTTCGCTCCATAACATTTCACCCCCTCATGGAACGAAACAAGTAGCGAAAACTTTGGCAGCAATTTTCGCTCCCAAACTCTTTTACCCCTCAAGGGGCGAAACCTGTAGCGAAAAACCTGATTTGGGCAAAAAAGTCTTTTCTTGTGCAGCTTGTTTTTACATCTTATATATATCATCTTCTTCCCAAATCAGATCTAGAGCTCTGAAATTGAATCCCCAAGAGAGAGAAATTGAATCCCCAAGAGAGAGAGAGCTCCAAGAAGTTATTTTTACTCAACCACTTTCAAATCACAATCATCAAGCATCATCAAGCATCATCAAGCATCTTTCAAGCATGGGTCTCTTGTTTGTTCATGACTAGGTATTCTTTACATGCTCTAGACTTTATAGTTTCATTACTATGACATGTATACCTAGGTTTTAAATTTTATTTCAAATTAAATGCATGCTTGTGTGCTTAATAGCTTTCATGACATGCTTGTGGTATTGGTTGTTGGTTGAGAGTATTGATTAGTGAAAGCTATAATTTAGGATGGTTTTACCCTTCTAGCTAATTCTTCTTACCTTTGCATTTAGAACATTGATATATATGATTTGCTTTTCTTGTCATTATTAATCCTAGATAAGCATGAATGTTTTAACCTAGCATTTTTGCATATAGAATATTCTTGCATATTCACTTATGTTGTCATTATCTCTTCATTGTTGATTAAGCTTGTGGCTAAGTGGTTAGTGCACAAGGTTGATGATCCAAAATCACTATAAAAAGCCTGTCATATAGAATGAAAGGGTTAGTAACCGTATTGGTTGGGTGTGACGGGAGGTCAACCTAGGTTATAAACTTTCATTCAATAGTGGATTTGAGGATCGAGTGTGGCATACTGAACAACCTATGGTTTTTCCCATTTGAAGGGTTTCCACGTATATATTGTGTGTTGTTATTGTTTTATGTTTATTGTCATTTATTTGAACACTTGATAGAATCGGGTAGATTTGGTAGTATTGATTAATTCGCGAAATTGGTAATCAATCGAATTAAAACCTATTCACCCCCCTCTAGGTTTATAGACACACACTTTCTAGGGAATTTCAATAAGGAAGTTTGTTTCCTTATCAGAGTATGTTTTTAGACATATTATTTCAGTGGGACTCTCCCTCTGCATATTTGGGTCGTGATTCCATCGAATATGGATGCTATCTACGTGTCGCGCGTCTGATCGCTTATTTTACCCGACTAAGTTTTCTCCCCTCGATCAATGGTTTTACCTGACCATAACCTTCGCCCCGACCATCTTGACAACCCCGAGCGAATCTTCCTATTCGATTGTTTGTGTTATCTTGGTCGAGAGGTTTGACGGGTTCTCTTTGGTCAATTGGGGTTGATTCGATCTGGTTGATTTTTAGTGACGTGGCACCCCCGGCTCTTGCCTTTTACTGACGTGTCACATCGTCTAGAATTTGCCAATAACAAGAGTATTGTTGGAACACATACTCCCTTAATGGCCTCTTACAACAGCATTCACCCTTATTTTAGGGGGTCTCCAAGGGAGACTGTTAGAGATGCTCTAAGGACTTAATTTTACCTCGAAATCCTAATGCACAGATATATTTCTTATTACTTTTATCATTAAGATTTATTTAAATACAATTATCGTATTTAATTTCTATTACTTTATTTATTTTTGTATACTTTTTTAAAAAGAAAATATAATTGAAAGAATGTTATCATATCCTATATTCAACATTTACTAAAAAAAATGTCCATGTATTATTTATTCCAATTAAGATACAAATGTCATATTATATTTAGAAGAGATTTTAAATTATTACAGCCAAATATGCTCAAAAGCTCTTCTTAAAGGGTAAAAATGCCATATCATAATTAAAAGAGATCTTTAAAATGTTAAACCCAAACAATCTCAAAAGCTTTATTGAAACAGATCATTCAAACAGTAATTGAAAAGCTTATATCATTACTTCTCTTCTTTTACTGTTAAAAGTTAAAAATAAAAGTTATTCCAAATGAGCCCTAATTGCCACTTAAAAAAGTTCTTTTCAAAACTTTATGTATTGGCAGGTTGTCATCCAGTAGAAATTTTGGATGATTAAACAAAAGTTGTTTTATATCTACCGGATAAACTCAAATTTAAGGCTTATCCAAATAGACATTTTTGAGATTTTTTTTAATAACACTAAAATGTCTAACATAATTTTATCATTTATTTATTTTTTTTGAATGTTTTGGTAATCTAATCATTTAAAAGAACTTTTTTAATTAATATCCAAACGACCAACAATTTTCCTTTAAAAGATCTATTTGTAGAAGGCCTATTGCTAAAAGATATACACTTAAAAGATCTAATTGAAAAAGATCTACCAAACAGACCATTAAAATAAGCAATATGTCTCTTGTGCAATAAAATTTCTCCCACACCAAGGTCGGAGGCGCAACATTCAACTATGAAAGTTTGTGAAAAATTATGAACAAGTAACACTAGAGCTTGGGTCAATGCCACTTTCAGTCGCTCAAAAGCCTTTTCTACCCCAAGATCATCTATGGACGGTGAAGATCCATCAATTTTTTTCATATATAAATTTTAAAATTGTTATTCATGATTTTTTTTTAATTAATAATTTCAAGAGCATTTTGGTATATTTGATAATCAAACTTGGTCAACGGTTAAATTTGACCAATTTTGACTAACGACATGAAAAGTTATTGCCAGTTAATGATAAAGTTATTGCCAGTTGTTAAAGTGCAAATCTAGCTGAGGTTAAATTAAATCGCTTTTTAAATTGAATAACGAACAACGTTCAATTTTTTTCTTAACAGTTCTACTCAATAACAGATCTATTTAGGGTCTGTTTGGGAGAGCTTCTTCGATTAGATTTTTTAGCGGTAAATCTTTTGAAGTAGATCTTCTATAAGTAGAGCTTTTAAAGAAAATTGTTGGTCGTTAGGTTGTCAATTAAAAAAACTATTTTAAATGATAAAATTACCAAAATACTTTGTTTTATAAATAAATTATATGGTTATATTAAACATTTTAGTGTTATTAAAAAAACTCAAAAATGTCTACTTGGAAAATCTTTAAATTTAAGCTTCTCCCAATAGACATAAAACAGTTTTTTTAGAGCTTGTTTGGTTAGAATTTTGAAAAATCTCTATTCGTAAAAGGTCTACTTGTAGTAAGAGTTTGTTTGGTTAGACTTTTGAAAAACCTTTATTTGTAAGAGATCTACTTGTAATAGATATAATAGAAATAGAGTTTTTGAAAAAAGAGAATAAAGTTGTTTGGTTTGTAGACTTTTTTTTTTAAAAAAAAAGTTTATTTGGAGAAGTTTTTCCTCATGAGTTTTTGCTAGGTAGATGTTTAAATTTTACTAACCTACTGAATTTAAAATAGACAATCTCAAAACCAAACCAAACCAAACAAACACTAAATCTATTAGAAATACAGTTTTTGAAAAAAAATATTATAGTGGTGTGGTTTGTAATTGAAAAAGCACTTTAATTAAAAAAAATTGTCAATTTAGAGGAAATATTTGATCATTACTATCCATACACACAGCAATAAATAGAACCCCTTTATGAGGACCTTTCAAAAATGTCCCGTCAATAGCAATGACCGGTCTAATAGATGACAGAAAACCATCTATACAAGCTTTCAAACAAAAGAACATGTACATGAACCTGTTAGACGAATCTGTGTGGAGGTCTATAACAGTCCCATGATTTGCTTGCTCCAACATGTATAAGTATGATGACAAAATACTGTACGACTCAACCGGTGTTCCTTGAACCTCTTCTAAGACAATTTGTCTAGCTCGATACCCTTTGTGGTAGTTACAAGATATGTCAAACTCTCTTTGCATGTCGTGTATAATTTCCTTGGGCTTGTATAAACGATGATAACAAAATTTCTCTTGTATGTGTTCCCCTATAACCTGTGCACTTGCTTGCCTCTGATGAGGAAATCGTGCTTTTGTAGAGCATGCGTGTTGATTGTCAAATTTTCTAATCTGGAAATAATCTGAATTCTGAACTTTAGTTGCACGCAATCGCCAATTGCAATCCTCAACAATGCACCTCACTTGATACCGTGTTGTATCAGACTTGAACACCCTAATCTGGAACCGGTTGGCAAATGCATAATTACCTAATTGTGATTTTAGTTGTTTCTTACTTAGAAACAATTCACCCACTTCAAGACACATAGTAACATGTCTGGGTGCAACTTCACCAGAATTATTAGAATAAAATGTACATAGAGGTGGAACAAGCCTTTGAACATGGGCAAACTGCTCGTCACACAGATTGGAAACTCGTTCAGGAATGTAATTAAATTGTGTTTCTGTTTCTTCATGCTCAGGAATGTGTTGGTTATCCATCGTATCTTCAAAACTAAAATGACGAGAAAGAGATTGTAATCCCTCTCGAATATCATCCAAATGGGTAACCATGTAAGGTACATCTGACCTTTCAAACTCATCCATTGTACTGCCCTGTATATTGCTTTTATGTATATAATGAAATTCATGATGAGGAGTTACATGGTGTAGGTTATGAGAGGACTCTGGTTGTTTATGTTTCAATTCCTGGAGTCTCATGGCCGATTTCCTCAACACTTATGCAAACTAATGGGTTAACATTCTCTCGGCGAAGCAACAATGCAACGTCCTCATCATCTACAATCTCAATTGGCATGCTAGGACGAAACGTTTGTGGAAGAGTTGTCATACTAACCCGATAATGATCTTTGTCAATTCCTATGACGTTGTATACCTTACCTAACAATTGATCATAATTTGAATCCCTTGAAAAATTAAACGCCTTCGCTCTTCGACCTTCATACCAATACTTATCATGATGATTTTTCCATTCTCCACCCCAATTCAAAACCAAATGCACATTTTTCATTGTCAATCCTAAAAAATAATACAACAAATATTTGAAACCATTAAAATAATAATTATTTCAAAGAGCATAACTCGAAAATAAAATCCACAACAAAACATAATTTCGGACCCATGGAAAAAGTCATCGAGTCGAGGTGACCCGATAACGGGTCGTAATGACCCGACACCTTTTTTCCTAGGGTCGTGGTGACCCGTCGAGTCACCAAGACCCGACATTTATTTATTTTTATTTTAATTTCTGCCGAAAATGATCTGGTAGGGGTGACCCGATATCCGGTCACTATGACCTGATGGAAAGAATTATCGGGTCATGCTGACCCGATATCGGGTCACCCTGGCCCGACAATTTTTTCCATCGGGTCATGGTGACCCAATATCGGGTCACCCCTACCCGATCGTTTTCGCCAGAAAATAAAATCAAGGAAAATAAATGCGGGATCATGGAGACCCGATATCGGGTCACCACGACCCGAGGAAAAAAGGAGTCGGGTCATGGTGACTCGATATCGGGTCACTACGACCAGATACAAATTATTGTCGGGTCATGGTGACCCGATATCGGGTCACCCTGACCCGATGAAAAAAGTGTCAGGTCAGTGTGACTCAATGTCGGGTCATCATGACCGGACAATGTTTTCCATCGGGTCATAGTGACCCGATATCGGGTCACCCCTACACGATCGCTTTCAGCAGAATTCAAAATCAAGGAAAATAAATCTCGGGTCACCACGACCCAAGGAAAAAAGGCGTCGGGTCTCAATGACCCGATATCGGGTCACCACGACCCTATACAAATTATTGTTTGGTCAGGTTAACCCGATATCGGGTTAACCTGACCCCTACATTTTTAACATGGGTGAAACCAATGAAAAATATCGTCGAGTCATGGTGACCTGATATCGGGTCACCCCCGCCCCGAGGGAAAAACTCATTGGTTCGAGATGACCCGATATCGGGTCACCCTGACCCGACATTTTTTTCCATCGGCCCGGGATGAACCGATATCCGGTCACCATGACCCGACAAACGTTTTCATTGGTTTCACCCATTTCGAATTTAAGAAAAAAAATTAAAAACTCTAATGATATGTCAATGCCATTATCAAAATAAGGATTATAAGGTTGGAAAAAATAAATAACAATGTAGTACTTACCTTTCAAATAACCTTATATAACATTTTCTAATGTTTTTGAAACCTAAAATATTAAAATGAAGAGGTGGTCTAGAGAAAAAATAATTGTTAGATGTTTAGTTATTGGTTTTATGAGTTTGTTTGTAAATTTTAGTTGATGGTTGGTAAATTGTCAGTTGATGTTTGGTAAATCTAATAAATTGAGTGAAGTTATAAGTGAGGGCATTTAGGGAGTTTTCGCAATTTTTTTAGGTTTTATGACAGATTTGCTATTCAGTCCTTCAAATAGGGTAGTTTTGCTAAAATCCCTATATAATATTATTATATATTATATAATATATAAAATATTATAATATAATAATATATAAAATATTATAATATATCTATATATATTAAAACTGTATATATCATATCCTTATTATATACAATAATATATTATATAATATTATATATATAATATCAAATATTATTTATTTATATAGGATATAATATATATATATATATATATATATATATATATATATATATTGTAATTATTTATTTTTAATTTAAGAGCTTAGTTTTGATTAATTAATTTTTTAATATATTTTTTTGGAATTAATTTTTGATGTGTTACTTTTGTTTAATTTAAAACTTACAATTTTTTTTTTATTTTGGTTAATTATGTAATCAATTTGTTTATAGTTGTAATAATAATAAACAAAACGTCAAAATTGATATTTCAATTTTTGATAGTTTTCGGTTAACCTACCAGACGAGTTTTTTCCGTTTTTATTTTCAAAATACAGCTTTCAGTATATGCTACCAGACACGTTTTTCAGAATTCGAAACTGAAACAAAAAACACTGTTTTCATTTTCATTTTCATTTTCGAAAAATTGCAACTGAAAAACGCTTACAGGACGGGTTCAAAACGAAAACTGGTTGAAAAACGGCAGTAGGATAGACTCTCAATTTTAGGGGTGAGCATTAAGTTACGAACCGAATCGAATCGAATCAAAAAATAGGTATTCGAATCGATTCGTAGCATTAATTAGGTTTAAACCGGTTTAAAAAATGAAAATAATTTTTTTTTTAGGTTCAAACCGGTTTGGTTTTTTAAAAACCGGATTGAGCCTAATAAACCGAGTATATAACTTTAAAAAAACCCTAATATTATTTTGGAGTTTGGAATGGATTTGTTAATAACTTATTATTATGTAATATGTTTTTAACTTTTTTATATATATAATTTTAAGTTAGGTTTGATTTGGATTTTTTGGCTTTGGGCTATACAAATGTCTAAAATTAGTATACAACAACCCATTAATGTTAAAAATAAATTCAAAAGACCAATTAAGCTATCTGGTCCGTTAGACCCAAAACCATATTGAATCTAACCGATTAAAATAGGTTCAATTCAATTCGGTTCTAATTTCTTATTAGGTTTAAACCGGTTCAATTTTGGATGAATCGAAATATTTTAGATTCAATTGAGTTTTATCCAAAATCGAATCGAACCGAACCGTACCCACCCCTACGGTCAATTTTATTTCTCTAGATATTATTCTTAAAAGATTCTGGGATTTAAATAAAAAAATATATTTAGGAACTGGATTATTTTTAATAAAAAATAGTTTTTATTAATTTGGCCGTAGAGGAAGTTAAAACAAACCTCTGGATTCAAAATTTAAAACCCTAAGCTAAGACCATTCCGGTAACAAATTAGTACGTGAGATTTTGATAATCAGAGTCAGATACGCAGAACCATTCTCGCTAGCTATGGTTTCTCAGAAAGTTCTCATGGTAATCCTTATTTTTTATTATTTTTATTTCTATTTCTCTTTGTCTGATTGTTTCTCTCTGTCCAATTATTTTACAGGTTGCAGAGAAGCCTAGCATAGCTCTCTCAATTGCTACTGTGCTCTCCCGTGGCCAAGTACTCCCTCTCCTCTCAATTACTCAAACTTTCAATGTTAATACATCATTTGTAGTTCTATAAAGTATAAACCCACTATCTAACGTTTTACTTGAATGGGATTCTTTGATATTAGTTGTCTTTTATAAAAAAAGTAAAACAATTAAAAAAATCATACAAATATGAGCAGTGGGATTCTTTTCTTTGCAAATTACAACAATGGATTCAATTTGTGCTCTCTTACTGTCATACTTTCTCGAATGCCATGTCACTTACACCTTACAAGGTAAGAATTCCTTGTTACAGATGTCTACGAGGAGAGGTAGTACGGAAGTTCATGAGTTTGATGGGAAATTTCTTGGATCTCATGTTCATTATAAAGTCACTTCTGTCACTGGGCATGTTTTCAGGTCATTGTTCTTCCCATTTTGTTTATTAAAGAAAGATGATGAGATTTTTTTTGCATATTCTCTAAATTTCCCTCTTTGTTACAATTTTTAATTCCAGTATGCCACTTGACCATTTACTTCCAAGTGTGATCTTCGAGAAGTCTTTTCTCCATATTGTGCCCTTGGAATGATGTTCATTATAATCCCGCTTGAAGATTAGGATCCTGTCCTTCATAGTAAAGAAATTGTCAGTCACAGCCCCAAACTCGATATCTCACTATCATTCAATTGCCAGTTTTGCATGTAATAAGGGTCTTCTTTTGACATTCCTAAAGTTTAGTTTAGCTATTTAAATTACAGATACGCAATTGAGCTTTTGGGTTCTTAAATATCAATCATTTTGTGAGTATTTGGCAAATAAATCTTGTTTACAATCGGATTTCCATAATGTATACCATAATACCTAGCTAACTAAATTGTTTAAGTAATTTTTTTTGTCGGCATTAATATCTTATATTGTTATTTGTCAAACAAAAGAGAAGGAGGTTACCATCATATAGTGAAATAGAGTAAATAAATAAAATATTGGATGCAAGTTTAGAATTATTTGATCAATTGCATTTTTAACCTCTTAGAACTATAAATTAAATGTATGTATAGTAGGAGATCTGATCAAACACAATCAATATCATATTATTGAAGAGAAAGGAATATCACATAGAGAAGCCTATGCCACAATACATTTACAAAAGTGATAGTCATAACCAAGCATAATACAGAGAAGCCTACTACAAGATTAACAAGGCTTAATATTGACATTCTACTTAAAAGTAACATAATGGCATAAAGAGGTGCTATGGGATCCCAAGCCAACATACCATCTATGCTTGAAGAAAAGGTAGAGGTAATTGACAGTATTTTGCCTACGCGGTGGCATTTGTATAGAACCTGAACATTTATGCATATTTTAGTCATATTTCTCTTGGGTAGCAGTGTAAAAAAAATGCAAGAGGTTTTCATTTTCTTATTTTCTCTTAAAGAATTAGATTCTTTCATTTATAAAAACTAACAACTATGCAATGGATATTTAGTTTTAACTATATGATGAATTTTGATGATGTATTAGTGATATGCTATTTAAATTTCATAAAGTATCTCAACATAGTGCATGCTTTGTTAGTGAATTGATGATGTGATTATCTAGTATCTTCAAATTAGCAATGATATCATGATATATATAACTGTGGTTGTTGAAACAATAAAGAGGTGGAGATGTTAGTCTGATGCCTTTGATATCCGCCATTTTTACGAATTGTATAGGTGTTAAACATTGTTGTGGAATAAAATTAAACTGTCTTTTGTTTTTAGTCTCTTAGTTTTTGTTTGGTTTACAATTTTTTACTTGTGTGTACTTAAATTGATTATCGTGTTGATACTGGGAGTAGGAATGGCAGCGTTCCCGATTGGGGTTTGCTGGCAGGTTTGTACCTGTGGATTTTGCCTACATCCACACTCGTGCCCGTGAAACCACGAAATTATGCGGATTCACCATTAGGTGTTTCGCCAACGGGTGAACCTGTGAAATTATAAAAAAAATACTAAAAATAATTAATAATAAAATAATACTGCATTAAATTATTAGTATCATATAAGCCAATACAAATTGAAGCAAAAATTAAATAATCTTCAATTTCTACCATAAGCCCATAATATCAAAATAAAATACAAAGAAACCTTCAAGTTCCAACATAATAATAAAATATAATTGAAATGTACTTCCACACACTTCACAAATTAAAAATCCAAAGCACAATATTTAATCCAATAAACTTCCAATCACATAACAAAAACGCATGACCATAACAAATGTATCATTGATTAGCTATCCTTCATCTCCTCCTCACTTTCATCACTCAAGTTTTTCACAACAAGATTGTTGATTCCTAAAATATTAAATTCAATTCAACAAGATTTACTTCTTAGAAATATTTGTTCAAAACGACGTCGTTTGAACTTGAGTGTATCTTTTTTAAGAAAAATATATATTATCTTTTTTTTAAGTTAATTCGATTAGGGGTTTGGGTGTGGATTTTTTTTTTCAAATCCACACCCAAACCCGCATCGGGTTTGAATTTCAACATCCACACCTGCCTAATAACCCCATTAGTAAAATCCACACCCACCTTTCGCTAGTGGGTGTTCGTGGTGGAATTGCCATCCATAACTAGGAGCTTTTTTCCTTGTAAGTAGTTTTCTTCATTTTTTGGGCACAAACTACAATGCTGTCTAGTACTTGAGCTAGTATTTGTAGATAACATGTATTGAGCTATTTTTCATAGATAGCATGTTGTAATGATGGATAAGTATAAATGTATAATAATATAACATATGTGCTATTTGTCTCTGAAGGCATAGTTGGTGGGCCTTTGGGGAAAAAAAAACACCATGCAGTTGTTGTGGAGCCTTCAAAGAAATACTTTGAAGATGTTGACCCTACTTGGTTTGGTTTTGATCCTTGTGGAGCATCCATTTATGTTAGGTTGTTAATTTGGCTAGGCGAAGAGTGTCACATTGGTCAAATATAGAGCTTGAGGTGGCTATGTTTTATGCATATGATATGTGTGCTTACATTTCTTTGCTCAACATGGATGGAGTGCAATATGATTTGGCTTCACATGTACCTGAGACTACGTGAGATACATGTTTGATATATCATTAGTGAATATCGGTCACATCTAAGTTGCATAATGAGGTTCGAATAGATAGCTGCTCCAAAATGGGTTATTGTTTGCCATTACTAGCACACTAAAAATGGCCTACTTTTACATAGTGTGTAAAAGGCCCTAAGTGCTAGTTTGGTGGTAAGGCGGGAGAAGAAGAAAAGAAGAAGAGAAGAAGAAAAAGTAGTTTAGGGTTTTATAAACCAATCCCCAAAACGACGTCATTTTGGGTATGTTTTTAAATAAACTCCAAAACGACCTCGTTTTGGATTTAAAAAACTGATGTTGAACAGGTAGCTGACTTCTACATGGCTTTGAGGGACCATCCAAAATTTAAGGCTAAGTGACTTCGCCTGAAGCGAATCGACGAGATCTTTTCAAGTCACAGCCTCTGGTGGGGAGGCACGTTTTTTTTGGCCAAATTCCATCGTTTAGGCCCCGAAATTGTAGTTTTTGTTATTTTAGGAAACTTTCTTTTTTAGTCATAAGTTGACTTTGACAAGTCAGAATCGTCTACCGTCTATTCTGGCTTGTTTAGGGTCGTTAGTATCACTTAATCCCTCAACTTTCGTGATTTTGTTATTTTTGGTAGCTTTTGCTATTTTTGGTAATTTTTGCTATGTAATCCCGTTTCTTGTCCAACAAGGATTCGGGTTAGAGTTTATTCGTTTTAAATGGCCTTGTAAGCCGAAAGGCTCATTAGCTTTTGATTCAATAAAATTTCATAGTATTCTCATTAATTTCTGGTGGATTCCAGTTTTCATAGAATATAGACGTAGGTCTATTTCTTTTGTGTTTCCACTATGTCAATAACCAACCCCCAAATCGTTTTAGGGTTGTTTTTTTTTTTTAAAACCCTATTTTTTTTCTCTTCTTCTCCGGCCTCCAACCTTTCTTCTTCTTTTCTTCTTCTTCTCTGGCCTCCAACCCTAGACTGTCAACGCCGCCTAATCGCCTAGCTTGCCGATTTGACCATAATCGGGACGGCTGGCGGCTGTCTAGGCCGATTTTTACAACATTGCTTTGACATTCTCTTCCACTTAATCCACATGAAATTTTGTTTTTGGCCAATGCAATCTCTCTTGGTAATATTAACTTACATGGCTTATACATGAGACCTAGTCTAGGTATTTATCCTACTATCCTAGTAATTTCTCATTTTGTGTGGGATAAGGGATTGCATGTTATTTTCACAAAAAGTAAGGTCAATGTCTATGACTAGCTTTATTTATCATTTACATTTGCTAGTGTTTAAATACTATTGTTAGTCCATTTCCTATCGGCTTAAGTTTTTGGGTCTAACAGTTACTAACATGGCATTGGAACCTTGTTATATTATGGAGTTTTGGGTTCGAGTCCCCCCGCGTGATTATAGTTGAATTTGTTAGTTATATGAATTTATTGTGTTTTTGTGTTTAGGCTCGAGCCACGTGGCAAACTACTTTGTCTTGCACGTGAGAGGGTGTGTTAAGAGAGCTTAAATACTATTATCGAGCCATTTCTGAACAACTTAAGTTTTTTGAGTCTGTTGGTTACCAACAAGCTTTTGGGTCTGTTGGTTACTAACAAGATATTGGGTATGTTGGTTACTAACAAGATATTGGATCTGTTGGTTACTAGCAACATTCATTGGCTGAATATGTAGCCTTTTCATGCTTAAACTCTAAGGGCCTGTTTGGTAGTTGAGATGGGATAGGATTGGACTTATATTTAGTCTGTTTCCCATGTTGGTTGGGCTGGCTGGATAGGACTAATTAATCTCATTTACTTTTTTTTTATCCCATTGTAAAGGGATAAAATAGTGCAAACAAAAAACACATGATTCATTTGTTTCCCATCGTCTTTCATCAACTGTTTCTCTGTATTTTGAGCTAGGGTTCTTGCCTTGTCTCTCAAATCTCTTTCTTTGATCTAACATCGCATGTACATATGAATGCCATGCTTCATTGCTATCAACTTCAAGCACTTTCTCACTCTGTTCTAACCAACCCCACTAGTATTTATCATGTCATATACCACTCCATAATCTTTTATCCAAGTCTTTACCTTCGATTCAATACGAGGGCTAGCTCTCACGCCACAATTTGGTAGAATATTTGCTAAGCGTGATTCCATAGTCTTTAATGTTCTAGCTCCAAAGATCCATAGTCTGCACAGCCACCATTTGCAATAATTTCATCAATGATACTTAGTAGAGCTTCTTCCTCTTCTTTAGTCCATATACGCCTACATGCTTTTCTATCTTACTCATTTGTTTGGCTACTACCAAATCTCCAATATGTAAATCAAAGAAAGAGATTTGAGAGACAAGGCAGGAACCCTAGCTCAAAAAAGAGAGAAGCGGTCGATGAAAAACGATGGGAAACAAATAAATACCGTGTTTGCATTGGGATAAAAAAAGTAAATGGAATTAATTATTCCTATCTAGCCAGTCCGGCCAAACATAGGAAACAGACTAAATATAAGCCCAATCCCATCCCATCCCAACTACCAAACGGGCCCTTAGAGACAATTCACCATTGTTTAAGGCTAAATGCTAATTTAATCCGGTAATCTTTTTTGGGCTTTGCATGCCTTAGCCCTAGTAAAGTTGTAGTTCCGTTGTTTTTTTTTTAAAGAAAGTTGTAGTTACATTTGTCTTAATATTGTTCATTTTTTGTTCATTCTGCAAATGTAGTGTAGATTTTCCAGCAACATATCAAGATTGGGCTGTCACTGACCCCCTAGATCTTTTTCAAGCTCCAATTATTAAGACAGAGTCAAACTCAAAGGTATAAGTCTTTTCTTGTTTCCTATTAGCTTATAGTTTCTTCTACTTACGTCTCTCTTTCTCTTTTCTTTGTAGAAGCTTTTATACTAGTTTTTTTTTGCTGGTGAGACCTCTTGTTGTTGTCCAAAAGGTTTTGAGTTTAAATCTTACTCACATGAGGTTTTAGGGGGATTTGATTTACATTTAATGTAATAAAAGGATACTGATTAAAGTTACATTATTAGAATGGATTTGTCCTTGACTCCCAAAAACTTGAAGTTCTTATAGTGATAAAGAGTTTATGTTTTTACATTGTTACTACTTTTGTGAAATTAAAACCTGCATTTTCTTCAACATTATTTAAAAAACATATTTGCTTGAACAGGTTTGTATTTGCATGTGTGATTATCTATATCGTGTAGAGCTGTGATTTCTAGATTGTGTTATTTTTGGGGGTGAGATGTTCTTGATTCCTGAATGCATCTATTATAGGCATCTTGGTATGTAATCAATTGCTTGTTGATATGCATGCATCGGTTGCTTTTTATGAATTCTTATTCTGTGCAACAAGGAAAAAGTGGTTGGAATTCACTTATATAACATATTGTGGTCTCTAAAACATAATGTTGTCACTTTAAGTATCGCTTATAACTCAATCTATAGGAAAAGTTCTTTCTGGAGCGAGCCTGCATTTGTTGTGATTTATTCAATAATTTTTTTAATTTTTTTTTTTTTTCATAAATAATCTGATTATTTGTGTTGGTATGATGAAGATTCATATTTCTAGGCATTTACATCAAGAAGCTCGTGGCTGTGGTCATTTGGTATTATGGTTGGATTGTGATCGTGAAGGAGAAAATATATGTTTTGAAGGTAAGCTGACTTTAGTTTTTGATCTATAGTAGTTTGCAATGCTTGTAATTCTTATTTGATGCATTACAATCTTTTGTTGTAATGAGAACAAATTCCATATTGAAGTTTACCATGTTAAGAGTGCCAGTGCACTGTGACCAGAAGATTTTGCAGTTTTTTTTTTTTTTTTTTTAAATAGAAGACAAAGAAGGAATATCTTCCAAATATATTCCAAAATCTCTAGGATGTTTCAAAAATATTCCGGATATTTTGGGATATATCTGGATATTCTTAAAAATATTTAAATAATCTTTTTTTATTCAATCTAAAACAATTAAATTATTTTTCACTTAGGAGAATTATAGCTCGAAGACAACTTGGAACCCGTTATGGTATTGGTTTGAGACATTGTCCATTTATTTTTATTAATTAATTACTTTAATTCATATCATTAGTTTTCTATTCAAGTAAAAAGTAATAATTTATTAAAGATATTTATGAAGTAAAATAGGCATGGCTTTGTATTATATCGGGGGCCAAATTATGTATTTTAAGCTTTATAGCAAAATTGACGGGGGGATGTAGATCCGTATTTATGCATGTATATATATGTATTATGAGAATATAAAAGTCTTACTCTTGCAAGTCTTTGATGCCATTATAATTGTTTTAACATATTTAATTCAAATGCAAAGATTTAATATTATATAGGAAGAAAAGAGAAATAGGAATTTGCATATATGATATATCAATCTACTAATCTATTTCAATTCATTTTATAATTAAGTTGGCAATTATGTTTTGACCATAAAAGAAACCTTTTAAAAAGATTTTGGTAGTAAAATGAAGTCTGCCATCATGAAGAACTACATAAGTGTATGTTGGAGCTCAATATCTGTTCAAGTAAATTAGATGTCAAATCCATAAAACTCCTAAACCATCATAGAAAATGAGTTTGGTATTAAATTTTAAGACATGTAGAAAAGTATGATTGAGCCATTCATTTCATATTTAATTTTATTTATGTTGTAAAATAGAATATTATTTAATTAAATATTTAATTTTTAAATTTACATTTACCATTGTTGCATGTTATTTGCACTCTGTCTATAAATATGATTTGTCATAACTCATAAGTATGCTAATTTATTGTAAAAAAGTAATTCATGTGATGCATTGCTTGTTTTAGTTCATCCTAAATTTTTAGTAAAAATTAACGTTACAAGCTAATATCCATTGTTTTTTTTTTAAAACTGTTGATATCCAACCGATGTCGATTTTATCCTCCATATTTTATTCTGAAGCTCGATATTGTATTGATACTGATATTTACTTGCTATGGAACACAGTAGATCATGTATCGATACTTAAATCAGATATGTGACTTCTTAGAAATGGAAACCAAAGTCTAATTCTCTGCCTTTAGACCACAATTTCTTCCCACTTGTTGAGGATGAAGAGGAATTTGGTTGCATGAATTTGAGCCCAGTTTCACTATAGTTAAATTATTAAATGTTTGCCTTTTAGACTACATTAATTTCATGCTTCTCTCTCTCTGTGTGTATGAGGGAGAGAAGGTAGGAGTTGTATCAGTCATTGTTCAAAAAAACGTTATGAGGCGCGCCTCATCACGTTTTTTTTGAAAAAACGTTATGAGGCGTCATAACTGGTCAATGAGGCTTGCGCCTCAATTTACGCCTCGATACGCCTCATAAGCCCGCCAAAAAACGTTATGAACTTGTTATTTTATATGGTTAGTTGGTTACCATTTGAATTATGAACTTATTGCCTTAATTGTTGTTTTATATAATATGAAATTATGATCTTATTGGTTGTTTACTTGTTTTATGAATAATGAATTATAAACTTATTGATTGTTTTATGTATTTTAAGTTTTTATCTCTTCCTAATGAGGCTTACACCTCAATACTCATTGAGGCTTACGCCTCGCCTCAGTAGAGGAAATCGCCTCAATACTGAAAACGTGTTTTAGAACACTGGTATCAGTATGAAACTTCTGGAAATACTGTTTTGTCAGGAAGCTGAGTTACATGCTAGTTAAATTACAATATTCTTGATACCCATAAGAATCAGAGTGATTCATGTGCTTTTTTCTACATGGAAGTTGTGGTTTAAGCCATTTGCTCTCATGTTTGACTAAGCTTAACCTTTCTTGGTTAGATTTAGTTTTTAGTTTTTGAACAGGTTTAACTGTCTCTGTTGCTTCAATATTTATGTTAATATTTTTGCAGTCATTGAGTGTACTGGATTTCAATTAAATGATGCTAGAAGAAGTGTTCACCGTGCACGGTTTTCATCTGTTACTGAAAAAGACATCTTGAAGGCTATGGACAACCTTGTTGAACCTAACAGAGATGAGGCATTGGCTGTCGATGCTCGGCAGGAGATAGACTTAAAAGTTGGCGTTGCATTTACACGATTTCAAACTAGATATTTCCAGGGAAGATATGGGAATCTTGACTCCAGAGTTATCTCGTTGGTTCTCTCCTCTCTCGTATATGCAGTGTTTACATTTTTAATGCTTAATTGTGCTTTTTATGTGTTCTGTAGCGATCTGCTGATGTATTACAGATTCTTTGTTTCTAATTAAGATTTTCTAGATGCAATATCAGTTGCCCATGCAAGTTTTAGATTTAACTAGGAGTTTTGACACAACCTGGAATGGGAAGCTGTATAAGATTAAATAAAATTGTATACTTCAGTTTCTCTTATAAGATGCATTTGAGGATTAGTAAATAACAGCAAAACCCAAGATCATTGGGGAGACATGGATTGATGGCAAAATATTCTATCTATGCTTCAGATTAAGTGTCTATGTGAACAACATCAACCCTGTGCCTTCTAGATGAGTCAAAGAAAGGGAAAAAAGTTCAGATATTTGATTGATGTCAGATGATATGACCTAGCCATCTTGATTGTCAACTTGCTTTTCAATTTGAATTCTTAACCATTTTGCGTCCACATTATTTAGTTCAATATTAGTCATTCAAATAGGGTTATCTTTGGATTGTTTATGCTAAAAGATACTGCATCAATTTTAGTCCTTCCAGAGGCAAGTATTTAGCTTCTTTTGTGTTTCAATTTGACACATTGAATTTACGGTTAAGGGTTTTCTGTGTCAAAGCATTCTGTTATATTTAAGTCGAATCCAATGATGTGGATTACTTTACTGTGGCAACCTCATCTAGGAAAAACTAAAATCATGATGTTCAATATTTCTTTTGGCTACTTTTGCAGATATGGGTATGCAGTACTTGAAGATCTTATTTCTATGCTTTTTCATTCCTCAAATTGTAGTTGAATTAATTTATCAATAATAATAATATTAACATAACATCAATAATAAACCGAATGACCCAGTGGTTGAACCGCCAGCCTGAACTGGCTACTTTAAATGAGTTGGTGCTTGATCTGGGTGTAAAATGTTGTTTCAAAGCCCTTCCATTTGATATAGTACTAGCATTAGGGAGGTTTTTAGAATTAGCCTGCAATTAATTTATGGATATGTCAGCCTCGATGGGCTTCATTTTATAAATTTTGATTGATCAACTCAATAGGAGATTTTCTCAGTATTTTTGTTGGAGTTCTTTTTTTTTTTTTTCTTTTTTGGTGTACTTCCTGTTCTTTTTCTTTTTGGCTTATCCCTGAAACCTTTTATATCACTTGCATACTATAAGCATCAAGGTTATGTCATGCCTCCTGGTAATTTAATGATTATATTGAAAGGATTTTAAATATTTCCATGGATTCCTGTTAGTGTCATGTCAAGTGAATTGTTTATACATTCTTGTCTGTCTCCTATAAAAAAGTTCGTGATTTTAGTGGAGAAGAAACCATTCTTCTGTTCCAACTGTTTACTAACAGTCAATTCCTGTTGGCTGTTGCTATCTCCAAGGAAAACCTTTTTTTTTTCTTTTCTTTTCCTTATAATAATGTATCTTCAGATGCAGGAGCACCAAAAGAGTTATTTTATTCCAAAAATGAAAAAAATACAAAGCAAATGAAAGAGAATACAAGAATAGCATTAGCTAATAAAATGCCTCAACTATGCAAACTGAAAATGAGGCAAACCCCAAAAGTCTTCATATAGGAGCTTCGTAAGTTAATGAGGTGGAGAGGACTGCCAACGAACAGAATCCAATGAAAAACCTAAGTTAGCTAACTTGTCAACAAAATAGCCTTCACTAAAATGTCAGAGCAATGGGATCTCATAATTTTAAGCTTTAATTTGCAATTAAGCCATCCATTTCGCACACACTGAGGAGGTTTAAAAATTTAAAAGACAAGACACAGTTGAAGAAGAATCACTTTCAATTCAAAGCTGACAACCTTTTTATCTCAAAAAAAGAAGTAAAAATTTTATGAACTTCCAAGTTGCTGATTTTTCCTAGCCGCCAAGTTGAGGTGGAAATTAATTGCTTTAGTTAAGAGATTTAAGCATTTCTATTTGCACTGTAATTATTGCTTAGAGATCGTTTGTGTTGGCACGTGAGTCTATGGTACTCAACTTATTTTGTTTAACAAACTTGATTCTTGGTGTTTTGGCTTTTTACTTCTCTTTGAGGTTGATATATTGACCAATTACTTTTTTTTTCTTGCTCTTCCAATTAGAAATTGCTTTTCGAATTGTTAATTTTGGTTCAAGGATATGTATTATCAACTTTGTTAAGTTTTAATTTGATATTTTCAATAGAGATCCATAGATTATTGTAATGTGTGTGATTGCTTTACTTTTTTTGTGTCACAACCATTTGATCAAGCTTATAAATTTCTTGTTTCAGTTATGGACCCTGTCAAACTCCCACCCTTGGGTTTTGCGTACAGCGTTATTTGCAAATTACTTCTTTTAAGCCAGAAAAGTTTTGGACCTTGTGGCCTTATATAATTCAGAATGGCTATGAACTTCAGCTAGAATGGGAACGTTGCAAGTTATTTGACTTGGATGTGAGGCTTTCTTTTTATACTTTCATTACCGTCTTATTATTTGCTTACTCTTACAAGTCACTACATTTTATACTTGATTGTTACAGGCTGCTATGGTGTTTCAGAAGTTGGTTATGCAGGATGGAATCTTACAAGTAACTGGTATATCAGAAAAACAGGAAAGCAAAGTTCGTCCTTCTGGACTAAATACAGTGTCTCTTCTAAAGGTCAGCAAAACTCTAGACAGCTATTGCCATTCATGTTTTAGTACCCATTTCACTTGAAATCCATGTTACTTGGACACTTATAGTATCTGAAATTCATTTGTTGGACATGACATGATAAGGGTGTTATAAAATTTGTGCTTCGCATGCCTAATGGTTGGGTAAAAATAACAAATATGTTCAACGAAGAGCTCACTGGAAGTTGTCTAGTAAACTTATGATATGATGTGCCATTGCATGGATAATTTCTTTTTAATGAAGTATTCATGTCAAAATCGCTATGCAATTGTACTGTACTTGGGTGGTAGGAGGCTGTTATTGGGCTTCCTTCTTTTGTGGCAGGGTCCTTTTAGAGTACTATTGGTTCATGTTTTAGGGCCTGCACACATTTTCTTTCCCTCTTGTTTTTTCCTTTGTTTCTTTTTGATTTATCTATATATGGTTCTGTTTGGGGGGTTCTTTTAGCATATGATCATATGTGATATTTTTCCTTCCAGGTTGGTCTGATTTTATCAACAAAAAAAAGAGTACTGTTGGTTCACGTCTTTTCTGTTTCTGTTCCCCAAAAATCAAATGTGGCTAACTAAAGGTTTATAGATGAGGAACCAAACCTCACAGAGCCATAACAAGTAATTAATACATCTCTAATGCTCATAGTAGTAATTAAATCTTTTCAAGATTAAAAAAGCATACATATTGCCAATATCACCTTCATATTTAAGTTTGCAGATCTTCTTTTGGTTAATGAAAATCTTTTCAAGATTAAAAAAGTCATTCATATTGCCAATATCACCTTCATATTTAAGTTTTCAGCTCATATTTTGGTTATTGAGGCTATTGATGTAGAAAGCGCTAGGCGCTAATTGAGCGGCGACCCCCCACCTAGCGCCTAGCCGACTTAGTCGGGCACTAGGTGGCTGGTCGGAAGTTGGCTGACGGCAGGTTGGAATTTGTTTTTATATATTTTTTTTGTACATGAGTAAATGTTCATACTATTTCATATATAGAACCTCAAATTGAAAGTCAAATTCTAAAAAACTCTATTGAGAATCAAAATCCATAAACAACTAAACAAAATCTAACAAACTCAGTCAAATTCCAACCAAAGTTAATAAAATAAAAAGTTAGCCTAGCCGTTCTTGTGTTTTTGGCTCATCAAAACCCAAGTCATGGTTTAAGAAGGAATTTTATTTGAATAAGGAGAAAATAAAGTGTGAATATAATTTCCTATTCGGATTAGTAAATTAGATATTCTCAAGAATCCCAAATCAACCAGGATAAGGAAATGAGTTAGCTTTTCTTATTCTAAGAGGATTTAATAGTACTATTCTAGCAAGGAATGTAATCAAAGTCCTATATCTATAAATAGGGTTGCTGAGAATTTATTTTTAACATAAAAAAATCAGCTAGCATACAAGGGGTAGAGAGCAAGAGTGATAGAGAGGTTCTAGCAAGGTTTTGTGGAATTAGTTAACGGGTTTCAATAAGCGTTTCTCTATAGTGCTAGTGATTTCACGAGAAATCACACGATGACGTAGGCAAAGTTAGCTGAATCTCGGTAAATTCTTGTTTGTGTGATGCGTTTTCTTTATTGTTTATATTTTATTTTGTATATTTGCATATCATTATCCTATAAGTTTGTCACCGGAATCCATCGAAAAAACAAGATCAATAAGGGAGTTTAAAATCAACAAATTGGTATTAGAGCTTGGTCATAGCGTTTTTGAGATGGCGGGTGATAAGATCAGTGACGTGAAGCCCATCATAATCGAGAAGTTTGGTGGGAAGGGTAACTTCACGTTATGGCAGAGGAAGATGAAAAACGTCCTGATTCAGCAGGATCTGTAGCATGCTATTCTTGGAGTGGAGAAGAAGCCAACGGAAACTACAGATGTTTAGTGGAAGCGAATGGACGTAAAGGCAGAGAGCTCTATTGAGCTATATCTTGTCGACAATGTGATGCATAATGTCAACGAGGATATGAACGTCAAAAGACATGGGATAAGCTCGAAAAAGTTTATAGGGGTAAAACTTTATTCAACTAACTTTTTTTGAAAGATGAACTTAATCTTTTGATAGAAGGTGGAAAGCTGTACAATCATTTTAGCTGATTTCAGAATTATGTTGCCAATTTATTAAAGGTGGATGTGAACTATGAAGATGACGACAGGGCGTTTTTACTATTGAGATCTCTACCTCCTTTATTCAAGCACTTCAAGACCACACTCATGTTTGGTAAGGAAAGTCTAAAGTTGGATGAGGTTATGGAAGCTATCAAAACTTATGTCAAGATGGATGAAAATACCGAAGGCTCTCAAACACATGGTTTGTATGCCAAAGGCAAATAGAGGGGTTAGTCGCGGAGCAGACATGATAAATCTAGCAACAGAGGTAGATCAAAATCTGAGGGAAAAGAAAAAGAGAACAAGGGTTGTTTTACATGTGGTTATACTGACCATTGGAAAAAGAACTGCAAGATATGGCAAGAAAGGAAAGCAAAGGCAATGGCAAGGAATTCAAGTACAACTAGTGTGGTTACTTAGGATGAAAGTGACGGAGAACTCCTTGCGGTAACATCGAGCTCCATGCGGTAACATCGAGCTCCAATGCTATCCAACATTGGATTTTGGATACCGGTTGTTCGTTCCATATGTGATAATAAAGAATGATATGATACATATGAGGAAAGAAGCTGCGGAGAAGTTTTGATGGGAGATGATTCACCGTGCAAGATCAAAGGTATTGGATCAGTGAAAATTAGAATGCATGACGGAATTGTTAGGGTATTGAATAAGGTTAGACATGTTCCTAAGCTAAAGAAGAATTTGATATCTTTGGGTACTTTAGACAAAGCCGATTACAAGTATTGTTCTGAAGGAGGGATACTAGGTTATCAAGGGTGAGTTTGGTACGCGGGACGGGACAGTGCAACGATATTGTAGAAGAAGCAATCGAATTTCCTCTAACCAAATGGGTTATGGAAGAAGATCCAACTCAGGTGGAGCACAAGCAAGTGGATTATGATGAAGGGATTAATGAGGAAAGAGTAGAGCAGCAACAACAGTCACAAGTACGGGCTTAGGTGGAGCTATCATCATTGCAGGAACAAGACTCCCTGGTTTAGAGAAGTATAACAGTGAATAAATTCAAGCGAGATTGTAAGAAACCGGAAAGGTATAGGTTTGATCAAGACAAAGTAAATCATGCTCTTAATGTTAGTCAAGGAGATCTAACCACGTATCAAGAAGTTATAGCATGTGATGATGGAGAAAGTTGGACGGTTGCTATATTAGAAGAGATGCAATCTCTTGATAACAACTCTGTTTGGGAGCTAGTTTCTAAACTGAAAGATAAAAAGATGGTTGTAAATGGGTGTTTAGAAAGAAAGAAAGAAAGGACATATGAAGGTGATGCCGTGAGATACAAAGCTCGGTTAGTGGCAAAAGGGTATTCACAAAAAGAAGGAATTGATTATGATGAGATATTCTTTCCGGTGGTTAAACATATTTCAATTAGATTGCTATTATCAATAGCAGCTCAGCAGGATATTGAGATGGAACAGATGGATGTTAAGACCGTGTTTCTCAAATGTGATCTGGACGTAGTCATATACATGTCTCGATCGGAAGGAGTTGCTGAAACAGGGATGGAAAATTTGAATTGTAGGTTAAAGAAGTCTCTTTATGGGCTAAAGCAATCTCCAAGGCAGTGGTACAAGCGTTTCGAGTCCTACATGCTGAAAATCAATTTTAAAAGATGCTTAAAGGATAGTTATGTTTACTATCATGTGTTCAAAGATGGTATTATTATATTATTGCTACTTTATGTAGGCGACATGTTGATTGCATGTCAATATATGTCTAGAATTTAGAAATTAAAAATGCATCTGAGTAAGGAATTCGACATGAAGGATCTATGTGCTGCACAAAAGATCTTTGGAATTCAAATTATAAGGCACAGAGTAGCGAGAAAAATATGGTTGTCGCAAGCAAAATACATTCAAAATATTTTGGAGCGATTCAACATGAATGAAGCAAAGCCTGTGACTACTCCGTTGGCAACTCACTATCAGTTGAGTGTGTTGCAATGTCCAACTACAGAAAAAGAGTTGGAAGATATGAGCAAAATGCCTTATGCAAGCGTAGTAGGATGTTTAATGTATGCAATGGTTTGCACAAGACTTGACCTAGCACAAGCATTAAGTGTTGTTTCGAGGTATGTGGTTAATCCAGGAAAAGAGCATTGGTCTGCAGTTCAATGGATTATGCATTACTTGAAAGGTTCAAAGAGTTTAGGAATCTTGTTGGAAAAACAAGGGAAAAAAGCATGTGTGCTGGGTTATGTAGATACTGACTATGCAGAGGACTTAGATAAAAGATCTATTAAAGGTTATGTTTTCACTAGTGGTGGTGGACCAATTAGTTGGAGGGCTACTTTACAATCTATTATAGCATTATTCACTACTGAAGCCGAGTATATTGCACTCGCGGAAGTTGGAAAGGAAACAGTTTGGCTTAATGGTTTAGCAAGAAAGTTCGAAATTACTCAAGGTTCCATAGTGATCATATTGAGGCTTGTTATCACCGAATTAGGGATTGGGTAGAATCAAAGGAAGTTACACCGGAAAAGATTCATATAGAGGAAAACACATCGGATTACTTGACTAAACCGGTAACAACATAGAAGTTCAAGTTTTGCTTGAACTCACTCAATCTTATTACTTGCTGAGAATTGGGTGAAGCACCTCCTCACTTGAGGTGCGTTAAGGCAAGAAATTTTTTGCCAAGGTGAAGGTTCTTGAAGCTTTCCAGAGTTATTTCAAGAAGGTTCGAAGACATTCTGGGGTACAACAGTCATATCTAGGTTTTGACTCACCAAGGTGGAGATTGTTGTGTTTTTGGCTCATCAAAACCCAAGTCAAGGCGTAAGAAGGAATCTTACTTGAATAAGGAGAAAATAAAGTGTGCATATAATTTCCTATTAGGATTTAGGATTAGGAAATTAGATTTTCTCAAGAATTCCAAATCAACTAGGATAAGGAAATAAGTTAGTTTTTCTTATTCTAAGAGGATTTAGGAGTCCTAATCTAGCAAGGAATGTTACCGAAGTCCTATATCTATAAATAGGGTTGTTGGGAATTTATTTTTAACACAAAAATCAGCAAGCATACAATGGTATAGAGCAAGAGTGATAGGGAGGTTCTGGTAAGGTTTTGGGGAATTACCTAAGGGGTTTCAATAAGTTTCTTGTAACCAAGTGTTTTTCTCCATGGTGTTAGGGATTTCTCAAGAGAGATCACACGAGGACGTAGGCAAAATTAGTCGAACCTCAGTAAATTCTTGTCTTGCGTGGTGTATTTTCTTTGTTGTTCATATTTTATCCCGTATATTTGCATATCATTATCCTATAAGATTATCATCGGAATCATCGAAAAAACAAGATCAATAGGGGAGTTTAAAATCAACACGACTAGGCGGTTTACTGCCTAGTCATGGCGGCGAGCAACCGACTAAGGACTAGGCGGCGCCTAGTGATGTGAACCAAAAACTCAAAACAAGAATTCAGCTCACAACATAAACAATAGAACTAGGAAAGTAAGTTAAGTGGAAGGTACTGTCCTCTTGCGCGAAACGCATCAATAGAGGGACTGGAAGATGCCACAGGGTTGAATCCTCAAAACCCAAGTCTCCCAAATCTTTAAACACAGAATAGAAACTGAAATATATTTCAAAGCCAAACCACCCCCCAGAAGAGGTTACAGACTCTATTTATAATAAAACTTCAATAATTAATAAACTTAAGGTTCCTAGACTCATAAATAAATCACATTAAACTTTCAAGAAACATAAATATTTCACACAACCAATGTTGACCAAGATTGACTTCTGGACTATCAATAAATAATAAATATCCCAGCACTAGAGTTTCCATCATTCTCCCCCAGTTGAAGAACTCGACTCCGTGCGAGTTGCCTCGTTAGCTGCTTGGCATCCCTCAACATCAATCTTCTTAAATTCTTCTTCACTTATCCAAGAATTCTCACAATCAGGTCTTCCCATCCATTTTACAAGAAATCGAAAATATGAACCAGACCTTGTCTTCATCTCTCACACTTGGATCACTGCTTCAATAGCTTCAACTTCTTTGCTAGGAATCTGGTTCGAAATTTCCCTCTCAATTTGGCTGTTTTCAGTAGCTAAATCCCCATGAAAAGTATAAAGATCAGCTACATTAAATATACGAGATATGTTTAAGCCTTGAGGAAGGTCCACTTTATAAGCATTTTCACCGAGCTTGCGCAATATCTTACATGGACCTATCTTTTTACTCTTCAACTTGTGATAAGTACCTGTAGGAAACCTTACTTTTCTCAAGAACACCTTAACATAATCTCCAACTTGGTATTCTTTTTACCGCCTATGCCGATCTTTAGCTTCTTTGTGCTGTTGGTTCATCTCGATTAACCTTTGTCAAACAGTTTCTTGAATCTCTTTCAAATTTTCTGCAAAAGCAACTGCATCATCGCTAACACGTGGCTGATTCGATATGTTAACAAGGTCTGTAATGTGATTCGGAACACATCCATACACTATCTCAAACGGGCTGTTACCGGTAGTTCTGTTCACAAAGCTGTTATAAGCAAATTCAGCTTGTCCCAAGATCAAATCCCATTGCTTAATGTTGTCTTTTGCAAGACATCTCAACAAATTTCCCAAACTTCAATTTACTACTTCTGTTTAGCCATCCGTTTGTGGATGAAATGCACTGCTGTACTGCAACTTAGTAGCCATTAACTTCCATAAAGTCCTCCAAAAGTGGCTCAGAAATTTCACATCCCTATCCGATGTAATTGTTTTTGGCACCCCATGCAGTCGAACCACCTCCCGAAAGAAAAGATTGGCAACATGAGTTGCATCTAGGGCCTTCTTGAAAGCAGTAAAGTGCACCATTTTAGAAAAATGATCAACCACACCAAATACTGAATCCATACCTCTTGCTGTCTTTGGTAATCCTAACACAAAATCCACGCTAACTTCAGTCCATGGAGCAATAGGAATAGGTAAAGGAGTATATAAACCAATATTTTGTTGTTGACCTTTGGAAACTTGGACATGTATGACACCTATCAACATGTCTATACACATCCCGACGTATGGTAGGCCAAAAGTACCTCTCAGCTACCATTTGTAATGTCTTGCTTCTACCAAAATGTCCTCCTAGACCACCCCCATGCAACTCTCCAATCAACAACTCTCTTAGAGAGCCCTCCGGTAAACATAATCAAAACCTTTGAATAAGTACGCATCATTGATAACAAATTCAGCAGATACTTTGCTATCTTTGGCAGCTTGTCAAGTATCTCTTGAAATATGGATCTGAATTGTATTTTTCTTTAATTATTTCCAATCCAACAACCTTGATGGTCATTGTCTTCAACAAATACACTCTTCTACTTAAAGCATCAGCCACTTTGTTCTGACAACCAGCCTTATGTTGTAGCATAAATGTGTATTCTTGCAAGAATGCTACCCATTTCGCGTGTCTTCTGTTCAATTTCTTTTAAGAGTTGACAAACGTTAAAGCTTTATGATCAGAATGCAAAATGAACTCCCTTTGGATTAAATAATGCCGCCAAAACTTCAAAGCTTGAACAATTGTGTAAAATTCAACATCATATGTTGAGTAGTTTTGTCGAGCAGCATTGAGTTTTTCACTAAAAAATGCAATCGCACGGCCCTATTGACTTTAGACAGCTCCGATTCCCACCTTTGATTCGTCACAATCCACTTCAAAGACCTTATCAAAATTCGGTAGAGTCAAAACTGGTGCTTGAGTTATCATTTGCTTGATTTTGTCGAAGCTCTCCTCTGCTAGTGAATTCCAGCTGTATTTTCCACCCTTAAAACATTCCGTAATTGGAGCCATGATAGTGCTGACATTTTTGATAAATCTTCTGTAGAATGTAGCCAGCTCGTGGAAGCTTCAAATTTCAGTCAATGTTTTAGGAATAGGCCAACTAATAATAGCTTGCACCTTGATCGGATCAACCTCAACACCTTTAGCTGAAATTATAAACCCCAAGAACTCCAACCTGTCAACCGTAAACACACATTTTCTTGAGTTAGCATAAAGTTGATTCTGCCTTAAAAGATCAAGGACAACCCTCAAATTCTGAATATGAGCCTTGGAATCTTTGCTGTAAATCAAAATGTCATCAAAGCAGACGACTACAAACTTCCCGATACATGGCTTGAGAACTTGATTCATGAATCTCATAAAGGTGCTAGGGGCATTCGAAAGACCAAATGGCATAACCACCCATTCATAAAGCCTTTCCTTGGTCTTAAATGCTGTCTTCCACTCATCCCCATCTTGATTTGGAGGTAGCCATTTTTCAAATCAATTTTCGAAAAGACTTAAGAACCCGCCAACATGTCAAGCATATCATCCAATCTCGGGATTGGGAACCTATACTTGATAGTGATTTTATTTATCGCACGGTTGTCCACACACGTTCTCCAAGTTCCATCTTTTTTTGGTGTAAGCAAAGCGGGTACAACACATGGACTTAGGCTTTGTCGAATAAAACCTTTAGTCAAAAGTTTCACAACCTGTCTTTGCAACTCCAGGTGCTCATTTGGGCTCATTCTATAGTGAGGTAAATTAGGAAGGGTGGCTCTCGGAAGCAAGTCAATATGGTGTTGTATGGCCCTTAATGGTGGTAAACCGTTAGGTAATTCAGCTGGCATCACATCTTGAAATTCTTCTAACAGCCCTTTTACAACTCCTGGCACTATTTGAGGTTTGACTTCCTTTCCAACAAGAACATAAATAACTCCAGATTGTATGCTTGCTGCCACAAAGTCATTTAGACCCTAAAGTGAAGTTGTAAATTCATCTCCTTTCTTAACAGTAGCATCATCCCTCATTGGGTTTAAAACAAACTTCCTTTTGCCCAAATAGAAAGTACAAGTGTTTTTATCACCATGGTAGACTGTTTTTTTGCCAGATTGCCAAGGACGTCTGAGAAGAATGTGGCAAGCATCCATGGGTACCACGTCACACCATACTGCTTCCTCTAAAGAATCTCCAATTGAAAAATTAACTAGGCATTTTGATGACACGATTACCTCATTTCCTTTGTTGAACCATAAAATACGATACGGTTGTGGGTGTTTAATGGTCTTCAAATTCAACTTGTCCACCATATCTTAAGAAACCAAATTCTCACTACTTCCACCGTCAATAATCAAACTGCAGAGTTTACCTTTTGAGGTACAGCGAGTTCGAAAAATATTTTTGCGAAGCCAACTATCACTTTCTAGAACCGGTGGTGCTAGCATTGTCCGGCGTATGACAAGAACTTCAACATTGTCACCTTCAATTCCCTCTTCTTCTTCATCATCGGACTAGTCTTCTTCATGATGAATTTCATCTTCCCAAATTGCTTCCTCACCATCGTCTTTTTCAACAAGATTAACTAGTGCATCAGTTCTCCTCTTTGGATACTCATTGGATCAATGACCCATTTCACCACATCTATAGCACCTGACTCCTCCTTGTCCCCGAGTACTGCCCTTTGTCTGAGTTGCTTTTCCACTAGCGATATTAGGACGTGCAGGGGCTGCCGTTTTTCCTCCTCGAGTGCTGTTGCCTGCTTTACTTGTTGCACCACTACTGCGATCCACTCCTAATTTCTTGAAAGAAACTCGATTGAGTTGGCTTTCAACTTTAAGAGCTAGCTAATAAGCATCATGCACTTTAAATAGGTGGTGTAAACTCACTTGATCCTGGATTGCCAATCGAAGACTGTGAAATATTAGGTTTGAATGACCTATTTTTTTTTATTCCATCAAAACATATATTTATATACAATTGGAGACATAGACATTAGGACTTATTTCCTATTTTTAAAGAAGAAAATCTCGCCTAATCTATTATAAATAATCTATTCTAAATAAGAAAAACAATTATACAGCTAATTACACCTAATTTACAGTAAAGAATCCCAACACTCCCCCTCAAGCTGAGTTGTAAATATTTGAGAAATTATCATTTTGGTCCCTATATTTTGGCCGACAATGACATTTTTAACTGTCTTTCCATTTTTCATTGGGTGGTCCCTATATTTTCAAAAACACATCAATTTAGTCCCTCTGACCAGTTTTTTAACGGTCAACCCTAACAGAAAATGGTGAATGACTATTTTAACCTTAGTCATTTTTTTTATAAATAAAATAGGGAAATTATCATTTTGATCCCTATATTTTGGCCGACAGTGACATTTTTAACTGTCTTTCTATTTTTCAATGGGTTGTCTCTATGTTTTCAAAAACACATCAATTTAGTCCATCTGACCAGTTTTTTAACAGTCAACCAAAATAGAAAAGGGTGAATGACTATTTTAACCTTAGTCATTTATTTTCTTTTAAAAATAAAAGAAAAGAAAAGAAAAGAAAAGAAAAACGAAAAATGAAAAAGGAGAAAAACAAAAAATAGAAAAATAATATTAGATGGAAATAATAATAAAAAAATCTTAAATGGATCTTCACCATTATATTATCTCCATTAATGGATATCATGAACGCAAACCTATACGTCAAAGTCAAAGTCAAAGTCAAAAAACAAAAAAATTGTTGATGTTAAGAATAAATATCTGAGAGATAAATCTCCATTATTTATGAAACAACAAAACAGTCGTCATCATCAATTTAAGAAAATTTTGTATCTCCATTTTCTTCTTTAATCATCATCAACAAATAGAGGTTCAAACCAGTCAGGCAACCACCACCACAAACCTAGGTTTGTAGGGATGGTGACAATGTTTTTTTTTTTCTGGGTTACCAGTTAGTGTAATATGTTGTTTGTGAATTTTGTGTAACTGGTGTAATAGTGGGGATTTTGATTCATTTTAATTTTTAGGTTTTGATCCATATTGATTGTTGATTTTTAAATTATATTGTTTTTAAAAAATAAAAATAAAATTATTTTTAATTAAATATTAAAATTAATTTAAAACATTATTTTGTGTTATATATATATATGACACGTGACATTTTATATGGTTAAAGATAAAAATATCTTTAAAATTGTTAAGTTTGACTAACGATTGACCAATTAAGGGACTAATTTGATGTTTTTTTAAAAAACATAGGGATCACCCAGTGAAAAATGGAAAGACAGTTAAAAACGTCATTGTCGGCCAAAACATAGGGACCAAAATGATAATTTCCCTATTTTTTTTTTACACGTGGCATGTTATATGGTTAAAGACTAAAATACCCTTAAAATTGTTAAGTTTGACTAATGATTGACCGACTAAGGGACTAAATTGATGTGTTTTTTAAAACATAGGATTCACTCAGTGAAAAATGGAAAGACAGTTAAAAACGTCATTATCAACCAAAACATAGGGACCAAAATGATAATTTCCCTAAATATTTAGCATACCCAGCTTGCAATTAAGATCTTCAAAATGCGCTCTTGAAAGTGCTTTAGTTAGAATATTAGCAGTTTGTAGATTAGAAGGGGAATGTAAATAGGCTTGATTACTTTCTCTTCTATCTTTTCTTTGATGAAATGCCGATCTATTTCCACATGCTTGGTCCGGTCATGATGAACTGGATTTTTAGCAATACTGATGGCAGATTGACTATCACATAGTAGCTGAATTGTTCCCTCAGAAGGTATCTTCAATTCGGCTAATACTCTTTTCACCCAAATTCCTTCATAAATACCATTAGCCATAGCTCGGAATTCCGCTTCTGCACTACTTCTAGCTATAAAAACTTGTTTTTTACTTCTCCATGTTGTCAAATTTCCCCAAACATAGGAACAATAATCAGAAGTGGAACGTCTATCTGTGATTGAGCCTGCCCAGTCTGCATCGGAATACAATTTCACTTTCCTACTTGAGTTCTTTCTAAATAACAGTCCTTTTCCTGGAGTCATTTTCAAGTATCTTAAGATTCTGTACACCGCTGTCATGTGTTCTTCACAGTAGGGTTGTTCATGAATTGACTAACAACACTTATTGAGAATGCTATGTCAGGCCTAGTATGTGAGAGATAGATCAACTTCCCCACAAGTCTCTGATATCTTCCCTTTTCTGCTAGAGCACTGTCTTTATTTGAACCAAGTTTGGTAGTGTAGTCCATAGGTGTCTCTGCAGGCTTACACCCAAGCAAACCTGTTTCTTTAAGAAGATCCGGTACATACTTTCTTTGAGAAACTGCAGTGCCTTGCTTAGACCTAGCCACTTCCATTCCCAAAAAGTATGTGAGTTTATCTAGGTCCTTGATCTCAAACTCTCTAGTCAGAGATTCTTTGACTCTTGGAAACTCCTCAGAATAATCCCTTGTTAGAACAATATCATCAATATAGACAATCAACACAGAAATCAATCATTCTAAAGAATGTTTTACAAACATTGTATGATCAGATTGTCCCTGTATATACCCATTACTCTTCATAACTCTGGTAAATCTCTCAAACCAAGATCTGGGTGATTGTTTGAGACCATAAAGTGACATCTTTAATCGACACACTTTGTTGATGTTTGATAAGCTCTGCGGCCGCACCGGTGCGCTTTCGCGGAGAGGCGGGCGAGGCCGCCTCAAACCGCATTTTAAAACATAGATCTTAACATATAATAGATAGGGGGAGAGAGAATTGAGTAGTGATATTATTAAGCCAAGACACATGAATTTATAGTGCTAGGCCTAGGAGAGGAAAGGTAGTAGAATCAATTTACAATAATTACTCGATCAATCACCTAGCTAATTACATCAATCTAGGGTCTATTGACACCCCAATTGTAGTTGATTGGCACCTCAGTTTTGTAGTGTTTATTTTTATCCACTTTAATACTTAAAATTTGATCCTCGATTTCATCTCTTTTGTAATGTGATCATTTCATTATGAACTGAAGAACCTAAGCCAACTCAGACTGCCGTTATAAAATCTGATATTTTGATGTTATGGGATGTCTTCTAATATGGATGTCAAAATTTTGACTAATTACTTAAATGGTTCATTAGTGTTAAATAATGATTCATGATGGTTAAAGTTTAAATTATTCGCTAATACTTAAAGAAACCTATCTTCTTAATATTAATCTCGATGTCAGTATTAAAGGTACAAATGTGTGTGTCTATATATATATATTATGAAGTCTTATATAGTTAATATTAATCTCGATGTCAGTATTAAAGGTACAGATGCGTGAGTGTGTATAGATATATTCTGAAGTCTGATATAGTTGTTAATGTTAATCTCGATGTTAGTTTCAAAGGTACAAATGTGTGTGTGTGTCTATATATATATTCTGAAGTCTGATATAGTTGTTAATATTAATCTCGATGTCAGTATTAAAGGTACAAATGTGTGTGTATTCTGAATTAAAGGTACAAAGGTGTGTGTTCTGAATTAAAGGTGTGTGCGTATTCTGAATTAAGTTGTGTGTGTGTGTGTATTCTGAATTAAAGGTACAAATGTGTGTATTCTGAATTAAAGGTACAAATGTGTGTGTGTGTATTCTGAAGTCTGATATAGTTAATATTAATGTCGATGTCAGTATTAAAGGTACAAATTTTTATCTTTAAATATTGTATCTTGAGTTAAACTGCAGTGTGTTGTCTAATTTCTTTCAGGTTGCTTCAAGTGCACTAGGATTTGGACCTCAAATGACTATGCAATTAGCTGAACGCTTGTATACTCAAAGTTTTATCAGGTTTTTTTTTCAACTATAATTTATTTTCACACTTTTGATTAATCCGTTTGGTCTTTTGCTTTTATGTATTTGTTACTTGTTTTTTTATATGTTTTTGGTAATTGCATTATTAGTATGAGTTGTGAAAATTAAGCATAGATTCTATACTTCTATTCTGAAGGTTAAAAATTGTTAGATTTCAATAAGTGCTAGTATGTTGGGTGAATGAAAGTTTTGTTCTATGTGGTTCATTACTTTTTAAGTGGTAAAATCATTTAGTATGCTTCTCTGCCTTCTCCATGTTCTCTTTGAGGAACAGGAATCTGAAATTATCATCGGAGGGCAAGAAATTTATATATTCTGGTTTACAATTTCTGTAGTTTTTCTCACCAAACTTATGCATAGTGATCCATTCCAATGTTAAACTAGTGTTTACCTAATATCTGTATGCATAGTCATCCACTTATCCTTTCCAAGGTTTTTTTTCTTATTCTTTTTCCGTTTTAACTATTTTTTTTCATTGAGCATTGAAGAGCCATAACATTGAAGACCATGTATGTCAGCACCCGTTTTGATCCTTGGTTTTTCTTTTTTAATTGTCACTTCTCTTTTGGCTGTGTGGAATATTATAATCACTGGTTAAATGTTTTTGCTCCTGTTCAGCTATCCACGTACAGAGAGTACAGCGTACCCTTCTTCATTTGACTTTAAAGGCACCCTTGGTGAAATTGCAAAATGTCCACTATGGTGTGATTATGTAGGGAGACTGGTCGTTGAAGGTTATCATAAACCACGGTCAGGAACAGATGCAGGTGACCATCCTCCTATTACTCCAATGCGTTCAGCAACAGAAGATATGTTAGGAAATGATGCTTGGAGACTATACCAGTATGTCTGTCAACATTTTCTAGGTACTGTGTCCCCTGACTGCAAGTTTGTAAGGTAAAGGCTGCTTTTCCTGACTGTGATGTAAAATTTTAGCATGTTTTGTATAAGTGGAACAAGAATCTCATTTTTATACTTTCTTTGTCATGTTTTCATGTTGTTGATTTTACTCTATACCAGCTTACTTAGAAATCACTTTACTACATTCTGAGGTAAGCTCATTCCTAGAGAGGAAGTGGTATTCTTTTTTAAATACTTTATTTCCTATTATCAATCAATCACCTAATCCCATTCTTAAGCCATCTCCTTCACAACCTCCCTCCCTTGTTGAAACACTAAAGCACCCATGCAACTCAATATAAACAATTTCATCGCTCTTTTCATGATTATCATTCTCTCAGCTACATCCTTGAAGAAGAGGAAATAAAATACAGCCTCAAAATCTTGCAATTTTGTCTTTTCTTCTGTTATATTGTTTTTGTTTTTTAAAGCTAACAGTTTGACACCTTTTGCTTAATCAATACAGTTGTCTACTCAAAACTTACTCTAAGAAGAAAGGGTCAACAATAGTATTTAACGACTTGTTTGTTAACGGTTTACCAATGTGTTTTGTTATATGAAAACACCAAAAACAGTGAAAATGCATTCGTCATCAATGTTTTAAAAAAAAAACGAGAAAAACAGAAAACACGTTTTTCACTTTTACTGAACAAAACCCGGAAACAACATTTTGATGTTTTCACTGTTTTCAACTTTGTTTTCTATTTTTTCTAGTTACGTAAGTGATATATGAAAGCTATTAAATAGATTCAATTTATTATTTTTTTTATTAATAATAAATATATTTTTCTTAAGATTAATAAAATATATATTTTTATCATTTAAAAAAAATGAAAAGACATCAATTAATTTTAATTGATTTATTAATTAAAAATATCAGAATATATATATATATATATATATATATATATATTCTTATGTTTTTAATTATCAAAATCAATATAAATTAATTTAACAATACATTTTACTCTTTTAATAATATTGTTTTCAGTTATTGTTGCTGCACGTATTTTCAGATTCTGAAAATATGAATTTCTTGTTTTCCAATGAAAATTGATAAAACGGAAATAAAAAACATAAAACATTACTGAACAAGCCCTAAGCACTCTAACAGTTCCATTTCCTGGTTTAAGCTGAGAGCTTCCACCTTTATTTTGGCGTTTTAGACACTCCAACCATAACATTTTGAGTTGCCCTGTTGTAGTTATTGGGATATACTTTTTGTTTCCTTCGAGGATTTCTGATCCTCTCTTATGTTTCCCTTGGTAAACCTTTCATCTTTATACGAAGATTATTTCCTATTTTTTTTTTTTTTAAAACAGATATCGACTATTGGGAGAATTTAACATCGCTTTATGTTGGCTAATATTATCTTTGACAAGATAATCATAAATACTGCAGGCCACCCTTACAGTTTTAAGCTTTTGTGCTCATCATCTTATCGATGCATGATCTGGTCATTGATGATATTAAGATATTTAATAAGAGCAGCTTTTTGGTTCTAGATAGCAACTAAAAAGATAATTATTCTAACAAATAATTAATGTAAGATGTTACATGATTCGTTGGATTCAGCAGGATGATCTTGTCATCAAATACTGCTTAACTTTTTAAAATAACAGGATTAGTTTCAGTTGTTAGATTCTGATGTATGACTAAAATACTGTCACGAGTCCTTTTCGACTTTTTCTGAAGTCCCTGGTATCATGATATTAGTAGGAAGCATATACATGTTGTTGAACTCCTCTTTGGTAGAATGTTTGTGAAGTAATCTAGAACCTATTATTTCCTGGCCACATAAGTGTTGATAGATCCAGATGCTTGCTGAGGAAGTAAGTAGTATTTTTCTTTCTGTACAACATAAATTCCTTCAATTATGTTCACTAAAACTTGAATAAGAAAAGCTTCATGATTCACATTCAATGGAAAATTATGTCTAATAGGAATCAACATCAAAATATCTGAGATCCATGTTTCATGCCTGGAAAGAGATGATAATAGTGGATTTTAAGATAATAGGAAAATAAGAGCAAGCTGCAACTCAAATTAGTTTACAAAGCCTCTGCTTGTGACTGATGATAAATGTGAAGTTTTATATTTTATTTCACTGAATCAATTCTGTACACAATAAGCTATAATATATACATAGTATACAATAGAATCTTCTACTGATTCCTAGGAGATTACTTTCATCTTTTAGGAGAGAAAATAACTTACAAATCACCTATTTAAATACAGGTCTAACATTCTTCTATATTGGGGCTAAATCCCTAGAAAGTAGCAATAATAACATTCAACACTTCCCCTCAAGCTGGGTTGTATATGTTAATTAAACCCAGCTTGCTGCTCAGATCTTCAAATGTAGCCCTTGGAAGTGGTTTTTTGAGGATGTCAACATTCTGAGATGATGAAAGAATGTAGATAGGTGTGATTACGCCCCCCCTCTATCTTCTCTTTGATAAAATGCTGATTGATCTCAATATGCTTAGTTCGGTCATGTTGAACCGGATTCTTAGTAGTACTTATTGCAACTTGACTGTCACTAAATAACTTGGTTGAACCATCTATAAGGACTTTCAATTTTGTCAACAACCGGTTCAACCATATACTTTCACAAACTCCTTGAGCTTTAGCCCTGAACTCAACCTCAACACTACTTCTAACCACAACCGATTGTTTCTTACTCCTCCAAGTAGTGAGATTCCCCTAAACATAGGTGCAAAACCCTGAAGTAGATCTTCTGTCAGTTATAGACCCAACCCAGTCTGCATCTGAATACACCTTAATGCCTCTTGCAAAGTTTTTCTTGAAAAACAATCCCTTACTAGGAGTCATTTTAAGATACCTTATAATCCTTTGAACAACTGTCATGTGTTCTTCATAGGATTATTCATATACCGACTCATAGCACTCATAGGAAAGGCAATATCAAGCCTTGTATGGGATAGGTAAATCAATTTCCCTACAAGCCTTTGATATCTTCCTTTTTCAATAGGGGCACTACCCTTAATTAACCCAAGTTTTGTAGTGGAGTCCATAGATGTGTCTTCTGGTTTACAATCAAGCATGGAAGTTTCTTTGAGCAAGTCTAATACATACTTCTTCTATGATATCATACTGCCTTTTTTGGACCTAGCCACTTCCATCCCTAAGAAGTATTTGAGTTGCCCTAAATCTTTTATTTCGAACTCCTTTGCAAGGATACCTTTAATTCTACGTATTTCTTCTTTATAGTCCCCTGTAATAACAATGTCATCTACATAGACTATCAAGACTGCCACCTTACCACTTGGAGAGTGCTTAATGAACATTGTGCGAACAACATGTCCTTGAGTGAACTCATACTGTTTTAGAACTTTAGAGAATCTATTAAACCATGCCTTAGGAGATTGCTTTAGGCCGTATAATGACTTCTTTAACATGCACACCTCGCTGCTATTTTCTGCATTCTCAGTCCCAGGAGGTATCTCCATATAAACCTCCTTCTCTAAGTCTCCGATCAAGACCTCATTCTTGACATCTAATTGGTAAAGTGGCCAATCAAGGTTAGCAGCCAAAGATATTAGGACCCGAATGGAGTTTAATTTTGCCACAGGTGCAAATGTTTCTTCGTAGCCAATGCCATATGATTGGGTGAACCCTTTAGCTACCAATCTCGCTTTAAACCTCTCAATGCTACCATCTGCTTTGGTTTTCACAATGAAAACCCATTTGCAACCCACCAGGTTTTTTCCTCTAGGCAACTTACAAATCTCCCATGTTTTGTTTTTCTCTAGAGCTCTAAATTCTTCTTCAACCGCATTCTTTTATTCTGCCACTGACAGTGCTTCTTGCACATTATTTGGAATTCGGATATCTGAGAGTTATGCAATAAAAGTTTTGTATCCTTTAGATAAGCCTCCATAACTAACATAGTTACTCGTGGAATACAGTGGCCGACTTCTGCATTCTCTAATTCCCTGGCGAACTGCAATTGGTAGGTCAGTTTGTTCACTTTTCGGACCAGCATTGATAGAAGAATCGCTACCTTCAACCTGTGTATTTATTTCTGGATTTCTTAATCCCGGATCAGATGATTGAGCAGGCTGAATCTGTTGCTGGACTGCTGCCTCTTTCTGTTTTTCCCCCCTCCTTTGGTGGACAATCATGTTGTGGTCATCATCATGTATAGGTTCTTTGTGTTGAATACCTATAGACCGGTCAGGTTGAGGTTGAAAAAGGCTGGAATTTAGGTTGGACAGGTTTGGTGACAGGTCTGGTTAGACATTCTAATCTGCTAAAGTTGAGCTAGGGTCTGGTTCAACATCCTTAAGAGTCCAAAAAACATCTAAATTCTTAGGATTGGAAAACAAAACTGGTTTCTTAGGATTGGAAAACAAATCTAGTCTCTCAGGATTCCAAAACAGATATTCGCTTTGATTCTCCCCTTGAATAGCTGTTTTAGGGAAAATAGGTTTGGTTTCAAAAAATGTAACATCCATACTATGATAAAATTTGTTTGTTTCAAGACAAAAACATTTATAACCTTTTGTGATTGGGAGAGTAACCAAGAAATACTCTTTTAACAGACCTTTTATCCAATTTTCCTCGTGTGTTTGTGAAGATGAATAGACACAGTGCATCCAAAAATTTTTGGTGGTAAGGTTGAAATAAGCCGACATTGAGGATAAAATTGAAGAAGTATTTGGTTAGGAGTAGAGAATTGTAAAATTTTAGAAGGAAGCCTATTTATCAAGTAAGTGGTTGTAAGTACAGCATCTCCCTAAAACCTTTTAGGCATATTTGTAGAAAACAACAAGGATCTAGCAACTTCCAGAATATGTCAATTCTTCCTTTCGGCAATGCCATTTTGTTGTGGGGTGTCAATACAAGAACTTTGGTGAATGATACCTTCACCCTAAAGGTAATTTCCTAGGAAAGAATTGAAATATTCCTTTCCATTGTCTGTCCTTGAAACCTGAATTTTTGTATGAAATTGATTTTGGACCATTTTATGAAAATCTGTAAAATTTTTAGAGACCTCAGTGAATGAATTTGATCATCAATGAATGTGACAAACCACCTAGTACCTGTGATATTTGGAGTTTGGGATGACCCCCAAACATCACTATGTATCATGGAAAAAGGTTTGGTGGATTTATAAGTGTGAACTGGAAAGCTAGTTCAAGAATGCTTAGAGAAGTGGCAAATTTCACAATGGAAAGACATCGAATCTTTATTATTAAACATGGATGGAAACAGTTTAGAAAGATACATGAAATTGGGGTGACCTAATCGATAAAGCCATAGCAATACTTCCCTATTTTGACTAGATACACTACTAAAATCATAATTGCTAACATTGTGACCTGTTGTTGATGCTTGCATTGTAATAGTAGGTTGAACTTCAAGAAGAGTCCTGCACAACTTCTAGCACTGCCGATCATCTTCCTCGAAGACAAATCCTGAAAAACACAAGTATTTGGATGGAATTCAACAACACAATGCATATCCTAATCGATAATGCCATAGCAATACTTCCCTATTTTGACTAGATACATCACTAAAATCATAATTGCTAACACTGTGACCTGTTGTTGATGCTTGCATTGTAATAGTACGTTGAACTTCAAGAAAGTAGAGTCTTGCACAACTTCTAGCATTGCCAATCATCTTCCTCGAAGACAAATCTTGAAAAACACAAGTATTTGGATGGAATTCAACAACACAATGCATATCCTTAATGAGTTTACTTACTGACAACAAATTGCAATTCAGTTTAGGCACATATAGAACTGAATGTAGAGTTATGTCTTTAGAAATAATCACAGAACCAATTCCAATCACCTGCGATGTGTACATGTAGGCTGTCATAGCATGCTGTAAATTTAGAAAAAAGGCTCTGGTTTCCAGTCATATGATTTGATGTTTCGGAATCAACAATCCATGATTTAGAACTATCTAGGTTTACATTCAGAGCATTAAGAAAGGTACCTTTCTGTGCAACATTGCCTGTATTAGTTACTAATGGACTTATAGGAGTCTTGTTCTGAGTTTGGTTGAGTAATTTCTGCAAAACATCTAATTGTTCTTTGTTGAATGGTGCGGCTGTAACATTGGTGGACATATGGCCCGACTTCCGCGGTCTCTTGTGGATTTCTAGTCCGCTAGTTTGCCATAGATCTGCTAGCATTTGTCCTTAGTGTCTCCAGGTTTTCGGCAATGGTCACACCAAGGGCGGCCTCCCTTCCGTGGCTCCTGATTAGTTCGAGCAGTCAAGGCTAATGCTTCACTTCCTGATTCTTTTGTTTCTGTACCCAGCATCAAAGCTCTACGACTCTCCTCACCCCTGACTTCGGAGAAAGCTTCTCGAAGATTTGGAAATGGCTTGGTACCAAATATCCTTCCACGCACATCAAGATTGGAGTTTAATCCAAGGCAGAATTTATAAACTCTCTGTCTCAACAATTTTCTTGTATTGGTCTGAATCAGCAGCAGAACTCCATCTATATTTTTCAAAAGCATCAAGCTGCTGCCAATACTTCTGGAGTTTGTTATAATAGTCGGTCACCGAGAGATCATCTTGCCTTAGGTCATGCAATGCCCCTTCAATTGTCACCAATTCAGGGGTGTTATCCTTATGAGAATGTCTCCTTAATTGCTTCCCATGCCTCCGCAGCCGTATCATATAATAGGAAGTTCTCCCCAATGTTTGGCATCATGGAATTGATGAGCCAAGACATAACTTGGTTGTTTTCCTTCTTCCAAGTTCTATACGCAGTATCTTTCTCCTCTGGTTTTGTAACCTTACCAATGAGATAGTCTTCTTTTTCGCTGCTGCACACATAGAGAAGAACATTATTGGGACCACCGGAGATAATTTCGGCCATTGAGTTTGTATGAGGTGATAGATATATGGGGAAAATTTTGAGGTTCGCCTCCATTACCACCAAGGATGACAGTCTCAAAGATGGAAGATGCATCTGAAACTGCGTCGGTGGTGGTGGTTGAGGTTGGTTCTCCATTCTGGATGAGAAGAGAGGCTGCTGGAAGGACAGCTAAAGAAAAAAAAATGACAGGGTTTGAGGATGGCTGTTGGGAAAAACACCAAGAGATAGAGAATTTCTGCTGGAAAAAGCAGTGAGGAATTAGGGTTTGGGTTTCAAAACGCTCTGATAACGTGAAGTTTTATATTTTATTTCACTGAATCAATTCTATACACAATGAGCTATAATATATATACAGTAAACAGCAGAATCTTCTGCTGATTCCTAAGAGATTACTTTTCTTATTTAGGAGATAAATAACTCACAAATCACCTATTTAAATACAGGTCTAACATCCTTCTATACTGGGCCTAAATCCCTAGAAAGTAGCAATAATAACATTCAACAATAAAGCATACTACTAATGCTTGAATCATCTAATTCTTTTTCTCCATTATGATATAATGAAATACCTTTTGGAATACTGAGCATATTTGGTATTAAACCGTATTGCATTTTAAACTATACAGTAATTTTCTTTATTCACTATAAGTTTCTTTATAATATTCTCTATCTGATGTCTATTCCAGGACCAAGGTAAATTTTTCAATGGGTGGAGAATTCTTTCATTGTATAGGGCATTGTGTTACAGTCCAAGGATTTACATCTATTATGCCATGGTTGGCAATAAATGTGAAAAATCTTCCTCAGTTTACTAAAGGAGAGAGAATAGAAGTTTCAAAAGTAGAGCTAAATGAGGTAGTGTTTCAACTTTCTGACCTCAATTTTGGCCACAATTTACATATGTTCGGTCTTTCAGTTAATATTAATTATCTTAAAATTGACTAAAGGAGAGAGAATATAAGTTTCATTAGTGGACCTAAATGAGGTTGTGTTTCAACTTTTAGGCCTCAATTTTGGCTACAGTTTTCATATGTTCAGGTTTCTAGTTGATTTTAATTATCTAAAAATTAAGATATCCATACTGCGATATATTTGGTTTTGATTTTTTCCTCCTTACTGACTTACTGGTCTAGAAAAAAGGTTTATGCCTCTACAAAGTGTTGGAAAATAGGGAAAGCATAATCAGATATTTTAATAATATATCTTTTTTGCATTCCGTTTGTCTGTTGATGATTCCCTACTTAAAATCAACAGGGAAATACTGTACCACCTGATTATCTTACTGAGAGTGAACTGATTTCGCTGATGGAGAAGAATGGAATAGGCACTGATGCATCGATATCGGTTCATATTAACAACATATGCGAACGCAATTATGTCCAGGTTTACAACTTGTTATTAGTTAACACTTAACAGTGTACCCTTCTGTGGGATATTTGTGGCATTCACACAGAAAAATATGTAGCTGCATTTGTTTCCTGCGATTGGAATCCATTTTTCTTTCAATTTTCAGGTTCAGGCTGGAAGAAGGTTGGTTCCGACTACATTGGGTATCACACTTGTGAGAGGCTATCAGTGTATTGATCCAGATCTATGTTTGCCAGATATCCGAAGTTTTATTGAGCAACAGATTAATCATGTTGCTAAGGGTCAGGCCGATCATTTTCGCGTAGTGCAGCATGTGCTTCATCAATTCAAGCAGAAGTTCAGCTATTTTGTTAAGCAGGTCAGGTCACAGAAGCTTTTAGTTTATCCCATTTGGGTTGCAAGTCCTAAAGGCCTTGTTTGGTGGCCTACATTGTATTGTATTAGGTGTTTAAAATGTATTAAAATAGTACAATGCAATGTTGGCTTGCTTTTGCATAGTATTAGATAATACATTTTAATTGATCTAATACATTGGATGCTGTATTATCTAATACAAAAAAGAGATGTTGTACTAGTTAATACAAAGGAGGAGAGGAAACCATTGATCTAATATTAACAATAACATTAATATATATATTTTTTGAACACCATGATGTTTGTTTCTGTTTCTGAATACTTGTTAAATAATACAATTAATATTATTTTAGAATAAAAAATGATATTACAAAAATATATATATATGTGTATTTTTTTTTTGTAAAATAATATTTTTTTTATAAAACATTAATATTTTTATTAAATAAACTATTATTTTTTTATAAATAATTTACTATTCATGTAACCAGTTTCAAGAATAATTAATACTTTGTTTGTATTTTAATTAATTTAACTAATTTTTAGATTTATACTAACAGAATAGTGTTATAACTTTATTTTTATATAATTACATCTATATAATATTTATTTTTATTAGCCTATTATGTATTTAATTTATTTGTAAATTCAATATTAAAATAATAAAATTCACATTCAAACAATATATAACTTAATACAGTCTATTAATATAATATTTTGTTTCTTATATATATATATATATATTCACATTCAAACAATATATAACTTAATACAGTCTATTAATATAATCTTTTGTTTCTTATATATATATATAATGAGTCTCTCACGAGGGATCTTTTATTTTAATATAATGGAAGGACCTTCATGAAATCCATCGATTTGAATGAAATTTGTTTTGAATTTTTTGTGAATGATTAGATCATTGAAATTTACATGTAAACCAAATTTGAAATTTTTTCAAGCATTACAACTATTTTTACCCGATTTTGTTAAATATGTGTATAATGTAATATCATATAATTTCTCAGCTACAGTCTTATGCATGATTTTTTCGCGTGAACGACAATTTTTGCCAGTAAAAATCACTGAAATTGTCTTTCAGTATATTTGTACAGGTATGAATTGTTATATGCAAAAAAAAAATCTCTCTCTCTCTCTCTATCTATTTATGTATATATATAAATGGGAGCTTTTAGTTGGTGTCTGCTCATCATAACTGACTGCTTAAGGATTAACATTTTACATGTTCACCACTCACCCATATATATAAGATTATTTATTTATAAATGAAAATATATACTCGGATCTCTCTTTTGTGTGGTCCATATGAATATATTTTCTCAAATTTGATTTGATTAAAATAGGTTAACTGTTTGAAACTTGGTGCTTTGTATCCCTTTTTTTTTTTAATCTTTCATAAGCATTTGAGTGTCTATCTAGTTTTCTTTAAGATATTGTGCTTGCTGCATAATGCATTTATCACCCCAAAGCGTGGGCATTGTTTTCAGTTATCGGCTAAATCAAAGTGCATAATGCAATTATTAAACATGCGGTCGTATTCCTTTTGTTACATATCAGTTTGCTTTGTATTTTGTGCAGATTGATAACATGGATGCACTGTTTGAAGCACAATTTTCCCCACTTTCTGACTCAGGACGTGCTCTTAGTAAATGTGGCAAATGCTTGCGGTATATGATGTACATTTCCAGCCAACCATCACGTCTATATTGTGGTTCATGTGAGGAGGTTTATAATCTTCCTCAGAGAGGTACCATTAAGGTAATATGATATATTTGGATAACTAATTAGTGCTTTTGAAAAACGCCAGATGTTTTTGCCAATTGAATGTTTAACATGGTTTTGTCATATTTTGAAATGAGAATTACTCATCTGTGATTTTTTTATAGCCACGTGCATTTATCTTTCGATGCAATAAATGGAGAGTTTTTGTTATTTTCTTGTATCATAATGGATTATACACTCTGTTTTCCTGCATGCATGGTGGACAGTGGACACATGAACATTTTTATTCTACTTTAATTTTTTTGTTTTTTTGTTTTTTTTTTGCATTTCCTTCTTGTTTTATCTCCTGGTATATATCATCTAAAGTTTGTTCCTGATGAAAGTTCAATACTGTTACCCTTAATATCAGAACCCCGTTCATATACATGCTTGTGTAATTTATTTATTTTACAGTCCAATGAATTATATAACCGTATATTTTTTATTAAAAAAAATTATACTCCCAGCTAATATGAATGTACAAATATTTTCTTTTTTCTTTTCTCCTTTTTTTCATTTTACTTTTTTTTTTTTTTTTAATTTTTATAAAGATATCATAAAATTTATTATTTGACTGAATAATGTATAATGTAGTTAAAGAATAGTTTGGTAAAGCCTTGATCAATGATTCAAAGGGAAAATAGGTAACAAAATGTACCGTAAATGTTTCAAGAATGGAAACTAAAAATTCATTCTATGAATTTTTTGGAGTAACCTAGTCGTCCTTTCTCAAACAAGTTGTGTTTCTGCTATAGAGTGGATAATGTGTTAATATATATATATATATATATATAAAGTTATACTGGCAACAGATAGAATTCTCAACGAAAATGCATTTTCAGATTGTAAACAAACAGGTCCTTAAGACTGCAGAATGCATTTAGTGTCATTGAACAAACAGGTCCTCGGAGTTTCATTGGAACTTCTAATTCTCTAAGGATTTTGTTTGTCATGGATTCTGTTGTATGATTAGTTCCCATTAAGATTTAGTGGAATTGAACAATATTTGATTTTTTTCCAGAGTGAAAGATGTAAAAGCCAAAAGTGATTCTAAAGGGCTCTTACAATTTAAGGCCAGCAATTGAGAGTGTTCTACCATAATATCTGTATTCTTTGTTAGCTTCCTGTGTGAACCACCAATCATTTCAAGTACTCACTAATTAATTTATTGTTTTGCCTCAGCTGTACAAGGAACTTACATGCCCATTGGACAACTTTGAGCTTTTGATTTTCTCCATGGCTGGCCCGGAAGGCAAGTCATTCCCACTCTGTCCGTTCTGCTACAATAACCCTCCGTTTGAAGGAATAGAAGCATTTGTTGGTGCCACTAATACCAGTAGTTCTGGCAAGTCTGGGAATGGAGTTGGCATGCCTTGCTTCCTCTGCCTGCACCCCACTTGTCGACATTCTGTGATAGCCCAAGGAGTCTGTGCTTGCCCGGAATGCAATGGGACGCTAGTTTTAGACCCTGTAAGCGCTCCCAAATGGAGACTTTATTGCAATATGTGCAATTGCCTTGTTAACCTCCCTCAAGGTGCTCACAGAATCGCCACCACTCGGGATCTATGTCCTGAATGTGATTCTACAATCATAGAAGTTGACTTCAATAAGAAAACAACACCTTTGGATGATGGAGCTACCTTGTACACCGGTTGCATTCTTTGCGATGAGTTACTTCATTCGCTTATAGAGGTAAAGCATGGAAAATCATTTTTCAAACGCATGGGTAGCCGAGGAAGGGGGAGAGGAGGCGGTAGAGGTGGACACAGGGGAAGGGGATGGGCTGCTGGGAAGAGGGTGGATCCTAAAATGAGTTTCCGGGATTTCTGAAAGCAACTGTATTTAATATTTAATTCCCTTATGCCTTTCTAGTTACTGACTCGTTTATTATACTTAAAACCTGTTTTTTGTTATTTAACTCCCACCTTTTTCCATGTGTTTTTTAAAATATATATATAGATATGAATTTAGCTACTAGACTTACGTGTAGTTATTAGAGGGATATGTTATCTTTTAGTTTATAATTTTTTAAATTTTTAAATCTTTGATTTTTATTCTATATTAGTCAGGGAAGGTTAAAGCTGTCGCAGCCCATAAGTTAAAGGCTATGTTCTTGCCTCTAGTGGCAGAAGCCATGGCGGTATGGCAGGGTATTCTCTTGGCTACGAAGTCAGGCCTAGTGCCTTTTCAAATTGAAACAGATTCCCTCCAAGTAGTTGAGTTGGTTAATAAGGGTACGTTTGGTACGCGGGACAGAACATGACAATGTGGGACAATTTGTTTTTGTCCTACGTTTGGTGTTCCTTAGCATGGGACAAGACAAGATAAGGTGGGATAAAAATCATAAAATCTTGTCCCATCCAAGATCTTAGGACAACTTGTCCCATAACATGGAACAACTGTCAAAATGATCAATTTACCCTTTAAATTTTCATACAATTACATTTATGTCCAATAAATTATATATTATAATTACATATTATATTACTAAATATAATAATATAATAATATATATATATATATATATATAAATATATATATTATGTAAAATATATATGTAATAAAAATATAATATATATATATTATTATTACATAATATATTCAATTAAATATTATTAAATTATATAATATATTATATATCATATTATTATATATAATACATGTAATATTCTATATATATATAGTTCTCTGGTCTAAAAGTATATAGGCTGGAATACCTTGACATATCCGTATCCAGAGTGGTGCTGACCAGGATAAACTAAGGTTTAACAACGCCAAGTACTTGACCCATAATTGTATTTATACTGTATTATTGAATAGTTAATTGCTTGTTTATTCTGTTTTTAATTCCCTATATGTTTCTAGAATTACTATATATTGTCTTGTGTATTTTATTTTATATTATCTTGCTCCGTTTTGGTATCAGAGCCTTAAGGCTTGTTGAAGAAGATAATAGTGACTATTTCTATATGCAAAAGTCAGTAGGTCTATAGGGTGTTTGCTGTCCGCCATGTGTGCTTTAGGCTGTGGCCCGTTTGACCAGGCTGTGAGTTAAAAGTTAGAATTTTTACTATCTATTTTCTTTACAATGTCTGCAAGTAGTTATAGATCTGGGATTGATCCCGATGATATAAATAGTTGCACTGGACATTCTGTGGCTAATTATGAGGCAAACTGGGATGACAAAGATTTAATTAACTGGCAATTGCCCAATATTCAACAAAGTAGTATTTATAAGAAAAAACTTCTTGACTTCAGGACTCTTTTGGGTCAAAAGACCAAAGAAATTAATGTAAAATTTCAAAATAATATTTTTTCGACAAATCTTTTAAACAAAAACAGTTTGACTCATTACAATAAAATCGGTTTTAATGATCTACACATTGGAAGTGTTCAAGTAGGTATAAAACCCCTTTCAAAAATTGGCTTAAACAACTCTCTATTAATCGTTTTAAGAGACAAAAGAATAAATAACTATAAAGAATCAATATTAGGTATGACGGAAACCTCTCTGACTTATGGCCCTATCTATTTTCAGTATTATCCTAACTTTACCATAGCTTTAAACACTGACGAACACAAAGAAAAATGCATAGTCATAGATATTCAAACCTATAACTATCAATTCCTTGAAAAATCTAGCCCTTACAAACTTGTGTATAGAGTTCATTACAGGGTCTTAACCTCCGGACTCATCCCTAGCTACATACCTCATTCGGTACCAGCTGGTCAGACCATATGCTTTAATGCATCCCCCTCTGTTAATGTCCTAGTACCTGTTCCGGTCAAATGGGAAAACATTAAGTTTCCAGATGATTGGGTCAAGGAACATGTTGACCAACCTACCTATAGGCCACCAATGAGGAGCCTTCATGACTGTGTTACTGAACAAGATGGAACTCTTAGAATATCCTTCAGAAGGGGCTTGTCCCTCAGAGAGAATAACAGTGACCACTCCAGATCCCTAAGGCCATGTTTGTTACATAGGATTGGACTGAGATTGGACTAATCTTAGTTAATCCTATGTTTGGAAGTAACACCGGACTGGATAAAATAATCCAGTGGGACCAAATTTTAGTGAAATAGTCCCATATTTTGTGGGATAAATAGACCCACCAAATTGGTGGGTTTAGTTGTCCTGGGACTTTTTTTTTTTTAAAGATTTTTTTAGATTTTTTAATGCACTTCAAAAATAAAAAATGTAAGTAAAAACCCAGAAAAAAAAAACAAAAAGCAAACCCAGAACCATAATATTCTGGAAACCAAAAATAAAATCGAACCCACAAACTTAATATTTTGAAAATCTAAAAAAAAATAAAAATCAAACAACCTATATCTAGAATCGAAAAAAAAAAAACAAATTCAATATCTTCATATTTCAGATTCAACCTAGATCTGAAATCAAATTCAACCCATATGATGACGATGATATAGATATGGTGATGATGATAGCGAATTAGGAAAAGAGAAAGTTTTATAGTTTTTTAATTTAATTTTAATTAGTTTTTTATATTTTTATTTTAATTAGTTTATTTTATTGTTATTTCCGTTTTAAAAATAAATTATAATATTTAATCCAATCTCATGTTTCACCAAACAAAACATGGTATTAATTTAATCCAGTCCCATATTTCTCCAAACATAGTATAGTATTAATTTAGTCCAATCCAATCCAATTTAATCCTAGTCTCATCTTAATCCAATCAAATCCCATAAAATAGTTCAATCAAATCCATCGCACCAAACGAGGCCTAAGTGACTTCCAATCAGCCAGGAATTCCTTATCTAGCCTGTCCAGACAAAACATAGCCAGACAAATACCCAGTTTGGCCCCAAGGTAACCCAGACAAATAACTAACCTCACACCTATCACGGTTACTCCTAGCCCAGCTGCCAATTATGACCCAGAAGAAGACTCTAGTGAACCAATTGTCAACTTAGTCCCCAGAAGAAGAAGACCTAGGCACAAACAAGAAAACCCAACACATGTGGCCCATATTCAAAAAACCCCAGAACAAGTAGCCCAACCAATACACACCTATGACCAAGGCCAAACCTCACCCACTCCCTCACAAGTCCTGACAGAAATCATTGACCCTGAACCACCTGTCCGTTTCATTAACGTTATAAACACCGAATCTAGTATGAATTTTAACGTCCTAATTGCTGATTACTATTCCCCTCCAGAACCAGCAATTAAGAGAAAAATACGAGAGGAGCTACTCAGAAAACAAGAGGAAACAGTTTTATAAAAGATGGATAGAAAACATTGAATTTCTTAACCAAAGAATACCCTTTTTGAATGGTATAGGAATAGAAAAAACTTCGAACAAAAATGCTCTGTTATTGATCGCTCAAAAATTAGAACATACAAGACTAAGAGGGGAGAAGAAAAATGAAATCATCCTCCTCCTAGACACTTCGAAATCCAAATGCCTAATGACGATGTTGAGGGTAGTACTTACACATCTCTCTGTACGCCGTTCATATTATTAGACGAGGAACTATCTAGTACCACACCTTCATCCTCACACCAAATAGGAGTGGTAATGAGACAACAATTATACCAATTTCTTTCTAAATTCCATAGGAGAGCAACAAAAAAAAATTGACCTAAACCTTTCCCAAACCACTATTTCCCCTACAAAAGAAAGCCTTCCCCAACAGGTTTTCGTTCCTTATGAAACGCCCACCTCATCCCACAGAAGTTCTAGGAAAGGAAAAGGGATGATGCTCGAACAAATTGAACCTATCTTGTTCCCAGACAATACGGCATTGAACAATGCTTCGACAAACTCATTGATGAAAAAGAGCTTTTAACGACCTTAGAAGAAAGACTAAGGAACCTACCAAAAGAAGAACCCATCCATTATCCAAATATCGAAACCATTGACAAAACCATCCCAGAATCCTCCAGTGAGGAAGAAGGAGAAGAAATGAATTTCCAAAACATGGTCCAAAGAATAACTTCCAATAACAAGACAGACAGTTACAATCAGACCAAATACTACCAAAATACCAAACCTTATTACCCAAAACCCACTCCTCCTGACTTACAATATGAAGAAACTGTTCCCTACCGTGCCTATACTGGTAATGCCTATTATCAGTTTAACATTGATGGCTTATCAGAATACCAAATTATCACTGTCCTCAGACAAATGCATACCATAGGATATATTTATATCAAGAAACAGAACATGTCTCACGCTGACGCTGTCACATCCATAACCACTGGATTTGAAGGACAATTATTTGGATGGTGGACTTATACCCTAAGCCCAAGTGCCAGAAGCACTATCATCAACCATACCAAAACCATAACCACTACATTACCGACCAGACCTACAGCTGATCCAGCCTCTTTTATACCATCTTCTTCAACCCAAACTACCACCACTACATCTGAACCAGATGGGATAGATGTCTTATGTTATACTATTCTAATGCACTTCGTAGGAAACCCCAACATCAACCAAGGAAAAGACTTTTCAAAACTCCAAAATTTAAAATGCAAAAGACTTAGCGATTTCAAATGGTATAAAGACATTTTCTTAACCAGAGTTCTACAAAGACCTGACAACGCTAACCCTTATTGGAAAGAAAAATTTATTGCCGGATTACCAAAACTCTTTTCCAATAAAGTTAGAGACGAGATGGTTAGACAAATGGGATGGTCAGATTGGTCTCAGATGGACTTGAATGGCTGGACTTATGGTGAAATCATTGCCACTATCAATGTTGTTGCTATGCAACTCTGCAATGATCTCCGACTCAAAAGTCAACTCAAACAACAAAAACTGACGACTAGAAAAGAACTAGGATCGTGGTACGAACAATTTGGCTTTGACAAACTCCCCACTTCTAGAAAGAAAACATCCAGTAAATTCTATAAAGGCAAAGGTATCCATCAATACAAAAGAGACAAACACGGCAAGAAAAAGTATCATTGGTCTGTATACATTCCTGGCAAAACACCTAACTACTAGCCCCTCAAATCAAAGAAACCCTATTCCAAAAACAAAACAAATTTTTTTAGGAAAACAAACAAATGTTTTAAATGTGGCAAGGAAGACCATTATGCTAACAAATGCCCTGACCAGAAAAATAAGATTAAGAGCCTTGACCTCGGAGATGAAATTAAGGATAAGGTTCTCCAAGTCTTATATGCTAATTCCGAATCTCTAAACGAATCTTCATCCTCCCCTGATGAAGTTCTTGTCATTGGAGGATCATCCTCTAGTGATACTTCCTCTGATTCTTCCTCTGATTCAGAACTAGGAACCCAACCCTGTTTTTGTAAGGAAATTAATGTCCTCGATCAACATGATTATTCCCTAATAATTAACATGATTGACGATATTAGTGATCCTTTGCAAAAGGCTAAGCACATCAGACAATTACAATAAAAAATCACCGGTGAAGCTGCCCCTAGTAGCAGTAATACACCCTTCACCGAAGTTAAACCTTTCAGAAATGCCCTTTCCAAACCCCCGATTTTGAACAAAATCTTTTAGGAAAATTCCAGACTAAATCTAGAAAAGTGACCATTTCGGACTTACAAAAAGAAATCCTTGAGGTCAAGGAAGAAATAAAGGTTTTAAAAAGAAAAATCCAAGATCTACAGATCAAAGAAAGCTACAGAGAACAATTTCCAAAAATACCTCCTAAAAATTTCCCAGAGAAACAACCAAGCTTTAACAGCTCTAACGAATCTGACAAAGAGCAGCCTGACTATGATGACACCAAAAACATCTCTGGTTTTCCTCAAATCAATGCAGTCCAAGAAATTAGGATTCAAAAGTGGTATGTCGAGGTGGACATTAGGATTACCCCTAATTATAATATAAGAGCCAGCGCCCTTGTTGACATCAGGGCCGACCTAAATTGCATAATAGAATTTTTGGTCCCTACTAAATACCTAGACTCTACGACAAAAACCCTCTACGGAGCCAACAAGACACTGTTAGACATTAAATACAAGCTTACTAATGCTAGAGTCTGTAATGGTGAAGTTTGCTATAATACTGATTTTATTGTAGTTAAGACCCTTACCCATAATGTAATTCTAGGATTGCCTTTTCTCTATCTGATTTCTCCATTCAAAGTTATAGTTGAAGGAATCGTTACTGAATATTTAGGAAAAAAAAAATTCCTTTTATCTTTCCTGTCTTAGTATGGGACCTAAATGTTTTAAAAAACCAAAATATTTGGGAAAATACCCCTAACCAACTTAGCAATTGCGTTGCCACCCTTAACCTAAGACAAACTTAATTGAATTTCTTAAAAGATGATTAAGTTTTCAAAAGACAGGAGGCCAGGTTAGAGGACTCCAAAGAACAAGAAAAAATAAAGGTTTTTAGAGAGAAACTGGAAAAAGAAGTTTGTTCGAAAATTCCAAATGCTTTCTGGGATAGAAAGAAACATATCGTTACTCCCCTTATACCAAAGATTTTAATGAAAAGAGAATACCAACGAAAGCCAGACCTATTCAAATGTCCACTAATCTAGTAGAATACTGTAAAAAAGAAATTCAAGACTTGCTTGACAAAAATCTTATCAGACCTTCTAAATCCCCTTGGAGCTGTCCTGCCTTCTATGTTCAAAAGAATGATGAAATAGAAAGAGGGGTTCCTAGGCTTGTTATATATATAATGTAATAATATGTTATAGATCATTATTTAATATTATTATATATTAATATATATATATATATATATATATAATATTATAGTCTATGTTGTTATATATATAAGAAGGGTACTCTGGTCATTTGAATATTTTGTTCCGTCCTATCTCAGTCATACCAAACGCATAACAGTACAATTTATAGTTCTGTCCAGACCTTCCAAACACAACATAGAACTACATGTCCAGTCCAGTCCAGTCTAGTTCAGTCTCACATTGTTCTGTCCCATCTCCGTACCAAACGCACCCTAAAGGTGTACCTTCCTCTGCTGATGTTGGCTATGTTACTAGTAAAATACTTCTCTCGCTTAAGTTGATTCCTGGTAGTGCTATTTCCCATGTTCCCCAGAAAGGTAATTTTGCTGGTCATAATTTAGTTAAAGTGGCCCTCGCAGTTTACAGGGATTGCTGTTGGTTGGATGCCTGCCCATCCTGCATGGAGAGGCTTGTCCAGTTTGATGCTTTTGGCTTGGTGTTGCGTTGCGTTATGTTGCTTTAAAAAAAAATGATTTTTATAGACATTTGTATTGAAATCCAACCGTTAACAACTAGCACACAGAACCCAGAACACGTAAGTAGCTCAACCCTTTTAAATAGGGATGAGAAATTTTGAGATCATCACATATATCCTTTAAGTTTCAAATATTCTATCAGAAATATTCTCAAGAGGAAAGTTTGGATGGTTTATTTGTAATTAGATTAAATTGTAGAGAAGATCAATGAAATTTGCCAATTTATTACATTTCACGTGGACTGTCTAATTCTAAAAATATTAACAATTTTTAATATATTATTATTATAATTTAGTAATTATTATTTTGGATTAATATCATATAATGTAGTTTTTCAATGGCATTAAGATGTAAAAATATAAATATTGTAAAAATATGTATAATTTAACTTCTAGTTTATTTTTTATATATGTTATTTAATATGATTAATTTATCCAATATCTTTTAGTTTAATTAAGAGCATTATAACGCATGTACTAATCATGAATGGATGGAATTGGAATCAAATTCTACTGGAAAAGTAATGAAGGGGAATCGGAATCAAGTTATTAAATTATATTCTTGTGTTTTCTAATAATTTAGGAATTGGAACGGAATCAAATTTATTTCCTTTCTAATGTTTACTTAATCTAAGAAGTAACAATAATGTATAATTGATTATAAAAATACCTTTATGTGTATAACATGGGAAACATATTTTTTTTTTTATTAAAAATATTTTTTATATTAGTCATAACACTATAATTATAATAAGGGCTTGAAAAATAAATGGCACTATTTGAAAGGGGTGTTGTGCAAATATCACCAGTTTAGTAATGTAAGTTTAAAAGGTACCATTTAACGTAAAGATACGAGAATACCCCGACAAAATTGAAAAAGAGAGAATTTATCGTTTTGTGAGTTTGAGAAAAACAACAGTGAGAAAGAAACCGACGACAACGAAATCGACGGCGAGGAAATCGACAGCTTATTGACCTGAACGGCAATACAGTACATTTCACAACGATGACAGAGGTAAGTTCAGTTTGTTTTATTTATTGATTTGTTGTTCATAAATTATCATTGCATTTTAGACTTGTTCTAATGATTGAAATTGTAGATTAGGGTTGACACTGGTTGTGGTATTGGTTTGGGTTTGAAATGAGGTTCAATATTCTGGTATCGAGCAATTTTTTTTTAAATAAAAATAAATCGAGAATATTTCAAGCGAGATTGAGGAATTTTTTTAGAAAGATTCGAGAAATTTTATCATATTATCGAGGTTATTTCTGAAAGGGTCGAGAACATTTTAAAAGCATCGAGAATATTTTTAAAGCATCGAGAAATTGTTTGGAACGATCAAGAATTTTTTCCTAACGATCGAAATGTTTTTCAAAGTGATCGAGCTTTTGTTAAATGATCGAGAATATTTTTCAAAGAAACGAGAGGTTTTTCAAAGGATCGATACTATTTTGAAAGGATCGAGAATTTTTGAAAACGATCTAGAATATTTTGATAACGATCGAGAATGTTTTTCAAAGGATCGAGATTTTTTTAAATGATTGAATCGAGATTATTTGTCATCGAATCGAGAAGGTTTTTCAAAGAATCAAGAGGTTTGTCAAAGTATCGAGACTATTTTCAAAGGATCGAGAATATTTTCAAACGATCGAGAATGTTTTTCAAAGGGTCCAGATTTTATAAAATGATCTAGAAGATTTTTTAAAGAATCGAGAGGTTTTTCAAAGGATCGAGACTATTTTCAAAGGTTCGAGAATATTTTCAAACGATTGAGAATGTTTTTCAAAGGGTCGAGATTTTTTAAATTGATCGAGAAGATTTTTCAAAGAATTGAGAGGTTTTTCAAAGGATCGAGACTATTTTCAAAGGATCGAGAGTATTTTCTAACGATCGAGAATGTTTTTCAAAGGGTCGAGAACTTTTTAAATGATCGAGAAGATTTTTCAAATGATCGAGAGGTTTTTCAAAGGATCGAGACTATTTTCAAAGGATTGAGAATATTTTAAAAGTATCGAAAATTTGTTTCAAAACGATCGAGAATATTTTCTAATTTTTTTGCAGTTTACTGATGTACTGTTTCTGTGACATTGTAGATGACGAGCAATTTGAAGGAATTACTTAAAACTGCAGAGGGAGATTGGTTTAGGGGAAAATTGACCCAACACGACCATTTTGAAGCCCTCGCCCGTATAGACGATGCACTTAATCGGGTTTACTGTTGAGGATTGACGTCAATTCATGGCCTCCTGTTTCGAGCATTTCATGTCGATGCACCGGGAGCTGAAGTTTTCAGGTGGTGTTATTCATCAGCTGTTGTTGCGAGAGTTGGACCATGACGAGCCGACAGATGAGATGCGGTTCTTGTTGAGGAACCATGTGTTGAGGTTTTTGAAGGTGGAATTTAACCTCATCATCGGATTACGTTTTGGAGTTGTACCGAACACTAGTATGTATGTTGAAGTTGAGAATGGCATACATCAACGGTACTTTCCTGGACATGATGAGGTATTGTTGGATGACTTGAGGGTTGTTCTTACCTAGAGAGAGTTTCAACAGGCGTACGATGCTGTGAAGTTGTGCTTCATTTACATGTTGAACTGGATACTGATGGGGGTGGATAAGAGATTGAAGATTCCAGTTTGGGAGTTTCGGTTGGTAGAGGACCTCAACGCCTTCGATGCGTTCCCTTGGGGTGCCCATGTCTATAGGCATTCTATATTTTCATTCAAGCATGCATTACCGCGATGTCGTGAGGAGAGACGGCAGCAGTCACAGGGCGATGTTGGACATTTCATGGAGGGGTACAACATCTACGGTCTATCACATGCCCTTTTGGTAAGAAATTTGATTTCCAGCATGTACATTTAATTTGTAATCCAAAATTGTTTTGGATTATAACTGTACGTATCTTTGATGCAGATATTTGCTTTCGAGGTGATCCCCCAACTGGGCATCGTTTTCGAGACTCGAAGGGTTACAGACCTTTCCCTCTATGTTGTTGAAGTGGGAGTTGACCAAACAACCTAGAGGGAAGAAACTTGAGAAGATTTTTAGTGTTAGGGTAATTTATTTTTTGTTAATCGTTGTATTTCTTAAGATATGTAACATTGAGATTCATCTAACTACGCTTTCAGATGTCGGTGAGGACGAAAATCGTGCCCACAGCAGCTGAAGCAGTGGCCCCGTACTTTGCAGGCCTAAGTGAGGGGGGAACCCGTATGTGTAGGACGATGGGGTTCACCTTCCTACTGTCCCTGAGCTGACTACAAGTGCAGTTCATCCCGAGAAGGAGGGTGAGGGTGGGATGTGTACTGAGACAGAGGCTTGAGACCCTACAGGTCCAGATTTCAGAGGCATGGACACTGGCAAATCTGAGCCGTCTCCTCGGCGAGTGAGGCATAGAAAGGTTTGGTTTATCACCCCAGGAATTGGTTCTGCTACAGTGGATTCCCGTGCAGATGTTCGACTTGATGGGGAGGTAAGTTGAGATGGTAGTTTTCTTTTTATTAACAAGAGTTGTTGATTGTTTTCGTATTAACAAAGTTGCATGATTTCAGGCCCGTTTAGAACATAACTTGAACGAGTTGCGTGAAGCCCTCCGAAAGAGTGAGAGGATAGACAACAACAGCACTGGGAGTTGCTGGATTTAATCCGGAAGAGTGAGGAGGATCGATAACAACAACATAGGGAGTTGCTCGTATTGATCGGGGGCCTTCAGGGCTTCAGGACCCATACAGAGGATCCACATACCGGAGGGGCATTTCTGGATAGTGGGGCTCAGTCTCCCCCTCCATCTCAGTCTCCCCCTCTGAGTGAGCAGCCGGCCCCTCTCCCACTCAGAGCCATTCGTAGGCTCCCCCTCCAGCTCAGAGCGATTCACAGGCTCCCCCGCCACCTCCTAGCGAGCAGCAGGCTCCCCCTTCACTGACGTCCGAGCAGCAGGCTCCCCGCCACCTCCTAGCGAGTAGTAGACTCCCTTGCCACCTCTTTGCTAGCAGCAGGCTCCCCCTCCACGGACGTGCGAGCAGCAAGCTCCCTCTCCACCTCCACCTCCACCTCCACCTCCACCTCCACCTCCACCTCCACCTCCACCTCTACCTCTAACCGAGCAGCAGGCTTCCCCTCCCCTCCACCTCAGACCGAGTAGTTGGCTCCCCTTCCACCTCCACCTCAACCTCCACCTCCATATCCACCTCTGACCGAGAAGCAGGCTCCCCCTCCACCTCCCCTAGAGCAACAGGCTCCCCCTCCCTCATCCTCATCCTCATCCTCATCCTCATCCTCATCCTCATCCTCATCCTCATCTCAGCACACCCCGTCGGGGGGAGTTCGACAGCAGAGGCGTGTACTAAAGCGCAGTTGGAAGTTGGTTAGCCCGTACACAGATCTGTGCCGACCTAATAGGGCGAGGGTAATAGTAGAGAGACCTGACCACGTATTTAATCCCTAGGGACTGGTGGACGGTGACCATTTGAAGGCGTACCGAGCATTTAAGAAGAACGTAAACGGGGAACTGTAAGTAAAATTCATTGTTATTTAGGTGGCCGCTTTTCTTGTAATGCATTATATAAATGTGTAGCTGATGGAACATTAATGCAGACGTGATGTTGATTTGCTGGAGCCTGTTGATGTTGCATGGTTCCATCGGTTGCAGACCAACTTCATGGATGTTGATGTTGAGGTATGTGGGACCGTAAATGTTGATTTTAGTATTTGTTTTAGATGTGTAAGCATCCTAACATATCTTAACGTGTTTATATTCCCAGCATATGGACGCGTACCTCCATATTCTTCGGAAGCGTCAACGGGCTTTCCCTAATGTGTATAGTCAGATGGTTAACATATTGGACTCGTAATTTTTTGTAAGTACTGAAATTAATAATGATTACATATTGTTTTATGTGTATGGAAAACATTAATAAATTTGTGTTTTTGTTTCTGCAGTCCTTTTTGGAGCACCTTAATAAATTATGTACCGGATGCAAATTTGTCTCATTAGCTACCTCATGGATTGGTAGGTTATGAGGTTCATTGTTCCGTTCATTGTTCATGTCATTGTACATCTCATTGTATTGGTGGTTGTACTGCCCAGCGTTCATTTCAATTTGACAACCGAAATCATCGTCCAATTGAGCTCCAACTATATCACCATGGTCGGCTACTTCCGGTGGGACACCACATAGGTTTTCCCTACCATAAATCCCACTTCTTTCTGTGAAAAACTGGTTGCTTCCGCCTGAAGATTGAAATTGTTGGGTGTTATCATGATGAGGGATTTCTTCACCGATGACACTTCCTGCAGCCCTCTCAATTAAACTGACACATACTTGAGGGATTACCCTATCTTCCCCTAGCATAAACAAAACATCGTCGTCATTTCTTATAAATATGCGACATATTGTCCAGGGAACGATTGATGTAGATTGTAGATCAGTAATATATTTGTTCACATTGTACTTCACAACGGTTTGTACGATCGACACCAGCTCTTTGTAAGTCATATTTCTGGACACATACATTCCTTGGTTATTGGAACCAAGAAACCTTTGACTTCCATCAGGTAATTGCTCTCATCGACCGTTGTAAGATATTACTAATCTAACCCGATCCATTGTCCTGTGAAAATCATCACCACAATCAATTATTAACAGATAAAAAAAAATTACTTTTACAATTACTAACAATTACAAAAATTTCAAATGGATCGAGTACTTTTTATATGGGATCGATAACTTTTAAAAAGGTTCGATTCGAGAAATTTTATCAAGAATATTTGTTAAATTATCGAGAACTTTTTATAACGGTTCGAGAACTTTTAACAAGGGAACGAGAACTTTTTCTAAGGGATCGAGAACATTTCTAACGGTTCGAGTACTTTTTAAAGGGATCGAGAATATTTGTCAAATTATCAAGAACTTTTATCAAGGGATCGAGAACTTTTATCAAGGGATCGAGAACTTTTAACAACGGAATGAGAAATTTTTATAAGGGATCGAGAACATTTCTAACGGTTCGAGAACTTTTTTAAGGGATCGAGAATATTTTTCAAATTATCGAGAACTTTTATCAAGGGATCGAGATCTTTTCTCAAGGGATCAAGAACATTTTCGAAGGGACCGAGAACTTTTTCTAAGGGACCGAGAACTTTTTCTAAGGGATCGAGAAAGTTTTTAAGGGATCGAGAACTTTTTTAAGGGATCAAGATTATTTGTCAAATTATCGAGAACTTTTATAATGGTTCGAGAACCTTTATCAAAGGATCGAGAACTTTTCCTAAGGGATCGAGCATTTTTTGTCGAGCATTTTGTTTCAAATAATCTAGCTTTTTTCAAACTAAACAAGAGCTCATTCCAATATAAAATAAGCTCGATTCATCTTTAAATATTCTCGGTCACACAAGAAAAAAGTATTCTAGTGCAGAATCTGAAATGGATACATTGATATCAAGGAATGAATACATTGTTAACCCACACAGAAATGAATGCAAAATATCTGAAATGCATAAAAGAAATTTAAGTGAAGATCATAAATATTTGTTACCTTCTACTGCAGAATCTAGAGAGAGAGTCAAGTTTTTCAGACAACTTTTTTGGGGAGATACCAACGAGTTCAGAAATGAGCTTTTAAAAAATTAAAGTTTATGGGGTAATTTGGACAGTTCACCATAATATGTGCCTTTTAAACTTAAGTTATTAAAAGAGTGACATCATCACAACACACCTTAAAAAAAGTGATATATCTCACCATTTCCACTTATAATAATTATTATCTTTATCTTGTAAAATTTGAACTAATTAGATTAAGCGCTATTGAGATAACGTGATTAAAACAATGAAGTCACAATAGCATGTTTATATATATAATATATGAAATGTAGTAGTTTTTTTTTTTTTAAAGTGTAGTAGTTTTTTTTATTTCATAAATGGTATTATAATATGTGTATATATAGATGAATCTTTTTATAATTCACGCCACTAGAATAATATAAGTTATTAATTATCAATATGAAGATTCAAAAAAAAAGTCTCATTATGATTTATGTAAATTAAAAACATAAATCAATAATCATGGGGAAAATGACTGTAAATTAGACTATTGTTATATATATATATATATATATATATATATATATATATATATATATATATATATATATATTTAAGTGAGGATATTTTAGTAAAACGTGGAAATGATCTAAAATGTCACCTTTTTTTTATCTCTTACGATGATGTCACCATATTAATAACTTATGTTTCAAATGTACCTATTATGGTGAACTACTAAAATTGCCCTTAAAAGTTGTATTTGTGCTTTGATCTTCAGTTTTAAAAAGATAAGTTTATTTCTCTCTTCAAAAGAGTAGTGTGTTTTTCAAATCTGTAGGTAACTGATTTTTGTGATCTCCCTAATGTTTTGTCATGCTTTTACGAGTGATTTTAGATGTATGCAACAAATGTATGAATATTTAGTCTCCAGAATGTAAACTAGGTTTATTTTCTTACTTTTCGAGAATATAGGTTGAGCTTGTAGGTTTGTTATAAAAGCTCGAGCTTTTGTAAAAGCTCGGGGTTTTTAAAAAAAGCTCGGTTCGAGCTTATAAGAGTGGTCTAAGCTTTTATGACAACTGCAAGCTTTTAAAAGCTCGATCCGAGCTGTTATAAAAGCTCGGAGCTGTTATATAAAAGCTCGTAGTTCTTATAAAAGCTCGGACCGAGCTTTTGTACAACAGCTGCGAGCTTTTATAAAAGCTCGCAGCTTATATATAAACGTTCGAACTGAGCTTTTAAATAACAGCTTCAAGCTTTTATAAAGCTCAGGGCTTATATAAAAATGCTTGGACCGAGTTCTTTTACTATGCTTATCCAAGATGTAATTGTATTGGATCGAGATTTTAGTGTATTGGCTCGAACTTGTACTTAGATTATCCTAGTATTTTTTGTTCCGAAGGAATTTTTTTAATTCCGACATTTGTTATTATTTTTGAGTTTTTTTATAACATTCATTTGGTTTTTTAATTGTTATTTGAAATTGAATTTAGATATTGTTAATGTTAATAATGGTTTGTGATTTTGATTTTGATAGGAGAATGAATCGGGCGAGAATAGTCATCTCTTACAACAGTCGATAAAAGCATTTACTCGATGGAAGTCAGAGATTTTTAGGTGCTGATAATCAAGGAATGTATGTTATGACTTACCAAGAGTTGGTGTTGATCGTGGAAACCGTTGTAAAGTATGATGTTCGACAAATACAGTGCTGATCTACTGTGTATATCAATGGTTCCTGAGATTACATGTTGCACGTTTTTAAGAAACGACGATGATGTTCAGTTTATGTTGGGGGAAGATAGGGTGATCCCTCAAGTATGTGTTAGTCTAATTGAGAGGGTAACAGGAGGTGACATTGGTGAGAAATCCCTCCCCGTGATAACACCCAACAATTTCGATCTTCAGGCGGAAGCAACCAGTTGCTCACAAAAAGAAGTTGGAATAACGGTAGGGAAAACCTATGTGGTGTCCCATTGGAAGTAGCCGACCATGGTGAATTAGTCGGTGGCCAATTCGACGATGTGTTTGGATGTCAAATTGAGATGAATGATGGGCAGTTCAACTACCATTATAATGACTTCTACAATGACATAAACAACGAGCAGAAAAGTGAACCGAATGTTGGGCCGACACAACAGATGGATGATGAGGAAAATTTGCTTCCAGTTGATAATGTAGCTAACAATGAGGAAGAGGAAGAGGCTATCGAACCGGAAAGACGTGCAACATGTGCACAAAGATTTACTTGCAGTACAACAGATATAGATGGGACTTCCGAGTTCCAGCCTAATTTAACTCCATTTGATTCTGATAATGTCAGAACGTTGGTTATTCCTAGAGCAAAATCATACTTGTTTTGTATTGGTGGAAGCAGGAACTCGATTCAAGAAGAACCTACAAGTGTGATATATAATGGGCATTTTTTTCCTACCAAAAAGGATTTGAAGAGACTTGTTGGGCATTTTGCAATGCGACAGAACTTCGAGTCGAAGGTGAAAAGGTCAAATAAGACAATGTTACATTTGGTTTGTTTGATGGACAATTGTACGTGGAAATTAAAAGCGGTTATGAGAGATGAAGGGACATACTTCAAAGTAAGAAGTTTTGTGAACGAACACACATGTCCTTTGGAGGAGATTCACCGTCGTCACCGACAAGCTATTACAGTCATAATTGGAGAAGCGGTTGCACCTAGACTTCAACAACAAGATGGTCGACTAATGCGTCCGAAAGACATAATCGCCGACATGAAAACAATGTATAGCATCCAAATCTTGTACAGTAAGGCACATCAAGCCCTGCAATATGCGTTGTCACTGACCTATGGAACACATGAGGAAACTTTCAAACTACTGCCATCATTTAGCTACGTGTTAGAGCTATAAAATTCAGGGACAATAACTGACTTACAGTGCGACGAAGATGGTAGATTTCTTTATTTTTTCATGTCGTTAGGTGCCTCACTCATAGGATTCCGGAGGTGTATGCGTCAAGTTATTGCTGTAGATGGTACCCATTTAAAGGGAAGATTCAGGGGTACAATGTTTGCTACAACTGCACAAGATGGGAATGAACAGGTGTATCCAATTGCTTTTGGGTACAGTGACTCAGAAAACAACCTTTTATGGGAGTGGTTTTTAGATTGCTTGAAGGGTGTCATAGGCCATATTGATGCTCTGGTTTTCATTTCTGATCAGCATACAAGCATTGAAGTTGGGATTTCTAAAGTTTTTCCCGATGCAACCCAAACGATATGTTGTTGACACTTTTTTGAAAAGGTGAAGAAGCTATTTCATATAAAGGATGTAGTAGCCTTAATGGATAAAGCAGCTAGATCGTACACTGAGTTGAAATATAATCGCTACATGGAAGAGCTATGTAACCTGCACCAGAATACATTCAATTATGTCATTGAAGCTGGTCCACATAAGTGGTCCCGCGTACATTGTTCGGATATAAGGTATAGGGTCATGACAACAAATGTTGCTGAATGCATAAACTCATGCCTCAAATTTGCACGGCCTCAAATTTGCACGGCAACGGCCCATGCTGACACTGGCAGAGTTCATTAGGAATATGCTACAGAGATGGTTTCATGATCGCCATCGTACTGCACAGTCCATGCGTCATCAGTTGACCGACGCTACACATCTTGTGATCCTCAAACGTATTGAGAAGTGTGCTTATATAACCGTCAATCCAGTTGACTAGAACATATTCTCCGTCATACGGTCCAGGAAGCAGTGGACTATTGACTTAGCCTGGAAGATTTGCACGTGCAACAAATTTCAAATGGACATGGTTCCATGTTCACATGCACTTGCAACAACAAGGTATAGTACTTTTACTTAATATATTTTGGGTACTTGCAAATGAATTTGACACCCCATGCAATTGTTGTTGCAGGGAGCGAAACTTGGATTACACATCTTTGTGTGTGGACTTCTATAAGAGATAGACACTAATCGATACGTACTTGGTTCCTATTATGTCTGTTGGCCATCCGTTTTCATGGATAGTCCCCACTGACATCGCCGATCGTGTGGTATTAAATCCATTTTCGAGGAGGCAAGCAGGACGTCCAAGGGGGGGCCGACATGCCTCGTCTTTGGAAAGGACAACCACTCAATCATGTAGAAGATGTGGAGAATCAGGTCATAATGCTAGACGATGTCATAATCCACCTTTGATTAATGATGGTCCGAGCAGAATTGTTCTGCCAGAATACCGGGGCAAGTGTAGCATCTGTCATTCAGTTAGACACAACAAACAGACGTGCCCTGATAATGGACCTACCTTAGTATGACTGAGCACATTTGGAAAGAACCCATATTTATTTGTTGTAATTGCACGATATGAAAATGTTGCGTTATTATTTTCAGATTAAACAGGGATGATAATTTTTAGTTTCGTATTGAAGAACGAGATGTAAAATTTGTCAATGCTAGACGATGTCATAAAATATGCATAATTTACATAATTTAATGAATGAATATTATTACATAGTTTAATGAATGAATATTATTACATAATTTAATACAACTCCACTATTGTTCAACATTCATTCCCCGAATTTGTGGTTGGGAGTTACAAAACACCTCCACTGTCATCTTCTCCCATATGGTGGGCATATCGTCTTCTATCCAATCGTACTAGATCCCATCTGCCAGTATGTACTCTATCAGCCTCAACGTATGCGTCCCACAGTTACCGCTGTAATGCACGACATAGACACACGTTACAAATATAATAATTTTTATTGGATTGTATGTATGTACTATTATATAATAATACCCTTGTTGTTGTTACGGCAAAGCTATTTTCGACAGTAGGCAAACCCCAAAAACCCTATTCTCCCTCTTGAACTTCTCCTTACCGGGTGACTTGTCATCGTGAAACCCAGATTGATGCAACATGGAAAGGGAGAAACCACCTGAGTGGCTGTACCTGGCGTTTCCTTATGCTGACGGGGACCTTCTGTGTGAAGGGGTCTAGGATATGTTTCATCCCAGCAATCAAGTCCACGATGGCCACAAGCCAATGCTGGCGTCCGATGTTGTAAGGAATAAGAACATGTACCAAGGAATAACACAACTTATGTTCACCACAATTATGGGAGAAACAAAATATGGAAATCATTTTATAACACTTACCATGTCAACCTCGTGCCAGGGCCGAGTTCCTATCGGGAGAAATCCTTATACGGTCATAAGGTCTTTAGCAGTCCACATGTACCGAAAAACCTTCCACCCTAGCATATTAACTTCACCATCATCACCGCGAGGCATTATTTTCTCCCACTGGTACTCTAATAATGGTTGTAGACAAACAAATTGTCATTGTGAGTAAGGATCAATTCATTAATAAATAAGTACACACAAACCAACAAACACTTACAAAGAACTGAGTTCCCAGAATGTTTATCCTCTGGTTGTAAACATTGGGGTATGCTCGTTGATGCTTCTGTAAGATGGCTAGGTACGCGTCCATATGCTGTAAAAAGATTTGGAAACACTGTTACAATTCAAGCGTAATAAAAGTCAAAACCCAGATAAATTTAGTTACCTACCGAGTCAAACAACTCCATGTAGTTCTCTTCGAATATGTGGAACCAACCCACGTCTACTGGCTCCATGATATCAACATCGCGCCTGTATAAACCAATTTTTTGAATATCATACAAATTAAACAGATTAACGTTGGTATAGAAATAAAGTAACACATCTGATACTTACAAATCCCCTGTTGAACTGTTCTTATATGTTTTGTAGGCCTTCAACTGCCCAACATCTACTAGTGTTGTAGGATTGAATGTATGCTCTTATGCTACCGGCATTGTCTTAGGCCTCCTTGGGCGAGTCGGGTCAGTGTCTGGGCTAACCAACTGCCACCCGTGCTTACGAGCACGTGGGATACAGAGGACGTGGGGTGTGTCGGTGGGAGAAGGAAGGATCCTGTGGGATGAACATGCTGTGATGATGGGAGGATAAGGGATCTCGTGGGATGATGCAACTGTGACAGTGGGAGGAGGAGGAGTCTCATGCGGTGTAACTGCAAATCCAAGTCCAATGGGAGAACCCTTAAGACGACGATTTCGTTTGGACGAAGTCTCCTACACCTCTAGAAGTAGGGGAAACTCAGGTGTACTATCAATACGAGTCTCCTGGTGTCGGCCAGTGCCTCCAGTGTCTATATCGGTACCCTGTGTATCAGGTCTGACCACCTGTGTATCAGGTATGGTACCATATGTCTCATGTCTGGAACCCTGAATACCACCTACTTCTCTGACCGGGTCTGTCCCGTCGACAGGACTACGTCCACCCATGAAGTCTCTGTATGAATCATCTCGATCATGGGACTGTGGGCCCTCTTCTGCTGTCTGTGATGTCGATCCCCATAAAACTTGACTAAGTCTATCAGCTCCTGATGCTGCCTATTTCGTTCTTCATCACTTCTCCGCAAATCATCCCATAAAGCTAGGACTGAACCCTCTAATGCTTGAATTATAAGCTCCAGTCGGTCCTGAAAACAAGTACACAATGTCAGTCATGCACATGTACATACGTTTAAAACAAATAAATACAGAACAACAATTTTAACATACCTTACGCATCTCTACACTGTCTCCTCATGACCTATCTGCAGCATTGTGTCCCGTCATCGTAAATCGTAAGCGCCGTTGCCTCTGGGGTCTCTCACAGGGTAACTCTGTATCCGTATGCATCTCTTCACTGACACGATGTTGCTCTACCTCCGGTATAACATCCTGGTCACTTGGACTCACCCTCACTGAATCCGATATACCTTCTTCTCCGGAACTCAAAGGATCCGGTATCGCCTCCGCTATACCCGTATAATAGGGTTCACCACTCTCAGCTTGGGTGGCCACAAATTCCGTCCTTACAAACATCTGAAAACGTTGTTAGAACGTTGTGTAATTGAATTTAGTTATTAACATTAACAAGTTAGACACTTACATGATCTGTGAATATATTCAACAACCTATCCGCCTTCGGTTGTATCTTTAACGCCCACTTCAGAATGCGGGGAGATATATCGGTAGCCACTAGAGTCCTGAATTGGGTCCCAAGCTCGGGGATCACCTCGAAAACAAAAACCTACAAATAAATATATGTTATTTACAAGTTCCGTATAGACGATTACAAACGTAAATGATTTTATTCATAAAAAGCTCACCAAAAGGGCGTAAGATAAACCATAAATGTTGTACACCTCTACCATATGTTTGTAACGTCCCTTTGCTTGCTAGAGTCTCTGAAACTGCTCCCATCGCCCGTCAAGCACATGCTTGAATGAAATTATGAAATGGCTATACACGTGTGCACCCCACGGGAACGGGTCAAAACAGTCCATATCATCCACCAGCCGTAACTGCCAAACTGGAATTTTGACTCTCTCGTCCAACCCCATAAGTATCTAATTTAGCATACAGATGAGGCATAGTTTCACACTATCGTATGTCTGCTGAGACTCACCTTGCCTCAGAACATCTCTCAACTCGAATGACGAAATCTCATCCTTACAACCAAAGTACCGGTGATGTAGGCCATTATCCACACTAACATAACTACTCGTATCTGGTACTACTCTGAACCTTAATCCGGTGATTAGGTAGAATTCTACCTTAGAGAACCTCACCTCATGAGTGCCTAACATAAACCACATCTCGTCTGAGGGCCCATTATGATGCCCCTCCCGTAGAAGTAGCTGGTGGATAGTACCACCCGAGAACTTCACCGGGCGGGTCATGGTAAATAAATGCCCAAAACAGGACGCCCTTAACCGACGTCGGTCTTCCTCAGGCCATTATGTAGGGACCCGGTTAATGGCGTTGTCTATCTGGCCAAGGGCATCAAAATGGTCATGGAGAGTGACTTTGCCCTCGTACCACTCTTCCACTGGAGTTTTAAGCGACTTCCTTAACCGATTCGTCATCTGAAATTAAACAACAACATAATTAATTTTTTGGCCTTGTCAAATCCTCATAAATAACAAGCTCTAACCTTAACAAAAGCTCAGAGCTTGAAGATAAAAGCTCGAAATAAGCTTTTATCTTCAAGCTCCGAGCTTTTGTATAAAAGCTCGGATCGAGCTTTTGTTTAAAAGTTCGGATCTTTGGTATACAAGCTGTGAGCTTTTGTATAAAAGTTCCGAGCTTTTGTATAAAAACTTCGAGATTTGTACAAAAGCTCTGATCGAGGTTTTATAAAAGCGTCAAGCTTTTGTAAAAAAGCTTCGAGAATTTGTACAAAAGCTCGGATTGAGGTTTTGTAAAAGCTCGATGCTTTTATAAAATCTCGGATCCAGCTTTTGTAAAAAAGCTTCGAGCTTTTATGTAAATGCTCAACGCTTTTATAAAAGCTCGGATCGAGCTTTTGTATAAAACCTTCAAGCTTTTGTACAAAAGCTCGGATCGACGTTTTAAAAAAGCTCCGAAGCTTTAATATAAAAGCGTCAAGCTATTATACAAAAGCTCGATCCGAGCTTTTACAAAAACGTCGAGCTTTTATATATTTTATACAAATGCTCGAAGCTCGATTTCATCTTCCTGAACAACTTTTTTACAAATACAAAACCCTAACCTAACCCATTTTCATTCTTAGACTCACAAATAAAACATAATCTAACATTTCATTCAATTAATCGACAACCAAAACGATACAAATTCTAGCTCAACTAACCTCGATCATTTCAATATTCTGTTCAACTATCCAGATGACACTGGTTTCCAAGTTCTGGTAGCGTCGCCGTGACCACGAAGCCGTTGATTCACTTTTTTTCTTTTTACTTTTTCTCTCTTTCTTCACAACGAAAGTGATGGCATGGGTATTTTGGTCTCCACACTTTCAATGGTGCCTTTTAAACATGATTTATTAATGTGGTGCTATTTACACAACATCCCCCAAAAAACGTGCCATTAATTTTTTGAACCCTAAAAATATTATGGATTTCTTTTTCAATCAAGGTAAAATCAATTTCCCTTTCCATTTGGAACTTTATCCCTGTCTTCCTAATTTGTTAGTGGGATCCATGTAATTTAATTTCCTAAAATTTGGGTTAACATCATCTAGGTCTCTATGTTATACTGAAAGATCAATTATTTAAACGAGTTTACTTTTTTTAACAAAGTTTTCCCTCACTTTTTATAAATACATCTCCCTCTAACCCTAATTTTAACATTCAATCCTAACATAAAATATAAATCGATCATTTTACCCTTTATAATTAATTATTAAATAAAAACTTATTATTAAAAAAAATTAAAAACTAAAATGAAAAGAAAAATAAAAAAATGGTAAAATTATACAATTTACAAAATGGATCTCAAGATCAAAAGATTTTATAACTTTTAGTAATTTTTTTAATCAAAAAAACATATTTTACAAACCAATCACTAATCCCATTGTTTATCGATCTCTTATTTTTTTTAACTTTTATCTGGAAAAATAATCCATCTTCAATCAAATACCATCAATAACTACATGTTTCATGAATCTGGAAAAAAAAAATTGAAAACCCAGACCCATAACATAGTTGGCCAGATGCTCAGATGGAGATCTTTATTAGATGGTTACAACAACTTTCCAGATCTCTCCTCGTCTATTTTTTTTTTAAATTGTTTTTAAAAAATTACCAAACCAAATTACAGAAACAACCACCATCATTAACACCACCACCACCACCACCAAACCACAACTATTCATCATCAACAACACCAAACCCATAACCCCAGAAAACTAACATACCAGACCCAGAACCCAGAACTCATAACCTCAGAACACCACAACACCAAAACCAGAACTGGACCACCACTACCATACCAACACATCTAAACCTACAAATTTCAAACACAAAAATTTCAATTCCAAACCCATACTTTCAGTCAAAAATCCCAAAAAAAAAAAAAATCTGTCAAAACCCCTAAAAATCCTAACTGAAATCAACCTCAAACCACAATCATCCACCATCAATGCAAATCAAACCACCACTACCACTATCGAAATCGTTATCTTCTCCACCAGACCCATACATCATCACCACCGATAAAAACCCTAAAAATCCTAACAGAAATCGAACCCAAACCCAAGAAAAACGAAACCAAACCCTAAAAACCCCATAAAATCCTGAAAAATCAAACCACCCATCAATCACCATCGATCCATTCTCTTCTCTCCCTCTTTCTCTCTTTCTCTCTCTCTCTCTCTTTAAAACGTACACAAACCTAACAAAATCGAAACCTCCTAATCGGTGTCATGCCACAGAGAAACGAGGAAGAAGATAGAAGAGAAACGCAAGTCGTAGTGTCGCATCGATCGCCGTAAACAGCGAGCTGTGGAAAAGAGAGAGAGCTTGGCCATAGAGAGATGATAGAATGGAGAAGATAGAAGAGAGAGAGAGAGCGCTGGAGAGATTATGAATTTTTAATTACCTTTTTTGTTTTATTTTTATTTTGTAATACTAATTTTTTAATTTATGTTAATATTAATTAATTTTCTTTATTTTTTAAATTATACAAATATATATTTTTATATATATATATTTATATATATATATATATATATATATTTAAAAAAAATTATTGTTTGGTGTTGACACGTGTGCAACATAACATGTTATAAATGAAATGACAAAAGTAACCCTCTGGTTGTTAACGTTGACTAACTTTTGATAGACGGATGAACCTATTTGATATATTTTTTGAAAGTCAGGGAAAACTTTGCTAAATAAGTAAACTCATTTAAATAATTGATCTTTCAGCATAACGTAGGGACCCATATGATACTAACCCCCAAAATTTAGTAAAAAATCAAGAATTTAATTCCCTTTCCTAAATAGGATTCCTGATTAGTAAACACGCTGTTAATGAAAATTTTATTTTAAAATATAAATTAAGGGTGCGAATATTGACACCTATAAAACTTATTAGTACACTAATTTTTATAAGTACACCCATGTCTACAATATTAAATATAAATATTATTATAAGCACCCATCATGATACCAATAGTACCCTCATTAAAATAAATATACTCATTTTGTTACATATTTGTTAGCCAAAAATTCGCTCAGGGTGAGGAATTACAGCTAACACCTTCAAGACAACTACCACAGAAGTGGTGGCCGGAGTCAGTACCGTTGAAACCTGACCTGTTTAGAGGTAAACGAGAGGCTAGATTGCAATAATACAAATGGGAGCTTTTATTATTGATTACATGCTTCGATATACAGATCACTCTCTCATATGCTCACAGTCTCTCAAGGATCTAGGAAGGTGGCAACTTTGTGCTTGTCGAATAGTGGAAACAACGCGTGTTCTGAATACAGAATTTAGGCCTTCCTCTCTTCTTTTCTTTTATGTCGTTCTCCTTCTATTTTTCATCTATTTCTACTTCTCTTGTTTTCTCTATCTCCCCTTCTGTGTCATGCTTGGCCCTATTTATATCTGGTCCAAGTAGGTTTGAATTCGTTGATATCCCACCACGATCCTACGAATCCGTTTCTTACTTATCGGGTGGGATCCTTTATTTAAAAGTTGTTGACTCCGAGTAAATAGCGGAAACGATGATATTGTTAACGAAAATGATTTTGTTTCCTTTTAGGAATCAAACTCTTGACTTACACATATACGGAATTAATGTTGGTTATCACATAGATATGATATTGTATGTTATCGCGGCATGATTTTTCATAGAGGTCACCGAGCTAGCTGTCTGCTGTCTCATAGAGTGAGGTAGATCCATGCTTCGACTATGTTCTTAGAAGCTTGGGATGGATTTTTCCTAACCCTTGGGAGCTTGAGGTGTCCCCGTAGACATTCCTGGGAGGTAGCGGGGGTAGTGTAGATTTAGGTGTGATTCCTCTTTCATGCCCAACAGAGACATAGAGCTTCTGGAGAGGTTGGTGGGCTTCTGTCTAAGACTACAGTTAAGTTTGTCCTCTGAAAATCTTAACTCGGAGGGGGCCTACTTTTCTTTTCGGGCTTCTTTCAAATGTTTCTTAAGCTTGAAGACCCCCCTGGCTTTCACAGTGTGGTTGAAGAGCTCGACCTCAGGAACCGAGGTTCCCCGATAGGTGGCCTGGAGAAATGCGGGTTTCAGTGTTCGTGTGGGGACTCGGCCTGGTTGTGCCTAGCTTACTTTCTGATAGTCTTGAAGCTGGGCCGGCCTTCCCTGCTCCTGTGGGGTAGCTTTATGGTCTACTTGGGTTTCATGAACATCGATTATGGGCTTTGACTTGTGGCGGGAAAGTGAAAAATTTCTCTTTGACCCCTGGTCAAATTTTACTATTAACAGAAGTCCCCTCAAACTTGAACACCAGAGGTAGACTAGGGGTTGGAGTCAGATTCCTTGTTTAATTAGGAAAATTTTCCGTTATAAAACAATTAATGAGAATTTCGAACCAAATCTTTTCATTAATTATTCAATTTTGAATTTGAATTAGTGTGTTCTTCGAGGAAAAACGGTTGCACTACGACTCTCTCCTTGGCTCTAGGTGATATTCTCGAGGATATCGCCGACATCATTACCATTAACCTCTATTTAACCCCGGCCTCACCATCCCTTTCTTCACGCTTTCCTTTAATTTCTAAATTTTCAGATTCCTTCTTTCTTGCTACCCTCTGTCGATTTCCCTTTATCTTTCGCTTATTTTCAAGTTCTTTTCACCCAGCAATGTCAAATTCCTCGGATAACATCAAAGCCTTGGTCGAGGGCACTGGAGGCTCTAACCTGGTTCCTCAGAAACTGGTACGAGGAATGTCGAGCGATGAGGATTCTTCCCCGGCCAGCCAGCACCGTCGTTCTAGTAGGAACGTCTCCATCGGCTCCGGCTTCTCGAATTAGCCCGATAACCCTCTGGAGTTGGTTGATGAACACTCAGTCGTAGAAGAGAAGGTCGGCATCGCTGGGGAGGTTCAGGTTACGGTGGTGGGGCTTCCCTCAGCGATGCCTCTTCCTTTAGAATCTAGGGTCATTCCTGATTCTACCGTTGACCCACAGTCGATTAATCGCCTTCGGTACAAATACAACACCCTTGACACCGTCTCTCTCACAGTCCCCCACAGAAATTACGATGTCTTCAGCCAGCCTCAAGACGTACTTCCTATCCATGTTGCCGCCTTCGAGAGCAGAGTAAGGCTCCCTCTTCATCCTACCCTTCGACGGGCTTTCAACGCCCTTCAACTGGCTCCGCTCCAACTAACGCCCGGCTTCTAGAGGCACCCAGTCGGCTTGCTCATGCTATGGAGGGAGCAGTGCGAGCTAAGCAAGATAACTAGAGAGCCTCGGGCAAAGGAGCTTGTTTTCCTTTTCCAGATTGGGAGCCTAGCTGGGGTCCCTTGAGATCAGTTTTATGCCAAGGCCAAGAATAAATTCAATTTCATCATCCCTGGGGCTTCAAGGAAGGACCCGCCCTGGAAGAAGGAATGGGTATTGGTTGACAATGACTGGGGGAGCTTGATTTTTATAGGCGGGCATGAGTTCACGGTTCTGACCACTTTTAATGATAAGCCCTCATGGGACCAAGACTTCTTGCCCGCCGAATCTGATTTGGTGCTAAAGGTCATCCTCGCCAGGAACTACTTGAATCTGAAGTTCCCGACTGTTGACCTTTTTGATCCCTATCGGGTAAACCGCTATCTTCGAATATCCGATGCTACTCCTTGTAAATATCTTGCACCATCATGCTTTTGGGTTGTTGAATGGTTCAGTTCTGATGGTCTTAACCCTTTTCTTAACAGTGTTTGTTGTTGCTCTAGCTTCTCACGAAGCCAGACAAGTTTGGACCCCTCATTCTCCTTCCAGATCCTCCCCAGGAGCTTTCTCGGCTGCTTCGAAAAGGGGGGGGGGGGCAATTATTATGGTTGCTGCTTCGCTCATTCCTGCTCCATCACATTCCTAGATGAAGTCCAAGATGGCTGTTCTTGCATCTTGGGCAGTAAAGGCTCTAAACCGAGGAAGGCCCACTTCCCAACCCACTGATAGGTCCACTTCTGCCCCCTCACTAGTGGTTTCTGCTTCAATTAACACTTCCCCAGTTACAATATCCCCTTCTACTGATCCAGCTGCATCCCGGGTAGTTTAGGTTTCCAGGGATCCCGAGGCTGTTACTCCTGAGATCCCCCAATCTCACCCCCACCAGTAGTCGAGCTCGGTGGGTTAGGACGAGGTCCTGAAGCAATTTGTTGAGTCCTATCCGGGTAGTGGGCTTTCTAGGATAACCTTAGTGCCTGTGGATATCATGGTTACTAAAGGGTTTGCCCTCCTAGCCGAGGTAATCGTCGCTTTTACTTTCTCATTCAGTAGCTTGATTTATCATTTCCTAACATTAATTCCCTTTGTAGACCTTCAAGTTTCAAGTGGCCATGGGACATCAGGTAGCATCTCTCCACGACTGGGCAACAAAGGCTGAGGCTGAGGCTGAGCAAGCCATGGGATTGCTGGAGCGGGCTCAAGTCCTGGTCTAGGAGATGACCTCTAGCCAGAGGGGAATGGAAACACAACTGGCTGAGCTCCAGTGTGACCAAAAGAGGTTGAAGTGGTCTTTTGATAAGGAAACTCTCCGTCCAAGTGACGAGCCATCCAACGGGATGACTAGAAGGAAGAGGCTCAGGTGCTGGATGTCGAGAACCAAGCTCTGCAAGCCCAAGTTGCCAAGCTCTAGACCGAGGTGGAAGCCTCTTTCAGTGAGGGGTATTTCTATGCCTCATTCCAAGTTACGGAATCTCTCCCCTTCCCATTTGATCTCTCTAGCATCGCCGGCTGGGACAGGGAAGAGGTTATGTCTCGGGCTGCAGAGATGTCTCGCCCTAAAAATGATAAAGCAAACTGAGGAGGGAGCTGGAAAGCGGTCTGAAGTACCAGATCTACCTCCTTCTGTTTCGACCTTCCCAGCGTCAGGTCATGGTGAACCCTTGAGAGGGGTCCAACCCAAAGAGCTAGAAGGAGGCCTTACCAAAACCCGAGATCCTTCCATGGTGCTTTCAGGAGAGAAGACATCAGTGAGCGAGATTATGCCAGAGTCAGTGGCCAACCTTCTTGATACAGCCATACCTTCTGAGGTCATGGCGGTGGTCAATTAGGTCATGGAGGAGGATTCGGCTGAGCATCAGGCAATTGAGAAGCATCCTCAAAAGGAGGTGGTGAAGGCGGTAGAGGCAGCTAACCAGGATGAGAGACCACCAGAAAGGGGAACAAGGGACGAGGTTTATCCGGTGGAAGAGGAGGCTGGAAGGCATTGAGAGGATGCAGCAGTTTGAATTCTCTTTCTTGTAGTTTATTTTGAATGCCCGAAAAAGGGGGTGGGCATCCCATCTTTACCCGTGCTTGATCATTCATCATTTCAATTTTTTTTGTAGCTCGGAATAAGGGGTTTGGCTCCCTATCTGCTGTAGCCTTACTAGGGAATAGACTCCCCCATTTATTAATAAAACTTAACTTGAGATCTAGTTCGCATTTTGACTTACATGTACTTGCTTCTTTTATGATCTCCCTCTAGGTTCAGCCTCTATTGCAAATTGACTTAGCTTGGGAAAAAAAACAAGATAAGAACATTGCTTAAGCGTGAAAGCAGACAGCTAGCTCAGGATTTTTGACTATAAAGATTTGTAGCTCAACGTCTTTAGTCGATAGTCCTCTTATTTGATCGTAGACGTGTTATGGTAAGCAATCACATGTACAAGGAAAATGAATAACCAACAATAACTGGGATGTTTAGAGTTTAAGTAAATCAAGCCCTCCATCCTTGAGCCCCTTTAGGGGGTTGTAACCCGAGTGGGGCATCAAGTAAAGAACTGTTTAGCCTTCTCTTAGGCTAGGGATCGGAAGGACTTCTGCGCTCTTAAACTCGAATCCTTCTTGGTGGTGTTAGCTGGACCAAGGCACCATGAGGGCCTATCTAGCTATTTTCTGGTCTCGAAATCTAGATGGCAACTATGCTCTTACACTTAGACCCTTCTTAGGGGTGGTAGCCCGACCAAGGAATCAGGAGGGCTAATTAGCTATTTTCTGGTCTCGAGATCTGGATGGTAACTATGCTCTTACACTCAGACCCTTCTTAGGGGCGGTAGCCTGACCAAGGCATTAGGAGGGCTGTCTAGCTATTTCTTGGTCTCGATATCTGGATGACAACTATGCTCTTACACTCAGACCCTTCTTGTGGGTGGTAGCCCGACCAAGGAATCATGAGGGCTATCTAGCTATTTTCTGGTCTCGAGATTTGGATGGCAACTATGCTCTTACACTAAGACCCTTATTGGGGGCGGTAGCCAGACCAAGGAATCAAGAGGGCTATCTAGCTATTTCCTGGTCTAGAGATCTGGATGACAACTATACTCTTATACTTGGACCCTTCTTGGTGAGGGGAAGTGCCCGACCGAGGCATCAAGAGTGGCGAGGGGGCTTCCCCGGCTTACCCTTGGTCTTGGGGTGATAATGTTGAATTTTCCATGTATACCCAAATCATTGTAGAACATAGTTGAGGATGGGGAAAATAAGAAAAGCAGGCTTTATTGATACGAATGATGGAGTACATTATTGTCGGAGATAAAAAAAAAGCTAGGTAGAGGCCGCCTGCTCATGAGTCCCCTGTTTAAGGGTAGAATTTTCTTAAGTGATCTGCATTCCAAGTATGATCGATGAGTCGGCCATTCATATCCTTGAGTTTGTATGCCCCATTACGGGTCACCATTTTTACTAGGTATGGTCTTTCCCAGTTGGGCCCTAGGACCCCGTCTGACCTCTTCCTGGTATTCAACGTTACTTTCCTGAGAACTAGGTCCTCTTTTTTGAAGTTTCAGGCCTTTACCCTCCTGTTGAAGTACCTGGCAATCCTGCTATGGTAAACTGCTACCTTCTCAGCTATTCGATCTATTTTCTTTTCCAAGAGGTCCAAGCTAGCTCGGAGCTTACTTTAATTGCTCCCTGGTTCGAAATGTTGGGCTCAAAAGGAGGTCAATTTGTGCTCGATAGGTAGGAGTAGGGCGTTTCCCTGGTAGTTGTTCTCCTTGTAGTGCGGTAAGTCCAGAGAACCTCATGAAACTCCTCTGCCCATCTACCTTTCTTCTGCTGTAGCTTTTTCTTCAACAGCTTCTTAATGGTTTTGTTCATGGATTCCACCAGTTCGTTGGTCTGGGGGTGGGCTACCGAAGCAAATCGAAGGTCGTTTTCCAAGCTTTTGTAAAAATCTTTGAACTGACAATTGTCGAACTGTTTTTTGAGGTCAGCTATAATGGCAAGAGGGGTTCCGAACCTGTAAACTACATTAGTCTTAATGAACCTCGTTGTGTTTTCTTCTGATATCTGGGAGAGCGGTCCGACTTCAACCAATCTTGTGCAAAAATCGATTGCCACGATAGCATGTTTGGCTTGACCAGAAGCAGTAAGAAGGGTCCGATCAAGTTGACTCCCCATATAGCAAAGGGGTATGGAGAGCAAAGGGACGACAACAACTTCGGAGGGAGGTGACTCAAGTTTACGGCCTTTTAGCATGCCTCGCAGGCTTGCACCAAGTTCTTCGTGTCTTGATGGATGGTTGGCCAATAATATCCCATGTGGAGAACCTGATATGCCAAAGCCTCCCCACCAATGTGGTTCCCGCATTCCCCGAAATGAACCTCTCTCAAAGCCCACTTGGCGTCTTCAGGGTGTAAACATCGGAGCAGAGGAAGGGATCTTCCCCTCAGGTATAGGTGCCCATCCACCAAACAATACCAGACCGAGAGCCTTTTGACTCTTCTAGCTTGATCGGGCTCCCCAGGAAGTTTCCCATCCTTTAGATAATCCACTATTGGATCCATCCAGCACGGTTGTCTATCCAAGGTATAAGCTTCCTTACCTGTCATTGTGCTAGGTAGGAGGATCACTTGAAGTGGGACTCCGTGGGGTAAGGTCTGCCCACCATATACAGCTATCTTGGCAAGTACGTCAGCTCGATGATTCAGTTGTCGAGGTATCTGCTCGATTTTGAATCCTTTAAATCTGCTCTTGAGTTGTTGAACCAATTTCAGGTAAGCGATCATATTATCCTCTTTTTCCTGATAATCCCTGGAGACTTGGTTGACCACGAGCAAAGAGTCGCTCTTAATATTCAGGTAATCAACCCCGAGCTCTATGGCTGGCCTTATTCCGGCTAGAAGGCTTCGTTCTCTGCCTCATTGTTCGTGACTTTAAATTCAAATCTAAAATAGTGGCAGCACTCAGTTCATTCTTGGTTGAGTAGAACTATGCCTGCTCCTCCCCTAGCTTGCCCGGAAGCTCCATTAGTGTAGAGGATCCACGACTTGCAACCCTCCGGCCAGCTGTCAGATTCTGGAATCCTCTCAGGGGCTACATCTGTTACAGTAAGGGTTGCTTGGCCTGAAGGTATTAAGAGCTCTGCTACAAAGTCTACTAGTGCCTGAGCTTTTATTGCGGTCCTAGGCTTGTACCTTAAATAACTGGGTAAGCTTCAGGTCCCATAAAACCAGTCTTCCGGAAACATCCAGCCTTTGTAAGAATTGACGGAGGGGTTGGTCCGTCACCACTGCTATTGAATGAGCATGGAAGTAGGAACGAAGCTTCTTTACCAAGGTCACCAAGGCACAATCGAGCTTCTCCAACAGGGTATAGTTATTTTCGGGCTTGGTTAGAGCGTGACTTACGTAGTAAATAGGTTGTTGGACTCTATTCCTGTATTCCTTGACCAAGGCCCTGCTTACGGCGGTTTCTAAAACGACCAAATAGATTTGAAGCACTTCTCCAAGACTTGGCTTAACCAGCAGTGGAGGGCTTGATAGGTATTTTTTCAAGGCTTGAAAAGCTTGTTCACTCTCCTGATCCCATTTCATGTTTCTTCCCTGCTTGATGGCTTTGAGGAATGGTACACACTTGTCAGTAGACCGAGAGATGAACCTATTGAGCGCTGCTACCTGTCCGGTCAAGGCTTGAACCTATTTAAGAGACATGGGGGATTCTTGATCCAGGATAGCCATGATCTTTTCCAGGTTAGTCTCTATGCCTCTCTCATGGACCATGAAACCCAGAAACTTCTCTGCCGTGACCCCAAAGGCGTATTTGGAAGGGTTCAACCTCATCTGGTTCTCCCTTAGGATCATTAAGGTTCTACGAAGGTCGCACATATGGCCTTCCGAGGTTAAAGACTTGGTGATCATGTCGTCGATATACACCTCCCTTGACCTCCCGATTTTAGGTTTGAACAACCGATTGACTAGCCGCTGATAAGTAGCTCCAGCGTTCTTGAGCTCGAAAGGCATCACCTTGTAGCAGTACAAACCTTGCGCTGTGATGAAACTGGTCTTTTCCTGGTCCGCAGGGTGCATCATAATTTGATTGTACCCTGAAAATGCATCCATAAAGCTCAGGAGCTTGTTTTTGGTAGAGGGAAGCTGTCCTTCGGGCATGCCCGGTTGAGGTCGGTGTAATCAACACACATGTGCCACTTTCCATTTGCCTATGTGAACATGACAACGTTGGCGATCCACTCGGGATAACGTGCTTCTCGAATGAAGCCCGTCCGGGTCAGTTTGTCCACCTTTTCCTGAACCGTAACATTTCTTTCGGTGTTAAAGTGGTGCCTTTTTTGTTTAATGGGTTTAAAGGTCGGATCCACTGCCAATCGATGAGCAGCTAATGTCATCGGGAACCCTGGCATCTCGGCATGACTCCAAGCAAAAATGTCGTTGAACTCTGTGAGGAGCCTGATCAAACCCTCTTTCACTCTCGGCTCAAGTGTGGCTCCGATTTTGATAACCTTTGAGGGATCGCGAACTCGGACATGAATCTCTTCTAACTTATCCACTGGATGGCCGCTGGCCCATTCCCTTCTCTGTTCCTCCATGTCGGGCATTATGAGGTCGTCTTCAGAGTGATCGATGGACCCTACATCTCCTAGGTTTAATACAGGGGTTTCCCTGTCTTGGATCGTTGTCACTTGGGCGAGTTATTTTGCTAGAGCCGCTGGGTTGGCCGACACAGCGTAACATCTCCTGGCTGCTTGCTGATCACCCCGAACTTCCCCCACCTTGTCTTCTACTGGGAACTTCAGAACGTTGTGGTAAATGGAAAGAACCCCTTTCAAGGATGATAAAAATGGCCTCCCTAATATTGCATTGTAGGCCGATGGGGTATCCACCACCACGAAGTCGGTCATGATATTCTGTTGGAGAGGTGTGGCTCCAATGATCACTGGTAGGATTTTTAATCCCACGGGTGTGATTGAGTCCCCAGTTAACCCATATAGCAGGGTAGTGCAGCTATTGTAACACCACTGTTTCAAGTTTAGTTTTTTCAAGGTATCTTTAAATAGGATGCCAACGCTGCTATCTGTGTCGACAAGCACACAGTGGACCATGCAGTTGGCAATCTGTACCGTGATCACCATGGGGTCATCATGAGGTTGCACGGTGTTGTAGACATCCGCTTCGATGAAAATGATATGTGACAGCTGGGAGGGGTGCGTCGGTCTCTGGTCGAACTTGAAGATATCTTCCCCTCCGTCAGTATGAGGGACTTTCCTCGCATGGTTTTTCCTGGAACTGTTAGAGGTGCCAGCCAGAGTAGGCCCCCCGCTGATGGTATGTATTATATGAATCTGTTGCATCAAGACCGCCTGCTCCCCCTTTCTTTTATCGGCATGCTTTCCGATCTCGGCTTGTACTCCCCTTCCAGTATGAATGTTCTCCCTGACTTGCTGTAAGAATTCCAACAGACATCCTCCTCTTATCAAAGCCTTGATCTGATTCCGCAGGTTGTAACACTCTGAAGTGTTGTGCCCCACGTCCTCGTGAAAGTCACAATATTTATAGTGATTTCTCTTATTGACCGGGGCTTTCATGGAAGCGGGCTTCTATAGCAAACCCTTGTCCCGAATGGCGAGATAGACTGTTTCACGGGATGTATTTAAGGGAGTGTAATGATCGTGCCCCCTCTCATCGTGAGCTATTGGGGCCACTGTTCTGGGAGGTGGTGAAGCTTGTGGAGGAGTTCGTTTTTCTGGATACCTTTCCGATCTGGGTAGAGAAAGGGGGAAGCGGTATGTTGATTTATTGGGGGGTTTGTTCTGGCTTTTCTAAGCCTGCTCGGGTCTGGGAGCTTCCTTCTTTTGTCGCTTTACGGCTCTCATGTCGTCATGTTCCATCTTGACCTTAAGCTGTTCATCGAACTCAATCTACTCTAGAGCCCGATCATAGGCTTCTTGGTAGGTTTCTGGAGGTCTATTGACAAAAGACCGGAAAATCTTTTCCGCCCATAGGTTTCTTCTGAAGTTGGCGAGGGTTTATTTCTCGATGAAGACCCTCATCTGGATGATTTCTTTATGGAAACGCTCGACATAAGCCAGGAGGGTTTCCCCTCTCTCCTGGATCACGTACTGTAGATGGATTGGGTCTTTCAATCGGGGCATTACTTTCTGGAATTGTGAGCAGAAATCGGTTGATAGCTTGATGAAGGAATCCACACTACCGGTAGGTAGTTTCCTAAACCAGGTTTTAGCGTAATCCGTGAGTGTAGTGGGGAACATTCGACACATAGCGGCCCTGGTCATGTTCTGGACCTCCATCTTTTGAACGAAGCTCTCTAAGTGGCTCAGGGGATCCTCAGTTCCGGAGAATCTGTCAGTTGGCATTTTGAACTTAGGCGAGAGTCCCGCCTCCCGGATTCTTCTGGTGAAGGGAGCATTCATTTCACTTAGAGAATCTTTCTTGTCCTCCTTGTACTTTCCCTTCTTCATCAATTGGACTTCCTTCGGAAGCTCTGCCAACTGGTTTTTTAGGCGTTTGCTTTCGGATTTCCTTGAGTTGATCTCAGTTTCCTCGTCATCAGACCCTTATGATGAACTGGCGACCTCTACCCGATTCCTTCCTCAGAGGGGGTCTGCTCGGTAGCTTTGCTGACTTTCTTCTTCCATACTTTGGGCTTCCCTCCTTGAAGTCGTTGGGTGGAGAAACTCTCCCCGCTCTCGGGGAAGGACGTCCGCCGAGGATTTGACTTGCCTGGGTTGTTAGCGTGGCAGCGCTTCGAGAACGGGGGGCATGAGCCCTAACCTATCCCAGATCAAGGTTGGGAGTCCCGTTCTATTATACGCTGGCTCCCGAGGGGTAGGTCCCAGGCTATCAAAGGCGGGTTGCCCAGCCCAGAGCCTATTTGACTCACCCTGATTGCAGAGGTTTGCATGCTGGATAGTAATACCCTTAGCTAGCAGTCGAAGGCTGACGTTTTCCATGAAGGCCACGCTTGTTGGTCGAGCTCGACCTGATTTTCCATAGGGGGATCCAGGGCCCGCACAGTGGCTGGCTGGTCTGGAACCTGGCTATGGAGCCCAGATTTTCTCCCTTTCTCTAGGACCTTTCTTGTCGACGCAGCAGAACGTTGTCCTGATGCGTCTGGTTGTCCTTGTGAGGAGCGGAGCCTCATGATTCCTGTAAAATAATAAACTTTTGAATATAAAGATGGTGGTGTGAGAGTTCCCCACAGTCGGCGTCAGAAAGTGTTATCCGAAAATTCACTCAGGGTGAGGAATTATAGCTAACACCCTCAAGACCACTACCACGGAAGTGGTGGTCGGGGTCGGTACCGTTAACACCTGACCTGTTTCGAGGTAAACGAGAGGCTGGATTGCAATAATACAAATGAGAGCTTTTATTATTGATTACTTGCTTCGATATGCAAACCACTCTCTCATATGCTCACAGTCTCTCTAGGATCTAGGAAGGTAGAAACTTTGTGCTTGTCTAATAGTGGAAACAACGGCGGCCGTGTTCTGAATACATAATTTAGGTCTTCCTCTCTTCTTTTCTTTTCTGTCGTTCTCCTTCTATTTTTCATCTATTTCTACTTCTCTTTTTTCCTCTCTCTCCCCTTATGTGTCATGCTTGGCCCTATTTATATCTGGTCCAAGTAGGTTTGAATTCGCTGATATCCCGCCACGATCCTACGAATCTGTTTCCTCTTTATCGGACGTGATCCTTTATTTAAAAGTTGTTGACCCCGAGTAAATAGCAGAAACGATGATATTGTTAACAAAATTGAGTTTGTTTCCTTTAAGGAATCAGACTGTTGACTCACACGTATACGGAATTAATGTTGGTTATCACATAGATATGATCTTGTATGTTATCGCGGCATGATTTTTCATGGAGGTCACCGAGCTAGCTTCATGTCTTCTCATAGAGCGAGGTAGATCCATGCTTTGACTTTGTTCTTAGAAGCTTGTGATGGATTTTCCCTGACCCTTGGGAGCTTAAGGTGTCCCTATAGACATTCCTGGGAATTAGCGGGGGTAGTGTAGATTTAGGCATGATTCCTCTTTCATGCCCAGCAGGGACAGCGGGCTTCTGGAGAGGTTGGTGGGCTTCTGTCTAAGACTACTGTTATGTTTGTCCTCTGAAAGTCTTAACCCGGAGGGGGTCTACTTTGCTTGTCGGGCTTCTTTCGAATGTTTCTCGAGCTTGGAGACCCCCCATGGCTTTCACGGGGTGGTTGAGGAGCTCGATCTCAGGAACCGAGGTTTCCCGATAGGTGGTCTGGAGAAGCCCGGGTTCCAGTGTTCATGTAGGGGCTCACCCTGGTAGCACCTAGCTTGCTTTCTGATAGTTTTGAAGCCCGACCGACCTTCCCTGCTCCTGTGGGGTAGCTTTATGGTCTACCCGGGTTTCATGAACATCGATTATGGGCTTTGACTTGTGGTGGGAAAGTAGAAAATTTCTCTTTGACCCCTGGCCAAATTTTATTATTTACAATATTATTTGTAAACACTCTTAAATTATTATCACAACCAATTTATTAAAAAAATATACTACTTTTGGAATCAAATTCTCTTTTGATAATGATTCAATTTACTTTTGAAAATATCTCGAATGTATGAGCCTTATGAAAGGGAATATACATAACCGAATTATATATGCAGTCAATAGATTTTCAATCTGGAATTCTCTTATTTATATGACTATTTTTAGAAAAAAAAACTTATTGATATCTTCAATCATCTTTAAAAAAAAAAACTTGTTGATATCTACAACTATCGTTTAAAAATAAAAAATATAGGTTTTGTTTATTGATATAGTTCATAACTATACATAAAAGAAAGATAAAAACAATATGATAATTATGTGATGATGAGAAATTTAGATGTTTGAAATAAAATTAGGGTTTATCAACGGTTTTTTATATAAGATAAGTTTTCTTTTTTAATAAAGAATTTTGAAGATATGAGTGCAATTAATGAGTATATATAGTTTTTGGTTTATTTTTATTTAAAGTAATTTTTCTTTATTTGTAAATTTCTATTGGGATATTTTTATAATTAATTTTTTTAATAAAACATGTGTACTAATAAATTATGGGTGTCAATATCGGCACATATAAATTAAATAAGATATTATTTAAAAAGGTAAAACCGAATAAACTGTGGTTTTTAGAAAAATGACCTTTTAAGTGTTTATAAAAACAATAACCTTTTCTCTGGAGCTCTAAACAAAGATTTTGTAAAATCAAGAGAAGCTGGACATCAATACATTTCTAACGGTATATAACGGTATACTATAGGAAGATGATTGGTACCGTTTGGATAGGTTTTGAAGCATCTGATTTGGACGATGAAAGAGGAGAACATGTGCATCATGTGCATCATGTGCTTCAACGATTCATATTGAACCCCTAAACATGGAAGGTGATCTGGTGATGGCACACGCCATTTAAACTATGAGGAGATATATTTATATAAAATTATATATATATTAAGTATTACATGAATTTAGAGTTTTTTTAAAAGGGATTTGAACCCACAATCTCATGATATAAACATGGGAGATTTAACTACAATCTCATGATATAAACGTGGAAGATTTAACACCAGACGGTCCAAACCAATCGCATATCCTCGTCATATATAAATAAATATATGATACTGATAAGATTGTATGTAATATTATTGCATTTGATATATAGGAATATAGGTTATATTAATGGGATGCTTTTACGCCCCTAGTAAGGAATGTGGGTCGGGTTAAATAATGTTGACGTATGGGCTTTTTTCTATAAGAAAGTTTAAAGGTGAGGACTAGGGATGGCAATTTGACCTGCACCCGCGGGCACCCGTTCGAACCCGACCCTGTAGGGTCGGGTGTGGATGGTGAATTTACAACTCACAGACCCATAAACCCGTTTAATGAAAAACCTGGTGGGTTTACAGGTGGGTGCGGGTTGGAAAAAAATAACCCGCGGGTTGGACCCCCGAACCCATATAAATAAAATACTTATATATAAATATACATAGACATTTGAATTATTTTTGGTCGTTTTATTTTTATGGTTATTATTATTTTGTAATGTATCAAGTAGGGAATTAGAAATGGAAATTTAATTCAATTAAGTATCAAATTGGTGATGACATATGAAAATTTATAAATAACAAATCGTGGGTTCGCGGGTTCATAGGTTGCGGGTTTGTGAGTATTTCGTGGGTGAAACATCCACCCGTGAACCCACCTTGTTTCGCGGGTTCACTGGTGAGAGTATGGGTGCAGCAATAACCCACGGATTCAATCCCGCCCACGAACCCACTTACCTACTCGGGTTCGAGGGCTGGCGTGGGTGAGGAAAATTTTTGTGGGTGAGGGTTTGAATTTTACAAACCCACCCGAACCCGACCTGCTGACATCTCTAGTGAGGACATGCTTTTGCTTCCATTGCAAGTAAACTGTTTTCAATATGTTTTTATCGATCCAGTTAACGCTACTTTTAAGAAACTCCTCCTAACTAAATTATTAAATTATCATTCTCCAAGTTTTACCCGACAAAAGTTAATAGGGATGATAAAATTACCCACGGGGATGGGGTCCCGTGGGGACCTGTACTTTAAGGGCCTGATGGATAGTCTAACCCGTAATGGGTATGAGGTGGAAATAGGGATGGCAATGGGGCGGGTTCGGGGCGGGGTGACCTTCCTAACACCCCATCCCATTTATTTTTTGAAAACCCATCCCCTCATAGACCCCCACCTTAGATGGAGCGGGTTGGGACGGGGCGAGTTACAACGGGGAGTGATTTCCCCATCCCCACCCATTTACCCCATTTATAATTTTTTTTATTAAAATTACAAATATATAACCATTGAATATGAAAAAATATATAAAGTAGTAAATAATTCGATGAAACTATTAAAAAAACATCTAGTAAACATAATTCTCATAAGTAAATTCTATCATTCTCAAACATAAACATAAAGTATGAAGTCAAAATGTTCGAAAATCATAACGTTATCATCTAATAGTTGCATCTATTTCTCTTGTTCTCTTTTCGTAATATCAACTTCATCTGGCATCTCCTCAAGATGTTGACACCCACTCACATGGTTTCTGCACCATTCCGAACCAACAAAAAAAATTGTATTCAATCTGATTTGAATATCAATAACTTAATTTGATTTAATATGTATGATTTATTTTACCTCATTAAAATCTGGTTCTCCAAGACATGTGGAACGCTCAGTTATAGTAGAAGAAAATGAAGCTAATCATAAGATAAAAAACTTATTGTATTTGAGGTTGAAATTTGAATGGTGAACTTTGAGTTGTTTGTGGAATAAAGACTTAGAGTTTCAATTAGCGGCTAGGGTTTTTTTTAATTGTTTTTTGTATTGTCACTTTATGTTAAATAACGGCAAATAGATGTAAAGTTAGGGTTAATGTATTTATATATATTTCCTTTTTTAAATATATTTATTTTCTTTGAAACTACGTAATTTAACTAAATATTATTTTTAACGGGGCGGGGCGGGGCGGGGTGGGGAGTATAAAACCCATCCTCACCCCATATCCATTGCGGATTAGACTATCTATCCCCATCCCCACCTCATCTCCACTAAATTGAAACTCGTCCCTACCCTAAAAGTGTGGGTCCCCACGGGTAATTTTGTAATCCCTAGGTGGGAATGAGTTTTATACTCCCCACCCCGTCCCGTTTAAAATAATATTTAACTAAACTAAGAAATTTCAAAGAAAAAACATATATCTAAAAAAAGGAAATATATCTAAATACATTAACCCTAATTTTACATCTGGTTGCCATAATGTAACATAAAGTGACAATACAAAATACTATTAAAAAAACCCTAGCTGCTAACTGTGACTCTAAGTCTTTATTCTTCAAACAACTCAAAGTTCACCATTCAAGATTCAACCTCAAATACAGTAAGTTTTTTATCTTATGATTAGCTTCATGTTCTTTTACTACAACTGAGTGTTCCATATGTCTTGAAGAACCAGATTTTAATGAGGTAAAATAAATCATGCATATTATATCAAATTAAGTTATTGATATTCAAATCAGATTGAATACAATTTTTTTTGTTGGTTCGGAATATTGCAGGAACCATGTGAGTGGGTATCAATATCTTGAGGAGATTCCAAATGAAGTTGATATTACGAAGAGAGAACAAGAGAAATAGATGTAATTATTAGATGATTAACATTACGAATTTTGAATATTTGATTTTATACTTTATGTTTAATGATTGAATTTAATTATGAGAATTATGTTTACGAGATGTTTTTTAATAGTTTCATCGAATTATTTACTACTTTATATATTTTATCAAATTCAAAAATGATTATATATTTATAATTTTAATAAATAATAAAATTATAAATTGTGTAAATGGGTGGGGATGGGAAAAACGCTCTCTGTTGTACCTTGCCCCACCCCAACCCGCTCCATCTAAGGTGGGGGTTTATAAAGGGATGGGTTTTCAAAAAATAAATAGAATGGGGTGGGGTGTGGGGAAGGCTACCCAGCACCGAACCCGCTCAATTGCCTTCCCTAAAACTTAACAGCCTCTTTAGCATTCCAAGATCTCAATGAATAAAGTCAACCGCACATAGAGATGACAGTATTCCCCGTGGGGGTTCGGAGCGGGGATAAGGATAATATTCGGGGATGGGGACAGGGATAGGGATAGAGTTTTGTACCCGAAGGTGAAGCGGGGCAAGGACGGGGGAAGGACTCCTCGCCCCATCCCCACCCCGATATATATATACATATATATATATATATATATATATATTAATATATAATATTCAGATTTTTAATATCATTTAAAAAAAATTAATATATTTTTTTAAAATTGGTTTATTTTATAGAATCTTTGATTTTGAAATAAATAAGAATTTCTATTTTTTTTCTTTGTTTTAAGTTGTAATTTTAAATATATTATTATATTAGATGGGGAATGAGACGAGTATGGGGAAGGTTCCTCCAACGGGGAATCCCCGCCCCTGCCCCCGCTTCTCTTAATGCGGGGATGTGGACGGGGATGGGGATGGTTTTAGGGGCGGGGATGGGGATGGAAAAGCATTCCCCGATCCCGACTTGCCCTGTTGCCATCCCTAACCGCACACTCTTTTTTAAGACTTTTCCCAAAGTTTAATAAATATAGTTTTTTTTAATAATATACATAGTTTAATGTTTTTTTTTAAAAAAATAGTTATTTGTTTTATTGACATTCTTATATTGAAAAAAAATCAAATTTCATTGAAAACGAAATTAAGTTTTCATTGCAACAGAAACTTAATTCATAATTCATGTATGGTGTCTGAGTAATTTAATTCCTATAATTTTTCAAAAAAATTGTATCACAACTTATGGATTAAGTTCTCTTTCTCTAATTAATACTTTCAATAAATTAATGTTCTTTAAAAAAAGAAACTATAAATAAACATTCTCGAAGGGTGTATTTCTATCATCAATGAAGAAATAAAAATAAAAGTGAAATGCATAAATTTGACAATCAATATCCCAAATTTAGGTGGTGTATTGGATTGACATTTTAATAGACAATTTAGAAAAGTAAAAGTCCGGTGGAATTGGATTGAAACTTTTAATAAGTTAGACAAGTCTGGTGGTATTCGATTATGACTTTTAAGATTTTTTTTAAAAGTCCATAATATCTTGTGGTATTAGATCCAGACTTTCAAGAGGCAACAAATTTTCTGGTGGTATTGAATTGAGATCAAGATTTGTAGGATTTCATGACAAAATGGATTTTCTAGACTTTTTAGTGATAAACATAAATAGCTTGGCTCCAAAATTGTCTTGCCCCCTCCTATCGGACTTTTCACTCTTGCTTAAGACTTTTTAGAAAATAACAACAATGTTGTGAAGAAACCTTAACAACATAACAGATTCAAGTAATGATTATATTGTATCTTGTACAACCTATAATCTTGAACTTGGTTGTCGTAAACAATCCAAGAGGCTCCTATATGTCAATACGGTTACATGGTTAATGATTACATGTGAAATACTCAATAATAAGAATGTAATAATGTATTTGACAATCTTTTCATATTAATAAAATGATTTCTAATTTAATAAATCTTATAGCATTTATAGTTTAATTATTATAATTGTCAAAAGTAAATAATCATAAGGTCAAAAGACTATGAAAAAAAAGAAGAATTGTTAGTACATCTGGATATGTATGAGGTAGACACAATTCTTTAGTTAGTCTTAAACAATATTCACAACTTAAGAGAAATGTTGGGTGCATTTATCTTGTTAAAGTTATAGATTCTTTTGCCAGCATTTAAGTGGGATCAAATGTGTTATGATGTGTCTAAAATCATCAAAGTGAGGTGTCTTTGGACAAAAGAATCTAATGCACTAGGTGCATTGAATAGGATCACAGTGAAATACCTTATCCAGAACCGTCAATGGATAAAAGTTTTCACTTTAGGACAATCAGAGAGTCTATCTCAATCCTGAGATAAATGATGGACTTATGGTTACAAGTGTTATCATTTGTGTTATCAATGAGTACGATTATATAACATAGTCTATTCTCGATAGTTTGGTGGTATTCATTTGTTAATCGATAGAGGACTTTATTTATGGATATAGACATCGTGACTCCATTTATTAAATGTGAGTAGAATATCATCATATGGATATTTTGAGGTATTAAATATTAAATCTTAACGTTAAGTTTTCAATAGTGTCTATTGAAATATGGCTTCTGGACAAGTCAAAATATCCAAGTTCAATATGTGGTCATATGAGTAAATATGGTAATTAGGAGAGCTATATGCGGTCTATGAACTCTTAGCGATTACCGGTATTCTTCATGAGGATACACTATCTCCATTAAGATTGTCTAGGGTACGAATGAGGAACATTAACTTATTCTATCTTTATTTAAGAGTTCAATTTTAGTTCTTTAGTGGAATGAACTAATATTAATATATCGGACCTAAGTGAATCAGTTATTGATTGTGATTATGTTATGTCTCTTGATGCTTAAATTTAGATAGCTCACCAATATCTTCAATTCACACGAACTTGCATGGATCACTTGATAATTCTACCGGACCAATTTCTGGATCCATCTAGAATTGATTTTGGATTTCGAAATCCAAAGTGTTGGAGAGGTGAGGTCATGTGTGATCAAGACACGCGAAAACTCTTCAAAATATATGGATTGGACAGCCAAGGATGTGGGAATCCTTGGGCGGCCCTAATGGGGTGCGATTAGCATTCCATTAATACATTAAGAATATAATTTGCACGTTTTAATTAAATGAGTTGTTTAATTATATTAATGTATTAATTTAAGACATTTGGACTTGTTTATTTTTTAGTAAGATTGGATCTAGTTCACATGTGAATTTTTTATTAAAGTCACATGTGGACTTTTTATTAAAGTCCAATGGATTTAATAAAATGGAAAAAACAATATTTTATCCATATATATGGCTTGGGCGGCAAGGCTTAAATAAATGGCTATATATATATATATTATTTAATTAAATAGAAATTAATTATTTAATTATTTAATTAAAAGTTAAAATCTTTTTCTTAGTAGGAGAAAGTCTCTTAGTGTCATACTATTGTTGGTAGTATGATAAGTATCAAATATTTTATTTTATTTATCTAGTCAAATTAGGAAGTATTTGATAAAGTCACAATTTAATTTTCATTCAATAATTAGTTATTTGATAAATACACTAATGAGTTGAAATATGAGTCCACCAAGTAAATCCTCCTAGAGAGAGGATTCTTACCCACAAAGTAAATTCTTCTTAGGAGAGGATTTGGCCACTTATATATATGGCCTTGAAGATTTCGGCCAAGGCTAATAGAAATCATAGAGAGATTTCGGGCAAGGCTTGGTGGAGACTTGTGATATTTTTTTTTTATTTGCTTATTATAGTTTTTTTTTTTAAAAAAAAACTTTATCTAACCCATTGTGTGTAGAATTCGGCTAAACGTTGAGAAAATAGGGAACATTTTTATTTTCGATAGTGCACTAGTATCCTTTACATCAAAGGGTTTTGTGTACAAAAATTGAATGAGGTTTACACGAGTTTCAATCAAATAGATTGATAATTCACTAAATCAGTGGATGAATGATAATAACTTAATATTCGGCCATTTTAAAAATAAGGATGACTCTGATACCACTGTTAGCATTATATGCAAATAAATATATAACTCATATTAAATACATAAGCATGAAATCGTACATGAATTTCCTAAATCCATTGAATAGTGTAAGAAACCCAACGTGAAAGTAAAACAAAGAAAATAATGAAAACAATAGAGAGTCTTCTACTCTCTAATCACCATTCTCAGATTGCCTAATCGGGAGACAATTCTGTAATACGTTACATGAGTGAGAGTAGGGACCCCCTATATATAGTTTAACTTCATAGTATCCTAACCTATAAATGATTCTCAACCCTAATAGAATAACTAGTCCTAAAAGGAACACTAGACCCACATATATACAATAGCTCATACTATATCCTACATATATTTAATATAAATTAAGGTGCACCTAGCCCAACAATATTGATCATAATCAAACGAGTTTTATCCGGTCAACTCTCACTTACTTAAACATTCCAATCAATTCGGTTTTCATAAACATAAAATATAATGTCATATGTTGCTCACAATTTTATAAAATTCTTATACACTTTTCACCGTCTAACCATATTGAATGGTAGTAACTTTTTATAATGTTAACATTCACAACAAATGATATATATGTTAGACGATCAAATGTTGGTCCATTAATGAATGGAAGAGCTAAAATTCTAGAAAGTTGGCATAAATTTTTTGAGATTATCGAAATTGACTGTAACAATCAACGATGGCTGGTTATTGAAAGAGTTGAATTGTTTCAAATAATTCTTTCAACGTTGAATGATTAATTATATCCTTCTTCACCGGTTATCGAGATTCAAAGAAAGAAAAACAAATTTTAAATTAATTGACAGTGGAATTGTCTATTATTTTGTAAATGAAATCGATCTCAACTTGCATGAAAAGCCAACAATTAAATAAAAATATGGATAATACTTATTATGTGCTGAGCAGTTAAAATTCTGATTTTTGATTGGTTGAAAAAATTAATATCAATCCTATAAATTTAATAATATTTTTTTTACCGATTAAAATCTTCGATCGGTATTTTGATGCTGACCTCAGCATCTAAGTATTGTCTATAAAATATTAAGATTTTTGAAATAAAAATCTGACAAATAACTGCCACAAATAAAAAACAGTAAGCTGACCTTAATCATTATCTCTGTTCCAAAGCATTGATTGGAAGAGACTTTTTAAAAATTATATGATTTATAAGTTGAATAAAATAGAAGACAAAGCACGTGCACTGCTTGTGCGCATCAATGATTGAAGCTTACATTGGTTCCACAAAGAAGGCTTTGTATACATTTTATTATGTAAACCGACACTCAAAAGAATCTTTCAATTTTAGAGCAACTTGAAATTGAATGATTTGCTTTTCTCTTTTTTCTATATAAATATAAATATAAATAAGACTTAACGTTATGAATGCCTTTTGAATTAATCACGAATTGCTCTTATAATCTATGAATTCTTAAAATGATCACTAAACCCTCTGAATTTTCATTTTCTTTACGGTTGAAGTCCAAAGCCTAATATCGTCCATTTTTATGTTATGACATATTATAATGTGCTCCCCTGATTATATAGATAATTGCATAAAACCAGAAACTATATAATAATATGTCCTAAATGCTCCTCTGACCAAATTTAATTTTTTTTTTTGAAATAATGGTTAAATAATAATAAAATTATGAATTTAATCTTCTGAATAATTAAATGATCTTTTTTTTTATTTAAATATCCCTAAATATTTAATAGTAATAATAATAATAATAATAATAATAATCATAATAATAATAATAATAATAATAATAAATAAAATAAAAATAATAGAAATAATAACAAATAATATTAAAAATAAAATAAAATAATAATAATAGTAGTATAATGGTAGTAGTAGTAGTAATATTAATAATAACGTTAATTAAATAATAAAAATAATAAATATTTGAAAGTCATGGATATTAATTCATAATTATTTCAATTCCATCTCATTAGTCAGTACGTGTGTTTTGGGATTGTAGTTTATAACGTAACACGTGAAGGAGGTTCATGACATATTTTAATAACCAATTTATTCAAAACATTGAAGTTTCTAGATTCGAAGAGATCTGATTTTTTTTAAAAAAAATAAAACAAGAAAAAATTAAAATTATATTTCCAAATTTTCATATTGGATATCCACCATCCATTAATAACCATGACTTTCAAATAATTTAAATTTCTAAATAATTAAATTATCCTTAAATATTTAATAATAATAATAATAATAATAATAATAATAGTAAATTAATTAAATAATAATAATAATAATAGTAAATTAATTAAATAATAATATTAATATTAATAATAATAAAATATTTAAAAATCATGGTTATTAATGGATGGTGGAGATCCAATCTGAAAATTTGGAAATATAATTTTAATTTTTTCTTGTTTTATTTTTTTAAAAAAATTCAGATATCTTCGAATCTAGAAACTTCAATATTTGAATAATTTGGTTATTAAAATATGTCATGAATTTTCGTAATATGTGTTACGTTATAAACTACAACTCCAAAACACACGTAATAACTAATGGGATGGAATTAGAATACTTATGACTTAATAACCATGACTTTCACATATTTATTCTTCTTCTTCTTCTTCTTCTTCTTCTTCTTCTTTATTTATTTATTTATTTATTTATTATTATTATTATTATTATTATTATTATTATATCGTTATTATTATTACTATTACCACTACCACTATTATTATTATTATTATTATTATTATTATTATTATTATTATTATTATTATTTATTATTATTACTATTATTTTTATTTATTTTATTTGATTATTATTATTATTATTATTACTATTAAATATTTAGGGATATTTAAATAAAAAAGATCATTTAATTATTCAGAAGATTAAATTCAGAATTTTATTATTATTTAACCATTATTTCAATTTTTTTTTAAAATTAATTTTTAAAATTTGGTCAAAAAGGTATTTAAGACATATTATTATATAGTTTCTGGTTTTATGTAATTATCTATATAATAAGGGGAACATATTGTAATATGACATAACAGAAAAGTGGATGACATTAGACTTTGTATCTCTACTGTAAAGAAAATGAGAGTTCAAGGGATTTAGTGACCATTTTAAGAATTTAGGGGGCATATCAGCAGTTCGCGATTAATTAAGGGGGTATGCATACCATTAAGTTTATAAATAAAGTCGATTATCTGTTTTATCCCTATATTTTTTTATAGGTTTATCATATTTTTCAATTATATTTTAATATTTTTAAAATTTTTAAAATTTATAGTTCTTAAATTTTTATAAATACATCTATTTGATCTATCTTATAAAAATATTTAATAGTGAAAGAACAAATACATGATTTTACACTTTACATAATTTAATTGCAAGAAGTCAAAATATAATTTTAACTTTTAACCTTCTAGAATTTACGTTGACTTGTCATTTGATAAAATTGTAATAGCTTATCAAATTTAAACTTTGTTTTTCTTACAAAAAAAAAAAACAAAAAAAAAAAACAAAACTTAAAGTAAAAGGATATACAACAAAAGTTAAAACAAGAATAAAATAAAAAGGAAAATGAAGGTATCGGTCTGCTAACGTTTGGTTAGAGATTTTGAGAACTTAGTTGGTAAGCATTATATAAAGAAATTAATTAAATCTCGTATTGTATATATAAGTATACATAGTTAAATATATGAAAACACAACAGAAACTATCTAATTCGTAGAGTTTTTAACCTGAAAAGAATAATAAAAATAAAACAATGAAAATAATAAAAAGTCTTCTACTCTCTTCTCATCTTTCTCAGATTGCCTAATGGGGAGATAATTCTGTAACACATTATATGAGTGAGAGTAGGGACCATATATATATATAATATAACTTCCTAGAATTCTAACCCATAATGGATTCTCAAAACCATAACAGGATGGCTAGACCTAATAGGAATACTAGACTCACACATATACAATAGCTCATACCATATCTTACATATATTTTGTTGGTAAATTACGTCCAAGTGGTAAAAGAGTCTGGTAATTAATTGAATTAATTGACCAAATAAGATACAACATGATAAGTTTATTTTTGAATTAAAGAGATAATTCAAATTAAATTCAAACTCATCAGTTAAATGATAGATAGAAATAAAAAGATATTAAATTTAAATAGTGATTTAAATTTAAAATGTATCTCATCTGATAGAGTTCTGGACTCTATAAATTGCAAAGAGTGCTATTCATTTAATTCATTCAATTCATAGCGTACTTTTACAGAAAAAAAAAGCACAGAGTGCTTTTATTAGTTTATATTTTTGTTGGTCTTCTCCGAGTTACAGCAAATAGCACGGTGAATCGAATGTATTTTCCTTGTTATCATATACCGATCGTATGTAACAATCCTGGTATCCATTCCGCTGCGATGATCTTTGATATCCAACATTAGTACCAGAGCAGTCTTATGGGATTGTTCGTACGTTTAATTTTATGTATATTATTTATTTTATGTATATTTAATATACATGTATTATCTGACTTCTACTCTGCAATTGTTATTGGGTTCATATGTGGACTGATCTTCTAAAAATATATATATTTTGAAAAAAAATTGGCCATATTTTTTTGATAATCTGGGTTATTTTGATGAAGCATCGATTTTGTTTCTTTTACACACACTGTATTGATATTTGTAAGAAGTGTTATGCATAGTATCTCAGTTTTATATATATATAAACAATTGTCACAAGGTTTTTAGCATTAATTGTTTTTTTGTTTTCGTACACCGTGCAACATATATATATATATATGCTATTTAATAATAAAAAAAAGGATTGTAAAAGATTACAAATATACATGACAATTAATGAGAATTGTGTGAATATATATGTTTGCAAACTGAGTGCAACGTATATATGTTATATTTGTCCAAATATGCACGATATAAGGGATGTGTGTAGAAATTTTATTTGGGATATGTGTCCAAATTTTTTTTAAAGAAAAAATCTGTACGCAGAAGTTTTTTTTACTTGCCAGAATCACTTTTAAAAAAAATATATGTGTGTATTTTTCTTTCGAATGGCGTGTATTTTTTCTTAAAGAAGAGAATTGTACGCAAAATGATCAAATGCAGCTACACATTTAAAAAAAAAAATTTGCAACCTTCTTTTTTAGTGAGATGTGTATAATGCACGCATTTTTTTAAAAAAGAAATATTAATATTTTTATGCACACAGTACACGAAGATGACACAGCTAGAATACCAGATTATAATATATATATATATATATATAAACAATTGTCACAATGTTTTTAACATTAATTGTTTTTTTGTTTTCGTACACTGTGCAACATATATATATACTATTTAATAAAAAAAAAGGACTGTAAAAGATTACAAATATACATGACAATTAATGAGAATTGTGTGAATATATATGTTTGCAAACTGAGTGCAACGTATATATGTTATATTTGTCCAAATATGCACGATATAGGGGATGTGCGTAGAAATTTTATTTGGGATATGTGTCCAAATTTTATTTTAAGAAAAAATCTGTACGCAGAAGTTTTTTTTACTTGCCAGAATCACTTTTTTTAAAATTATCTGTGCGTATTTCTCTTTTGAATGGCGTGTATTTTTTCTTAAAGAAGAGAATTGTACGCAAAATGATCAAATGCAGCTACACATTTAAAAAAAAAAAATTGCAGCCTTCTTTTTTAGTGAGATGTGTATAATGCACGCATTTTTTTAAAAATGAAATATTAATATTTTTACGCACACAGTACACGAAGATGACACAGCTAGAATACCAGATTATAATATATATATATATTTCGTGTAGATGGAAATTGATCAGTTTTATTTCACTGAGGAAAATCAAGAAAAAACTTATTTTGTAGAGAAGTTAGGAGAGTTCAAAATGGATTCTGAAATTTTTCTTCATGAAAATATTATGGTTTTTATGAGAAGAGCGGATACGTTATGGTCATTTCAAAATATTACTTCCTTTGATTATTGGATCCCAATTGCGAAAATATTGCTGAGAGCTCTCCCACAAGAGCTGCAATACATAGAACATATTATTCTCAATAACATTAATAAAGCAATATTGTTTTGCTTAATGATGTTATTGATGGGAAATAAATAACAGAGGAACGCCGTGTTATGATGAACATGAGGCGTACTGTAGCTTTGAGCATGTTTCCAAACCTTCGTAGCGCAAAACACATGGGTCATTGCGCACGCGAAAAGGGGTCCATGGTTTGGAAAAGTGGCAGTTGCAAGGGTTAAGATGTCAGAGAAATTATGTATTCGGAGTGATAGTAATTTCTACAATATGCATGATAGAACTAAGTTCAAAGTTTCATATTTCAAGAATAGTTATTAGATTTACATTATAAACTTTTTATTGTTTATTTATGTTTAAATAATTTTTTCGTTTGAACTTATTGAATCATGCTTGATTGTTATTGATTATAATAATACTTGTTTAGTGATAGTTCTATGAATTGTTAGAACTATTATAATTGCACAAAATACACTAATACTCTATGCTAGTTTTAATATTGGAATTAGATGATGATTAAAAGTCTTGACTGATTTTCGAATCTATTCCTATATAGTACTCTATTATATTTCTTAGTATACATGTTTGATGCAATAATAAGTGTGAATTTTAAATATGCTAGCACTAAAGAAAATTAATCCTTTTGTCTAAATTACAGAATATGTCTTCTGCTACCAAAAATATTGTGGCCGAATTAAGCAAATGAGAGAAACTGAACGGTGAAAATTATGATATTTGGCACCGCAAGGTTCAGTACATCCTTACTGAGCAAAAGGCTCTTGAAACAATAACCAACACCATGGTTGAACCTGCAGCAGGAACTACTGCTCAACACAGAAGGGACATAAAGGCTTACTAAGCCTAGAAGAGGAAAAACATCGTAGCTCGTATAACGTTGTTGAGCAGTATGGCTGATGACCTTATGTGTGAGTTTGAGGAGTATAAAACTGCTCAAGCAATGTGGATTGCTCTGAAAGACAAGTTTGGTGGTACATCAACCACTAAGCTTAGGAGGCTCACAATCAAGTTCGACACATATAGGAAATGCCAAAATCATACGATGAGGCAGCACCTAAGAGATGTCAAACATGATGCGCGAATTGAAAAAACTCCAAGCATGTCCTGATTGAAGAGCAATAGGTTCAAGATGGTATCCGATCTCTCCCTAATAGTTGGGAACACATGAAGATCAATATGACACATAATGATAGCATCAAAACTTTTGATGATATCTCGCACCATCTGGAACTAGAAGCTGAGCGCCTAGAGGCTGCTAAGGCTTCTGGATAGCTTTATATGGCGACACCAGACTCGTGTAAGGCTTCAGGCCCAAACCGCAATGGAGGAAAGAAACCTTTCCAAAAGGGAAAAGGTCTTGGTGTCAACAATAAGAAAGCTGGGGTCGAAAAACAGAAGAGAGACAATTGTACTGGAGTTAAGAAGGATAAGGCTAAGGCAACTTGCTACAACTGTGGCAAACTGGGTCACTTCGCTCGTGAGTGCACTGAGCTAAAAATGGTAAAACCCAATTCCATAAATAAATATGCTTATGTTTCTAGCACTGTTTTACTGACTGAATCTCGTCCTCTGTGGACTGTAGACTCAGGAGCAACATGCTATGTAGCTAGAGACCGATGAGCATTTGTGGAATATCGTAGGATCCCATAGGGAACGAAGTGGATATAAGTGGGAAACAACTCAAGAGTGGAAGTCAAGGGTATATGCACGTGCAAACTAGAGTTTCGCAATGACAAAACCCTCTATCACCATGATATGTTGTATGCACCAGAGATTCGTCAAAACTTAGTCTCTATTATTAGTCTTCTTAGCCTAGATTATGCTTTAAATTTCTATGGGAATAATTTGAACATTTATGTGAATTCTATTCAAATTGGTACTAGTTATTTGTTAAATGGTTTTATGGTTTTGGATACTGGTTTTAATAGTATTAATAATGATAGTAGTTTTTCCTTGATATCTGCTTATGATAATATTGATGTTTATACTTGGCTTGCTAGACTAGGCCATATTTGGAAAGATAGAATGAGCAGATTGGCCAAAGAAGGTATATTGGCCTCACTCACTAGAATAGAGATGTCTATTTGTGAGAATTGTCTAGTAGGAAAAACTACAAAAAAACCATTTGGTAAAGAAACTGGAGCTGAAATTCCATTGCAATTGGTTCATTCAGACATCTATGGTCCAATAAATGTAAGAGCGAGGCAAAGAGCTTCCTATTTCATTACATTCATAGATGATTACACATGTTTCGGTCATGTCTATTTGATTTCTCATAAATTCGAAGCATTGGATTGCTTCAAAATATTTATGAATTTTGTTGAAAATCAATTAGATAAGAAAATAAAAGTTTTGAGAACTAGCCGAGGACGTGAATATCTTTCCAATCAATTCAGGGAATTGTGTAATGAGAAAGGCATAGAAAGGCAATTGACTATTCCTTACACTCCGCAACAAAATGGTGTAGTGGAAAGAAGGAATAGAACATTATTGAAAATGGTTAGGTCTATGATGGAGCAAGCAAATCTACCAGTATCATACTGGGGAGATGATTTACTGACTGCAGCCTATATACTTAATCATGTGCCTTCAAAATCAGTCACCTCCACCCCATATGAGTTATGGACAAGTAGAAAACCTGTTTTAACAAACCTGAGACCCTGGGAGTGTGCGGGTTATGCTCATGATTTATCCAGTCAATATGGAAAGCTGGGTGTGAGAGGAAAACAGTGTATCTTTATTAGATACTCTGAGCATTCCAAAGGATATACACTGATAGGTGAGAATTCTGATGGAAGTGTGATTGAATTGGAATCACGAGATGTCAATTTCTTGGAAAATGAATTTCCAAACAGAGGTAAGGTTGATAAAGATGTTTGATTCTTTGAATTGGATGATCTTAACGAAGATGTAAATCTAAACACTCCAATTGAGGTAGATACAAATTCACTTGGGACTTCTGTCCCTAGTGGGAGTAACACAGCTGTTGAACCAACTTCTATAGATTTGCAATCTCAAAAGAGTAACCGAAGAGCTATCCCACGTCGTCGTTTTGAGATTGAGGGGGGAACATTTATGGTTGCTTCACATGGCAGTGATGAACCTAAAAATGCAAATGAAGCTCTCACCTCACCTTCTAAGAAATTTTGGATGAAAGGCATGGAAGAAGAGATGGGGTCAGTGAAAAATAACCATGTTTGGGACTTGGTTGATTTACCATCAGATTGTCGAGCCATTGAAAACAAATGGGTTCTTCGTATCGAATGAAAGACGGATGGTATGATTGAGAGGTACAAGGTGTGTCTAGTCGTAAAAGGATATACTCAACAAGAGGGTATAGACTATGAAGAAACCTTTTATTCTGTAGTAAGGTTTGCTTCGATACACCTTATTATGGCAGTCGTCGCACATATGGACCTAGAATTACATCAAATGGATGTAAAGCCAGCATTTCTCAATGGAGAATTGGAGGAAGAAATTTACATGGTACAACCTGAAAATTTCATTTCAAAAGGTCAAGAGCGCAAAGGTTACAAGCTCAAACGATCGATGTATGGTTTGAAACAATCCTCCAGACAGTGGTATCTTCGGTTCCATCAGGCAGTAATGTCATATGGATTTACAATGACTGAAGAAGACCATTATATCTATATGAAAATATCTAAAGACAATTTTGGATATTGTCATTATATGTGGACGACATACTGTTAGCTGGAAATGATAAGAGTTTTTTCATGGTCATTAAAGAATGGTTATCTTCAAATTTTGAGATGAAAGATATGGGCGAAGCTGCCTATATTTTGGGCGTAAAGATTACAAGAGATTGTTCAAAGAAACTTCTAGCTCTATCACAAGAGCCTTACATTAGAAAGATTCTAGAACGATTCAATATGGCTAACTGTAAGCCTATGGATACTCCTATCTCAAAAGGATAAAATCTTAGTCTCGAAATGTGCCCCAAGACTCCGGAAGAACGAGATAAAATGAGCAGAGTTCCTTACTCCAATGCCATTGGGAGTCTCATGTACACAATGATGTGTACAAGGCCTGATATATGTTTTGCAGTTTGGTTTATAAGTAGATTTCAATCCAACCATGGGCAGAAACATTGGCATGCAGTCAAGAGGATTTTAGCATATCTCAAGGGAACTGTAGACTATTCTCTATGCTACCAAGGAGGATATTTACACTTAGTCAAATATACAAATGTAGAATGGGGAGGTGATCTAGATGAGCGAAAATCAACATCAGAGTATGCATTTTTGCTCAGTCGAGGTGCTATCTCATGGTGTAACAAGAAACAAACATGTATTGCATTGTCTAAGATGGAAGCTGAATTAGTGGCGTGTTCAGCAGCAGTACAAGAGGGTGTTTGGCTCAAAAGATTCATTGAGGATCTAGAGATTGTTACCGGTGCTTCAAGACCAGTAACTATTTACTGTGATAATCAAGCAGTCATTGCTTACGTAAAAGATTCGAAATATCACAGTAAATCCAAACATATAGAGACAAAATATAATTTTGTCAGAGATGTCATAGAAAAAGAAGAAGTGATTATTCAATACATATCTACACATGAAATGGTAGCCGATCCATTTACCAAAGCAGTGACTAGAGATATTTACTCGTCACATGCTTAGTCTTTAGGGCAACATAGATTTTAATCTTGATGATTTGTTTGAATTTCACTATTTTATATGAATAAATCCTTTTTCCTTACTAGCATATATTTCACACAAATGTTGTTTAAATATGTCATCAGGTTGAGACCGGCATTCTTACACGTGCGGTCGCCTCGGATACTAAAATTGTATGCTGAGATGAGACACATATATAGAAGAGAATAAATTAGAGGATTTATTCTCATGGAGCTTATATATATAAATATATATAATTATGTCGCCTTGACTATGTCAAGATGAGGTTCTTGCATTTTTTTTGAACCGATCATGACAAAGCCCTACTATCATGAAACCTAATTAAGCCAGATGTGAGTACATAATTGGCGCTTAAGTAAGAATTGGTGAGCTTTATGAACTTAGGTTAGGCGCTGTAGATAGCGACTAGACTCGGATCTGTACAGTGAATAGTTTAGACATATACATTCTTTATGAGAATGAAATTCACTGTAGCACGTGATTTATACTATGTGTGCTTTATGATCAAAAGGAAAATGAGAGAATGAATCCCTGCTTCCTCATTGTGTAAGTTCCTTGAGGTTTGATTAAACCTCAAATGGTGTTTTTATGACTATTGACTTTGATTCAAGGTGACAAAACAATGTTAGCTTCTTTAGCGTGTTTTTCTATGGCTAAGGTACTATTCGGTTTATGAAGCACAACTAGGATAACAGTTGTCTTTAAAACTGAGATATAAGTGTTCGATAGGAAGATATAATGTTTCTTCATTAATTTTTGGTATTCTTGTCGACCAATTGTATTGTCTATGATAGAATACAATTGTGAATACACAAAGATTTCAAATAGTCAAGCATGACTTTGTATACTGAGGGGTTATGTATGCTTGGACTAATGAATGAAAATTAAATCTGGGACACATATGAACAATGATTTTGATATATGAAATATCAAATGGCATGCTCCAATACTTTTGTAGAACATTGTTCATCGATCACACTGTGCGTTTGCTTGTATGAATGATCTGTGAGTAGACCCAAAAGTTAGAGAAATGTGACTCTGTAAAGTTTACATTATTCCACTTGTGCGAGTGGGAGATGTTGGTAAATTACTCCCAAGTGGTAAAATAGTTTGGTAATTAATTGAATTAATTGACCAGATAAGATACCACATGATAAGTTTGTTTTTGAATTAAAGAGATAATTCAAATTAAATTCAAACTCATCAGTTAAATAATAGATAGAGATATAAAGATATTAAATTTAAATAGTGATTTAAATTTAAAGTGTGTCTTATCTGATAGAGTTCTGAACTCTATAAATAGCAAATAGTGCTATTCATTTAATTCATTCAATTCATGGCGTACTTTTACAGAGAAAGAAAAAACACAGAGTGTTTTTATTAGTTTCTATTTTTGCTGGTCTTCTCCGAGTTACAGCAAATAGCATGGTGAGTCGAGTGTATTTTTCTTGTAATCATACACAGATCGTATGTAACAATCCTGGTATCCATTCCACTGCTATGATCTTTGATATCCAACATATTTAATACAGCTAAGGTACACCTAACCCAATAAATATTGATCACATTAATAACGGGCTTTATCCGGTCACATCGCATTTACTTAAACATTCCAATCAATTATTTACAAACTCAAAATATAATATCATATGTTGCTCACAATTTTATATAAAACTTACATTCTCCCACATGAGATACATAGACATTATTATTTTTAGATTTAAAAAGTCATTTTAGAAAACGACTCTCCGAATTGACAAACAATTATATGTGGCCACAAAGAATGTTTAAGAGAGTAACATCTTCTTTCCCATTAGTCCAATAGAACCTCAAGTATCCAACTACAAAGATCATTATATCTTTAATCGACATAAAACCATATGTAATCAAAATACCCTTAGCTCTACCTACCCGGGTAAAATGGTATGTATATGTGGTATGGAAATTACATGCAGATGTGATCATCATGCCTATTTCCATATAGGTCCAACTTCATAAAATGTGAAGCTGCTGTTAGGTTTTAGTTTGTGTTGGCATTAAATCCATATCAAAATGATGTTTACTTGTAATGATTTAGTTGTTTAGATTCATGATGATTCAAGCTTCAAAGAAGAAGAAACAACAAGTCAAAGCAAGTTCTAAGTCTTCAAAGAGAAAGGATGCAATTTGATTCTACAAAGGTATACTAAGACCTTATCTTTCTCTTACAAGGCTTAGGCACACACACACATATCATACATTTGTGTCCCTGCATCGTTGTGCACCATTATAGACACACACATACAATTCATTCATATGTGTCCTTGCATCGTTGTGCACCATGTATAACACATTCACACACTTGTAGATGAATGCTCATGCATTGGTATGGAAATAACATGTTTTGGAATATGCATGATTGGAAACTATCTCTATGTAGTTTGCATTCTAGTGTGAATTGTGTTTGTGCATGTATATGTTTTGTATAACATCGATATTGAACTTGGATTTTTTCTTAAATCATTTTTGATTAAGTTCTGGTCATTTCGGTTACTCATACTATTGATTTCAAGTTCTAAGTTAAAGATACTACACTTTCAACTCATGTTTCATACATTGTCTTCGTCTTCGTATATCGAGTCAAATTATTAATTTCTGGGTTGAGTATCTTATATGTCCATGTCCGTGTGAGATTTAAGGTTCATTATCCATAAACAGATTCGAATTCCAAGTTTGGAGACTAGAGAACGGTGGAAGAACGCCAAGGAAGGTCGAAGGAGAAAGAAGCAAGCAATGTCTTCTTCCACTAGATGGCGCGTGGCCATCTCGGGGCAGAAGGCTTGCTGCCCCGAGATGCCCACGTGCCATCTTAGGCAGCAAGCTTGCTTGGCTTCTTCTTGCCTCTCTTGATCACTTCACATGTCCAAGTTTCCCACTCCTTTATAAACTCTTTCCCTCTCACATTTCATTCTAAGAAGAAATTCAAACAAGTGTGCAAAAATTTTCTCTCTAAATTTTCTCACGTTCCAAACACCATAACCTCTTCATTTAAACTCCGATTTGAGTGATTCAAAGTTGAGAGTGTTCATCTATTCATTCTCCATCTTTTCTCTGAAGGTTTGAGTAAGTTTTCCTGTTGTTTGTTGTCTAATCAAACAAAAACGGGACATCACCTAAATCAACTAAGGTATTGATTTTCTCTCAAAGTTTTCTTTTAAAACTTGGTCAAAAACCTTGGTTTTATTCTTCTACATATGTTTGTATATTGTGAGTGTTTTGATTTGAGTTTTGCGCTCTTTCAAAGCTAGATTGAGTTTCAATTGAAATCATACATGTTGAGTTAGGTTTTGATTTTGCCTATGTTATCACATGTTTGAGTTTGTATTGTGCTAGCGTTGATTCTAGGACTATTTGATGATCTTTGATTGATTGATTTTGAGAAAAATAGTTCCTCACATGTATTAGGCTCTCTTGGCCAAAATTCTCACATAATACATGTGCTTATGTTCTTTTAAGCTATTCTTGTGTTTTGATGAATCTATGATTAGGAATATGCTCTAGAACTTTAGCTTAAATCTAATTGACTTTGTCATATGATTTTAGCATGTTTTTAGTTTGTGTGATTTAAACTTGATCTTGTGATTTATTGAACATATCTTGTTATTTAAGTTTAAATCTATGCATGTATATAGGTTGTGATTAATATTGAACATATCTTACATAATCTAGATTGATTACACATGCATGATAAACTAGACTATATGTGATTTGTGCATTCATGCTCATGCCTAGTATTTTCCATAGGATGTGTTGATCATAGCATTCTATGTTGCGTGCTTGTTTGCGTTTTGCATTCATGATCACCTAGATGCCTTGTGAGAAGGAAGTCTTGACAATAGGTGTGAGACCTATGGTGTTGAGCAAGAAGTCTTGGCAAGAGGTGTGAAGCGTTTGATTGTCGAGCAAGGAAGTCTTGGCTAGGGTCGGGAGGATCTGGATAGTCGAGCAAGAAGTCTTACCTAGAGTTGGGAGAACTCGGGTAGGTGAGCAAGAAAGTCTTGACTAGAGTCATGAGGACTTAGTTGAGCAAGAAGTCTTACCTTGGGTCATGAGAATCCAGATAAGGTGAGCAAGGAAGTCTTGACAAGAGGTGTGATGCCTTAGATTGTTGAGCATAGGGCGACAACTTCTAGAGTTGGATAGGAGGGTAGTTTCTAGGTGAAGAGGTCACTTGAGAGATTGTACTTGTCTTATCTACTAGTGGAATTATTTTTCCGGTGACTGCTAGCCAGTGGATGTTTCCTATTCGGAGGTTTACTACGTTATATCTTGTGTCAACTTTTCTCTATCCCTATCTCTCTAATATTTGTATTGTGGATAGAACTCTTTATATATGTTGACTTCCTTTCTATAATATAGATTGTGTATGTGTTACAATTACTTGTTTGTATCACACTTTACTTGTGTTTATATATTGATTAATTGTCTTTAATTAATATATATATATATATATATATATATATATATATATATATTGTGATACAAGCAATCTAGAGGGACAAACTTTTATTTGTTTCTAAGGGAGTCGAAAAAGGTGTCTAACCTATTCACCCCCCTTCTAGGTTAGCCTTGAGCATTTAACCATGATTGTATTTTCAATTGGTATCAGTGCAGGACTCTAGATTGCACTTAGTGTGAGTCCAGGGTGGTAGTTTCACAGTTTTTGTAAGGCGTTTGAAGTCATGGGTTTACAAGATGATGTAATGGCAGAAGGAGCCTCAAATAATAGGCCACCATTACTTCGTGGCACTAACTATGGGTATTGGAAGTTGAGAATGAAAGCCTACATCCGCTCTATTGATGAAAGGGCTTGGATGGTAGTGGAAGAAAGTTATAGTCCTCCTACCAAGGTTCAAGAGGATGGAACCATGATACTCAAGCCAAAGAGTGAATGGACAACGAATGAGTTTGAGGTTGCTAAACGGCACCATCGTGCTATGAATGCCATCTTTAGAGGAGTTGATGGGCATCAATTCTCCTACATTCAAAATCTTTAATCCATAAAGGAAGCTTGGGATACTCTCCAAGTTACTAATGAAGGAACCTTAGCGGTGAAGAAATCGAGGCTTCATGTTTGCATCACAATTTGAAGGTTTAAGTATGAGTGAGGAAGAAAAGTTTGAAGACTTCAAATTCCGGCTTCTTAACATAGCTAACCAATGTCAAGCACTTAGAGTACCTATCTCAAAAGAGCGTTTAAATTGGAAAATCCTTACGTCTCTTCCTAAGATATTTAAATCAAAGGTGACGGCCATTGACGAAAGCAAGGATGTGGATAGTATGAACATCGATGAGTTGCTTGGGTCTCTCCAAACTTATGAGATGTGCTTGAGGCCATAGATCAAGAGTAAAGGAATTGCTCTCAATGCTATTGAGGAGGAGAGTGATTATGAAAATGAAGAAATGGCAATCTTGGTTAGAAGGTTCAAAAAGTTTCTAAAGAAGAATGTCAAAACTAAAGGCAAGTCTTCTAAGGAAAAAGGAGTTAAGAGAACATCATCTCCAATGATTGTGAAGAATAGTCAAGCCATGAACAAGAAAGAGGTTCAATGCTATAATTGTCAAGGTTTTGGTCACTTTGGTAGTGAGTGCACCAAGAAGCCATCTAAGAAAGACAAGAAAGGCAAAGTGTTGGCGGCTACTTGGAGTGATGATAATTCTAGTGACAATGAGAGCTCTAGTAGTGAGTCTTCAAGTGATGAAGAGTTGGTGAGCAACTTTGTAGCTCTAACGGCTTCTCATTCTTCACTAGATGTTAATGGTACAATATCTTTGAACAAGAACCTTGATACAAATCATGTTGGAAGCTCTAGTTCCATTACTACTAATCTTGAGTTGTTGAAAAATATAGAAAAGCTTGAAGAAGATAGAGACAATGCTTAAAGAGAAGTAGTTGAAAATGATGATTTGATCAAGAAGCAACTAGATGAGTTTGTGGTTGTTACTCGTAGACTTCTTGGTGAGAAAGGTGATATTATGAAGAAATTTAGAGAACTTGAAATGATAAACCTTGAGAAGGATAATGTGATATCTTCTTTGAAGAAGAGAGAACAACAACTGATGGAAGAGATAGACACGGCTAAAGAGGCTATCAAGGACTTAGTGAATGGTTCGGTTAGTGTATCTAGTGTTAGGAACTCTTGGAAGCACCACTTCCTGCACACTTTGATGAAGTCGTGATTGATAAGAAACCACACAAGAAGAGAATATCAAAAGCCAAGAAGAAGTTGGCAAACAAGGTATCTTTGCAAACTCCTAGTGAAGCTAGTTCAACTCCAAAAAGTACAATCTCATCTTTTATTCCAATTTGCCATTATTGCAACATAATAGGTCACATTAAGCCTAGATGTTATAAATATATTAAAAAATGCAAATTAGGAAATGAATCTAGGGATAAGGAGATTAAACTTCAACTTGAACATGCTAAGGCCTTGAACATTGAGAAACATGATAATATTGCTGAGCATGAGAAAAAGTTGTGGATTAGAAAGAATTCTAATCTTGTTCAACTTGACAAAGCTTGTGTTAAAAATGTTAAGGAAGAGTGTGTTAATAATATTCTTGTTAATCAAGTCATTGAAGGACTTTACTCTAGATTTAACATTATTGTCAAGGATGATATTGGAAATGTTTGTGTAGGTACACCCAAGAACAAGTGGTTCAAGGATGAGTGCTCTTATCACTAAAATAAGAAGCACATGTGGGATAGCTTTAAGGCTATATATCAATTGTGTTGAGAATTCTTGCTTACTAGCTTTGAATAATCCATGTATTGATATGAACTCGGTTATCTCACATCATTTTTGTTATGATGGTCAAAATTTGTTGACTAACTTTGAAGTTTTTTTGTTATATGTGTTGATTGGGTTGAGATATTATGCTTTTTATACTCTTGTTGTGAAACATCGTCAACTTGGTGTCATGAGGACATTTAAGGCAAGAGTGCTCATAAAAAGGGTGGAAGTATGATATTTGGTGAATATAATGTGCAAAAAGGTATCTCTATACTCTAATGCATGTTCTCTTAGATATTCATCTTTTGACTCAATTTTTGACATACATCTCATAGCATGTCATATTAGAGAATTTTGTATAGCATACATATGGTTCTCATTGACATTTGCTATTTTAGGATCTAATAGTGATATTGTTCACATTGAGTGGTATTACTTTTAAAATATGAGCTTCATATTCTTTGAAACCTACTCATAAGAGAAGTAATGATCTTGAATAAGTCTCTACTTTTTGCTCTTAGATCATGTGCTTATGAGCCATAAAATCTTGGTTTTCTAAAAATTGCACCTTGCTTCTCTTATATGTTTTGCTAGTAAGTTGAGTTTACTAATATGTAAACATTGGATACACCTTGAAGTTTTTATGCTTAAGTACATTTAAAATGACCTATGGTTAGTATCCATTTTTCTTCGGCAATTACATAGAACTCAACGAGCACCTTCATGAAAAGGGCTACACACATTGGTTGTGAAAGCTACCCAATGTTGGAAAGAGCTACATCATTGTGATGAGTGAAAGCCATCATGAAGTGAATTTTGTTTATGTAAAAAAAAATGGAAAAATCAAAGAAGTGTTGAAAGGAATTCATAAAAAAAAAATATTTGATTCAAAGCTTAAAAAGAAAAGGAGGAAGGCTTAAAAGGAGTTTAGTTGAAAATCAAATGAGCTCAGGTTGAAAAACATAAATGGGATGACGAGCCACATGCACACACACGCTCATGTGTTGAAATCTATTCTCTTAAAAGCAAAAATTCCGGATGATAATCAGTTTGACTTTTTATGGAAAAAGCTTAAGATGAATAGTTGTTGGAAATTGTTTGCATGTTGATTATCAAACTACTTCTTGATATATATTTGAAGCATATCTCTCACACACACACACTTTGTTTATGAGTAGGATGATATCTTTGCAATTCTTGAAGAATTATGAGAGAACTTGAAAAATCTTTGTGTATCTCTCTTAGCATATGAAGATTATTTTGTTGATATTTCTTCAAATTGCTTGAATGTGTGATTGTGTGAACATCTTTGTGAACCTTATGCTATCATGAATTTTAGTTATAGCATTTATCAAGGGGGAGCATTGTATGCTAGACATTGTTCTCTTTTATGATATGTTCACATGCTTCATTTTGTTACATGTTGACATATTTTGACTTAATGATACTTGTAAGATATTATTCACTATCTTTGTCTTGCATGATGATTCATTCTTAAGTCATATGTCATTGTGTTTATATATTTGTGACTAATATGTTTGTTTTGTCTTTCACTAACTTTTGTTGTATGTATATAGCATCTTATTTCACAAGAACAAAAAGGAAGAACTAAGGTTACAGGAAGTGGAAATCAATCGAATCTCATTGTGAAAGCCAAGTCTCCCTAAAAGGGATCCAAAGCTTCAAGGTCAAAGGATTTAGGGATCTTTGCAACTAAAAAGTTCTTTCAAGAGAGAGGTATTGACTTAGGTAAATGTAAAGATTCTTATGTCCTTAAATGCATTAAGGATAGAAATTGGGAATCTTGGGTGAGCATGCTAGGAATAGTGAATGACACTATTGTTAGAGAATTTTATCATGAATATAGAGAAAGTGCCACCTTATTGGATGCTTTGATGGAGATTAGGGGTGTTGTGTTTAGAGTTAACCCGGTAAACATTAACAAGTTTCTTGGGCTATCTAGTGATACTGATTCAAACTTTCTAGATGTTAATATCATTGAGAATCTTAATATCATGGGTAGAACTCTATGTGACAATGCTTCTTTTGAGTGGAAAGGTAGAGCATATATTAGTCAACATGAGTTAACTAAGGCAAGTGCATTTTGGCATCTTTTTATTTGCACAAATATTATTGGATATTCGAATTCAACCGAGTTGAATAAAGACAAGATCAAAATAGTATATGCCTTGGTGACTAATCAACCTATAAACCTTGGGGATTTGCTTATGTTTTACTTAGACAATGCAGCTTTCTCAACTAGAGGGGATAAAAAGCTTGCATTACTGGGGTTTATAACTTCTTTGTGTTTAGCTCATGGTGTTACAAGTAGTAGAGATGATATGTTGGTACAACCCTTGGAAAAATATAGTGATAAACGTGTGTCATACATGTCATATAAGGATAAGGGTAAGACATGTGATACTTTTGGACTATTTAGTAGTTCACAAGTTGATTGTCAAGAGACTAGTATAAACATTCTTCCGGATTGGGCTTTACATTTGAAGAAGAAGGTTGATGAGCTTAGTGCTATAGTTGAAAAACAAGATGCTAGAATAAAAGAGTTAGAGGAGTGTATTGCATCAAGTTCAAGACCACCTCTCAAGCATTATGTTAGGTCAACTACACGTACATCTTTCTTTGGTGGATCTAGTAGCTAGTATTTGAGTCTTATGGTATGTTTCTTACCTTTTGGCATCATTTCATGTCAAAAAGGGGGAGAAAGAGTTGTTAAGAGTTGCTAGTTACTTAGTTTCCTTTTTATGTTGTTTTTGTGAATTTTTAAACTTTCAATGGCATGTAATAATTAGTCTTAAGATTTGGTTAAGAACTCTTATATTTGGCATGTATTGAGGGGGAGATACATGTATTTGTGGACTTAATTGTATATTCTTATCCATATTATTTGTTGCCATTTGTTATTTTTCTCTTGTATATGCATTGTGCTTTGAGATGATTTGTAGGTTGCTTCAAGAGAAGATCAAGATGAAGTTCAAGAGTTGGTGAAGATTAGTTATAGGAATCTTACTCATTGTAATGTGAGGGAGTGATATTGTGACCTATCTTCATTTTTATTATTGTAGTAAATGTATAGGTGTTTTGACATGGAATTTGCTAAAGGGGGAGATTGTTAGGTTTTAGTTTGTGTTGGCATTAATTCCATATTAAAATGATGTTTACTTGTAATGATTTAGTTGTTTAGATTCATGATGATTCAAACTTCAAGGAAGAAGAAACAACAAGTAAAAGTAAGTTCTAAGTCTTCAAAGAGAAAGGATGCAATTTGATTCTACAAAGGTATACTAAGACCTTATCTTTCTCTTACAAGGCTTAGGCACACACACACAATTCATACATTTGTGTCCCTGCATCGTTGTGCACCATTATAGGCACACACATACAATTCATTCATATGTGTCCCTACATCGTTGTGCACCATTATAAGCACACACATACAATTCATTCATATGTGTCCCTGCATCGTTGTGCACCATTATAGGCACATATATACAATTCATTCATATATTTTCCTGCATCGTTGTGCACCATGTATAACACATTCACACACTTGAAGATGAATGCTCATGCATTGGTATGGAAATAACATGTTTTGGAATATGCATGATTAGAAACTATCTCTATGTAGTTTGCATTCTAGTGTGAATTGTGTTTGTGTGTGTATATGTTTTGTATAACATGGATATTGAACTTAGATTTTGTCTTAAATCATTCTTGATTGAGTTCTGGTCATTTCGGTTACTCATACTATTGATTTCAAGTTTTAAGTCAAAAGATACTACACTTTAAACTCATGTTTCATACATTGTCTTCGTCTTCGTATATAGAGTTGAATTATTATTTTTTCGGTTTAGTATCTTATATTTCCATGGTCCTGTGAGAGTTAAAGTTTGTAATCCGTAAACGGATTCAAATTCCGAGTTCGGAGGCTGGAGAACGGTCGAAAAATGGGAAGGAAGGTCGAAGGAGAAAGAAGCAAGCAATGTCTTCTTTCCTGAGATGACGCGTGGCCATCTAGGGGCAGAAGGCTTGCTGCCCCGAGATGCCCATGAGCCATCTTGGGCAGCAATCTTGCTTGGCTTCTTCTTGCCCCTCTTGGTTGTTTCACATGTCCAAGTTTCCCACTCCCTTATAAACTCTTTCCCTCTCACATTTCATTCTAAGAAGAAATTCAAACAAGTGTGCAGAAATTTTCTCTCTAAATTTTCTCACCTTCCAAACACCATAACCTCTTCATTTGAACTCCGATTTGAGTGATTCAAAGTTGAGAGTGTTCATCTATTCATCCTCCATCTTTTCTTTGAAGGTTTGAGTAAGTTTTGCTGCTGTTTTTGTTGTCTAATCATACAAAAACGGGACTGTACCTAAATCAACTAAGGTATTGATTTTCTCTCAAAGTTTTCTTTTAAAACTTGGTCAATTGCCTTGGGTTTTATTCTTCTACATATATTTGTATATTGTGAGTGTTTTAATTTGAGTTTTGAACTCTTTCAAAGATAGATTGAGTTTCAATTGAAATCATACATGTTGAATTAGGTTTTGATTTTGTCTATGTTATCACATGTGTGGGATTGTATTGTGCTAGCTTTGATTCTAGGACTATTTGATGATCTTTGATTGATTGATTTTGAGAAAAACAGTTCCTCACATGTATTAGGCTCTCTTGGCCGAAATTCTCACATAATACATGTGCTTATGTTCTTTTGAGCTATTCTTGTGTTTTGATGAATCTATGATTAAGAATATGCTCTACAACTTTAGCTTAAATCTAATTGACTTTGTCATATGATTTTAGCATGTTTTTGGTTTGTGTGATTTAAACTTGATCTTGTGATTTATTGAATATATCTTGTGATTTAAGTTTAAATCTATGCATGTATCTAGGTTGTGATTAATATTGAACATATCTTACATAATCTAGATTGATTACACATGCATGATAAACAAGACTATATGTGATTTGTTCATTCATGCTCATGTCTAGTATTTTCCATAGGATGTGTTGATCATAGCATTCTATGTTGCGTGCTTGTTTGCATTTTACATTCATGATCACCTAGATGCCTTATGAGAAGAAAGTCTTGACAATAGGTGTGAGGCCTATGGTGTTCAGCAAGAAGTCTTGGCAAGAGGTGTGAAGCCTTGGATTGTCGAGCAAGGAAGTCTTGGCTAGGGTTGGGAGGATCCGGATAGTCGAGCAAGAAGTCTTGCCAAGATTTGGGAGAACTCGGATAGGTGAGCAAGGAAATCTTGACTAGAGTCGTGAGGACTTAGTTGAGTAAGAAGTCTTGCCTTGGGTCGTGAGAATTTGGATAAGGTGAGCAAGAAAGTTTTGACAAGAGGTGTGAGGCCTCAGATTGTTGAGCATAGGGCGACAACTTCTAGAGTAGGATAGGAGGGTAGTTTCTAGGTGAAGAGGTCACTTGAGAGATTTTACTTGTTTTATCTACTAGTGGATTTTGTTTGCCGGTGGCTGCTAGCCCGTGGATGTTTCCTATTCGGAGGTTTACCACGTTATATCTTGTGTCAACTTTTCTCTATCCCTATCTCTCTAATATTTGTATTGTGGATATAACTCTTTATATATGTTGACTTCTTTTCTATAATATAGATTGTGTATGTGTTACAATTACTTGTTTGTGTCACACTTTACTTGTGTTTATATATTGATTAATTGTCTTTAATTAATATATATATTGTGATACAAGCAATCTAGAGGGACAAACTTTTGTTTGTTTATAAGGGAGTCGAAAAATGTGTCTAACCTATTCACCCCCCCTTCCCCCCTCTAGGTTAGCCTTGAGCATTTCGTGATTGTATTTTCAGCAGCTTAAGACGAGCAACTTAATGTCTTAAGCATCTTACACTCATTTGCCAAATATTTTGACTATGAGTTAAGCCTCCATTGAGATGGGCAAGTATTTCTGTCTTAAGTAATATTCACTGATCGATGGAAACTTTATACTTTATGAGTGAACAGCCCCCTCAGGCTAAAAGCTTGAGATTTCTTGTCATAACCAACTATCCGTATGCACACAATAACAAATATGACAAACATCTTAACATGCATATAAAATATATTCTCGAGAATATGAAACAAATATGCATATAATAAATGCAGTTAATCTAATTAAAGACAACTCCCACTAACCAAACACATCAAAAATATCAATCATCCAATGCAAGATATAACATGCTCCATAAAACCTCTGGAGTCCAATATCTTGGTTAATGTATTAAGAGTTATTATACGTATGGCTATTAGAAACTTGCAAATCTTAAATCTACTCTACAACTATAATATCCATATGGTTAAACCTCAGAGATCTCTTATCATATTTAGAGAAAATAAATGCAATGAAATTATCACAATCTACTTTAAAATGTGATTTCACAATCAAAATTCTTTAGAGTTGCAATAAATAAATCCACATATTTCTTTATCTATACATACATATGAGCATGAAATAATTAACCTCTACAAATATGATGAAACCCCATTTTTTTATGACAATCTAACAATACATGTCAAATTGGTTTGAAATCCGTAAAGTTTACTAATGTAATAATAATTCAATACATATATACTAAGCTTACATCAAACTATCATTTGCGAATACATACAAGACATTTTTCTTATGAGAACGTTCTAATTTACTTGAGGAATTAAAAACTTATATAAGTTTATCACTTTTACTAATAGGTACCTCAAACAAGTAAACTTGTAATCATATCAATCCTTTAAGTGCTCTATTAATATATTTTCTCAATAGCATTATCAAAATAAGGTAGTTTGAGAATTTTCACCTCGAAATGCAAGAGATAAAATTCTTAATGTTACACAAATGACAACATAGAGCACATTGATAATAAACTTACTCCCATTGACCCTTAGTTATGTCTAATGGAAAAATAAAACTTCCTACAAAGTTATTAAATGCCACTACTTTATTAAAGTAAACACCATTGTCTGGAAACTTAATTAACTATGTCAACGAAGTTTTAAAATATGCAAACTTAATACTCGTTTTCCAAATAAAACCTTCAAGCCATAAATCTGACCACATGACTTTCAACCAATTAGTTTGCAACTATTTGACAACATAAGTTAAAACCCTAACTCCAATGACATCCAAAACAATTCAACAAACATGACATTTATTCATCTTAAATATCTCAAACACAAGCTTTCTTTCTTAAACACAAGTCTTTGAAATTATACATTCTTACTAACATCACTCTCTCCCACTTACGAATGTATAATGCATAGACCCATATATTCTCATAAATAAAACATGACAAGTTCTGTAAACTATCACCGATAGTTTCTAATTTTTACAGTCATATCCTTATATTTTATGAGATCACTTTTAATACAATTAATCAATAAACTTAAAACGAAGAGTTTTAACATAATCAAAATGCCCTACGAATTAATTATCTTCATTCTACCTTCGGTCATGCGATTAAAAAGAATTATAATTAAACTACAAGAAGAATCATCAATTTAAATATAAAACCTAAAAGTTGAACTTAAAATACGAGAAGAGTTTGAAGATCCATAAAGATTATTATTTTCAAAATCATCATATAACTCACTAGGTGAAATCATAAGCAAGAATCTATTATCTTGAATAAGCTTCAAGATATTAATTTAAATTATCATTCTTATTATGAAAATTGTATTATGCATTTCAGAACCAAAATCGGAAATATCATCCAATAAAACTTTTAGAATTTAAAGATAACCTAAATGTTACCATGAATTCATATGAATTCAAATAAAACCTCTTAACCAATTGGTTCCCATTAAATACTGAGTTCATTGGAAGAATTTATAATATAAAATGTATCACAAGAAATAATCCACTAAGAGCTTAATTGATAATTAATCAAACAATTCAAAACATAAATCAAGGGGTACATTTTCTTGTGATAGCAAATTATTTTATTTCCTCAGTATTTTCTTTGACTTGCTATGTTGAATTGTCAAAATTTTCAGACTACTTCCTATTGTGTTTGTACCTTATCACCTTTAACAAAATAACAAACAAAGTACGTAACTTTATAGAATATTAATCTACCTCTATTTATAAGGCAATAGACCTTAATAAAACTTCCGACAGTGGGTTCTCTAAATTTTATTTACCCTTTAACCCTAGTTAAGGTAAATGGGTCCATCAACCATAAACCAATTGGAGCGTCTCATCTAATCCATCAAAAAAGTCCATAAATCAATATCTTAATGGCATGTATTTAGAAATAGTAGAAGTGTTTAAAATAAATAAATTAAATCACAGTATATTCATGCTCACATCGATTTCCATAATCATTATAAATAATGATTTAGCCTTCATGGAAATCCAACACAACATCATGATCTGTCTTTTGAGTAAAGACCACAACACACGTGTTAAAACTTTCTTACAAGTGTTATCCTCTTTGGGAGATGAACATCACTTTTTATTTTTCGATGCTCACAAAACTCACACAAGTGATCGCTCTTTTAGGCAAATGATCAGCACATATATAGTTTTACCTCAATGCAGTTCAAAATCTTAATCATTGATAATCCAATGAATATTATGGAATCTTAACAACTAGTTCACTACGTGAATACATAGTCATCCAAATCCATAAATATTCCAAACACAATTGATTATATAATTTTGTCAAAAGATCATTATAAAATCTTAATGGTCAGTCAATTAAGTAGAAACACAACCATCCAACTTTGTAATAATTTTTATTATAATCAATTAATGTTCTCAATGAAATAAATAAATTATAATGAAATCTTAATGGTTAGTCTACTACGTAGAAATGTAACCATCTAATTCCGTAATAATTTTATAAACTTATATATTTGTAAACCATGAACTATAAATCTAATATCATAACATCCAACATAAATTTATATATTTCTCTTAATCAATCCAACATGGTTACACATAATTTTTTATTGTAAAAGTTATGTAAAACAATGAGAAACATTTAGCCTTCTTAAATTTATGTTGAGTATTTATTATTTGTGAACGTATAGAATATGTAGGCATCAATTAAGTGTTGGGGGCAATTTCATTCAATTAAATAAAAATATATCAGAGGCAACTTCCAAGATTTCTAACATTTATATCACATTATATAAATGAATACCTCAAGATGATTAACATCCTATGGAGAAGAACATCACCTATCATATGTGATAACCCTTCTACGGAGATGATTAACACATGCATTTCCATCTTTGCAGTTCAAAATTAAACATTTCAAAATCTTAATGATTAATCACTACGTGAAACATAATCATCCAATTCATGAGAATATTATATCAATTATTAAAACTTACCAAATTAATAATTGTTACTAAATTCTCAAAAACAAAATGATTAGTCACTATGTGAAATATAATCACTCGATTCACGAGAATATTAAAAGAAAATTATTAATTTTAACCTCATCAATAATCGATAACCGACAAATTTCTAAAAATCTTAATGATTAGTCACTACGTGAAACATAAATTTGATTCATGAGAAAATTCTATCAGCTATTGAATCAAAATCATTAATAATTTATAACCGATGAATTTCTTAAAATCTTAATGATTAGTCACTAGGTGAAACATAATCATTTGATTCATGAGAAAATTCTATCAATTATTAATTTTAAACAAACTAATAATTATTATGAAATCTTAATGATTAGTCACTACGTAAAACATAATCATCCGAAATCATAATAATTATTTAAGAACTGCAATTATTATTATTTTTTTAAAAAAATTGGAATATTTTAAAATTTCATCATGATTTTGGTAAATTTTAAATTGGTCCCTATATTTATCAAAATTATAAATACTTTCTAAAATTATAAATCTACCCCAATACATAATCAATTACACAGAGATACCTTAATGTCTTAATTAATTCTAAAAGGGCCCATAAAAATTTTAAAACAATCCAAAACTTAATCTAATTCTCAAAAAATGGCCCAAACCAAAATCAAACCATAAAACCCTAGAAATCTCTTGACTCATGGCCGCTGTTCGTCCATGCTCCAACGGCCACTAGAACGGTGGCAATAACAACGGTAAGCCATTCATGTTTCACATCACGAGATCCATAAATATCCGCGAATCAAATCGATAAATTAGAGATACGCAACATCAAGATCTCTTCAACGGAAGCAAGCCACATCGTCGCTAGGAAGAGGATGAATAACCACGACTCTGACGAACTCGTGTAGTGAGGTCTGGTGCAAGAAACCATATCGACTCGCATCTGGGCATTTCTAGTGCAAACGACCTGAGCAAGCGTGCGGGGTGTGGGTCTTCTGGCACAACGACCCGAATCAACGTGCGGGTCTGGGCCCTTGACCCGTAATCTGATTACGGAGCTGGTGCAAGGTCTGGGCCATCGACCCGTATCAGCAAACCAGTCATGGAAGAACTGACCCAGCTAAGCTAGGTTCTGATTTCAATTTGGTAAATTGACCCATGGGTCTGAAGCCACTAAGTCAGGTTCAAACATGAGTTAAATTGTTAGACCTACCACCTTTCAATAAACGCGGGTATGGTGCAGTGTTGCACAAAGATCATGACTAAAACACAAATCTATATCCCACTACAACCCACCATGGATGCAACTCAATTCAGCCAAAAAATCATCACTAGATTTGTAACAATACAAACAAAAAAATTCTTCCCTTATTTAACAATTATTATAATAAAATAATCCAATAATAAAACCAATTTATATGGTTCACACAATCCATGCAATAGGATTCAATGTTGTGTGTTGGTTATCATGTCAACTGAGTCCGTTGAGACTCCATTCAAATCCAAAACAGTGATATACAAAATTGCATCGCCTTAACTATCAACAAACAGACATGTCAAAAACAACACAAAATACAATCATATATTTTGATTTGTGTTAACATATATCGAGACTAGTCCATATGATGATAACTTGTTATACAATAAAACACATATTTAGTATAAAACCATTCATCCTATACAACAATACAATCAACTTTGATACCACTGTAAGCATTATATAAAGAAATTAATTAAATATCATATTGTATACATAAATATGAATAGACGCGTATCTGGAAACGCAGCGAAAACCATCCAATTCGTAGAGTTTTAATCTCGAATTCATAATTGTGCAATAACCTGAAAAGAACAATAAAAAAATAATGAAAACAATAGAGAGTCTTCTACTCTCTTCTCAACTTTCTTAGATTACCTAATGAGGAGACAATTCTGTAACACATTATATGAGTGAGAGTAGAGACCCCCTATATATATAGTATAACTTTATAGAATCCTAACCCATAAAGGATTCTCAAAACCCTAATAGGATGGCTAGTCCTAATAGGAATACTACGCCCACACATATACAATAACCCATACCATATCCTACATATATTTAATGCAGCTATGGTGCACCGAGCCCAACAAATATTGATCATATTAATAATGGGTTTTATTCGGTCAACTCTCACTTACTTAAACATTCCAACCAATTCGGTTTTTACAAACTCAAAATATAATGTCATATGTTGCTCACAATTTTATATAAAACTTACATAGTCTTGATAAAATACCTTTGTTTTATTTTAGATTGGCCAAGGGAGAACCAGTTTTTCACAAAAAGGAAAACGAAACAACCATAATAAAGGACAACCCAAAAGACAAAAAAAAAAGCATACAAAAGGTAACAGAAGAAGCTCAATCATATTCTAAAAGGATGCTTTTGGTTTCCTATATATTTTGATTATGTGGCTGTTTAGCATCTTCGGACAATGTTAGTAGGTTTTTTTTTTTTACATACAATGAATCTTTATGATCTCTTTGCTAAAGATCAACCCCAGCCCATTTACAAAGCCCAATCCATTTTATCTAAGCCCATGACAATGGAAGCTTCTCAACAAATGTGGAAGAAAGATATTTTTAAGAGAAAATTATAGAATGATGTAGAAATGAGATTTTTTAGGAGAAGTGTGTAGAATGTGGTAATAATATGTGGTTAGTATTATTTCTTAATTTTATATTTATGTGGTGTAGATTGCATGGTGAAGACTATAAATACCCTCCCTTGCATTTGGGTTAGACATCCTCCAAAAAATATGTCTTTGTATTCTTAGTTTAAGAGAGGTGTCTTGAGTGTGACTTGTGAGTTTTCTTTTGGAGTGTTTGTATTTCTCTTGAAATTGTGAGTGGTCTTTGGATAGTGTTGTAGTGTATTTTATTATGGGTATAATACAAGTAATTTGTTTACTTGTTTGGGTCCAATACTAGTAAGTTTAGAGTTGTGTACTCTGATATTTACTCAACAATTGGTATCGGAGCGGGAAGGTCAATGATCGTTCTTGGTGGGGCTATCTTGAGTCATGAAGATTTTGGTACTCTGCAAGTTTGATAGTTAAGCTTGTTCGGTATAGTTGAAGTCTTGCCGGTATTATGGGTGACCTTCAAGTAGTTGGAGGAATCAGGAAGCTCAACAACAAAAACTACAACACATGGGCAACATGTATGGAGTCTTACCTACAAGGTCAGAACCTTTGGGAGGTTGTCGGTGGTGGTGAAGTTACACCACCGGCGGCAGAAGATGCCAATGGCATCTTGCAAAAGTATGAAATTAAAGCAGGCAAAACAATGATTGCTTTAAAGACCACAATTGAAGAAGAAATGTTGGAGCACATTCGGGGATGCCAAAACACCAAAGGAAGCATGGGACACTTTTGTTATACTCTTTTCAAAGAAGAATGATACAAGACTACAACTTCTAGAGAACGAGCTGCTATCTATGGCACAACGTGACATGACAATTGCCCAGTATTTTCACAAGGTGAAGTCGATATGCCGTGCAATTTTAGAGTTAGATCCGACAACTCCTATTAGGGAAACCAGGATAAAGAGAGTAAATATCCATGGTTTAAAACTTGAATATCGATGGTTCGTTGCCACTATACAAGAATGGCCGACACAACCATCGCTTGTTGAGTTTGAAAAATTACTTGCAGTTCAAGAAGCTATGGCCAAGCAAATAGGAGAAGTCTCGCTGAAGAGTGAAGAGGAAGCGCTCTACACTAACAAAAGCAAAGACAGTTTCAAGCTGCACACTGGTGGTGGATCAAAAAATGATGATGACAAGGTGAAAATTCTCCAAGGAAATGGAGGCTCTCGTCTAGAGGGAGCTTCGAAGAATCACGGTAATAGTAGAAAGTTCGATGGTAAGTGTTACAACTGCAGAAAGATGGGTCATATGGCGAGAGATTGTTAGACCAAGAAAAACCCGTTAAAAGTAATACTGCTACTTCCAATTATAAGGAGAATAGCGAAGATGGTTTGGATACCGAAGCATTATTCGATATAGAGGAAAAATAATTAGCTCTCATGGTAACAACATCAGAACAGATTGACTACAAGAATGACTGGATTGTAGATTCGGGTTGCTCAAATCATATGACGGGTGATAAACAGAAGTTACAAAACCTGTCTGAGTATAAAGGAGGTCGTGTAGTAGTGACAGCTGACAACTAAAGGTTATCGATAGCTCACATCGGTAAGATGATAGTTACGCCTCGACATAATTCTAATCATGTGCCACTTTAAAATGTTTATCATATCCTAGGAATAAAGAAAAACTTGCTATCAGTGGCTCAATTGACATCATCAGGCCACTATGTCCTGTTTGGTCCCCGAGATGTGAAGGTGTATCATGACCTCAAAATCTTAGAAACACCGACAATAGAGGGCCGACGATTGGAATCAGTCTACGTGATGTCATTAGAATCTGTATATGTAGATAGGACAAGAAAAAATAAGATAGTAGATCTTTGGCACATGCAGTTAGGTCACATTAGCTATTCCAAGCTAAGTGTGATAGTGAAGAAGTTGATGCTTAAGGGGCTTCCTCAACTAGACATGCGAACATACACGGTATGTGCAGGATGCAGTATGGTAAAGCATACCAATTGCCATACTAAGAATCAAAGTTTAAAGCAAAAGAACCATTGGAGTTAGTTCACTCTGATGTATTCAGACCCGTTAAGCAACCATCAATTGGTGGTATGTGGTATATGGTGACATTCATTGATGAATTCTCAAGGTATTTGTGGATTTTCTTTATGAAAGAAATATCTGACACATTCTCAAAGTTTAAAGAGTTCGGAGAGTCAGCTGAAGAAGAAGTGGGAAAGAAGATCTATTGCTTGTGCATAGACAACGGGGGAGATGTTGGGGTTTATGCACTAAAGATGTAATTTGTAAATGAATTTATGAAATAAATAAAAGGAAAATTTCAATTCATTCTTGTTGTGTTGTTTATTTTATAAATTATGCACATATATTTAACATCCAAGATTACTGGATGTAATCTCGAACTGTGTATATGAGTGTTATATACAGATAGATACAGTAAGAGACGTGCAATCTAAAGAGTCCATATATAGCAAATAAAGCTAGGTACTTTATTTATGGTTAATCTATAGCTACGGTCCATTCCGTAAGGTACGATGATTATATCCTGAATCATTCATATTAGATATGAAAATGGAGGCACCTTGTATTATGTGATCATATAGGACTGGACCATGATCTATATGAATCTCTCACCAAGATCCGTTTTCCAATGAGATTCATATATATCAACTAATGATGGCTATATGTGGGTGACCTTAATCCTGAGTGTCTTATCGACTCCTTCAGGTTAGATCGTGGTCTTCGATATACTATGGGTGAGGTCGGATGCTGTTTCCGATCAATATGCTCCGTATGTTGGGATTGTGGTTTGACTTGTGGCTGGGAAGGTTTGTACACAATAGTGGAATCCACTCCTTCTTGTGAGAAGTAGATGGTAGTTCCCTTAAGGGTTGATTCGGGGCTTGGACAATATGTGCGCTCTCTTAATTCTATGAAGAAGTATGATTTATTGTCCATTAGAGAATCAATGGTACTTAAAGGATATATGTAATTGGAGGGGTATAACGGACATTATGACCCAACTCTAATTATGAACTATTGTGGAGGATCACACCATATGTAATAGCTATATCGATGGACACCGAGTTGTATCGGTCTGTGTAAAAGTGTCTGCAGTTGAGAGAGTGCAGCTTCAGGTTTTTAGTGGAATAACACCGGAGTTAATAATTAAGGAATATTAATTAAAGAGTTTAATTAATGATTCTGAGGATTATTGAAGCTCAAAATACTGTGGGTCCATTAGGTCCCCTTGCTAGCCCGATTGATTTAGGTAACAAGGGTCACGGTTAATTAATTGGATTGTCCAATTAATTTTGTTCCAAAAGTGACATGTAAATATTCGGGAATTAATTGAATAATGAGATTATTTAATTAATGAATGTTAATAGTTAAATTAATTAAATAAATTAAATAATTAGATTATTTAATTATATTGATAATTATGAATTATGAATTAACTATTAATTTGAGGATGTTAGTTGATATATGGATTTAGGTGAAGATAAAATAATAATATTATTTTATTTTGCTAAATCATTTATCTAAGTATTTGAATTTAAGTTTAAAATTAAAATACTTATTATCACTTTTAATATATTAGATATATTTGAAAAGGATAATTAAAAGATATATATCAATTATAACACAAGAGATTGCATTGGATGCAAATTGGTGTGTGCACATATATAAGTGTTTGTATACGATACAATATATATACATACATATATATATATATAATAATAATAATAATAATAATAATAATAAAATAAAATAATAGAATTTGTATATGATACAAATTGCATGTGCATCAGTTGACTTGTTTTTGATAAAAGTTGATTCCTAATACACATGAGATATATATGCACGCAAGAAGAGGCATGATATATATATATATTGTGAAAAAAAAGTGCAAGCGTGAAACAAAAAAAGAAAAAGGCTAGATTTTGTTTTGTTTTGGTGTGTATCTGATATATATGAATCAAAGAAAAAAAAAAGAGGTATAAGATTTGCATGAGATGCAATTTGTGTGTACATGAAATCAATACACCAAATTGAGAAGAAAGAGTTTCTTTAAGTATTTTCTCCACATCCTTCATTCAAGTTCCTGAGATCGTGATGCACCCACACTCAGTTACCAGTTCCGGGAGATAGCGAGGAAGATCGAGTGGTTCAAACAGGAGCACATCGTAAAGTGAAGGAGTCTCCAATCGTTGGTAAGAGTGGTTCAGACAAGAGCATATCATAAAAATAAGGAGCCTCCAAACGTTGGTAAGATTTTCTTCTTCTGATTATATTGACTACAATTTCCTGTGTTTACATATTGTATGTATTAGTTTCGAAAAATTATTAAGATCCCAAGTTCACTAGTCCCAGATACAGATTATGATCTGTATAAAAATTTTAAAACCTAGTTCAGCTGCGTGAAAGGTGACCAGGATTCCAACAGGAGAATATAGCTCAAGCGAGTTCTCTCAATACCTAAGAGAATGCCGAATACGTCATCAGTACACTTGTGCCAACACGCCATAACAGAATGGTGTAGTGGAGAGAAAGAACCGACATCTTATAGAAATTTATCAGAGTGGGGTTGAAGCAATGAGGACTGTAGCCTTTGTGATCAACATACTTCCTCAACCGAGGTTAGGATTTGTTTCACCCTTTGAGAAACTGTGGAACATGAAACCTACAGTTAGCTACTTTCAAGTATTTGACTGTGTATGTTATGTATTTTTTTCTGATCATTTATGGAGCAAGTTTGACAAGAAAGCTATTAGATGTATCTTTATGGGATACAACAGCTAAAGAAAGGGGTGGAAATGTTGTGATTCAACGAGTGGAAGATGCTACACTTCACGATATGTGATGTTCGATGAAGAATCTTCTTGGTGGTCCTCAGAGAAGGAAATATTTCCAGACTCTAGAGAATTTGGAGACAAGCTGCAACAAAAGATAGGGGAGCATATTGTTCAACTCCAACCAAGTTTAGATGAAGCAGAAGACTCAAATGGCGATGATGTTGAACAAAGAGTGACTCAGAATCCTTGGAAAACTGGCGTATATCAACAACCAAACGAAGAAGGTGGGCCTAGTGAAATGGAATAATTAACTCCACAATCTCAACTCCGAAGGTCAACGAGAACACGAAGGCAAAATCCTAAATAGCCAATGCAGCCACAGTTGAAGAAGTAACTATAATAGAACCTGAGATGTTCGAAGAAGCATCGCAAAGTTCTGAGTTGATGGCAGCTATGAAAGAAGAGGTTTATGCACTTCAGCAAAATTAGACTTGGGATTTGGTGCCAAAGCCAGGAGATGTGAAACCCATATCCTATAAATGGGTTTACAAGATGAAGCGTCATCCAGATAGGTCAATTGAAAGTCACAAGGCACGATTGGTAGCTTGTGATTTCTCTCAACAGTACAGACTAGACTATGATGAAACGTTTAGTCCAGTGGCAAAACTTACCAGTGTACGAGTCCTACTTGCACTTGCAGCCAACAAAGACTGGAATTTGTGGCAGATGGATGAGAATAATGCTTTTCTTCATGTAGAGCTGGATCAAGAGATCTACATGATCTAACCAATGGGTTTTCAGAGCCAAGATCATCATGAATATGTGTGTAAGCTGCGGAAAGCACTTTACGGATTGAAACAAGCACCCAGGTCATGGTACGGCAAGATTGTTGAATTTCTAACACAAAGTGGTTATTCAGTAACACCTACAGATTCCAGTTTGTTTGTCAAAGCCAATGAAGGAAAGCTAGCTATCGTGCTAGTGTACGTAGATGATTTAATCATAACCGGTGATGATGAGGTAGAAATTCTTCGGACAAAGGAAAATTTATCAGTCCGTTTCCAAATGAAGGAACTTGGGCAACTCAAGCACTTCCTTGGTATAGAGGTTGATCGCACACATGAAGGAATATTACTTTGTCAACAAAAATATTCCAAAGATTTGTTGAAGGGGTTCGGAATGCTTGAATGCAAGCTGATTTCGACACTGATGGAACCAAATGCCAAAATATATGCACATGAAGGAAAATATTTGGAAGATGCGACAATGTATCAAAAATTGGTAGGCAGTCTAATCTACTTAACCTTGACTCGACCTGACATTTCTTATGCAGTTAGTGTGATGAGTCGCTACATGCAAAATCCAAAGAGGCCTCATTTGGAAGCAGTTCGACGAATATTGAGATATGTGAAGAGTACAGTTGACTATGGTCTTTTGTACAAGAAAGATGAAGACTGCAAGATAGTTGGTTACTGCAATGCTCACTATGCAGGAGATCATGACACCAGGAGATCAACAACTGGGTATGTGTTTAAGCTTGTTTCTGGAACAATTTATAGCCGACAGTATCATTATCAACCACTGAAGATGAGTATCGAGTTGCGGCAATGGCAGCTCAATAAAGTACATGATAGATACATCTAATAAATAATCTACATCAACCAGTAGATTATGCAGCTCCGTTGTACTGTGACAACTAGTCGGCAATTAGTTTGGCAGAGAATCCGAGCTTTCATACAAGAACTAAGCATGTTGAAGTGCACTATCATTTTATCAGAGAAAAGGTTCTGCAAGAAGAAATTGAGATGAGGCAAATTAAGATAGATGATCAAGTTGCGGACTTATTCACAAAAGGCTTGAGCATTGGTAAGTTCAAAATATTTCATTGTCAGCTCAACACAGTGAAAATAGTGAGAGCTAGTGTTGAGAGGAGTGTTGAAAATCAACCCCAGCCCATTTACAAAGCCCAATCCATTTTATCTAAGCCTAAAACAATGGAAGCTTCTCAACAAATTTGGAAGAAATATATATTTAAGAGAAAATTGTAGAAGGATGTAGAAAGGATATTTTTAGGAGAAGTGTGTAGAATGTGGTAATAATGAGTTGTTAAGATTAATTCTTAATTTTATATTTATGTGGTGTAGATTGCATGGTGAAGACTATAAATACCCTCCCTTGCATTTGGGTTAGACATCCTCCAAAAAATAAGTTTTTGTATTCTTAGTTTAAGAGAGGTGTCTTGAGTGTGACATGTGAGTTTTCTTTTGAGTGTTTGTATTTCTCTTCAAATTGTGAGTGGTGTTTGCAAAGTGTTGTAGTATCTTTTATTGTGGTTATAATACAAGTAATTTGTTTACTTGTTTAGGTCCAATATTAGTAAGTTTAGAGTTGTGTAATCTAATATTTACTCAACACTCTTTAACTTCATAAATATAAAATAAAACTTTATCTCCTTCTCAGGATCAATCAAAGAGAAGTACGCAGCAATAAGCAAGATGAACAGGTGTAAAATGATTAATTTTTTTTGAAAACTAACTAAAATCATATTATTTTTTTTCTAATTATTTATTGATTGTATAGTTAGGGTAACGTATTTATTCGTAATTGTTTCCTAATACTGATAGTGTAGTTTTGGGTTCATCAAACAAAAGAGGGTTTATTGTTTGTGTTGGGATGGAATTCAGGTCAGGAATTTAGATCTAAAACGGTGAAAAGGTGTGTGAATGTTGGAATGGAAGTGCTGTTCTGTGAATGTTTTTTTTTTTTACTTTTTTGGAAGAAAATAGAATGGCGAAATCATTCATGGAACCGAAATTACATAGCTTTTGACACAGTGAGCGATGAACTAAAGTAGTAGAAAAAAAAAAGTAAAGAGAAAATGGAAATGGATTGTATTGATATTTGCAGAGGAAAGAAGAGCAGAGTGAGAGGAGATATTTGTAACTTTAATTAAGGATAAAATTACCATTAGAATAAACTGTGTAATTGTGTAAAGATAAAAAGTGATTTGCGAATATCTCTTTTTCTTTGTTATCATGATTCTTAAATTGGTTATAGATTGTTTATAAAATAATGAATGGAAAGAAAATAAGCATTGATTAAATTCAATTAAAATTTAAGATGATTAAGAAAAGATTTAGTTTATTTAAAAGAATAGTTTATAATAAAATTTAATTATAATTATGTAAGAATAAATTTAAAAGCCATGAACAGGTGTAGTATTATAGACAGCATTACTTAGTAGAAAATATTTAATTGATGCAAAATGCATTGCATGTTCTTAATCGTACCTAAAATCATAAAATGACAAAAAAAAAAACCCTTTAAAGTCACCATATTAATTAGGGGTGGGCACTAGGTTCGAAACCGAACCGAACCGATTCGAACCGAACCAAAAAATGGTTGTTCGGTTCGGTTCATCGAATTAAATCAGTTCAAACTGGTTTAAAAAATGAAAAACCGAAAAAAATTCGGTTCAAACCGGTTTAGTTTACCATAAACCGGTTTGAACCGCTGAACCATATATATATAAGTTAAAAAAAAAACCCTAAATCACTAAACCTAAATTATCTCATTCTTTCATTCGAGTATTCGACCACTGCTATTGCCTCTGCTCAACACCTCAGGTCCTCAACTTCTCCGTTCTCCTCCGTTGGACGCCTGGTCTCTTCCTCAGTCGACCACTCTCATCTCTGATTCTCTTCCTCAGTCGACCACTCTCATCTCTGATTCTCTTCCTCAACTCCTTTGTTGCTCATCTCCGTCGATCATCTCCGCCGCTCGTGGTCATCTTCGTCACTCGTCAGTCATCTCAGCTGCTCATCTCCATGACTCCACTGTTCAACAGCCGATCTTCGCCAGTCTTCTCTTCCTCAACTCTTCTGCTGCTCATCTTCGCCAATCGCCAGTCATCTCCGCCGCTTGTGGTCATCTTCGCCAGTCATCTCAGCCAAGTCTCTGCTCGCCAGTAAGAAGGTTTGTCACTCTCTTCTTGTCTTCTTATTCCGATAATTTTCTTCTTCTAATCTTCTTTTTCTAATCTTTTTTTTACAATTTTGTTTTTATCGTTGACCACCGTCGACCAATGTGATCTCTGCTCAACTGATTATTGATCTGGTCTTCAGGTAAAGCTTCAACCGATTGCTGATTTTCTTCTTGGTTAGTTGTCTTCTTCTTCTCAACTCTTTTTTTATTTATTTATTCAGCTTCAGCCGAAGTTTTTTTGTTGCAGATTTGTCATTTTGGTTATTTCAATTGGAAAATGTGTTTCTTGTTGCTAGTTAGCTAGTTTAAGTGCCAAATTGTGGTTGTGTGGTGTGATGTTGTTTGGCAGCGGCCTCCATGGTTGAGATGTGATATACTGATATTCCCTAAATCCCTAGCAGTAATTCGGTAATTCCTAGTTTAGAATGACATGAACAGGGGAAAGGTTCGATAATTCCCATTAGGCCCAAAACCAAAATGAACCGAACCGAACCGAACCGATTCAAATCAGTTCAGTTCAGTTCGGTTTCCATTTTTTATTCGGTTTAAACCGGTTCAATTTTGGATAAACCGAAATATTTTCGGTTCAGTTCGGTTTTAGCCAAAACCGAACCGAACCGCGCCCACCTCTAATATTAATTGTTCTTATTAGACATATATGGCCCTTTAATCGATAAAGTGAGGCTGATTCGTCGGTAAACTTCTCACGAGTCACACATGTATCACGACAGAATCTTACCCTCCCTCTGATCTTTGAATAATTTTGGCAAAATGGCTGTAATTAACTACCTTAGCTATTAGTTTTTATTCTCTTCATTTGTTTTAAAAGGCATTGATCAATATATATTTGACGATGATGAGTGTTAAAATGAGATCAAGTAGTACTATTCTCGATTGTGTCATAGACGTAAATGTTACAATTAATTATACAACAATTAAGATTTATGCAGTAAAATAATATAGTAAGTGAATCGTAAAATGACTAGTACTTGATGTGTATTTACATAAATAGATGTGGGGTGCAATTAGAAAGTTGAAGTTGTTGTGGAAATGATCATAAATTAACAGAAAATGCACACAACACACAAATACAGATATTTACGTGGATCGACAAATTGCATACGTCCAAGGGAGGGAGCAAATTGATATTAATAAGAAATTATAAAATTACAAAACAAAATTTTGCAAGTATTATATAAAGATATAATTAAATATCGTATTGTATTCGTAAGTATGAATAAACGTGTATCTGGAAGCGTAGCGGAAACAATCCAATTCGTAATTGAGTTTTAATCACAAATCTATAATAAAGCAATAACCTGAAAAGAAAAATAAAATAGTATTCTACTCTCTTCTCACCTTTCTCAGATTCCCTAATCGGGAGACAGTTCTGTAACACATTATATGAGTGAGAGTAGGGAACCCTTATATATAGTATAGCTTCCTAGAATCCTAACCTATAAAGGATTCTCAGAACCCTAATAGGATTCTCAAAACCCTAATAGGATGGCTAGTCCTAAAAGGAATACTAAGCCTATACATATACAATAGCCTATACCATATCCTACATATATTTAATGTAGCTAAGGTGCACCGAGCCCAACAATATTGATCACATTAATAACGGGCTTTATCCAGTCAACTCTCACTTACTTAAACATTCCAATCAATTTGGTTTTTCATAAACTCAAAATATAATGTCATATGTTGCTCACAAATTTTTATAAAAATCTTACATTCTCCCACTTGAGCTACATAGACATTATTATTTTTTATTTGAAAATTAATTTTAGAAAACGACTCTCCAAATTGACAAACAATTATGTGGCTACAAAGAATGTATAAGAGAGTAACACATTCCTTCCCCTTAGTCCAATAGAACCTCAAGTATCCAACTACAAAGATCATTACATCTTTAATCGACATAAGACCATATGTAATCAAAATACCCTTAGCTTTACCTGCCCGGGTACAATGGTATGTATGTGTGATATGGAAATTACATGTGTTATATGTATATTTTTCCGTGTCTACATGTCACTGACAAGGTGGACAATCCCTTGAAAAAATTGCCAGATGGGCATCCGAGTAGACATCTAGAAAATACCCTTCAAGACGTCACAAAGGAATGGGAACTCGAGTAAGTTTGAACACGGGTATTCGGCAGGTTGTGTCCCATTCGGGATTGAGTACTTAGCACGTTATGTTCTACTCAGTACAATATGGGAAACCCCATAAAGAAACCCAACACACAATTCACATGGGTGAACCAAGAGTCATGCTCAAATACGCAAGACATCCGTATCAAAAAGAGTTTCTAGAAGAATCAAACGTCGAACAGAAAACAGATTCCAAATCAAGCAACAATTCTACTTCAAGAAAACCGCACATCGATAAAAAAATAAGTCCTAAACGAACTATACCACCAGAGACCCATTCGATCTCCACATGATCTCCGAAAAAGGAAAAAAGATAGACGACTTTAACAAGCAACCAACTTTAATTAATATACAATTCCTTTTACTTGTATAACAAGGATTAGGGTTATATGCATATATAAATAGACCCATAATCTCATTGTAAATGAGAGAGAACAATACATGTACAAAAAAACATCATTAGAAGAGAGGCAAAAGAGATCGAGTGGTGTAATTCTTCATTTAAATAGTGGATTTGGCTTGGTTGTGTATTCAGCCACCCGTGGACGTTTCTTCGATCACCGGAGTTTTACCACATAAATTCGTGTCTTATTAACTTCAAATTGCATTATCTTTCTCTTTGACAAGTCATAATCAAATCCAACATTGTTGACTTTCTCATTCATTAAGAAATCGATGTCAACAACTGGCGCTAGAAAGAGGGGCTAAACCTCCGATCTGATTAAACAATGGCTGGTAGAAGAAGTAGAAATAGTTATAGGGATTTCCAAAAATCTTCAGATAATGCTCATATAGGTGGGAGTACATGAGATTGTTGGAACCCCGTTTACCGGTTACGAAGCAGAATTAGGTTTTAAAATTTTTATACAGATCATAATCTGTATTTGGGACCAGTGAACTTGGGATCGTAATTATTTTTTGAAACTAATACATACAATATGTAAACACAGGAAATTGAAATCGATATAATCAGAAGGAAAAAATCTTACCAACTTTTGGAGGCTCCTTCACTTTTCGATATGATCCTGTCTAAACCAATCTTACCAACGTTTGGAAGCTCCTTTACTTTACGATGTGCTTCCGTCTGAACCACTCGATCTTCCTCGCTATCTCCCGGGACTGGTAACCTAGTGTGGGCGCGTCACGATCTCAGGAACTTGAATGAATGATGTAGAGAAAATCGAAGAAACTCTTTCTTCTAAGAGAAAACTGACTAGAACCATTCTAGTTCTTATATATATAAAACAGTGCACAATTGCATAGCACTAAAAAAAAAAAATTGTTTCCCCCTTTTTTTTTGTGCTTCACGCATCTTTTATTTTTTCTTTTTTGTTTTTTTTTTCTTTTCTTACACAGACCATTGCGTTTTTTATATATAATGCCAACTCTGATGTGTTATATATATATATATATATATTATGTGTGTCTCAAGTATTTGCATCCTATGCAAATTTTCTTTTGACTAATGTTTCATGTGCACACACCAATTTGCATCCAGTGCAATCTCTTGTGTTATTAACTGATATATATATATATATATATATATCTTTTAATTATTCTTTTCAAATATATCTAATGTATTAAAAGTGATAATAAGTATTTTAAATTTAAACTTAAATTCAAATACTTAGATAAATGATTTAGTAAAAATAAAATAATCCTATTATTTTATCTTCACCTAAATCCATATATTAACTAACACCCTCCAATTAATAGTTAATTAATAATTCATAATCATCAATATAATTAAATAATCTAATTATTTAATTAATTTAACTATTAACATTCGATAATTAAATAATCTCATTATTCAATTAATTCTCAAATAGACACATGTCACTTTCGTAACACAACTAATTGGACAATCCAATTAGTTAATCATGACCTTTGTTACCTAAATCGATCGGGCTAACAATGTGACTTAATAGACCCACAGTATTTTGAGCACCAATAATCCTCGGAATCATTAATTAAACTCTTTAATTAATATTCCTTGATTATTAACTTCGGTGTTATTTCACTAAAAACTCGAAGCTGCACTCTCAACTGCAAACGTCCGTTATACCCCTCTAATTACATATATCCTTTAAGTACCGTTGATTCTCTACTGGACAATAAATCATATTTCCTCACGGAATTAGGAGAGTGCTCATATTGTCCAAGCCCCGAATCAACCCTTAAGGGAACTACCATCTACTTCTCACAAGAAGGAGTGGATTCCACTATTGTCTACAAACCTTCCTAGCCACAAGCCAAACCGTAATCCCAACATATGGAGCAAATTGATTGGGAACTACATTCGACCTCACCCATGGTATATCAAAGACCACGATCTAACCCGAAAAAGTCGATAAGACACTCAGGATTAAGATCACCCACATATAGCCATCATTTGTTGATATATATGAATCTCATCGGTAAACGGATCTTGGTGAGAGATTCATATAGATCATGGTCCAGTCCTATATGATCACATCATACAAGGTGCCTCCATTTTCATATCTCATATGAATGATTCAGGATAGAATCATCGTACATTACGGAATGGACCACAACTATAGATTAACCACAAATAAAGTACCCAGCTTTATTTGCTATCTATGGACTCTTTAGATTGCACGTCTCTTACTGTATCCATCTGTATATGACACTCATATACACGGTTCGAGATTACATCTGGCAATCTTGAATGTTAAATATATACACAAGTTATAAAATAAACAATACAATAAGAATGAATTGAACTTTTCCTTTTATTTAATTCATAAATCCATTTACAAATTACATCTTTAGAGCATAAAACTCAACAATCTCCCACTTGCACTAAAGCATGTGAGGCATGTCTCGTAACCCTAGACCATCTAGGTGATCCGTAAACACTTTAACGGGTAAGGTCTTCGTAAATGGATCAACATGATTATCTTGTGAGGCTATCTATGTGACAATCACATCTCCTCTATACACTATCTTTCTAATGAGATGATACTTTCTCTCTATATGCTGAAAATCAGAATCCGTGTATTCTGCACTAGAATCCCTATCTGACAGAAAATCAGAATCCGTGTATCCTAACGGGATCCAATCCTGTCTGGAATACACTAGCATATAATTTCTCGTTCTTCAAAGATACTTAAGAATAGTCTTGACAACAACCCAATGATCCAATCCTGGGTTGGACTAGTATCTGCTGACTACTCCCACTACATAGCAGATGTCCGGTCTCATGCATAACATAGCATACATGAGACTACCTACTGCCAATGCATAGGTACATGTCTCATATCCTCAACTTCTTGAGGTGTCTTAGGACACTGTTCCTTAGACAATTGAACTGCATGCCTGAAAGGTAAATTAACTTTTTTGGAGTTCTGCATAAAAATTTGCATAAGAATCTTGTCGATATATGATGCTTGAGATAGTGTTATAAGTTTGTTCTGATGATCCCTTATAAGTTGGATCCGTAGAACATAACTTGCCTCGTCCAAATCTTTTATTTGGAATTGGCTAGCCAGCTAGCCATTTACATCAGACAACACTGTTACATCATTCTCAATGAGTAGGATATCATCTACGTATAGGACCAAGAAAACTACTTTCTTATCAATAATGAGCTTGTAGACACAAGGCTCATCGGCTTTCTGCTCGAAGCCATAGGTTTTGATCACATCATCAAACCTAATGTTCCAAGATCTAGATGCTTGCTTAAATCCATATATGGACCTTTACAGCTTGCAAACCTTTTACTCTTGATCTGGGGACACAAATCCCTCTGGTTGTATCATATAAATGCTCTCGCCAAGATTTCCATTCAAGAATGCAGTCTTGACATCCATTTGCAAAATTTCATAATCGAAATAGGCAGCAATGGATAAGAGAATCCTAATAGACTTAAACATGGCTACTGGCGAGAAGGTCTCTTCATAATCGACCCCCTCTTTCTAGATATAACCCTTGGCCACTAGCCTTGCTTTAAAGGTCTCTACATTCCCATCTACTCCTCTCTTTCTCTTATAGATCCACTTATACCCTATGAGTTTTACCCCATCCGGTAAGTCTACAAGATCCCATACTGGGTTTGAGTACATGGACTCCATCTCGAGTTTCATGGCTTTAAGCCATTCCTCTTTATCAGGATCTTCCATTGCATTCTTAAATGTCAATGGATCATCCACACTATCAGTAGAGACAACACCTTGCCCCTCACCTATACCTAAATAGCGTTCAGGTTGTCTCACAACCCTCTCATTACATCTAGGTGGTAGTGTATCCTGATCAGGAATCATCTGACTCTCAGATGTTTATGGATCAACAACTCTTGTTGATGAAACATTAGTCTCACCAGGCTCCAACTCATTCAATACAATCTTAGAATGAGGTTTATGGTCACTAATATAATTGTCCTCAAGAACATTGCATTTGTCGATATAAATACTTTGTTATCTTCGGGACTATAGAAGTGTCCACCTCTGGTCTCCTTAGAGTATCCTACAAACAAGCAGACCACATACTTGGAGTCTAGCTTTCCACTTCTGTCCTTTAGCATGTGTGCTGGACACCCCCATATACGGAAATGTCACAAACTAGCTTTATGACCATTCCACAACTCTAGGGCAATCTTAGGAATAGATTTGGATGACACCACATTCAAAATGTATACTGTTATTTATAACGTATATCCCCAGAAGGAATTTGGTATTGATGAGAAACTCATCATAAATCTCACCATTTCCATTAGGGTTCTATTTCTCCTCTATGCTACACCATTTTGCTGAGGTGTACCTGGAGCTGTGAGTTGGGAAACTATCCCATGCTCGACCATAGAGTCTTCAAACTCTTGGTCAAGGTACTCACCTCTACGATCCGATCATAGTAACTTGATAGTCCTACCTAATTGATTCTCAAATTCATCTCGAAATTCTTTAAACATTTCAAATGTTTTCGACTTCCGTTGCATTAGGTAGACGTATCTGTATCTTGAGTAGTCATCTATAAAGGTGACATAATACTCATAACCACCCCTAGCTTTAACATTCATCGGCCCGCAGACATCTGTATGTATAAGCTCTAGTGGTTCTTTTGCTCTAAGCCCTTTTCCAGTAAAAGGTCTCTTAGTCATCTTACCTTCTAGAAAAGATTTGCAGACTGGTAAGGTGCCAACCTTTAACTCACTTAAAGGTCCGATTTTTATTACTTCGTCTATCTGGTCAAGGTTGATATGACCAAGCCTTAGATGCTAGAGATACGTGTCATTATCTGGAGAAATCTTATGTCATTTAGTTTTTAGTTTTTAGTTTTTCAATCTTAAACATTTCAGTGTTGAGCAGTGTAGTATGTATTAACGATCTTAACACATACAAATTGTTTTCATTAATTCCTGAACAAATATTCAGACCATTCTTTCCAATAATAACAGGCTTATTATTAAAAGATACGTTTGTTCTAACAATTTAGAAACCGAAATCAAATTCCATGTAAATCCAGGAATATAAAAAACATTGTTCAATAATAAAAAACTATTATTATTACAAAATTGCAATCTTATCGCTGCCATTGCTTTTGCCGATACGACATCCCCTAACCCCACACGTATTGAGAAGGCTCCCTCCTTTAGCTGTGTCCAAGAATCAGTCCACTACAAAGAAGAACAAACATGGTTAGTGGCCCCCGAATCAATCAGCCAGGATAAAGAATCATCTTCCACTAAACAAGATTCAAGAACAAGTAAATCATATTTACCTTTTGTCTTTTTCTTCTTGGCTACATCCTCCAGGTATTGAGAACAGTTCCTCTTCCAGTGCCCGACCTTGTCACAATGGAAACATTTTCCTTTGCCTTGCTCGGTGGAGGTGCCCTTATTTTTGCTTTGGGCTTTCTTGGGTTTGGGCTAGGGGTGTGCAATTTCGGTTTGGTTTGGGTTAAAGCTCAATATCAAACCAAACCGATATGTATCCATTTGACTATATTTCAACCCAAACTAAACCAATATGATTTGCCAAACCGATTCAAACCAAACAAAAAGAAGTCGGGTTGGTTTGGGTTGATTTGACGGTTTAGGTTTGAACCAAAAAAATCATTTTCTCTATTATTGTAAAAAAATTATTTAACTATAAAAATATTAAGTAGGTGTTATTTAATTTTTTTTAAAATTAAGAATATTATATAATTAAAAAATTAACAATAAAAGGTACCATAACATAAAAAAAAACATAATAAAACATAATAAAACTCATATTCTAAAATATAATGGAAGGGATGAATAAATGTATTGTATTTATTAAAAATATATAATATATAAAAGAAATAGAAGTGGTACAATACCAAATGGTTGATGATAATTAATTTGAAGGAAAAAAAAACTTATTTATATGAGAAGTAAAAAAGTATGATTAAAAGTTACAAAACCCCAGGAAATATGGATTGAGTTTTATTAAATATATGGGTTGGTTTGGGTTATATGAATTTTATTTTTAGTAACCCAAACCAAACCAATCATTGACCATTTTGGTAAATGACAAACCGATTAATAAATTTTTTATATGTGAAGCCGATCAAACCCATAAAATTTGGGTTGGGTTAATCGGGTTGGTTCGGTTTGGCGGTTTTTTGCACACCCCTAGTTTGGGCTTACCCTTCGCCTTCGCAACAGACCTCTTCCTCTTTTTATTATTTGGGTGAAGAAGATGGTTCGGCAACATTTACCTCACCGGTCTTACCGTTATTGTCCTTAATTAAAGACTCAAAGGTAGCAAGCTCATTGAGCAACTGTGTAAGACTAATCTTTAACTTGTTCATCCCATAGTTGCTTTTAAACTGATTGAAACTCTTCGGAAGAGTCGTCAGCATGATGCTCACTTGACTGGGTTCGTCAATGGCCCCGCCATTGACTTCTGCCTTGTTAAAGTAGGATATCATGCTCAGGACATGTTCCCGAACTGACGTACCTTTCTTCATCTGAGTGAGCATATCCGAATGAATGGCTTCATATCGCTTTTGCTCGGAGGGTTGCCTGAACATAGCTTGCAATGACTCCATGATTTCGAATGCTGAAGTTATTGCTTTATGCTTTGTGACAAGCATGTCTATCATAGAAGCCAATAGATATGTTTAGGTTTTCTCATCAGATGAGACCCATCGCTCGTATGCCTCACGAATAGTTCATGTGGCATTGACAGTAGGCGTTGGAGGACATTCCTCCGTAAGCACAAACTTGAGGTCTTTGGTGACCAATATGGTGACCAATAGTTATCGCCAGTTAATTTATCGTTTGCGAGAATTTGAAGTAATGCAGAAGACATTGTTGCTGAAATAAATAAAACATTCATTCAATCATTTATTTAAAACATGTGTGAGTACTTTGGCATTAATTTAAACATGATGCATGAACATGTTTAACAAACTAGAACTACCCTAAAACTAGTTACTATACCATGACAATCCAACATACCACAAATAAGTACCGCCTTAGGGTCGGTCAAGTCTTTGCATGTTGGACCGAGACATTCTCAATCAAATGATATTCTATAATAACTCTTATTCTATATCATTCAACCATCGTTTATTTAGTCAGGTTTTTAATTAACAAACTTAATCAAAACCTTCGTGGATGTAAGCCACCTTTTCAGATCTCACGAGCTTAACTCGTGAATTGCCGCCTTAGGGTCGGTTAATCCCGAAATACCCTCAGAAATCCTATCCGTTAGGAAGTCAACCTTGGTATTGACCTTTGTGGAAATCCTCCTTAGGGAGGACGAAAGCAAAGTCGTCACGAGGCTCCACTTGGATCTCACGGTGTTGAACTAATGATGGAGACCATGGGATATATATGTCATATATCCTTCTCCCACTCACTATTTTAAAATTAGGATTTTCTATTAACCGTTAATGCACCTAGACTCTACAAGATTAAACGACTAACTTTAATCAAGTTATCTAGCGCATTAACTAATTAGAAACAAATTCTAATTAACTAATAAATTATTAATGATTTTTAACAATAAAAAATATAATCTATTAGTGAATAATCTAAGCTTTTGTAAACTATTTACTAAGGTCAGATTATTATGTCTGTGTTTACCAAGTTTTAACTATTAAAACCCTAACTCTTTATGAGGTTCATTTACTATTAGGTTATTAATCATATTAATCCTAAAAATAAATGACCATATTAGTCTAACTTATTAAACTCTTTAATAACTAGATTAATATTAATGAGAATTACCAAGTTTTCTAACCATTAAAGAAAAACTAATCTCATTATTCATAGCCATTTATGTATTTACTCATTTTAATCACATGAAAAAAATACATAAAGTATCAAGCTATGATGCATGTATGACATATCAAATATATTTGTGTAGACACATCTAATCTAAATGACATTCGTATGCATGACAAAGCTTTTATCATCACATAATATAAGACATACACGAATTAACCGAGTACTGTGGATTGTTTAACCTAAAAAAAAAAAATCTAAAATAACAAAAATATCCCCAAGGTATTCCTTGGTATCCTTGTAATTTTTTAGTCTTCCAGTCTCTTCAGGTCACTCCGATTCATCTCATGAATCATTCTTCATAATTTTTCCAGGTCTTCAATATAGATTACATTTTTTTTTTACAATACAATAACAGTAAAAAAAATAAACAAAAAAATAATAATAACAATAATACAACCCATAAACCCTAAATCCACAACCTTATAATTAACGATCAATCATGTTTTTGTAAATTAAAAAAATTTAATATATATACAAAAACATCATATAGTCAATTGAAATCGTGCCTACACAATTATACATACCGGAGCATCGAAAACAATTTCCTGATCAGTTAAATAAAATTGCCTCTGATACCAATTGTTGGAACCCCGTTCACCGGTTACGTAGCGGAACTAGGTTTTAATTTTTTTATACAGATCATAATCTGTATCCGGGACCAGTGAACTTGGGATCGTAATTATTTTTCGAAAGTAATACATACAGTATGTAAACACAGGAAATAAAAATCGATATAATCAGAAGAAGAAAATATTACCAACGTTTGGAGGCTCCTTCACTTTTCGATATGCTCCTGTCTGAACCAATCTTACCAATGTTTAAAAGCTCATTCACTTTACAATGTGCTCCTGTCTGAACCACTCGATCTTCCTCGCTATCTCCCGGGACTGGTAACTGCGTGTGGGTGCGTCACAATCTTAGGAACTTGAATGGAGGATGTAGAGAAAATCGAAGAAACTCTTTTTTATAAGAGAAAACTGACTAGAACCATTCTAGTTCTTATATATATATATATATATATATGTAACAGTGCACGATTGCATAGCACTCCAAAAAAAATATATATTTTGTTTCCCTTTTTTTTTTCTTTTGTGCTTCACGCACTTTTCATATATATATATATATATATATATATATATTTGTTTTTTCTTTTCTTACATAGTCCATTAGGTTTTTTTATATATAATGCCAACTTTGAGTGTTTGATGTGTGTTATATATATATATATACGCTTTCACTTCCGTTATATATATTATGTGTGTGTCAAGTATTTGCATCCTATGTAAATTCTTCTTTTGACTAATGTTTCATGTGCACACACCAATTTTCATCCAGTGCAATCTCTTGTGTTAATAATTTATATATATATATATATATATATATATATATATATATATATCTTTTAATTATCCTTTTCAAATATATCTAATATATTAAAAGTGATAATAAGTATTTTAAATTTAAACTTAAATTCAAATAATTAGATAAATGATTTAGTAAAAATAAAATAATCCTATTATTTTATCTTCACCTAAATCTATATATCAACTAACACCCTCCAATTAATAGTTAATTAATAATTCATAATTATCAATATAATTAAATAATCTAATTATTTAATTAATTTAACTACTAACATTCATTAATTAAATAATCTCATTATTCAATTAATTCCCGAATAAACACGTGTTATTTTCGTAACACAACTAATTGGACAATCCAATTAGTTAATCGTGACCCTTGTTACCTAAATCGATCGGGCTAGCAAGGGGACCTAATGGACCTACATCAAGGGGACCTAATAGCCATCATTTTTTGATATATATGAATCTTATCGGTAAATAGATCTTGGTGAGAGATTCATATAGATCATGACCCAGTCCTAAATGATCACATCATACAAGGTGCCTACATTCTCATATCTCATATGAATGATTCAGGATAGAATCATTGTACATTACGGAATGGACCGCATCTATAGATTAACCACAAATAAAGTACCCATCTTTATTTGCTATCTATGGACTCTTTAGATTGCACGTCTCTTACTATATCAGTTTGTATATTACACTCATATACACAGTTCGAGATTACATCCGGTAATCTTGGATGTTAAATATATGCACAAGTTATAAAATAAACAACACAATAAGAATTAATTGAACTTTTCCTTTTATTTATTTCATAAATCCATTTACAAATTACATCTTTAGAGCATAAACCCCAACAGAGATCCCACCACAACAGCCGAGAACCAACCAACACCCCTGGCTGGTATCCAACTAATCCCTCCTACCAATGAGGACATAGCACGTCGTTTCCATGAGGCACTACAACAGCTACTGACATACGAGGCAAGAGAAGGAGTAGACCTATTGGCTGCGGAAGAGGCGCATCCGCCAAACCCTCCATCTACAAGGCTCTGATCGGTTATAGTTGGGCTGGAACCAGATTTACCAGTAGCTGTTAGGAACTCAGGTCAAATCCATTAAGATGGGGGTATAACACGTAACCAGGACAAGGATCGTGAAACGCCTGAAGAAGAACGATCACGGCGAAGTCTGAATCACGGTCAGACGTGCCAAGATAGACACCGTAAATATGACCGGCACAGGGATCGGTCATCTTTATCATAGGATAGCGATCGACACCTTCGCAAACGTCGTCAAGTAACCATACGCCTACAATGATTAGCCTATGAAACTCGGGAACAGAGTGAAGAGGGGCTGGAAACAGGTATGACGATTACTCGACAGTTTAACCATCATGGAGAACCGGTGGGGGATAGAGATGTCATGATTTAGAGCCTGGCCCAAGAAGTCGGAAATAACATGTGTCAAATGGACGCGTTGATTAGTAGGAGAACCATCCCTGAAGCGGCTCCAGTGGTCATCCTCAATAAAAGCCCGACTAGATGATATCACCCTTAGCATATCCTTGGAGGTGGGACAGAAAGGGTTTTCCGAGGATTCCGCCCTTGCATCTTCAACCTCAAGGGGTAAAGAATTCAGGTTCGAAGCTTTCGTTTTTCCCACAAGTGCCTCAGCTTGGACGCTTGGGGAAACTTTAACCTCGGTATCATCATCGCTCGACTCAACAAATGATACCACTTGAGGAACTTTAAGGGGACGGGCGGGAGAATCAGCCGCCTTCCTTTTCTCAGCCCGAGTATGGCTAAAGCCAAGGTCAGCCATAGAATCTTCCTGATCTTCAGTAATATCTTGAATGTTGAAAAGACCATAATCAAGATTAATTTGCACATCTAGAGGTACCCTAACTTCCTCATCCCCAACCGTAAATTGCTCGACAGACGTTTCCTTAACCAAGGAACACGGCTCGCCAGACGCTGTGCCACCTGGATGTCCTCCCTATCTGCCTTCATCTTCAGACACCCTCTGAGCATTGGCAGTTCCAACAGGGCCACTCGGATTGCTTGATTCCCCCATAGTCTGCTGAATGACCTCTTCAGGAATATACTCAGGAATTTGATCAGCCTCATCAAAATCTTCATCCTACTCATCATCAGGCAACGCAACCCCTTCCTTACTGTGTCAAGAAGCTTCTTTTCGACCCGCCTGAATGATCGATTTCACTTGGCGAGCTTGGACGTCACAGATGAAGTCCGAGTCGTATACTGCACAAGTTTGAAAACTTAAAAAAAAATGTAAGAGTGAAATGGAAACAAGAAATTCTACTTACATCGCCTGCAATAATCTGAAATCTGATTAAAGAGGCCAAGGTCTATCATTTTATTCTCATTAAAAAAATAGGACCTGCTACTCTTTTCAGAGCATGCACTGCCGCCCAAGCAAGTTTAGTCAACTCGGCGTCAGTAAAAACAGGTCGTGACTTATTCCAGCTATCAGGGGAACAGAAAAAACGAGGAACCCTTAACACTTCCCAATCTTCCTCAATTGAGAGCTCGATCTCAAGTCCCAAGTTCCCTCCTGTGAAGAACCATTTAATCTTCCAGTGCTTGTTCGAGGTAGGAAAACCCCACCAAAGCCTTTCTTTTTGGCGTCCGAGGAAATATCAACTCTCCGGTTCACTTTGAAATTCCCTAGAAAGTATGTGTTTATAACCTAGAGGGGGGTGAATAGGTTTTAATTCGATTGATTACCAATTTTGTGAATTAATCAATATATAAGCATTTAGTGTTACCTAGCATTACTTGCATGTTTGAATATTTTATCATATTCACTTAGGTTGTGTTTGACTCTTCATTGAGGTTAAGTCTTGTGACAAATTGGATAGTGCACAAGCATGTTGATCAAGAATCATTATTATGGCCCGTTGGGTAGAGTGAAAGGGTTAGTAACTGGAGGGTGTGACAAGAGGTCAACCTAGGTTGTAAACCTTCATTCAATAGTGGATTTGAGGATCGGTTGTGTGGCGCACATATCAGCCTGTGGTTTTTCCCATTTTGAGGGTTTCCACTTATATATTATGTGTCGTTATTGCTTTATGTTTATTGTTGTTCAAATAAAAGACAATAAACATAAAGCAATAACGACACATAATATATAAGTGGAAACCCTCAAAATGGGAAAAACCACAGGCTGATATGTGCGCCACACAACCGATCCTCAAATCCACTATTGAATGAAGGTTTACAACCTAGGTTGACCTCTTGTCACACCCTCCAGTTACTAACCCTTTCACTCTACCCAACGGGCCATAATAATGATTCTTGATCAACATGCTTGTGCACTATCCAATTTGTCACAAGACTTAACCTCAATGAAGAGTCAAACACAACCTAAGTGAATATGATAAAATATTCAAACATGCAAGTAATGCTAGGTAACACTAAATGCTTATCTAGGAATTCAAGGATGTCAATTAATGCAATTCCTATATATTAATGTCTATATGAATGCTCATAAGACCTAACTAAATATAGCTATGAAAGTCTAATATCTAGTTATCAAACAAAAGGCCAATCAACACAAGTTGTCATAAAACATGGTAAAGAACAATCAATGCAATTAACAAATGCAATTAATTAGACCTAAACAATATCTAGAAGCAAAGCATAGAGATTTAGCTAGAAAGGAAAACTGGTCAAAAATTCTAGCTATCACAAAATATAAATCTCAACCAACAATTAACAACCCAAGCATGTCATATATGCAATTAAACTCAATAACATGCGTTTAATCAACAATAATTGCTAAGCCTATGCATACATGGCATAAGAATGAAACAAGAGATTCTAGGGCATGTAGAGATTACCTAGTCAAAGACAAATAAGAAAATCCATGGTTAAAAGATGCAAGAAGATGCTAGATGCTCATGTATTGGAGTTTGGTAGAGTCAAAATGGGTTCATGGGAGCTCTCTCTCTATTAGAGTCAATTTCTCTCTCTATAAAGGCTTGGTCTCATAAAAAATGGCTTCTTGGACTCCTACAAACCAAAGAGAAGAGTAGAGAATATATATATATTGTACACTACACGAAACGACATCGTTTTGGATGAAGGGCACTAAATCCCATCATGACCGCTGTCGGGACAGCAGTACGGGCAAGTGTCCAGACTGTGGCATAGAGAGCGGCGCATTGCCTGGACAACACCAATCTGTAGACCGATGTGCATGCAAGTGTATAGACCGCGGTCTAAACAGCAAGCAAAGCCTGGGAAACTCTGCTTGGAAGACCGTTGTGCATGTAACAAGTGTAGGCCGCGGTAACAGCAGTGAGCAACGCCTAGAGAACACCGTTGTGCATGCCGAGGCGGAGGAAATGCACAGGGAGCGGTCCCAACTGCAGTTACGAGGAAAATCCTCTTCTAAGGGCAAACTAAATGCATTAAACACCCAAGCAAGAGTTATGGCAAAAAGGCACACAATTAAGACAATTAAGCATTCATGCAAGATGATCAAAAACATGCATGAGGGTGTGTATGTGCACTAAAAACAATGATGGCATAAACTACCCTTATATAGTAATCCCCAAATATGGTTGTCAACGAAATGAGCCAATCAAAAACTGAGGAACTTACACACTTTCGTCCTTTCAGGGATCCAGCTATCTAGTTGGCTGGACTTAAGAAAATAAGTTCCAGTCCGACCAGACTGCCTTAGTATGTAAAAATACCTAATTTCAGGGGGAGAGGACGGTGGCAAGTTTATCCGACTCCATATATGCTACATACATATTAGTATTCTATAGCTGCTTGGGGCAAGTTGAGCTGGGGCGATCCTCGTCTCAACAAGGAACCAAGCTATGAACTATTGAAGAGGAAGAGTCACACCACAACAGAGTATGGACCCGTAAATCGCTACCATGCCCGGATGAGGGTTCCATACGACTCTATTACCAGTAGGAACCATTAGAATCGAATCATCGAGATCAAACCGAGCACAATACTTCTCGATTTCAGTTTCCTTGACACATTCGGTTCAGCGTCATATCCACTCGGGAGATCAAGGGAGAAGGGAATACGAGATGCACTGTGTTCCTCTTCAACATCCTTCTCGTCAACTACTTACCTCCCGATTTATGTGCCACTTGAACCATGTTTGTGAACTGCACGGTTACTCTGATGCTTTCCCATCCTAGATTGAAGAGAAGCCCTGTGATCAGAAATGAGAGACTCAGAACTGGAAGAAGATTCAGAACTAGAACTTAAACGAACATCAGGATAAAGCTTGGAAACATCAACGTCTAAAAAACCAGGCTCATCAGGAGGGATTTCCCTCAATTACCTATGAACACAAGAAACCAATTGAAAATCTCCACGCTCAAGCGCTTCAAAAGCTATAGCAAAAAGGCGCTGTCGTGAAATAGGATCCATTTGAACCGATCTTTAAAGCAGATGAGAAGAAACTAGGAAAAGCTTCGATGAAAAATCTTCGTACGTAAGAAAATCTTGGGTTATTTGCTTCTGTCTGTGAAAAATGAACCAGGACAGTTCCATTTCAGCTTAAATAGGTTGTTCAAAAAATGAAGACGTGAAACCCTAGGGTCTCAAAAAGTGGGAAAAAACAAAAAGAAGGATTTGATGACGTAGTCGGCGTATCAGGCGACCCATAAGTCGTTTCTCATAAAAGCTACTAGGGGAATGGAGTGGTTGAAGGGCACGTGTCATGGAAAGAACTGACCAACCCATCAGAATTCCAAAACGTCGTAATTACCAAGACTTCGTGTGAAGGAACAAATTACATTTACATGGTAGCCATTAAGACACGTCATTAATGCAAGGCGTTGTTTAATGATTATTATTATGGTATTAATGAGGCATAAAAGATAATAAGGTCGATTAAAATACTTTTGCCAAGAACAAATTCCTACTAGGCAAAATTATTTTAAGAGGGTATTGTTATATGTATATTTTGTTATGTCTACACATCACTGACAAGGTGAACAGTCCCTTGAAAAATTGCCAGATGGGCATCCGAGTAGGCATCTAGAAAATACCCTTTAAGATGTCACAAAGGAATGGGAACCCGAGTAAGTCTGAACATAGGTATTCGGTGCGTTATCTCCCATTTGGGATTGAGTACTTAACATGTTATGTTCTACTCGAGACAATATGGGAAACCCGAATAATGAAATCCAGCACACGATTCACACGGGTGAACCAAGAGTCATGCTCAAATACGTAAGACATCCGTATCAAAAAGAGTTTCTAGAAGAATCGAACGTCGAACATGAAACAGATTCCAAATCAAGCAACAACTTTACTTCAAGAAAACCGCACATTGATAAGGAAATAAGTCCTAAATGGACTATACCACCAGAGACCCATTCGATCTCCACACGATCTCCAAAAAAAGAAAAGAAGATAGACGACTCCAACAAGCAACCAGCTTTAAATAAAATACAATTCTTTTACTTGTATAACAAGGATTAGGGTTCTAATCATATATAAATAGACCCATAATCTCATTGTAAAGGAGAGAGAACAATACATATACAAAAAAAAACATCATTAGAAGAGAGACAAAAGAGATCGAGTAGTGTAATTCTTCATTTAAATAGTGGATTTGGCTTGGTTGTGTATTCAACCACCCGTGGACGTTTCTCCGATCACCGGAGTTTTACCACGTAAATTCGTATCTTATTAACTTCAAATTGCATTCTTTTTCTCTTTCTCTTTAACAGGTCATAACCAAATCCAACATTGTTGACTTTCTCATCCATCAAGAAATTGACATTAACAATATGCAAATATGATCATCATGCTTATTTCCATATAGGTCCAACTTCGTATTATACAAAGTAGCTTAAGACGACAAACTTAATGTCTTAAGCATCATACACTTATTTTCCAAACATTTTGACTGAGTTAAACCTCCCTGAAGACGGGCAAATCTTTCTGGCTTAAGTAATATTCACTCATTGGTGGAAACTTTATACCTTATGAGTGAATTGCCCCCTCAAGCTAAAAGCTTGAGATTTCTTTCCATAACCAACCATCCATGTGCACACAATGACAAATATGACAAACATCTTAACATGTATATACAATATATTCTTGAGAATATGAAACAAACATGCATAGAATAAATGCAGTTAATCTAATAAAAGACAACTCCCACTAACCAAACACATCAAAAATTTCAATCATCCAATACAGGATAAAACATACTCTACAAAACCTCCGGAGTCAAATATCTTGGTTAGTGTATCAAGAGTTATTTTACTTATGGCTATTAGAAACTCGTAACTCTTAAATCTTTCTTTCACCATAATATCTCTATGATTAAACCTCTGAGATCTCTTAACATAATCAGAGAAGATAAATACAGTGAAATTATCACTATCAACCTCACAATATGATTTCACAGAGTTGCAATATATAAAGCCACATATTTCTTTATTCATACATACATGTGAGCGTGAAACAAATAACCTCTACAACTATGTTGAAACCTTTTTTTTATTATTATTCAATAATACATGCCAAATTGGTTTGAAATTCATAAAGTTTAATAATATAATAATAGAATCAATACATATATACTAAGCTTACATCAAACTATCATTTGTAAATATATGCTTGACCTTTTTCTTATGAGAACACTCCAATTTGTTTGAGGTATTAAAAACTTATGTAAGTTTATCAATTTTATCAATATGTACCTCAAACAAGTAAACATACTCTCACTGACCCTCGGTTATGTCTAAAGACATAATAAAACTTTTAACAAACTCATAAAATGTCAATACTTTATCAAACTAAACACCATTGTCTGGAAACTTGATTAACTATGCTAATGAAGTTTTAAAGTATGCAAACTTAATACCATTTTTTAGGTAAAACCTTCAAGCCATAAATCTAACCACATGACTTTCAACCAATTAGTTTGCAACTATTTGACAACTAAGTCAAAACCCTAACTCCAATGACATCCAAAATTACAATTCAACAAACATGACATTTATTCAACATAAATGTCACAAGCATACAATTTCTTCCTTAAAGGCAAGTCTTTTAAATTATACATTCTTAACAACATCACTCTCTCCCCTATTACGAATGTATAATGCATAGATATATCTATTCTCATAAATAAAACATGATAAGTTCTATAAACTATTACCGATAGTTTCTAACTTTTGCAGTCATATCCTTATATTTTATGAGATCACTTTTAATACAGTTAATCAATAGATTTAAAATTGAGACTTTAAAAAATAATCAAAATGCCCTACAAATAAATTATCTTCATTCTACCTTTGGTCATGCGATTAAAAAGATTAAATCTAAACTACAAGAACAATTATCAATTTAATTATAAAACCTAAAAGTAGAACTTAGAATATGAGAAGATTCAAAGATCCATAAAGATTATTATTTACAAAAAATCACCATATAATATCTATTATCTTAAATAAACTTCAAGTTATTAATTTAAATTCCCCGTCCTATTATGAAAATTGTACTATGCATTACATGACCAAAATCGGAAATACCATCCAATAAAACTTTTAGAAGTTAAAGATAAGCTAAATGTTACCATGAATTCATATGAATTCAAATAAAACCTCTAAACTACTTGGTCCCTCTAAAATATTGAGTTCATTGGAAGAATTTATAATATAAAATTATCACAAGAAACAACCCATTAAGTGTTTAATTGATAATCAATCAAATAATTCTAAACGTAAATCAATGGGTATTTTTTCTTGCGATAACAAATTATTTTGCGTCATCAGTATTTCTTTGATTTGCTATGTTGAATTATCAAAATTTTCAGACTACTTCCTACGGTGTTTTTACTCTATCACATTTATCAAAATAACATACAAAAGACATAACTTCATAGAATATTAATCTACATCTATTTATAAGGCAATAAACCTTAACAAACTTTCGACAGTGGGTTCACTAAACTTTATTGATCCTCTAATTCTCATTAAGGTAAAAACCAATTGGAGCGTTTCATCTAATACATCAAAAATGTCCATCAACCAATATCTTAATGGCATGTATATAGAAATAGTGAAGGTGTTTAAAAAAGGAATTAAATCATTTTATATTCATGCTCACACCGATTTCTATAATCATTATAAATAATGATTTAACCTTCATGGAAATCCAACACAACATTATGATCTATCTTTTGGACAAAGACCACAACGCACGTGTTAAAATTTTCCTACTGATTAACCTCTTTTGGAGATGAACATCACTCTTTACTCTTCAATGCTCACAAAACTTACACAAGTGATGACTCTCTTAAGCAGATGATCAACACATGTATAGTTTTACCTCAATTGCAGTTCAAAACCTTAATCTTTGATAATCCAACGAATATTATGGAATCTTAACAATTAGTTCACTACATGAAGACATAGTCATCCAACTCCATTAATATTCCAAACACAATTGATTATATAATTTAACTAACAATCATTATAAAATCCTAATGGTCAGTCCACTACGTAGAAACAATATCATCCAACTTTATAATAATCTCTAATATAATCAATTAATGTCCTCAGTGAAATAAACAAATCATAATGAAATATTAATAGTTAGTCTACCACGTAGAAACATAACCATACAATTCCATAATAATTTATTAGGTTATACATTTGTAAAACATGAACTACAAATCCAATATCATTACACCCAACATAAATTTATATATTTCTCTTAATCAATCATTCGCGGTCACACATAATTTTTATTTCAAATTATGCAAAATAATTAGAAATATATAACCTTCTTAAATTCATGTTGAGTGGATATTACTTGTGAGCATATAGAATATGTAGGTATCATTAAGTGTTGGGCACTTTCATTCAATTAAATGAAAATACATTAGAGGCAACTTCTAAAATTTCTAACATTTGTATCACATTATATAAATGAATACCACAAGATGATGAATCTCCTACCGAGAAGAACATCACCTATCACATGTGTCTAACACTCACAACATATCGTATAAGTGAATACATCAAGATAATGAACCTCCTGCAGAGAAGAGCATCACTCATCACATGCATATAATTCCATCATTGTAGTTCTATATATAAATACCTCAAGATGATGAACCTTCTACGAAGAAGAACTGTTGGGATTATTCTAGATAGCAAGAGTATAATAATGTATTTGACAATCTTTTCATATTTATAAAGTGATTTATAGTTTAATAAATCTTATAGCATTTATAGTTAAATTATTATAATTGTCAAAAGTAAATAATCATAAGGTCAAAAGACTATGAGAAAAGAAGAATTGTTCATACATCTAGATATGTATGAGGTAGACACAATTCTTTAGTTAGTCTTGAATAATATCCATAACTTAGGATAAAGGTTGGGCGCTTTTATCTTGTTAAAGTTGTAGATTCTTTTGTTAGCATTTGAGTGGGATCAAATGTGTTATGATGAGTCTAAAATCATTAAAGTGTGGTGTCTTTGGGCAAAAGAATCTAGTGCACTAAATGCATTGAATACGATCACAGTGAATTACTTTATCCAAAACCGTCAATGAATAAAAGTTTTCATTAGAAGACAATCGGAGAGTCTATCTCAATCCTGAGATAAATGATGGACTTATGGTTGCAAGTGTTATCATTTGAGCTATCAATGCGTACGATTATACAGCATAGTCTATCCTTGATAGTTTGGTGGTATTCATTTATTAATCGATAGAGGACTTCATTTATAGATATGGACGTCGTGGCTCCATTTATTAAATGTGAGTAGAATATCATTATATGGATGTTTTGAGGTTTTGGATATTAAATCTTAACGTTAAGTTTTCAATAGTGTCTATTGAATCATGGCTTCTAGACAAGTTAAAATATCCAAGTTCAAAATGTGGTCATATGAGTAAATATGGTAACTTGGAGAGCTATAGGCGGTCTATGAGCTCTTGGCGATTTCTAGTATTCTTCACGATGATACACTTTCTCCATTAAGATTGTCTAGGGTATGAATGAGAAATATTAACTTATTCTATCTTTATTTAAAAGTTCAATTTTAGTTCTTTAGTGGAATGAACTAAAATTAATAGATCGGACCTAAATGAATCATTTGTTGATTGTGATTGGGTTGTGTCTATTGGAGCTTAAATTTAGATTGCCCACCACGATCCCCAATCTACACGAACTTACATGGATCACTTGATATATTATACCGGACCAATTTATGGGTCCATTTAGAATTGTATTGAGGCATGTTGACTTGCTTCTTTTTGTAAGAATGGGTCTAGTTCACATATAGACTTTTTATTTAAGTCCAATGGATTTAATAAAATAAGAAAAATAATAAATATGTTCATGTGTGGTCTTGGGTGGCAAGGCTATATATATTAGCTTAATATTTTTCTTATTATTATTTAATTAAATGGAAATTAATTAATTAATTAATTAATTAATTGTTTAATTAAAAGTCAAAATATTTTTCCTTGTAGGAGTATGTCTCCTATTGTCATATCATTGTTGGTAATATGATAAGTATCAAATACTATATTTGATAAGTAGATAAATAATATGAATTTATTTATCTAGTCAGATTAGGAAGTATTTGATTGCTATTAAAACTCTAATTGACAATTGGTCAAATTAGAAAGTTTTAATTTAGTCACAATTTAATTATATTCAATAATTGGTTATTGAATAAATACACTATTTGAGTTGGATTAGGAGTCTTGGTGTAGAAAAGAATTCTTTTTGGAAAAGGATTCTTGGTCACCAAGTAAATCCACCTAAGGATAGGATTCTTGCCCACTAAGTAAATCATTCTTATGGGAGGATTAGGTCTCCTAAACTATATACCTTAGGAGTCTTGGTGTGTAAAAGAAATCCTATTTTTAAGAGGATTGAATCCAAATTTTGATAGGAGTCTTTGTAAAGTAGAAACCCTATTTATAGGAGGATTTTCGGCCACCTATATATACTCTTATATATAATTTCGACCAAGCCTTAATTTTTGGTATGAGAAGTTGTTATTTATTTATTTCTTTATTGTTATTAAAAAAATACTTCGTCCAACTCATTGTGTGAAAAATTCAGCTAGAGAAAAGAGGGAACGTTTTTGTTTTCGATAGTACACTAGTATCCTTTGCATCAAAAGGGTTTTGTGTACAATATCGAATCAAGGTTCACACAAGTTTCAATCAAATTGACTGATAATTCACTAGTGACTGTACGTTCTTGGTTTTTCTCTTGGAGGATTATTGTAACTAACAAAGAAGAAGATTTTGTTTGTTTCCATCCTCAGATATACAATTTAAAGAAATGGTGCCCACACTCCTAGGTGATTCACATTCGTGATTGGATTGGAAGATCTTGAGGATTCAATTCGTCGCTAGTTCAATCATCACGAAAAAAAATGGTACGACACTTTTAATATACATCAATTAATCTAGGGTTAAGGTTCTTTCTTTTAAAGGGATTTTTTTAAAAAAATATATCAAAACCTAATTTCACGCTTCCATTGTGTGATTTTCCCTACAATTGGTGTGAGAGTCTCGTTGTATCCTTGATTAATTGATGCATGTGTATAAATCTGTTTCTTCTTGTTTTATATTTGTATGTTTTAGAAAGAGATGACACTCTAGGTATTCACATATATATATATATATATATATATATATATATATATATTTACATTGGAATGTATGGATATATATATATATATATATATGTTTTATATGTGGTTTATTATTACTCGATTTTGGTCTTAGAATTTCAATGTAATTTTGTTTTGGGATTGTAACAAGAAGGGTGACCTATCATCGCCATAATTTCTTTCTTGGTAGTTGCTAAGTTTTTTTTTTATTTTGTTGTTGTAATAATAAAAAAAAACTGCACTATATTATTTTTTTTTATTTAAAATTCTTCTTTAATACATTCAAGTACCGAAGACTCGAAGTTTTGAAGAATTGGATGCAACCGGAATAAGTTTGGGACCGTGCGAGTCATAACAACAAACATGCGTGCAAAGAGCACGCGGCCACGATTGTTGGGGCATAGGCTGCGCACGGTAGCCCGTTGGAAACCATGGGCTACGCATGGCACCCTTTATAGGGTTGTGGGCTGCGCACGCCCATGGGAGGCAGCCTATTTTGTTTTATAACTAACAAAGAGAAAGATTTTGTTTGTTTCCAACCTCATGTATACGATTTAAAGAAAGAGAGCCCACACTCTTAGGTGATTCATGTTCGTGATTGGATTGGAAGATCTTGCGGAATCAATTCGGCGCTTGTTCAATAGTCACGAGAAAAAGGTATGACTTTTTTATATACATCTAGGGTTAAGGTTCTTGTTATTTAGAAGAGAAAAAAATTATTTATACACAAACCCTAATTTTCTAAATTTCGCACGCTTCTGTTGCGTTTTGAACCGATTTTTCCTACATAAATATTCCAATCAATTCGGTTTTTCATAAACTCAAAATATAATGTCATATGTTGCTAACAATTTTTTATAAAAATCTTACAAATTTCTCTCAACACTCTCAGGAACTCTCTCTTGAAGCTTTGCTTCTCTGCTGCTTGCTTTCTTTCTCTTGCTTTCCTGAAGGTCTTATTTATAGAGGAAAGGCAGAGACAGCCCTCCTTCATTTTCAACATGGTGGTTGTTGTCATGAATTTGTTGGTGGTTTGGTTTTTCTCATTGTCAACAATGCAGGTGTAGATAGAAGGTGGAAATTGAGCCAATTTGTCAACAATCTCCACCTTAGTGAGAATCCACCAATCAATGCTATCTCTATTACGCCCTTAGGCGTTATCAGCTCGAGAGATATTGATCAAGCTTAAACAATGTTGGAATTGATCCCTGTTACCACCTTTGTTAACATTTTTTTACTCGAGTGGGCTAAAACAAAACTATATATATATATATATATATATATATAATTTCAATAAAATAACATTGTTTTTACTCCATTGAAATGAAGATGACAAACTTGAACCTCCCATCCCCGACATTACATGAAGAACTTGATCCACCCTAATTCGATAATTGATTGTTTATTTTTTTTCCCAAAGTATGAATGTATGATCGTTTCACATTATAACATAAATTTAAAAAAAAAATTAGTTAAAGTGGTAGTTTATAAATTATAATATAACACTATAAATGATAAACTGTTATCGGAAAATAATTTTACAAAAAAACAACAAAACACTAACTTGAAATTATGAATAACAAATCCAAAACTCTAACTTGTAAATTCAAAAAAAAAAAACTAAAAAAATACATGAAATGAAGAATAAAATATGATTATTATGTTTTTGGTTTAAAAAGAATATGAATAGATTTTTATATTTATAGAGATATGGAAGAGAGAATGGGGTGTTGGGACTTGGGACCTCACATGAGAGTGACTTTGAGAGAGAGAGAGAGTTGGGGGTTTGTTAGAGTGTTGATCGTGTGATGTGAGACAGTGAGAAAGACAAATGATTATTTTGAGATGAGAGGTGAGAGGATATTAATATTTTTTTTAACAAATAGTTGACCTGACTACAGCCAGGTTAACCCTCCATTACAGTCCGCCCTTATCTGTAAGATTGTCTACAGTTCCAATTTTCTAGAGTAGAATATTCCCTTAATCTATTATTTCTCGAACAAAGTGGTAGCAAACGTCTATATGCCTGGTGCGAACATAATAGACCTGGTTCTTTGCCAAACAAATGGCACTCTGGCTGTCACAGAAAATCTCTACATTTTCCTGAACAATGTCCAAATCCTTGATCAAACCACGAAACCAAATGACTTCTTTGAAAGCTTCTGTTACAACCATATACTCTGCCTCAGTAGTAGACAAAGCCACTGTTGACTGTAAAGTTGATGTCCAACTTACTGGTCCTTCTACCATAGTGAACACATAGCCAGTAGAAGATCGGCGTTTGTCAAGATCATTAGTATAATCAGAATCAACATATCCTATGATATGTTTGTCAGTCATGCGATCTCTCTCGAACTTCAAACCAACATCTATAGTACCCTGGATATACCGTATAATCCATTTCACAGCTTGCCAATGGCCTTTACCGAGATTGTGCATGTAACGACTCACTATACTTACTGCGTGTGAAATGTTAGGTCTAGTACACACCAACGCATACATCAAGGCACCACCTGCATTTGCATATGAAACATGATCTATTTCCCTCTTTACATCGTCAGCAGTCAGTGACATCAGTGCACTCAACTTGAAATGTGGAGTCAACGGTGTACTTATAGGTTTAGACTTGCTGTCAATGCCAAACCTCTGAAGTACAATCTTCAAATACTGAGTATGTGTCAAACAAATGGTACATTTCACTCTATCCTTTTTTATCTTCATACCTAGAATCTTCTTAGCCTTGCTAAGATATTTCATGTCGAACTCTGAGCTCAATTGAGCCTTCAGCCTGTCGATCTCCACCTTGCTCTTAGATGCTATCAGTATATCATCCACATATAAGAGCAAATAGACAAATAGACCATCTATAAGTTTGTGAAAGTATACACAGTGATCAAAATGATTGCGTGTGTACTTCTGAGTCATCATGAAGCTGTCAAACCGTTTGTACCACTATCTTAGTGACTGTTTCAAACAATACAAGGACTTGTTCAGCTTGCAAACCCCATTCTCATGTCTTGAAACTTTGAACCCTTCTAGCTGAGACATATAAATTTCTTCGTTCAATGTGCCATGGAGAAATATGGTATTCACGTCAAGTTGATCTAACTCGAGATCAAATTGTCCAACCAAAGCCAATAGGATTCGAATAGATGAATGCTTGACAACAAGTGAGAATACCTCATTGTAGTCTATTTCTTTCTTCTGTGTATATCTTTTTGCTACCAATCTGGCTTTGTATATGATATTGTCTTTTCCAGGAGCACCTTCTTTTCTGGCATAGACCCATTCTTTTTCCCTTTAGAAGTAGTGTCAGTTTCCAAGTTTTATTCTGGTGGAGTGATTACATCTTCTCATTAATTGCCATCTTCCACCTGATATTGTCCGTACAGTCCATAGCTTCTCTGTAAGTGTACGGGACATCATCAACAGTCACTGGAAGAGTGTATGCCACCATGTCTGTATAATGAGCAGGCCTTTAAATGTTGCTTTTAGGTCAGCTGTTGGCAATGGATTCAGGCTGTTATCTGATCTCAGATAGTGGTGTTGTATCCTCCACATCAATTGATATCTCATTCTGGCTATCAAAATCATCATCGGGATGATCGACAATTGGAGAAGCCTTTTCTGACTTCTTGGGAGTCTGAAACTCCACCTGTCGCAGAGAATTTGTATTCTCATTCTCTATGTCTCAAGGTGTCTGCTTCAGAATCGCAGATTCATCAAAGGTAATGTCTCGACTCAAAACGATTTTCTTTGACTCGAAATTCCATAGTTTGAATCCCTTAACTCTTTCACTAAAGCCCATGACAACAAATTTCTTAGCATTAAGATCCAATTTAGATTCAGTAACATGAAAGTATGTTGGACATCTGAATATATGTAATCGGTCATAATCAGAAACAAGTTGTCTCAACCATACCTCCTTAGGAGTTTTCCTATCATGTACAGAAGAAGATAGTCTATTAAAAATATGAGAGTCATACATAAAAGCCTTTGCCCATAATGTCTTGCTAAGGCTAGATTGAGAAAGAATACATCAATTTTTCTCCACCAAAGAATAGTTCATCTGTTATGCTAGACCATTTTGTTGTGGCAAACCGGAAACTGTAAAATTTCTGATTATCCCTTCATCCAGACTGTACTTCATGAAGGATTTGATTTGTATTCCCCACCATTGTCTGATCGGAGCTTTTTGATCTTTCTGTCTATCTGGGTTTCAATCATCTTCTCCTACTGAAGAAAGATGTCTAGAACTTCACCCTTATGCTTCATGGTGTATACCCAGACATACCTAGAGAAATCATCAATAAATGTCACAAAATAATGTCTACCTCCCAATGAAGCATTTTTGGAAGGACCTTATGTTGGGAAAATTGCACAACGGAAGCGTGAAATTAGCGTTTGATATATTTTAAAATTTTTCCTTTTATTAGAAAGAACCTTAACCTTAGAATAATTGATGTATATTAAAAGTATCGTACCTTTTTCTCGTGACGATTGAACTAGTGCCGAATTGAATCCGTAAGATCTTCTAATCCAATCACGAACGTGAATCACCTAGGAGTGTGGGCTACCTTTCTTTAAATTGTATACCTGAGAATGGAAACAAACAAAATCTTTTTCTTTGTTAGTCACAATAATCCTCCAAGAAGAAAAACAAAGAACGTTCTATCACTTGTGAATTATCAATCAATTTGATTGAAACTCGCGTGAACCTAGATTCGATGTTGTATACAAAACCTTTTAATGTAAAGGCTACTAGTGCACTATCGAATACAAAACATTCTTTCTTTCTTTTCTTCTTTGTCGAATTTCACTACACCAATCTTTAGAGTTGGACGAATTTATCAAAAGTAAGAACTAAGTTGTTTTCACTAAAAATTCCTCTTTGGCCGAAATTTACTCTTGTAAATTATGCTAGGCCGAAATTCTCTATTTGAATCAATAGCATGGCCGAATTCAACTACATGTATTTAATTTAGGAGACTTAATCCTTTTCTAAGAAGGATTTACTTGGTGGGTAAGAATCCAATCCTTAGGTGGATTTAATTGGTGACCAAAAATCCTTTTCCAAAAAAGAATTCTTTCCTACACCAAGACTCCTAATCCAACTCCAATAGTGTATTAGTGACCATAGTAAATGCTTCCTAATTTGACTAAATAAATAATTCATTTAATTTATCTACTTATCAAAAATAGTCTTTAATATTAATGATACTCTCAACAATAGTATAATATTAGGAAACCTTCTTCTACTAGAAAAAAAAATGACTTTTAATTAAATAATTAATTAATTACCAAATTAATTAATTTATATTTAATTAAATAATAAAATAAATAAAATAATAAGATATTTTATATAGCCTTACCGCCCAACACCTTATATGCTCCATTATATATATTTTTTCTATTTTAATAAATCCATTGGACCTTAATAAAAAGTTCACATGTGAACTAGATCCACTCTTACTAAAAGAAATAAGTCCATATGCCTTAATACAATTCTAAATGGACCCATAAATTGGTCCGGTAGAATATATCAAGTTATCAATGCAAGTTCGTGTGGATTGGGGATCTTGGTGGACTATCTAAATTTAAGCTCTAATTGATACAACTCAATCACAATCAACAAATGATTCACTTAGGTTCGATCTATTAATTTTAATTCATTCCACAAAATAGCTAAAATTGAACTCTTAAATAAATATAAAATAAGTTAATATTGCTTACTCATACCCTAGATAATCTTTATGGAGATAGTGTATCGTCGTGAAGAATATCAGTAATCGCCAAGAGCTTATAGACCACCAATAGCTCTTCAAGTTAACATATTTACTCATATGACCACATTTTGAACTTGGATATTTTGACTTCTCCAGAAGCCATGTTTCAATAAACACTATTGAAAACTTAATGTTAAGATTTAATATCCAATACCTCAAACATCCATATGATGATATTCTACTCTTATTAAATAAATGGAGCCACAATGTCCATATCTATAAATGAAGTCCTCAATCGATTAACAAATGAATACCACCAAACTATCGAGGATAGACTATGCTATATAATCGTACTCATTGAATGTTCAAATGATAACACTTGTAACCATAAGTCCATCATTTATCTCAGTATTGAGATAGACTCTCCTATTGTCGTCAAGTGAAAAACTTTTATCCATTGACGGTTGTGGATAAAGTATTTCATTGTGATCCTATTCAATGCACCCAGTGCACTATATTCTTTTACCCAAAGACACTACACTTTGATGATTTTAGACTCATCATAACACATTTAATCCCACTCAAATGCTAGCAAAAGAATCTACAACTTTAACAAAATAAAGGTGCCCAACCTTTATTTTAAGTTGTGAACATTATTCAAGAGTTCAAGATTAACTAAAGAATTATGTCTACCTCATACATATCTAGATGTCCGAATAATTCTTCTTTTCTCATAGTCTTTTGACCTTATGATTATTTACTATTGACAAATATAATAATTAAACTATAAATTCTATAAGATTTGTTAAACTAGAAATCACTTTTATTAATATGAAAATATTGTTAAATACATTATCATACTCTTGCTATCGAGTATAATCCTAACAATCTCCCACTTGCTCTATAGTAAATGTGTCATATCTCTCTTCCACATGTTCTCTAGATGCCCATCAAAACTCTTTTGTGGAAGAGCCTTTGTAAAGAGATCCGTTAGATTTTCTGCTGACGCGATCTTGGTAATCGTCATGTCACCTCTATGGACAATTTCCCTCAGAAGATGATACTCTCTTTCAATGTGTTTCCCTCTCTTATGATTTCTTGGTTCTCTCGAATTAGCCACGGATCCACTGTTTTCACAATAGATAGTGATATGCTTCTTCATATCAGGAACCACTTCCAAGTCAATCAAGAATTGGTGGAGCCAGACAGCCTCTTTAGCAACGTCGCATGCGGTAACATACTCGGCTTCCATGGTGGAATCAGCAATACAAGATTGTTTGATATTCCTTCATATGACTGCCCCCCTCCAATAGTAAACACAGATCCTGATGTTGATCTCCTGGAGTCATAATTTGACTGAATATCAGAATCTGTATACCCAACGGGAATTAAATCTCATCCAGAGTATACAAACATATAATCTCTCATTCTCCTGAGATACTTGAAAATATGATTGACTGTCATCCAGTGATCAGAACTAGGTTTCGATTGAAACTTGCTAACTATGCCCACAACAAAACAAATATTTGGTTTAGTGTAGAGCATTGCATACATGAGACTTCCAACTGCCAAGGAATATGGAACCATACTCATGAATTGCTCTTCATGCTCATTCTTAAGGAACTTGTTCCTTAGAAAGTTTGATTCCATGTCTGAAAGGTAACATACTTTTTTTGGAATCTTGCATGGAAAACCTAGACAAGATTTTATCTATGTATGAAGCTTGGGATAATGCAATAGTTCTATTCTTTCTATCCCTTATGACTTGGATACCAAGAATATAACTTGCTTCTCCTAAGTCTTTTCAAATTATTTTGCTAACCATTCTTTTACTGATGTCAATACACCTACATCATTTCCGATGAGTAGTATGTCATCAACGTAAGGAACTAGGAAAACCAACTTGTCAACTTTAATCCTTTTGTATACACAGGGTTCATCAAGGTTTTGAATAAATCCAAAACCTTTAACGGCTTGATCGAACCTTATGTTCCAGGATCTGGATGTTTGCTTCAATCCATATATGGATCTTTGCAACTTGCATACTCTTTCCTCTTGGCCTTTTTCAATGAATCCTTATGGTTGCATCATATGGATGCTTTCGTCAAGACTTCCATTCAAGAAAGCTGTCTTGACTTCCATTTTCCAAATCTCTAGGTCTAGAGATGCCACAATGGATAAAAGTATCCTAATGGATTTAAGCATGGCCACAAGAGAGAAGGTTTCCTCATAATCGATACTTTCCTTCTGTGTGTAACCTTTAGCTACCAATCTAGCTTTAAAGGTTTTCACATTTCCATCCATTCCTCTTTTCCTCTTGTATACCCACTTGCACCGGATGGGTTTTATCTCTTTAGGCAAGTCTATAAGAGACCAGACTTTGTTTTTGAACATATATTCAATTTCGGATTGCATTGCCTTTTGCCAATGGCGACAATCAACATCTTCCATTGCCTCTTTATACGTACAGGGATCATCATCATCCGAGAGATTCTCTACAGATTCTTCTAGACCAATGTATCTCTTGGGTTGTCTACTAACCCTCCCACTACGATGAGGTATGGTAGATTGTTGATCTTGTGTTGGTGTGAAACTTACAATTGGGCTAGGTTGTGAAACCTCTTGTGGAATTGTATCTTCTGAAAGCTCATTCATGACAATTCTACTTTTAGGCACAAAATTATTCATATAGTCCTCTTCTAAATATTTAGCATTTGTCGAAACAAATACTTTAAGAACTGAAGGACTATAGAAATAATATCATTTGGTTCCTTTTGGATACCCAACAAATATGCATGTTTCTGAATGGGACTCCATCTTTTCTATCTTTCCTTTTAACACGTACGCAAGACATCCAAATATCCTTAAGTATTGTAAACTAGGTTTTCGCCCAGTCTACAACTCATGCGGTGTTTTAGGAACCGATTTAGATGGTACATCATTTAGAATGTACATGGCAGTTTGTAAAGCATATCCCTAAAAAGAATTAGGAAGCGTTTGAATAACTCAACATAGACCTAACCATATCTAAAAGAGTTATATTTCACTTTTCTGCCACCCCATTTCATTGAGTTGTACCTAGTATAGAAAGCTGAGAAACTATCTCATTATCAATAAGATATTGTTGAAACTCACCAGATAGATATTCTCCACCACGATCAGACCTCAAGATTTTTATGTGTTTCTCAAGCAGATTTTCTACTTCAGATTTAAATGCATTGAACATGTCAAAAGCATCCGACTTATGTCTCATGAGATACACATAGCCAAATCTTGAGTAATCATCCATGAAAGTGAAGAAGTACTCATATCCACCTCTAGATTAAATGCTTATAGATTCATACACATCAGTGTGTATCAATCCTAAACATCTAGTGGCTCTAATGGCTTTGGTCATGAACGACCTTTTCGTCATCTTATCTTCCAGACAAGATTCACAAGTTGGTAGATCATCAACCTTTAAGTCACTTAAAGGTCCATCACTAACCAATCTTTTGATTTTATCAAGGTTAATATGACCTAGGCACAAATGCCATATGTAGGTTTCATTGTTTGATAATTTTACTCTTTTATGATTAGGTTTCGTTGATTTCATGTCTAACAAGTGAGAGATATTTCTATGCAAATAGAATAAACAATTTTCCAATGTACCTTTGCAAACAAATTCGTTACTCTTACAATTAATAAAAGCTTTATTAAAAGAAACCGAATATCCAAATTTATTTAAACAAGAAACCAAAATTAAATTCCTTTTGAATTGTAGTACATAATAAACGTTTATTAAATCTAAATGCCAACTAGAATCTATATTGACTCTAATATCTCGCAGTGCACTAGTAGACACAAGCGCTCAATTGCCTATACGCAAGTTGAATTCATTCGCATTAAGTCTATTCCTTTCCTAGAAACCTTTCTAGTTAGGCCTAAGGTGCTTTCTCTTCTGTTGTTTCTTGACCTTTTTACGGGTCTTAACAATAGCAACTTACCAACCATATGAATCTCTTGACCCTTGCCTTTCATAAGGATTTTCTTGGCACTTTAAACATCTTGCATCAGGCCTTGCAAGGTGTATTCCTTATCGTTCAAGGTGTAGTCGAACTTGAACTGATCAAAGGAATCTGATAGTGAGTTGAAGATCATGTCAATTTTCATCTTACCATCTATCTCTGCACCATTGAGTTCAGCAATGTTGAGATATGCTATGATTTTCATCATGTGATCTTTCACAGCCTGTCTAGGTTTCATCCTAAGATTCATGAAAGCAGTCACTGCCTCTCTCTTAGTCATCCTGGACTTCATAGAAAACATCTCTTCTAGAGATATCATTATATTGGCAGCAGTCTACATTCCTTCATGTTGTTGTTGTAACATGTCAGAGATTATGGCCATAATGTAACATTTAGCCATCTCATCTGAAGATTTCCACTATTGATACTCATCTCTTTTCTCCTCAATAGATTCATTAGTATGAGTAGGTGGTTTAGGAGTACATAGAATAAACTTATGCTTTTTAGCTTTCAACAAGAGAAATTCAAATGTTATAACTCAAGTACGATAACGAAAGTCCTGTGGCCCCCTCCTTCTATGAACCGTACGAGCACGTCCTCTGTCACCCCCCCACCTAACTCTGAATCCGCTAAAAGTTTCTGCCTGAGCACTAACGCCTTATATCATAATAGTCAATAGCTTTTTTCACAACCCAATATTCTTTTTCCATGTGACATAATTATCATTAGTTAAAGTATTATCTTTTAGGATGTTGATTAGGGATGGGGTCATGATTTCTTTTTAATAACAAAATTATATAAGTAAATAATCATGATAAAGCACTTTCGAATATATATTTTGAATTAAAAATAATTCAATCGTAAAATTCAACGGTGATCCAACACCCATAAATGTCATGCATCCTTTGGGAATTCGCACCATTTACTAGTTGGACTAGGTCCCACCTAATTGTTAACATAACAACCAACGTTTTCAATTTTAGCATTGCGATTTTATTAACAAGAACTCTTGGGAGGATATTAATAATATCACATTGAGTGTGTTACCAAGTTATCGACCTTCAATATATTCCCTCACGAATATCCCTCCTTTGGGAGTGTATATCATTTGGGTTAATTGTCTAGTCTATCATTGTAAGGAATTATCTTGCTAAATTCCATTCATGAATACCTCTTGGGAGGTTATTACATGAAACATAAAGCTCAACTAAACTTAGAGGCCATAGGCGTTCCAAAACACCTTCTCCCACTCAATTATTTAAGGCGTGTGATCGAATTCCAAAGCATAATTTACCAAGTTATCTAGATGCCAATTAGATACCTAAACCATTCAATGCATGTTCATACCAAAAGAGATATATGAGTAGCACTCCTATTCTATATGACATGTTATCAAACAATAACAAACATTGCAATATTTACAAAAATATAAATTGCTACAATTTTGGTCCATCCTAGAAAAGTAAGTAAATTACATATGTCTTGGAATATAAAAAACTCCTTTCTTGGCGAGCAAGTCTTCACGCGACCTTCGTCGTTTGGACTCTCTCAGCTGCCTTCCACGGGAGTGCGCACCATTGGCTCCCTCCTATGGGCATATGCAGCCCACAACCCCACAAAAGGCTGCCATGCGCAACCCATGGTTTCCTAGGGCTGCCGTGCGCAGTCCATGGCTTCCAATCGTGGTTGTGTGCTCTTTCGCACACACGTTTGTTGCTATGGCTCGCACGGTCCTAAACTTGTTCCGGTTGCTTCCAATTCTTCAAATCTTTGAGTCTTCGATACTTGAATATATTACAGAAGAATTCTAAATAATAAAACACAACAATACTTTTAATACAATACAGTGCAGTTTTTTTTTATTATTGTTATATGTATTTTCCGTCAGCATGACACGTCATTGAAGGTTGTGGGTAATGCGGAAATATAGTGATTCCACATCATCAAAAGTCATCCAGTCAACGAGAGGGACATTGACCAATGACATGTCATCAAGAAAATTAATATGGAAGTTAGAAGCGTATGCGCCAAGTAAAGCAGTCCAGTAAAAGGAGTCTTAATGAACGATGATCTCTACTCAGCGATATCTACTCAGCCAAAACAGTAAATATGACCTTGTCGAGACACGTCGTATCAAGCGAAGATTCACTTATATACTAAATCAAAGAATCATAATCCAATAAGGGAATATTTCTATTTCCTCTTCAGTATCATAGAATTCTATTCAGGAAGAAACTCATAGCTTCTAGAAAGATAAACACCAAACGAGAAATAAATCCTAAACGGACTATATTACTAGAATCCTACAAAGATTCTAATTAATGAATCCACCACTTGTACGACAATAACTAGGGCAACCCTAGATCGAACCATATAAATACAGCCATGTATTCATTATAAAAGAACAAGGTCATCATCAACAATGGAGGCTCAAATGAAAAGGATGAGCAATCATATGAGAGAAAAGTGAGTATTGAGTGTTGTAATTATTTTATTCATAGTGGATCTCTTCTCGCCGTCACCGGCACCGTGGATGTTTCCCTATCTTGGGGTTTTACCATGTAAAACATGTATTGTGTTTTATTTATTCTTTATTTTCCACTATTCTAAATTATTATTCTCAAATACAAACAAATTGTATTGCATCCACACAGAATGAGGCTTTGATTATTCAACCATTGACTGGTCAAAGCTTTGATCTGCCTACGTATCAATGTTTGGCTGTTGAATTTTCAACGATCCAAAAATTGCCATCAACAATTGGCGCTAGAAGGAGGGTCTCGTGAACTCAACTTCAAGGAACCCTCATGAAAATACTACAGAAGGAATTTCAATGTGAATTCTACATCTAAAACATCATAGCAAACGACCATTAGAAGCTCTAGAGGGTGGATCATCAACAGTACCCGCAGAAGGAGGCACGATCACGACAAAATTCAGAGGTATGATATTGAAAGAGCAATTCTCACAAAGCTTCAAGATGCTCATAATCGATCCGAGGAATTGCTCTCCCATTCCAATAACTCACAATGCAAAAGGCGTCGCAAGTTAGAGAGCATCTAACCTTCAAGTACTAAAGTGAGTATAACTATTTCTACAAAACTCGGAATTGTAAACCGTAAAACCTAATGGAAACTAGACCTCTATACCTTTCCAAGAATATATGGTCCAAAACCTAGTTCGATTCTTGCATGTTTTGGTGGACCCCGCAACACTGCAACAAGCGACTCGCGGAGGATTTTCTGATCTGACCATTGGGTGCCTAAAAAGTCATATCTCCCTCCACAGAACTCAGATTCACAAACCGTAATAACTTATGGAAACTAGATATCCAAATCTTTCCAAGCATATATGGTTCGAAGCCTAGTTAAATCTAAGCGATTTGTAGTGGCTCCCGTAATATTAAAGAAGACAAATCGCAGACAGATTTCTGATCTGACTATCAAACACTAAGACAGGCATATCTCTCTCTATGAAAATCGAAATCACAAACCATAATTATTTTGTAAACTAGATGCACGTATCTTTCTGACGATATGTAGTCCACAACACAGTTCATTCCGAGGAATATTTGACTACCTCCAGAACATTGCAATCCACCAGTAAGAGGAAGAGGACCCAAAATCAATTCTCGGCTAAAGCTCACTCAGCTCTTCGGTACCGACTAGTCCAACAACAAAGGATCCAAGAATTAAAAAAAAAACTGGACACCGGGCTCGGTAAGTGGTCGAGGTAAGCCAATTCATACAAGTTTAATTTTATGATTTATTTATGCAAATAGAAAATATATATTTGCTTATAATGATTGAATATTTATTGTCTAAAACAAAAATTATTACGCTCATGACATACATAGCATATTTAGCATATAAATGTTTTGGGCAAATGTTTAAATCATTTAAATATAGCGATAAAACCAATTTGATATAGTTAACAGTGTTGTGATCTGTTATGTATATGTTTTTGAAAATAATTATAGTCTCTTTCTTTCGAATAAGTGTTATTTAATGAATCAACCAAGACTTAGATCTTGATAAAAACACTCCCGAAAGTGCTTAACAAAGTTGTCAAAATTGATCGGGCACGAAGGTACGTCTTCCCTCATTTGTTATTTATTGACATCTTACCACATCTCAATCAATAATTTAGAAAATATATTTTCGGTGCTCATTTTTATATACTAAATGTGTTGCTAATTAGTATAATTCATGATATTTTGTCAATATATTTATTTCTATTAATTTGGTACGCGAATCATCCTACTTTGGAAACGTATCAAAAGCTATGCTGCGTAATTTGTATAAACTGGAACACGTTGACTGATACTTGAATATTTGTGTCATTTTGATTGATCAAGCCATATTAAGTTTGGCCGAATCAATCCTTGAATCAAATAGACATGGGTATTTATTGTTGTTTGCAACAGAGGTCAAGTTTGATACAAGACAATTATATTCTTATGCAAATAAAGCTACCTAACGGTGGGGTCCAATTAGTTAAAACCCATGACTTGTGCATCAATTCAAACTTTTTATTATTATCATTTTAGTAAGCACATAGAGCCACTAGTTATAACTTGACATTCAAAAGAAGACAGGATTGAACAGCTGCTAAGTCTAGATATATTAAATTATGTCTACCTCTTCGTATTGCTATACTTTTAATATGCATAACTTTTGTGTAATTCTGTTTGTTATATTGCACACACAAGTTATTTATACATGTCTCTCGTACTCAATACATAATACGTGTGCATAAGTCTTATGAACATGTAATGCATGCTTAATTAGTTTGTACAACTTGTATGACTTACACGCATGTTGTCTATCATAGATTTATAGATGTCGAATTTCGACACCAATCATTAATGGTACCATGTATGAGTTGGTCGCTCCCAATTATTTGGTTTCATAAAATGCATGATTATTAGTACTTGTATGAACTCTACTCACATGTTTGGTATTAAAATCAAGTTGAGAATGTTAGCTCAGGAATCGAACCTTGCCTCGTCGTGCTAGAATCGAATTTCATCTCGATGCACTTAAAGGTTTCAACAAATAAGAAACCATATAACCTTGGTGACTCGATTAGAGATGGAAGAATATCACTGGTCATGCATTGTTAAAAACTACTTTTATCAATCCGGGTTTGATCTCTCTCACTAATATAAAGATTCTGCTCTATCAAATATGTTATGTTTTATACAAATAGAACTCGTTTATCTTTTATTACCTGAGCAAGCGTATCTTAATTATTTATACTCTATAACCGTAAATGGAACTCGACGGATTAAAAAAAAAAAAGAATCCGAGTAAGGGTCACTTCATTCTTTGACTAACAATTTTTGTTGAGAATTTTTATAGTGAAAGGTTTGAGGTTTGACTCAAATTAGATTTCTTTCCGAAAGCATCTAGATCAGACAGGTTGGGAAAACTCCAAACAGTAATCACATTCATCAATTACCAGGTGAGACCACGTACACTGGGGCAAAGAACCTGTTCGAAAAGAATCTAGTCGGCAAAGGATAGAATCTAGTCGGTAAAGGATAGAATCTGGTCGAAGAAAGACAGAGCCTGTTCGGCCAAAATTATGGTCATCCAAAGATAGAACCTGGACGATTAAATTTCCTAATCAATCAAAGATTTGATTTGTTAAAAATTCCAACCAAAATTAACGGTCGATTATCAACCCGAGTAATGGGTCGGGACACCAACCAAATCAATTACAGAGCGAGGATCCGAGCATTAGTAAGATCCGCTCAAAGTTGGATCCAAGCAAAGCCAAGCAAAGATCCGAGCTTTAGTAAGATCCGCTCAAAGTTGGGTCCCTGCAAAGCCGAGCAAAGATCCGAGCATTAGTAAGATCCGCTCAAAGTAGGATCCAAGCGAAGCTGAGAGCAAGGATCCAAGCGTTAGTAAGATCCGCTCAAAGTGAGATCCGAGCAAAGCTGAGAGATAGGATCCGAGCATTAGTAAGGTCTGCTCAAACTGGGATCCGAGCTCGGATCCTAGCATTAGTAAGAACCGTTCAAAGATTAAAAGATCCGATCACAGCCGAGAGATAGGATTCGAGTGTTAGTATGAACTGCTCAAATGTAAAGGATCTGAGCAAAGCTAAACAATGTTAAAGTGGGTCTTAGATTCACCCGAATAGGCGAGAAGATCCAGGCATTAAAAAAAGGGCTTGGTCTATGAAAAAGATCAGTCGAGAAGAGAAGTCGAAGATTAGCTTAAGGGATTCATTACAATAGGTCACATCCATAGAAATCAAGAGTATCCTGTCAACTGCAGCATAAAAATATGAAACACCCGAGATGCTCTAGCAAGCCTGAACTAAAAAAAAACCTGAGAAAGGGATGCTAGGGGGTTGGTTTTGTTGTATCATCACCAGGAGATGTGCAAGCAAGCGAATTCGTAAACACAGTTTGGTAAAAGAAAGCGAGATGCACTTAAAAAAAAGGTTTACCTCAAAAGTTCACCTCAAATGAGCATTGTCACCAGCTAAAATCGAATAAGCTCAGTTATTACGTAAACCGATAACCGAAGAAGTTACAAGTTAAGCAACTAGACTTTGAAGTCGTGAAAGATTGGTCAGATTTTACTCGGAAAAGTGTTTTCTAAAGGTTTTTCAGATTTAACATATCAATGAAAAATCAAAACTGTCACATCAATACAATCATAAACTAAACGGTGAGCCATCAACCATCAGAAGCTTAAATGGTTTTACAAAAACCTCAGATTCCAGACCGCTAATATACTCAGTCGATCAAAACCACGTGTGGCAACCAAAAGATGATTATATCACTTCTGCATCCCCACTACGTTTACTCGAAAAAAACTCTGCTATAAACATTTGGCGAATAAAGTAGTCAAATCTGAGTGTCATCCTATTTGGCTCGCCGTAGATGCTCAATTTAGTGGAACCACTCTACTCATCACAACTATTCGGTTCACCAAAAGTTTTCAACTTTTCTAGATATTTCAAGTCACTGCTCTATTAGATACCCCAACCGGCTACTTAGCAAATCATCTAAAACAAATAAAGGACGCGATGTTAAAAGCAAACTGTTCGAATAAAACTACTTTAACTGTAGAGGGGCTAGGGGGTAGCATATACAACAAATGAACAAACGACGTGATAAAAAAAAGATCGCAGTTGCAAAGCAGTTGTAGCAAAATCGTATCTTTATCAACTGATATATTTCAACAAAAAAAGGAATTAGATGGATCGTTGCAATTTGCGGAAGGTTTTTATGGTATGTTTGACGATATTCAAAGCATCACAACTCTAGATCAAAGATGGAAACACCCACCAACACAGTTAAAGGTAAAATCTAGTTTATTGTCTAATTATTTGATGTCTAACGGATGCGTCAGAATACTCTAGACTACACGACTGAATAACGATAGCGATGAGGTAAAGGATTGTGAAACACTTTCTTCACCTTTATTTATCGAGATTTCTTATTATGCTTTCAACATAGTATGCAACACATATAGCTTTTGCATGTTTCTCTTAATATTAGACCATGCATGCATATGATGTCATAGTATGATTATTTATTACATAATAGATCTTACACACAATGCATACCACGTGGTTTTTATACAAAGCACCATGCATGAAGGATTCATGAGTATAGTATCCCGAGCAACGATCATCAATAATAACATGCATTGATCCAACTATTTTTGTTCGGTATTATAAAAGCATATAGCTGTGCAAATGTTACTCACATGTTTAAACAGATGATGAAAATTTTAGTACAGAAATCGAGCTTAGTCTTAATATGCACAAAAAGAGTTTTATCTCTGTGCATAGACAAAAGCTCCTCAACAAGCGTTTAGCGTCTCTAGTAAAAAAAATGGTCTATGAGAGACCAGCACTATAAAAAATGGGGGAAGACAAAAAGAGAAGAAATCTTCGCAAATACAATAAACTCGAAGATTATTGTCCAAAACAACATAGCAAAAAAGCCAAAGGGGCCAAAATCTTTATCAACAAAGGCCTCCAAAAAAGGTTAGCATATGATAATAAGAACATATGATAATGACGTGATAAGAATCATATGATAATAAGAACATATGATAATGAGGTAATAATAAGAACATGTCAATAACTCGGGCGCCTTGAAACCACGAAGGGTAGATGGAAAGTGTCTGAAAGGGGCTGAGAAGCTAAAGTAGCACGCCCGCCGAGTCGATTAGGTGCAAATACCCCTATTGGGTAAAAAAGGCAAACCAGAGGCACCAGGTTACCTGGAAAACTTCTCGGGGCACCGTCGGGTAAAAACCTTGGCGAGATGCGCAGCTGTGTTGGTTGGTATACACTACCCCAACAATTCGACAAACCCCTGTAACAGACAAAACCGGGAGACGTCCTTGGTGACTTATGCAGGGACCTGGGTGTTTGATCGTGGTGAGCCTCAATGTAACACTTGGGTAAAAACTGATCAGTTTAATAAGACACTTGATCAGTCTAAAGATGATCAGTTTAATGAGATACTTGATCATTCTCAAGGCCAGCATTCTTGAAGCCAAATTGATCAGTTTAATAATATACTTGATCTAAGGTATACATTGATCAGAAAGATCAGCCAGATAGCACCGTTTGACCAAACGATATATATATATATATATATATATATATATATATATATATATATATATATATAATCCTGTACCGGTCAAAATCAGGACGAAGAACCAATTCAAGCTAAATGCATTGGATGTCCTAAAAAAAGATAACGATCTATAAGAAAGATCGTCCAAAAAGAAAATATGAGTGGATACAAATAAAGCATTGTCAGCTCAAGAGCTGGCTGGGTGCGAAGAAAGCACTGTCATCGATACGACCTTTTAGAAAAAGAAAAGAGGTAATACTTTTCTGTTTAAATAACTTTTCTATTGAGTTTAAAATATGCAGGTACAAAGCTCCAATGAGCAAGTGCATGTAGAAGCAGTAAGGAAACTTTCAAATGCTAGATCAGAGCCACTTGGGATGACCATTTTGAGATTGGCTTGGTTCTTTGAAAATCAAGTAAAAACCCTGAAGGTGGGTATAAATTTAAATACGGCCAGGATCCCCCGAGGTGCAAAATAAACACTCAGGTTGCCTTGAGCCAGAGCCTAAATCATTCTGTTAACTGAGCGAGCCTCTGGAACAATTTGCAAGCAGTACAAAAGCCAGAGAACAATTGCGAAAAGAACCAATAATGGTTAAAATAAAATACAAAAAGATCGATAAAAAATATTTACAAGAAAGATCATCCAAAATGAAGATCGATCTATAAGAAAGATCTGCCAAAAAGAAGACTGGAGTATAAGAAAGGTCGGTCAAAATGAAGAATCTATCCTATGAGAAAAATATCAAGGAGATCCAGGCGAACACTCGGAATGTCCCATCTGAAAAAAACTTTACTCGGGCCCATAAATAAGGTAGAAAGTCTACTCAGACCGACCAACGAAGATAAATATAAGCTTATGTGCCTAAAACATGGTTCCTACTCTGTACATCGACATCAATTCAAATGACAACTATTTTACGGGGTAGATTCTAAGCAACATGAACCAGTAGAGAACAAGAGCACCCGACTCGCCATAAATATGTATATATGGCAATGGCCTAGGGGGTGGATACTAAGAAGCACGGTCTCCACAGAGCGTCAACTTACCTTCCCGAGAGCAACAACATCTACCACATTTTTCTCAGCTTGTGACAAAAAACGTTACTTAGAGGTACCCTAAGCAAGTTCAAGTTGTCTTGAGCCTTAAAACTTCAAAAAATCGTCTGAACATGCCTTTAGAGGATATTCTTAGCGGCAATAAAAGCATTATGGAATACTGCAGTCAGAAGAAAAGGCGAGAAAGATGAGAACATGATGGTGGCAAGAAAAGTGCTCGTGCAATGGGAATGCAATAAAAAAAAAAAGGTGGTTAGCAAAAAAAATGACGCTTAAATGACTAGTGAAGTATTAAAAAGTTGGGACCTCCTCGGAATAAAGAGACTTAAAAGCATCCGAGCATCAAATCTTAAGTGTCAATCTATTCAGCTCGGGGAATAACTTAACACGTCGTTGCTATTCCATTCGGCTTGTGGGCTCTTTACCTCTTTAAAAAAAAATGCCAAGCTCATCCCAGTGCATGGCTAGTTCAAAAAAAAAATCTCAAAAATCAAAGCTCGTGGAGACAACTGTTCATCGAACGCGATTAGATACAAATGCAAGTAAGAATTTTCAATTATGTTTATACAAACAAAGTGTTTTTTTTTATTGCAGGAATACTAGTTGGAAGGCCTTAAAGATGAAAGGTATACCGTGTACTAAATCTATATAGCATAGAAGTGCACACTTAGCCATTACTGAAGACAAGACAAAAATTTTAAGAAAGGAAGAGTTAAGGAAAATATCTAAGTCCCCTATCTCAAAATTTCTTTCAGCACTTCCTGTAAGAGAGCCACAAAAAAAAAACAGAAGCCGACCACTTAAAAAATGACTGATCATTTGGTGATTAGACATGGCCCGGCCGGACCATGTGCAATTTCATCTCACAGTAAAGTATCAAAAGGCATCTTAGTGACTTGATGTATATCCCCGAAGACACTGAGGTTTAAAAATTTATCTTAGTAACATAACCTGTCTTGAAGATTATCAGTTTGCAAGAGTAAAAAAACAACAGAGAACTTTTCAAATCCCCTTCGACTAGTCATCCAGAACTCATCTCGCGAATTTGAGGGGGTATTGTTATATGTGTTTTTCGTCAGCATGACACGTCATTGAAGGTTGTAGGTAATGCGGAAATATAGTGATTCCACATCAACAAAAGTCAACCAGTCAACGAGAGGGACATTGGCCAATGACAAGTCATCAAGAAAATTAATATGAAAGTTAGAAGCGTATGTGCCAAGTAAAGTCGTCCAGTAAAAGGAGTCTTAATGAGCGAAGATCTTTACTCAGCGATATCTACTCAGCCAAAACAGTAAATATGACCTTATCGAGACACATCGTATCAAGCGAATATTCACTCAGATACTAAATCTAAGAATCATAATCCAATAAGGGAATATTTCTATTTTCTCTTCAGTATCATAGAATTTCAATCATGAAGAAACTCATATCTTCTAGAAAGATAAACACCAAACGAGAAATAAGTCCTAAACGGACTATATTACTAGAATCCTACAAAGATTCTAATTAATGAATCCACCACTCGTACGACAATAACTAAGGCAACCCTAGATCGAACCATATAAATACAGCCATGTATTCACTATAAAAGAACAAGGTCATCATCTACAATGGAGGCTCAGATGAAAAGGATGAGCAATCATATGAGAGAAAAGTGAGTATTGAGTGTTGTAATTATTCTATTCATAGTGGATCTCTTCTTGCCGTCACCGGCACCGTGGATGTTTCCCCGTCTTAGGGTTTTACCACTTAAAAAATGTGTTGTGTTTGATTTATTCTTTATTTCCCACTCTTCTACATTATTATTCTCAAATACAAACAAATCGTATTGCATCCACACAGAATGAGGCTTTGATTATTCAACCCTTGACTGGTCAAAGCTTTGATCTGCCTACGTATTAATGTTTGGCGGTTGACTTTTCAACGATTCAAATATCGCCGTCAACAATTATTACAATAACAAAATAAAAAAAAAACTTAGCAACTACCAAGAAGAAAATTGTGGTGATGATAGGCCACCATTCTTGTTAAAATACATTGAATTTCTAGGACCAAAATTGAGCAATAACAATCCACATAATAAAACATATATGTATCCATACATTCCAATGTAAATATATATATGTACGAATACCTAGAATGTCATATCTTTCTAAAACATGTATAATCACAATAAAAAGAAAGAGTTCACGTACACATACATCAATTAATAAAGGGTACAACCAGGCTCTGATACCAATTGTTGAGAAAATTGCACAACGGAAGCGTGAACTTAGGGTTTGATATTTTTTTTAAATCCTTTATTAAATAGAATCTTAACCCTAGATTAATTGATGTATATTAAAAGTATCGTACATTTTTCTTGTGACGATTGAACTAGCGTAAGATGTGAGCTAGGAGTGTGAGCTCTCTTTCTTTAAATTGTATACTTGAGGATGGAAAAAAAACAAAATATTTTTCTTTGTTAGTCACAATAATCCTCCAAGCAGAAAAACAAATAACGTTACGTCACTTGTGAATCATCAATCAATTAGATTGAAACTCGCGTAAACCTAGATTCGATGTTGTACAAAAAACCTTTTAACGTAAAGGCTACTAGTGCACTATCGAATACAAAACATTCTTTCTTTCTTTTCTTCTTTACCGAATTTCACTACACCAATCTTTAGAGTTGGACGGATTTATCTAGAGCGAGAACCGAGTTGTTTTCATTCAAAATTCCTCTTTGGCCGAAATTTACTCTTGTAAATTATGCTTTGCCGAAATTCTCTCTTTGAATCAATAGCATGGCTGAATTCAAATACATGTGTATATATATATATATATATATATATATATATATATAGTGGCCGAATTCTACATGTAATTAGTTTAGGAGACTTAATCATTTCCTAAGAAAGATTTACTTGGTGGGTAAGAATCCAATCCTTAGGTGGATTTACTCGGTGACCAAGAATCATTTTCCAAAAAAGAATTCTTTCCTATACCAAGACTCCTAATCCAACTCAAATATTGTATTAGTGACCATATTAATGACTTCCTAATTTGACTAGATAAATAATTCATTTTATCTATCTACTTATCAAATATAGTCTTTAATATTAATTAAACTACCAACAATAGTATAATATTTGGAGACCTTCTTATACTAGAATTTTTTTTTTACTTTTAATTAAATAATTAATTAATTACTAAATAAATTAATTTCCATTTAATTAAATAATAAAATAAAAAACAATATAACAAGCTATTATATATAGCCTTGCTGCCCAACACCTTATATGGGTCATTATATTATTTTTTCTATTTTATTAAATTCATTGGACCTTAATAAAAAGTCCACATGTGAACTAGACTCATTCTTACTAAAAGAAACAAGTCCACATGCCTTAACACAATTCTAAATGGACCCATAAATTGGTCCGGTAGAATATATCAAATGATCCATGCAAGTTCGTATGGATTTGGGATCTTTTCAGGCTATCTAAATTTAAACTCCAATAGACACAACCCAATCACAATAAACAAATGATTCACTTAGGTTCGATCTATTAATTTTAGTTCATTCCACTAAAAAAATAAAATTGAACTCTTAAATAAAGATAGAATAAATTAATATTGCTTACTCTTACCCTAGACAATCTTTATGAAGATAGTGTATCCTCGTGAAGAATATCAGTAATCATCAAGAGCTCATAGACCGCTTATAGCTCTCCAAGTTACCATATTTACTCATGTGACCACATTTTGAGCTTGGATATTTTGACTTGTCCAAAAGCCATGTTTCAATAGACATTATGGAAAACTTAACGTTAAGATTTAATATCCAATACCTCAAAACATCCATATGACGATATTCTACTCTCATTAAATAAATGGAGCCACGATGTCCATATCTATAAATGAAGTCTTCTATCGATTAACAAATGAATACCACTAAACTATCGAAGATAGACTATGCTATATAATCGTACTTATTGATAGCTCAAATGATAACGCTTGCAACCATAAGTCCATCATTTATCTCAAGATTGAGATAGACTCTCCGATTTTTCTTCAATTGAATTTTTTTTATCCATTGAAGATTTTGGATAAAGTATTTCATTGTGATCATAATCAATGCACCCAGTGCTCTAGATTCTTTTGCCTAAAGACACTACACTTTGATGATTTTAGACTCATCATAACACATTTGATCCCACTCAAATGCTAGCAAAATAATCTTCAACTTTAACAAAATAAAGGTTCCCAATATTTATTTTAAGTTGCGAATATTATTCAAAACTAACTAAAGAATTGTGTCTACCTCATACTTATCCAGATGTACGAACAATTCTTCTTTTCTCATAGTCTTTTGACCTTATGATTATTTACTATTGATAAATATAATAATTAAACTATAAATGCTCTAAGATTTGTTAAACTAGAAATCACTTTTATTAATATGAAAATATTGTTAAATACATTATTATACTCTTGCTATCGAGTATAATCCTAACACCTCAAAAATCAGTGTCGACATAATCAAGTGTAGCTTTCATATGATGAATGGCGGTGCCAAACTTGACTCTCATCTGCTTTCCCGTGATACAATGCTCGTAGAAATCAAGTTTACCTATCTTGGCACTTTTTAGGAGACCTTGCTTCACCAAATCTTGCAAAGACTTCGCCCCGACATGCCCTAAGCACATTTGTCAGAGTCAGGAAGTATCAGATGATTCATTGTCGGAACTGTTGGAGACATCTACTCTTCATATGACTGTGTACCCGTCCAGGAAGTATAGATTTATTTATCGAGTACCTTTAATTGCCAAGAATGCACCTCATACAACTTTCAAGACTCCACCTTCCATGTTCACCTTGTAACCGCTGGAGTCTAAGACCCCTAGTGAAATGAGGTTCTTCTTCAGATCAGAGACATACCTGACGTCTGTCAATCGTCTGGTTGTACCATCATGCATCTTTAAGTGAATAGTTCCTATCCCTTTCGTCTGACAGGTGTTGTCATTGTCCATAAGCACAACTCCCCTGTCATGCTTCTAGAAGCTTGAGAACATTGCATGTTGGGACACATATGATAGGAACAACCTGGAATCCATAATCCATCTATCAGAATGGTTGTCTGATGACGAAACTATAAAAGCTGAATCCTCTCCATCATCAGCTTTATCTGCAACATTCACATTAGATTTGTCCTTGATTGGACAATCTTTCTTTCAGTGCTCTTTCTGATGACAATAGACACACTTATCCTTCGCAATAAGTCTGAATGATGATTCTCCTCTTGGCTTTGAGCGAGATGTTACTCTTGATTTTAAGCACAATTTACCACACTCACTGGGTACTCTAGATATTCTGTTGTTTATCTTGTCTCAGGAAACAGTCAGCGCTTCTGATGTTGAGTCTATATGATCAAGTTAATCCTATTTCCGATATTCATCATTCACCAAAGCATTAGAAATGTCTATGAATTTAACCTCATCCTTTTCATATAACAGCCTTATGGTTAAGTGTTCATAGGTATCGTGCATGGAATTTAACAACAATAGTGTTTCATCTTCATCGCTAATTTCAACATCTAAATTTTGTAAATCAGCGAGAATCTTATTGTAATTATCCAAATGCTCAATCATAGAAATACCTTTCTTGTACTGGAATCGAAAAGCTTCTTCTTCAGGTAGAGTCGGTTCTCTATGCTCTTCATCATGTACTTATCCTCTAACTTTTCTAGAGACTTGATGCCATAGTCTTCTTCATGACAAACTACTTTTGGTTCTTGGCTAGACACAACCGAATTGTTCCATAGGCTTGACGATTTACATATTTCCAATCTTCATCTAAAATATTCTTAGGTTTGGAACTTAAAGCAATATTTGATCCATCCCGGAATAACAAATCCAGAAATTTGAATTGCCACATGCCGAAGTTGTTGGTGTTGTCAAATTTCTCAATATCAAACTTTGCATTAGATATCGAGATCCTTTACCAAGAACTGCTGGTTGATGCCGAGGTCTAAGATTCAATTGACTGTTCCAAGATTTCTCCAGCTTTTGGATCTTCCATCTTACCCGAAAAAAAGTTTACAAAGCTTGAATAAGTCACAAATTGTACTTACAAGCGGAATTAGCTGAAACGTATGGCACAATTGTGTTCAGAAAAGTCAAAATAGTTAGAAACAGATCCGACTCAATCAAAAACGTGTGAAAGTTAAACTGAGTTGGGCAAAAAATACTTTTGGGTCGAGTTGACTCAAGAATATTCCGTTACGCTAACAGAATATTCTGACGGTAACAGAATATTCTCTAATGAAAACAGAATATTCCCTGATTGGTGGTGTAGCACTGATGTGGCATATAGTTAATGTGGCGCTGACTGTATGGTGACGTGGCGATAACGTGGTGGCTGATTGATGTTGACTGTACGACGACATGGCGAATTATGTGGTGGCTACAGTGACATCTTCTTCCTTGAAAAATTGCAGAAAATATTCTAGAAATTTTCCCAAAGTCGACCGAACTTTGACCGAAGCTAGAGAGTTCGTTAGAGCTTCGCTTAAGATGCGGTCAGTTGCGTTGGAATCGTATTTTCGAGAGGAATACATTGGTATCCTACGAACAACAATTTGAGCACTTTGAAATTTCTAGTCTTGACCAAAAACTAAAGTTCCGATACCAATTTGTTGTAGAAATGACCATAAATTAACATAAAAATACACACTGGTTAGGCAAATTGCCTACATCCGTGGGAGGTAGCAAACTGATATTATTGAGAAATTATACAAATACAAAACAGAATTTCTCTCAACTCTCTTAGGAACTCTCTTTGGAAGCTTTGTTTCTCTACTGCTTATTTTATTTCCCTTGCGTTGCTAAGGATTTTATTTATAGGGGAAAGACAGAGACAACTCTCCTCCATTTTTAACATGGTGGCTGTTGTCATGATTGTGGCAGGTAGTTTGGTTTTCCTCATTGTCAACAATGCAGGTGGTGGATGGAAGGTGAAAGTTGAGTCAATTTATCAATGGAAATGTGGTTGTGGCCCAATCTCGATAATACCAAAAGCCTTAAAAGCAACTTACAGGTTACAAAGAGGTTGGGATACAGTTGAAAAAATCAAAACCTAAAATATTTTTTCAATAATTTGCTATGTCTATCACTCTATTGTTTTCAACATTCTTTGATCTATTTATTTCCATCCAATCCGAAGATCATCATCAACCATCGATTCATTTACTCTTTTTTCTACCTTTGGATTAAATAAATGTATATTAAAATCATAATTTTAAATTAATATAATATGTACCGTTTATTCTTATCTAGATAGACCTGAGAGAGAAGAATAAGGATGGAAAAGTGGAATAGAAATATAAAATGTGTCTCATCACATTATATTTACCTCCAAACATTACATTTACCTCCGAACATTACAATGTTGGTAATTAAAAATAAAAAAGTGTTTGCAATGTATAGATTACAGTAATTATATTAATAAATTAAGGATAAAAATTTAAGTGTGGAGGTTTTTTCCTCTTGTTGTGTGCATTAATCATTGAAGATTATTTATCAGGTAAAGACAAGAAAGCACCGTCTCTGTTTTTTTTTTCACACCTTCTTTACTCTGTAGTGTTTCCTTTGTATAAGAAAACCTTAAATAATATAAATTCATACAAGGTTATTGTTGACGTCGATTTCTGGATTATGCCAAAAAAGCCAATAAGAATTGGATTTTGGCTATTGAATTAAAGAGAAAGAGATGCAGAGAGAGTAACAAAGACAAGTTTTACATGGTAAAACTCCGATGGCCGGATAAACATCCACGGGTGGTTGAAGGATCAACCAAGCAAAAATCCACTAAGAGAATAAGATGTTTACAAGCTCTCGATCTCTCTTTTTTCTCTCTGTATTTACTATAATTGTTGTATGTTATATTGCCTATATCTTTTCTGGAGGAGATTATGGGTCTATTTATATATTTATAGAACCCTAATCTGCCTTGTACAAGTAATACAGGATCTTTGTATTTAATTGTGATTCGGTTACTTTCTTGAGGTCAATTTGTCTTCTAGCCTGTTTCGGAGTCTCTTATGAAAATCGAGCGAGATTCTAGTTGTGCAGTTCAATTTGGACTTGTATCGTCATAAGAATGTAGCCTTTGCAAAGAAATCAAGTTATTTCCTGATTGGGGACTCTTCTAATTTAATGCTTTATTTTATTTGGGATTCCTTCTTGATGGATATCGTCGCGTATTTAATGAATAAATCCGTATGAAATAAGCATCAAACTCTTACTCGAGTCGTATTTATTCCCGAGTAAGAGTAATTCATGATGGTCCCGAGTAACACCATTTGAGCCCCAGTGGAAGCGTTGTTTAACCAGTCCCGAGTGCTGTTAACTGATCCCGAGTAGGTTTTATTCAATATATGCATACTCGGGCTTTCTTCTCTTTAATGATGCCTTATAGGATATTTCCCGAATGCACATTTGGGCGTCCACCTGGCTATTTTTTCCTTCCTGTCAATGACGTGTATGCTTGGTAAAATTTACATACGACAATACCCCCTTAAAATATTTTTGCCGAGAAAATTTCATTTCGGGCAAGAGTATTTTAATCATCTTAATTTTCTCTCGACAGAATAGCCGTCTTGTTATAATGGCGCGACTTAATGGTGACTCTGTAATTTCGATTTGCTCCATCACGCGAGATCTTAAATGATAGCGACGTTTTGAAGTTCTGACGATTAAGGGCTACTTCCTGTTTTGACACGCGTCCCTCGTCTCTTCATTTTTCAATATCATTTATGAAAAATGATTTTTTGCGTTTCCTCAAGCGCCGCCTACGTCATCGAGTTTTGTCATAAATTTTTCCCCGCTTTGAAATCCTAGGGTTTCATGCCGTCTCTTTTTTAAATTCTTCACTGAGAGACATTGTTGGTTTATTCTAAAAAATTCAGCATAAAATTTTTTAAACTCAGATTTCTTTATCCAGAAGTTCACGATTTTCCGCTTGAAGATCTTGCATCAATCTCAATTCAAGGTTACTTTTAATGGGGCCATCTTCCCGCCATCGTCTCTTTAAAATTGCTTTTGATGCATTAGAATGTGAAGATTTCCAGTTAGTATCTTGCATTAAACGATTACTGGGGGATATCCCAATAGATGAACCTCCATTCTTAGAGGTTGATATTTTCGGGCTTCACCTTGATGTCACTTTCAGCCCTGTATGGAGTTCTCCATTTAGTTCTGATTCTGATATTTCTGATCACAGGGTATCTTTTTGAAGGATGGGTAAACATCAGAGCAGAAGTAAAGTATACAAGCACGGCTCGAGTAGCGTTCAGACCAGGGAACAGACTGTTAACGAGGGTGACGTTGATGAAGTGTACAGGGCATCTCGTCTTTTGTTTTCTGATACTCGCCTGAGTGGCTTTGATACTGAGCCGAATGTGGTCGGGCCAGTAGAGATAGAAAAATACCATTTCCGATTCGACTTGCCCGACTCAGTCACTTTGGTTCCTGTGGGGGATAAAGCCGTATGGAATCCTTCTGAGGGCATGGTCGCGATTTATGGATCGATGCTTTGCTGTGGCGTCACACTTCCTCTTCAGCCTTTTATTGCCTGGTTTTTGGCTGAAGTAGGGATAGCCCCAGCTCAGTTGGCCCCGAATAGTTACAAAGCCTTGATGTGTATGTGGCACATGTTCAGTCGAATGAACCTTTCGCCGCCTTCCCCTAATGAAATCAGGCATTTCTTTACGCTGAGGCAGGTTAGCAGAACGGGGACCTATTTTCTTACGTCTACTTCTTTGGACGGTTGGGTCCCCAAAGAAGCAAAGGTGAATCGGGGGGTCGATGCTTCTGATGACCCAAAAAAGAAGGGTTTCATATGGGGATTCCCTACATCCAACAAATTTTGGAAGAACTGTTGATTTTTTGCTGGAGGGGCTCTTGGGCTTGATATCACTGTTCGATCTGGGGATTTCCAAATGGTGTTGAGTGTTCCCCGCATCTTTTGTTCCCCCAAAGTGTGGAACAAGAAAACAATTGACTATAGTGATTCAAAGCTGAAGAGGCTGACTCGGGCAGCAGTTCGTACTCTGGAAAAGAGGAGCAAGAGCTATCTTTTCAAAGAGGATGACTTGATAAAGCTTGGCTTCTTCAGACAGATTTTGGGCCATCGCAGGCGATGTAAGTAGCCCGGCGCCCTTTCTGTTGTATTTCTCTGCTTCTCATTTTTTGTAACATAATTAATATTTTTTATTTTATTTTTTTAGTGTTTGATACAGACGTTGTCAGCGATCTTCAGGCTCGCCAGGTGAAGGCGATTCTACAAGCGAGTAGAAAGGAAGCTT